>CM039472.1:17767106-17829436 GCA_022433065.1 Begonia loranthoides
CGAGAGATTCCTAATTTTCTGTCTCTTCTGATCGGTACCTATATAGAGAATAAATAGCCATAATGCCCTCAAGGGTTTTGACGGCGGAGCAGGAGCACTCCATCATCGTCTCTGCGCTGAAGCACGTTGTCAGCAGCGGCGCGGAGGGGCTGTCTCCGGAGCAGTGGAGGCTAATAAATGCGTTGCAAACGCCGTCAACTAGCTGTGGCTACCGTAGCCCTGCCTTTTTCTCGCTACCGGAAGCGGCGATATGCGAAGTGTGCAACATCAATGGCTGCCTCGGGTGCATCTACTTTAAAGAGGATGACGAAAATAGGAAGAGGAATTTAAAGAAGAATAAGAAGAAAGATAAGTACAGGGGAGTTAGACAGAGGCCATGGGGAAAATGGGCGTCGGAAATCCGAGACCCGAGACGGGCAGTCCGGGTCTGGCTGGGGACTTTTGACACGGCAGAGCAAGCAGCCAGAGCGTATGATAAGGCTGCTGTGGAGTTTCGGGGAGTGAAAGCGAAGCTGAACTTTCCGTTTTCGGACTACGTGAGGGAAAATGAAGGCCCGGAGAGTCGGTATATGGAGGAAGGGGAAGGAAAATCAGAGAGCCAAGGGATGAAAGTGAAGGGGGAAAAGAAAGTTAGAGAGTTCTGGGAGATGCTTGAAGAGGATGACATCAGAATATGAACGGCCATGGCTCTTTTCACCACCATTTCCCAGTATATTTTTGGTTTAACGAAGAAAATATCAAAGTTTTGAGCACGTGGGTCATTAGGTATAGATTAGTCAAAAACAAGTCAAACGCATTTGTATGGAAAAGGCAAGACAAGAGTCCACCTTCATATTTGTTCTACAAAAATAGTTGATTGGGACACTCACGTGTGAAACCAATCATCCACATTTCGCCTTGTCGCATATGTTTTTTCAAGATGAGGGTTCCATATAATTTAATTAACAATTTCATACACAAAACAACAGACCTGATAATATCATCCAGAGTGAAAATTATGGTTGAATCAGTACAAAACAGAACCACGCCAGCTACCTAGCCCAGAGCAGCACATTACATATACACTAATACCTATCACAAAACTTCACCAACTTGTCCAGTGAGCTCAGCTGGCGAGCCGGCATAACTATTCATGATATCCTCTACTCAACAGCTAACCATGAATGTACCTAGCAATAAAACTTGGCACTGTTCAATCATCCAAAATTCACTTGTTGATTGAGGAGTTCTTTCATAGGCCACAATCCTCATGGTACTGTTGGTTTTGCATTTGTGGTCTGCCTAGCAACATAGATTTGCTTCGCTTTTGACGAAGCAAAGTTGTTTTCTGTGCAGGATGACTGGTTTTTTCCTTCAAACCCTGCCTTCCGATGAGACCAGTTGCCGGCAGAACTTTTTTGAGAGGCCCTATCACCCCTATGATAGCTATATCCAGAGGGCTGGCTGTACTGCTGGCTAGAGCTACTCTTGTTGCGACCTGCCTGAATTTTGCGAGGGGTCCAAGTGTTCTGATCATTAAATTTGACGTCACAGCCATTCTGACCATCAATCATGCTGCTTCCATGAGCTGAGACTCTGGTGTTCACAGATATTGAAGCATCTATTATTCCTAGCTCCTCCGGCAAGTGGACAACACTTGCATCAGTTGTGAGAGAAATTTGTAGGCTCTGGTCAGGCACAGCAGAAATGCGGGAGTCTGGAAACCTCTTTGCAGTTGATGAATGATCTACAGATGATCCACTACGAAATTGAGTAGGAAGTACATCTGTCTGCTGCTGAATAGGCCTTGACTGAGAGACAGACTGAAAGGATGATGCAGGAACATGAGGCCAGCGAGCTTGCCCCGACTTGTCAAGAGAAGACTGAAAAAATTGTTTTAAATAGATAATAGCTGTTATGAGTAAGATGTACGAATATTGATAGTTTTCATCCAATGGCCTCTTCGCCCGATTTAATTTTCAGGAAGAAGATTTCATGAATTGTAATTGCTTTTCATAGAATAAATCATAATCATAGTATCTCTCTAAGAGGAAAAGAAAGAGCACGATTGAGAGAGAAAAGAAGCGAAGGAGATTACAACCAAAATTAGAGTTGAACCCACACCTGAAAAGGAGGAACGTCAAATATTGCCATGGGAGAAGCCATTGGCAGTAGTGGTGACCCAGGGGCAAAATGCTGAACTGGAGCTGGCATGTTGGCAGGATTGTGTTGTCCAGGAACCAAATTTAAATTAGTCCTATCACTCAAACCTAAAGATGTAGGGTCATGCTTCCAATCAGGTTGCTTTCCAGGTGAGAAATAAGCACCCATGAAGCTTAGCCCTACTTGTCCCAATTGACCAACAGGAGCAAAATGGTTGTATACAACCATGTGTGGGGGCCCTGGAAGCCCTGTAATGCCTCCAGGACTGATAAAAGAGCCAGTAAAACCTGCCGGCAGTCCGTAAAATGAATTCATGCCAGCATGGCATTGTTGCCACGTCCCAAGTGGCCCCGAAACTGGTGCATTACTTTTTTGTGACTGTAATTGTGTAGATATCAGATCATCATGTGGGCCAAAAGAAAAGAAAGGACCCCTCAGCAAGTGATTCATCTCATAAAATGGATAATGCGAATGAGTGCCTTCCAAAAAATGTGAAAGCAACTGGTTAGAAGAGTTCTGCGGACTGGGTAAGGGTGACCATAAGGAAATTGACGGGGTGTCAATGGAAAGATCTGCTGGAAGAGCAACATTGAGAGGCTCGTCAGCCATTGGTTGACAGCCCAACTGCCGATCATTAGCTGAAACTGCAAAAGAGTACACAATATAAACCACTGGCATCTAAGAACGAAGAGTAAACTCCAATATCGACTGTGGTGTTGAAGTTTCTGCTACCTTCTCCTTCAACAGTTGTAGCACCAAAAGTTTTCGTAAGAGAAACAGAGCAAGTGCCAAACCTATCACCAACAATCTCATCAGTACTCATAGCTGCAACGGCAATAGCTGATACGGCTGCTTCAGCTTCTGATTCAGAATTTTCAAGATGAGCGCAAGATTCAGAAGAGAATTTCTCCTTGTCAAAGAAAAGACTACATCCATTCTCGGATCCAGAAAGATCTTTAGAAACTTGGTTGTCTCCACAAGCTTGACCAGAAGGACCTTTTGTAATGGTGCAGCGGCTGGGAGGAACAATTGCTGGAGATGTGACAGCACCTAAATATTTAAGGAACAACGTTTAGTAAAAAAAAAATGCAATGCAGAAACCATTTGGAGTTTGTAAGCACATGTTTATTCTCACCAAATTGAACTTTGGGAAGAATATTAAAGTTTGTAACACAGTTGCATTGCAAAAAACAATATTCGAGTTAGCAAGGAATGTGCATTCTCACCTAATGGAATTTTTTCCCCAGGAAATAAGGAACTGATTAGGCTCACGATGGAATTAAATGACTTGTCATTTGCCAAGATGGATGATGCTCTCATGTTGGAGTCAGAAACGGAGCTACAATGAATTCCAGTGGATGAGTGCGATTCAAATTGGGCAGGCTTCATAGCTTCATCAAGCTGCATTTGTGTTAGGGACATTACCTACCAGATACAATCAGAATCAGGATGCAGATTTCATTCTACATCTAAGAAAACAAGGTTTATAGACATTTATCAAATACAACTGCATCTGATATACCTGAACATAAGAAATTCAATACTTTTGTCATTTTCACATAAAATCCCTATTTGTCTTTGTTTTCATTAAAAACAAATCATAATCATTTTTTCAAAAAATTATGGATTAAAAAAACTACATCTAATTATCTGCAGAGAAGTAAATTCAACATTTCATTTAAATATACAATCCCCCTGTTTTCTCTGTTTAGACTAGAGGACATAACAATCTTGCGTAATAAATTGACATTGACACCCAGGAGAAAATTCACTACTATGATGCAATTAGTACAGGTGAAGATAGAAGGTTCGGGAAATCCTACAGTAGGACGATGGGAATGGCTCGGGCAGATGAAGGGTAGTAGGGTAATTGTGTGAATGATGTGGCCGAGTTTGTTATGAGATAAGGAGGAATGCTGATTATGAGGAATATATATACTGACAGGAGTGTGAGGAAGTGGTTATGATTTTGGTATTATTAATACTGTTTTAGTGTTATTTCCAAGTATTTCGCGAGTTTTCTTCCAGGCTTGGTGGTGTTTCTTGTTCTTTTTATTCATGTTTTCTTGCAGGGAATTTGGTTTCTATTTATTGCTCATTACACTACACCAGATTCAGTTCAGTTGACAAATCATCACAGAAAGAACCACAAGATGATTATAAAGCAAAATCAATAAGTACAGACCACCATACATGAATGGGGGACGACCATGGAAAAAAGCAAGGTGGTAAACGTCCAATCCGCTTAACTTCTATGAAGCTGCCCAAGCCCAAAGAAAGTTGTGTGGAGGCTGAGCAGGAAGGGGGAAATCAGTGAGGAAAGGATGAGAAAAAACATGTGAGAGAGAGTTGAGCCTCAAGTAATGACCGTTCGGTTGTAATCCCCTTGAATATTCAATGCAAATATATCAGCAAGTTCTCTAACTTACTGAATTTCTATCGACTATAATAAGTATCCTCCATTGCTATTCACCTATGCAAGGAAGCAGAGGAAGGCAAACTAAGACTCCAGAAGTGTAATATGTTCGGTGTGGTGGTTTTTTGGGTTGGATTAATGTTTAGGTCAGTGGAAATTAATGAGATATGACTATGTTGACCATCTCCAATTTGAAAGAGAATTGAAAAGGAGAAAGCAGAATCTCTCAAAAGTTCTGCACCAGTGTTGACGTTGTGATGGTTTGCTTAGTAGGAATTGTGTTGTGTTTTGTGTTTCCTAGGTTGTGTATCATTAGTATCATAGCGATGGAAGGAAGAATGGGGGATGTCAGGAAAACACAGGTGAGGACAAAATCAACCAAAGTTCATAAGGACCTTCTGTCAAAAATGGTTTCAATTCGAAAAGAGATTTCTCTGGAGATTGACACAAATATGGGAACGATGAGAGCTGATGTGGCCTCGATCCTGGAATAGCTGGCCGCTCTCTCTGCATCGCAGTCGCAGTCGCAGTCGTAGAGGTCGAAGGAGGGAAGTTTGAAGGTTACTGAATCTGAAAACACAAAACAAAGAGTAAGAACTGGAAGTCGCTGAGGTTACCTAAGTTCAAATACAGGGCTAACAACAACTCCAGTTCGCTGAGGTTACCTAAGTTCAAATACAGGGCTAACAACAACGTTCAGCATTGGAGCGGATGAAACCAGCGCTCGTCGATGACGGACCATGCAGTTCGGTGTCCCTGCGAGTGACTACAACTCCTGCCATGCGATGACCTAGATGACTGGGGTGTTGGCTAGAGAATCCAGAATGAGAAAATTAGAGATATCAGTATTTGAAGGTGGCAATCTTGACGATCGGGTGTTTCGGGTAGTGAGGTTTTTTGCCCCACAACGCAGGCCAGAAGTTGAGAAATTGGATGCAGTGATTGTGTATTTTGAAGGCGAGGCTCTTGTCTGGTTTTAGTGGGAGAATGGGTTTCGTAATTTAGTTGATTTAAGGGGATAACTATTAGACCAATTTTGCTCTTCGCATGAAGGAACATTATCGAAATGATTTGGCACAGTGAGAGAGTATTTGCAATTTGAGACATTGGCTATTCCATTTTGTGACATTCTTAATCACATGTTAGAACCCCAATTTATTTATTAAGGATGAATTGTTGGTGTGAAGAACCTTTGGGTTATGTTAGACATGCAAATAGCTCAGTGGATAGAGGACATAATAACTATACTCTATGGTATTAAAAATTTTGGGGGAAATGGGCAAGCTGATCTACATCTTCTGCAAATTCAAATTTTAATAAAAGAAATTAACATAGCAAACCCTAAACTACTAGATTAGCAACAAGCCAAACTATAAAGTAATTTCGCAAATAACTAAAAGTTCAAACTGTGGAAAATAAACGACGCAAACCTTGCAATCACGTTTTCCATTAAAAATTTTAATTGTTTAAAACAGTGTTCCCAGTATCCATTGTAGAAAGGATATTTTCTGCAACGGATACTTACTTTCTGCTGTGGAAAGGGTAATTTCCTCAGCACAACTCGAGAGTGAAGAACAAAGCTGATATTAAAAATCGTTCGATTATTGTATCTAAAAGATTATATTTCGTCACATTGACTGATATGAGATTACACTTCAAGTCAGGGTCATGCTGCAGAAATTAAGATTTCGCAACTGAGGGCAAATATCTGTTACAGAAAATCCCTTTTCCGTAGCGAAAGGCAGGTATTTATTGTAGAAAATGTTTTTTCCATTACAGAAATATTCGCTGCTGGAAGTAAATCATGTATAGGTCCGCTGCAGAAAAAAATTTAAATGTAACAAAAAACGTCACTGCAAGATTGCGTCGTTCATTTTTCATAGTTCGAGATTTTAGTTATTCGCATAATTACTTTAAGGTTTGACTTGTTGTTGCCCAATAGTTCAAAATTTGTTTTGTTAATTTCTCTTATAATTATGTTAGCCAATCGACAACTACCATGCTTAATGCAAGACCCAATTTGTTACAAGTGATGAAGATTAATAATGTCAATGGGTAGGCTGCTGTGAAGCTTGTGACTATCAAGATGAACACTCAATATAAAAGATTAACTGATGTTGAATTACAAGCTAAATGAGAAAAGGGGCTATGTTAATGGTGCGATGAGTAATATTGGTCATTGTTGCAAATTTCGTAAGTTGCAAATGCTAATTTGTCACGATGTTGTTGAGGAAGAAAATAAGGAAGAGTCGACAAAAAGGGTGGAGGATTTGCCCGACTTATTCTCGTTGTGGTAGGGTTAACCCCACCAAAAACTATGAAGTTGCTCAAAGAACTTGAAGGAACACTTGTAGTTGTTTTAATGGATAGTAAGGCAACCCACAATTTCATTTTAACAAAGTTGGATCAGTGTTTTAATTTGATTTTGAGTGACACGAGATGTTACTAAGTTTTAATAGGCATGGGATTTTCAGTAAAAAATTAAGGAATTTGTTGTGGCGTTTGATTGAGGCTACAAAACCTCAACATTCAAGAAGATTTTTTGCCTTTAGAAATGGGGAGCTCAGACATTACATTGGGGATGCAATAGTTACAGACATTAAGGGACATGTATGTGAATTGTGAGGCGACCCACAATTTCATTTCAAAAGAGTTGGATTAGCATTTAAATTTGACTTTGAATGACATGGGAAGTTACGGAGTTTTAATGGGCATGGGGTTTTTAGTCAAAAATCGAGGAATTTGTCGTGGAGTTCGATTGAGGTTGCAAAACATGAACATTCAAAAAGTTTTTTGCCTTCAGAAATAGGGAGCTCTGACATTACACTAGGGATGCAATTGTTACAGACATTGGAGGACATGTATGTGAATTGAGCTATGTTAACTATGGAGTTTATGTTGGGTACCCAAGCTGTGAAATTACAAGAAGATCCAAGCTTATGCAAAAATATTAGTCTACCTAAAAGCCTTAATGTAAGTTATTAATGGGGGAGGAGTTTTATTAGAATGTGGCAACTTACAATTAATCCTACCTTGTTCGATACTCTGGTTAGGCTTCCACCAGCCCAAGCTCAAGATCATGTCATCATCTTAAAAGACAAACAAGCATTGGTGAGTGTGAGACCCTATCGCTAACCCCACATTCAAAAGAAGGAGATCCAAAAATTAGTAATGGAAATGTTTACGGCTGGGATAATTTGGCACAATTGTAGCCTTTTCTCAAGTCTAATACTGTTAGTTAAAAAGAAACATGGGAGTTAGAGATTCTAGGTTGACTGTCGCGCTCTTAATAAAGCGACGATCCTTGTTCGACCTTAAGTCCAAGTACTATCATATTTGGGTCCATCCAGAGGATATTCTGAAGATGGCTTTCAAAACTCATGAGGGGCACTATGAGTTCTTTGTGATGTCTTTTGGCCTTACTAATCCACCATCCACTTTTCAGGCAATTATGAACAATGTTTTCTAGTTTTTTCTTTGTAAATTAGTCATAGTTTTCTTTGATGATAATCTGGTATTTAGTACAAATTTGGCATTGCATCTGAAAAATCTTGAATAAATTTTTATTGTGTTACGAGATAACTGTCTGTATGTTAATCGAGTTAAGTGGCATTTTGCACAACCATAGCTTGAGTACTTAGGACATATCCTTTCGATAGAGAGGGTGACATCCAATTAGTCTAAGATAGTAGTCACGCAATAATGGCCAACCCTTCGCACGTTGAAAGAACTTTTGAGGTTTTTGGGTCTTATCGACTACTACCAAAAGTTCGTGTCTAGGTACAGGAAAATTGCTCTACCACTAATGCAATTACTCCATATAGATAGTTTTAATTGGGGTCCAGAAGCAGAGGTCGCTTTTAATTGTTTGAAGACGGCCACCACTATAGTGGCCATTTTAGCTTTGCCCGATTTTACTAAGCTTTTTTTCATTGAGGCCGACGCCTCAAGCAATAGAGTGAGAGCAATTTTAATATAAGATGAGCGCCCACTTGCATATTTCAGCCATGCTCTTCCTCATTCTGATCATCAGAGATCTATTTATAAGCATGAACTCTAGACTATAGTTTTTGTTATTTTAAAAATGGCGACCATATTTGTTTGGCAGGAAATTTCTAGAACAAATAGACCAACGTAGCCTTAAATTTCTTTTAGAGCAATGATTAGTAAGTGTCAGTCATAAGAAATTGTTAACCAAAATTATAGGTTATGATTTTGAGATTTCATATCAACTGGGATAAAAAAAACAAGGCAGGTGATGCCTTATCACATCGACCGATGCAACTTATGCCCTACTCGCAATGGCAGTAAACACCTTGATTTCATGGAAACAACTTGATTCTGAGGCACTTTCAAATCCTCTTTTTAGTCAAATTTATTAGGGTGTGCAAATTGGGCACCAAGAGCATGTTGAGTACTCATTCCATAAGGACCGGTTATTTTTTCATAACTGTGGTAATCGCTAAGGGATCTTCCATTATTTCCCTTTTATTGAAAGAATTTCACACTAGGACCATGAGTCTCATCATACAATTCTTTTTAGCTAAATCACAAAATTCATCTATGAGCATAACGCTCAGCAGATAATGCATAATATAAATATGATATGCATTCTTCATAAAAACGTTCATTTTTTGTTGTGGTTTTTCTTTCTTTTTCTTTTTCTTTTCTTCTTTTCTTCTTTGTGTTTCCTTTATTTTATTATTTAAGGAAAAGTAAGCACGACTATGAAAAACACACCATTTACATCTCACACCATTGGAAGACAATCTCAACATCAATTGATTAGTTGTCCCGTTCATCATGCACAATGATCTCGCGACCTTTGTCGAAGTTTATCTGGATGATAATTTCACAACCTTTGTTGAGGTCCTAGTACATGACAACCTCGTAACTTTTGTCGAGACCCCTTTATTACCAAACTAACAAGATTATCCTCCATAGGTCTATCTTTTGTGACAACATGTCCTTGATCCTTCATCGTATATTTATGTACATTCATTTCCGTTTCAGTCTTTCTTACTTGAAAACATATGCATGTAAAATATTTTCGTCATTTTCTCGAAAACATGAAGCATGAACATGAATGCATAATCCTATCATATCCTCGATCAACATATTATCATATTCATCATTACTATCAAGTCAAAACACAACATGGTAAATCTTCGAACAACATATTATCATCTTCAAACAACATATTATCACAATTATCATGATATTACTATCAAGACAAAACACAACATTATCACAATTATCATAAATTATCATTATCCTGGCATCTTGTGATATAAGTCGTTAAGTCAAGCACATGCAACCATTACTTACCTTGGGGCCTTAATATAATTTACAACAACTTATCAATTATCTCCTTCAGTTGGAAGACCTAAAACATGTTACAATGCATATTAGCATCCAACTACACATAAAATTCAATTCAAGGGATTCTCAAACGTCCTTAACTTTTCGTATATTTATTCAATTTGAGAGATTCTTAAATTCATATTTCCTTTAGATAATGCGTATTCCTTTAGATAATGCGTATGAACATATAAAATCAGTTTACAAATCCAACCACTTTTGTCATGCGTATAACGTTCAAAACCGAACATGAATCTAGTCCAACAATTGATTTTATCACACAGTTTTACCATAAACGTCTAAAATTCATAACTTCCATTATACATGTCCAATTGTTTTGATTCCAACGCCTATAGTTCCATTGAATGTCCATTATAACATACCAAAACAATTTAGCAATTAAAAGTCATTAAGATAGGTCGGTGCTACCAACATAGAAACTCCACTGATTTTTCCCAGTTTTGGACCAAACACGATATTAGGTGCATAGACTACCAGCATGCTATTTGGACATAAACAAGTAATTTTAAATCATAAAACTTGAGCATAAAATCCAATTTCGTGATCTTTTTAATAAGACGCCAAACATCACTTCATCCTCTTAAATTTCTCATTATCCTTCTATTAATAAACATAATTAACTCTTAATATCACTTAAACTTAAAAAAAACTTGCTAACCTTCAGGTAGGAGAGAGGAAGGACCCTCAAGTCGTGGCTTCAATTGAAAAACCAAACTCTCAATTTAAAGGGGTTTTAAGTGGTGACTCAAAACCCATAGATGAATCCAAGTGTCCTACTAGGAGTCAAATATCTCCTCTTTTCCTTGATCAACAAGTTACAAATTGCAGGGAGTTACCTCAGCATGACACTGCGTTTTCTAGAAGCTTATTGGTGATTTGTCACACATCGATCGACAACTAATTACAAGTCAGGATGACCGCACGACGACTTAAAACTTCATAGTTTCAATCTTTTGCCTTGACTAAGTCGACTACCACTTAAACTCTAGACGACCAAACACCTCTAGTGGATACACAAACATCCATTGTGGACACCAATACGTCCACAGCAAACACCAATACATTCGTTCTTCTTTTTTCCTTATGATTTCCCCTTATTTGGTCGACCGCATCTTACACTTTCAGTTGACCGCAAAACTACCTGAGAGCACCCAAAATTTTGGACAAATGATCATCTGGACGTCCCGATGCTTCTATGAACACCCGTGCTTCCAAAAACTTCCAAAAAATCACCAAATCCGAACTACCGCACTTCACTCAATCATAGACCCTTGGTTTTTTAGACTTCAATCTTAATAATTTACCAAGTTATCACTATCCACTCCAACAATATTTCATACCAAATCAATATCCATAATTTTCACTCCTAATACCTTAGATTTTCACTTTATTTCTTCATAAAAATAGCAACTTAATCAAATTCAATAATTATTCATGAATGTTAAATACCATCAAAATCATACGTCAAATTTCTCGGGTGTTACAATTTTGACATAGATGATCTAGTTTATCTGAAGTTGCAGCTGTATCATCACCATTCTCTTGCTTAGCGGCAGAATGAGAAGCTTAGACCTTGCTTTTGTTGGTCGTTTCCCTTCATTGCGAAGGTGAGCCCTGTGGCTTAAAAACTCAGCCTCTTCACCTAGGTTCCTTAATTCATCTATTTTTCCATCCCTCAACTTCAAAAGGCCATCAGCACCAACCAACCATTTGCCCCGCCATCCCTGCCACTGCTCACAGCTAACAACGAATTATGAGCTGAACCTAAGGCCCTCTAGGGCGTTCGAAATGTTCGTGAGGTTTGGAAGCTCTAATTGCATGACATGGCCTTTCCCCTAAGGATGCTACTTGGGAGCGTTTTCATGTGATTGATAATCAATTACCCCACTTCCACTTACACCTTGAGGACAAGGTGAAACTTTGGCTAGAGGGTATTGATAAGTGTCCTCTATTGCTATTCACCAATGCAAGGCGTCCAAGGAGGACAAACTAAGCCTCCAAAAGTACGATATGTTCCTTGTGGTGGTTTTTTTGGTTGGTTTAATGTTTGGATAAGTGGAAATTAATAAGATATTACCATGCTAAGTGGAATTATGTATGGGAATTGGGAGACGAATACGTTTCATCTTTAGTTTGAGAGAGAACTTTGAAGGAGAGAGTAGAACCTCTTGAAAGTTCTGCATAAGTGTTGACAATGTGTTGATTTGTTGAATTGAAATTGTGCTTTATGTTCTTTATTTTTTGGGTTTTGTCATAATCCCATTGAGACTCATCAATTTGGTAATAGAGCTTGATCCTTTGACACAAAGAGATGTAAATGGGTGCTTGTTTTCTACAACGACATTTATTTTACAACAAGAACAAGAAAAATATTGCCACATCTGAGAAGTTCCAGATATTTTGTTCGAACATGAGAAGAAAAGGAAAGAAATCACTTTGGACAGCCACACACCATTTATTTAGGGGAGATTATAATGGCCAAAGTAGTAGGCGCATATCAAGAAAAGATTGAAGCAAAGCTGTGTTATGACACCGCAAACCTTAAACTCGCCATGGAAGAGTTTGGGGTAAGCCAAACTTGTTAGACTCTTGACACATTAGTGGCAATAGGATTTTTTTAGGGTGGAATGAGATGGAAGAGAAAAATTTTCTCTGCCATTTATTAATGGAATTCCTTAAGAGTTCTTTTGAGTGTCATGATTGCAAGCTCCAAGGACACACTAAGGTCCACAGGACATAAACAAGTGACTCCAAACTGGCAAACAAAATAAGCACGAAATTGTCCCTAGTGGGTTATATACAACCAATAGCAATTCCCAAGCAAATTTGGGATGAAGTATCAACGAATTTCTTCAAAGGACTACCTCTTTTGCATGAGTGGGAGACAAATCTAGCGGTGTTCGGTGGGTTGAGCAAGTATGGTGATATAGATTTGATGAAAGTAACTTATTCTAGAAGAAAAGAAATAATGAAGAAGATAATGAATATAATGATTGGGAAAAAAAATAGTTTATAAATAATAATAGTTATTATTGAAATGTAATGAGAAAGAAAAATAGTTTAAAACTAATTATTGTCATTATTATAATGTGATAGGAAGAGAAATGTTAACAATGAATAGGTGTCATTTTCACTATATCTTTTAAGATTCTCTAAATGATAATAAGTTTAAAAACTCTCTATGGTGGAGAGATCTGCATTTTGACACTCGAGATACCTTTGTTCAATGGATACTATTAAAAGGATATAAATATTAGGATTAATACTTTTCTAATTAAAGTAGATTTTATTTTAGAATAAATTAGGAATCCCAAAATTAGAGGGATTTAATTTGATTAGTTTCCTTATTTACATTCCTATCTTTTGTATATAAATTAGAAGCACATCAATGAAAAAGGAAAAATTTTCTCAACAATATTTTTCGTTTTCATGGTATCAGAGCTATTGCTCTTGATAAGTAATTCTATAATAATTTCTTTGCCCGAATGAGCAAACAGTCGAAGAGACTTGGTTCAGAAGAAAATAAATAATTCGTCTTTGTTCGTTGCTGTTCAGAAGAGACTCCTTCTGGTGATTTTCGGTCGTTGGTTCAGAAGAGAACAAAACTTTCTTCTTTATTCGTTGCTGTTCAGAAGAGGTCGACTTTTCCTTCTGGTGATTTTGGACTGTTGGTTCAGAACAAAACAAAGCCTTTGCCGAGATTAGTTGTTGTTCAGATGAGGTCGACTCCTCCTTCTGACAAGTTTCGGTGCTATTGCCATAAGAAGCAGCAGACTCTTCTTCGAAATAACGGGCCAAATTTATTCTCGGTATCCTTGAACCATCATCGTTGCTCGACTATACACAGCGGATTGAACTCCTCGGTGGTATATCTTGTCGAATTCTTTTTTTTTTTTTTTTTGCTATCTGCCAAGGTGTTGCGGTGATTCATTTACTAGTTATTCTTTCGTGAGTTGCTGGGTTGCTGTGAACCGATTGCTGGGTTGCTGGATTGCAGGGTTTCTTTCGCAACAGAGCTTAATTTTATTTGGAATTCTATGTTCAGTATATTTTTAATGGCAGAAACTAAAGGTTTCTCCTTTCCTAATGTGATTCTCGTGATGTCAAAAATTACGGTTAATAAACTCAATGGTTCAAACTATTAAGATTGGTGTAAGACAGTTTGTATCTATTTGATGAGTATTGCCAAAGACAATCATTTTGATGAAGACCCACCTTCGAACGATTCAAGACAAATATGGATGACGGAGGATGATCGTCTTTTCTTACAAATTCAAAATTCCATTAGCAATGAGATACTTGGTTTAATTAATCATTGCAAATTTATTAAAGAATTGATGGAATATTTTGAATCTGTATATTCTAGAAAAGGAAATATCTCTCAAATTTATGAAGTGTGTAGGACTTTTTATCGCACTAAAAAACAAAAAAGATCTCTAACGACCTACTTTACGGACTTCAAGAAAACCTATGAAGAACTAAATACTCTACTTCTGTTTAATTCTAATATAAAAGTTCAGCAAACCCAACGAGAACAAATGGCTATTATGAACTTTCTAGCTGGTCTTCCCAGTGAATTTGAAACTGCAAAATCTCATATACTTTTTTGTTCTAAAATTTCTCCTCTCCAGGATGTCTTTACTAGAGTACTTCGAACAGAAAGTACCCAATCTATTTAGTTTAACAGTGCTCTCGTTACTCATAATAATGGATATGATACTGATCGCAGTTATAAAGGAGGATCAACTAATCGTGATAGAACTCTCAATAATTCAGATAAAAGTGAAATTATATGTTATTATTGTCATAAACTAGGATATACAAAGCGCACTTGAAGGAAATTGCAAAATAAAGGACAGAGAAATCAATCCGTATTACAACTACAATTATCCCATTAAATAGAGTTTTGATCTCAATTGTTGTATCTTATTTTTTCATGACCATTGTGTCTTTCAGGATCTTATGACGAATAAGATTATTGGTAAATGACATGAATCTAGATGTCTCTACATTCTTCACTCACAAATATCTCGACCTACTGCATGTTCTGTAATGTTAACACCCATCAAAGTACATTGTTGATTGGGACATCCCTCTCTTCATATGTTAAAGAAATTATATCCCAAATTTAGTGATTACCCAATTTAAATTGCGAATCATGTCAGTTTTCTAAACATCATTGTTTGATATATTTTCCCAAGATTCATGAACGAGCTAATTTTCCATTTGAGTTAGTTCATTCAGATGTTTAAGGTTTGTGTCCTTTTTCTTCTTAATCTGGTTTTCAATATTTTGTTACCTTTCTAGATGATTATTCTCGTGTAATCTGACTTTATTTAATGAAATCTCGTTCTGAATTATTTTTTCATTTTCGTGCTTTTTGTGTAGAGATCAAAACTCAATTTAATATTTCTTTGCATACTCTGAGAAGTGATAACGCTAAAAAATATTTATCTAACTCTTTTCAGTCTTACATGATTCAGAATGGTATCCTTCATCAAACTTCGTGTGTTAATCGTGGCAGAAAGGAAAAACAGACACCTTCTTAAAACAGCAAGAGCTATTTTATTTCAGATGCACATTCCAAAACAATTTTCAACAGATGTCATTTCCACAGCTTCTTTCCTTATCAACCGCATGCCATCATCTATTCTTGATGGTGAGATTCCTTATAATATACTTTTCCCTACTAAACCATGTTTCCTATTGAACTAAAAATATTTGATAGTACTTGCTTCGTTCATGACGTTCATCCTCAAGTTACAAAATTAGATCCTAAATCACTAAAGTGTGTTTTTCTTGGGTATTCTCACCTTCAAAAAAAATACCGATGTTTTTGTCCTACCCTGAAAGTATTTCATTCTTTCCTATATCATCTACTAAAGAAAGTCTAGGGAGACTGATGATATGTTGATCTACACTGTTCCTACAACTCCTGCTCTCCCTTCACCAGCACCATCTCAACCTCCTACACTCCAAGTCTATTCTCGTCGACAAAGGTCTCCGGATACATGTCCTGCACCACAATCTTCATCGTCCGATTTCGTCCAAGCACTTCGCAAAGGTAAAAGACAGTGTACACACCTTATATCTTCTTATGTATCTTATGATCATCTCCCAACTGCATCATGCACCTTTGTTACTTCTCTTGATTCTATTTCTATTTCAATCCTAGTTGGCGAAATACTATGATTGAAAAAATAAATGTTTTATATACAAATAGTACTTGGAACTTGGTAACTTTACTAGTATAGAAGAAAGCTATTGAAAGTAAATGGGTATTTGCTATTAAGATAAATCCAAATGGGTCCTTAAATAAGCTCAAAGCTCATCTTTTTGCTAAAGGACATGCTCAAATTTATGGAGTAGATTATTCGGATACATTCTCACCAGTAGCTAAATTAACTTCTGTCAGATTATTTAAATCTATGGCAGCTACTCACAATTGGCCTTTATATCAATTAGATGTAAAGAATGTGTGGTGATCTTCAAGAGAAAGTGTATATGGAGCAACCACCTGGGTTTGTTGCTCAGGGGGAGCAAATCTTTGTGTGGCTTAAAATAAAGCCCATGAGCTTGGTTTGGAAATTTCAGTCAAACGATCAAAACATTTGGAATGAAACAAAGTCTAATCACTTCGTCTTTTATAAACAATCTGAAGTTGTCATCATTCTTCTAGTAGCATACGTTGATGATATTGTTATTACTGGAAGTGATACTATGAGAATTTCATCTCTTAAATTGTTTCTTCATACTCAATTGCACACCAAAGATTTAGGAGTTTTGAAGTATTTCTTGGGCGTTGAAGTAACAAGAAGCAAAACTGAAATTTTTCTATCTCAAACAAAATATATACTTGACTTATTAACTGAAATTGGAAAGCTAGGAGCTAAACCAAGGAATACACTCATGATCCCCAATTTGCAACTCACAAATGATGGTCAGTTGTTCAAAGATCCCAAGAGATATAAAAGATTAGTGGAGAAAGTGAATTATCTTACTGTGACTCGTCCCAATATTGCTTACCCAGTTAGTATCATAAGTCAATTCATGGCTTTTCCAACAGTGAACCATTGGATAGTTTTAGAACAAATTCTACACTACTTACAAGAAGCCCCTGGACATGATACATCATATGAAAACCATGGTCATACTAATATTGAATGTTTCTCGAATGCAGATTAGGTAGGTTCAAAGATAGATAGAAGATCAACTACTGATTACTATGTTTTTATCAAAGAAAATCTAGTCTCATGGAAAAGCAAGAAGCAGAGGGTTGTGTCTCGTTCCAGTGTAGAATCTGAATGCAGGGCTATGGCCCAAGCTGCATATGAAATTATGTGGATACATTAATTGTTAGAAGAAATCGGTCTTAAGACTTCATTACCAGCAAAATTATGATGCGATAATCAAGCTGCTCTGTATATTGCCTCCAATCTTGTATTTCATTAACGCACTAAACACATTGAAATTGATTGTCACTTTATTCAGAAAAAAATACAATAATGTAAAATTTCTACAGGATATGTGAAGTCTGGAGAGCAAGTTGGAGATCCACTCATAAAAACTTTGAATGGAAGCGGGGTAAATTATCTTCGTAACAAGTTGAGCACGATTGATATTTATACTCTAACTTCAGGGGGAGTGTTAAAAGAATGTAAATATTAGTATTAATACTTTCCTAATTAAAATAGATTTTATTCTAGAGTAAATTAAGAATCCCAAAATTAGAGGGATTTAATTTGATTAGTTTCCTTATTTACATTTCTATCTTTTGTATATAAATTAGAAGCACATTAATGAAAAAAAAGAAGAATTTCCACAACAATATTTATTGTTTTCAAAGACAATCCAAATGAGTGGGTGTTCCATATCAAACAAATTTTCTCCACCAATAGATGGTTTGAGGTTGAGAAACTAGAGGCAGCAACAATGAAATTCGAACGAAATGCATTGATATGGTACCAATGGGCAGATGCTCGAAGACCATTGATGTCGCTCTAAGTTACTTAGATCATTTTCGATGAAGATAAAGAGATGGAAGATGCAACCTCGTTTTGAGAAAGTCGAGCCAACAACAATAGAAAGAATTTCATAGCTCGTTGGCCAAAATGACAACAACGGAACTCATTCCAAAATTTGCTTCATCGATGATTGACAAAGAAGAATAGAGAGAGAATCACGATGAGGGGCTGAGCTTGAGGAGGTTTGAGATGTCATGGTTCGTCCTCTCAAACCCCAATAATATGAAGCAAGAAATATCCGTGAAGAATCATAAGCCACAATACGAAGTCAGGGCCACCATATGGTCGGCGTTAGGGTACATGCTGAAGGAAGAAGATGTTTCAATGACTTGGAGCCAAAAAGAAGATGTTTCAATGACTTGGAGCCAAAAATTAGGGCTGCCATAAGTTTCCACTCTCTTGGGTTATGCTGAAGCATATCCAAAGATTCAAAAGAAAGGAATGATAGTCAATATTGTAATATAATGGGAAAAAGAATAGTTTATAATGAATGGGTATCCTTTTAACAGTTTTTTAAGATTCTCTAGATCATAATAAATTTATGATGAAAATATGTCATTTTAATTATATCTTTTAACGTTCTCTATATGATAATTATTTAAAGGGGAGATTGTCCAATAGAATGGGACAAATCGGACATTGAGAATTATAAAAAAGAATTAGTGGATCTCTCGAAAGTTTCCTTATCTTTGTAAATTTGTTTCGTCTTTTGTTAAATCATATAGAGTTCCTATCATATGGACATTATATCGGGTCAAACGTCAAATTTCGACCCCATCCGTGGCAGATGCCTTCAACAATTCAGTGTTCTAGTTAAATGGAATCTGGAATCGAGAAATCCATTTTGATGAACCGCAATAAGGTCTACACAAGTCGATTTTGGATGAAAATCAATGTTGATCGACACCAAAAAGATGTAGCTTTTCAAGCAAGCAACCTCATTTATATCAAGCTTCACCCTTACCGACTAAAATCCTCAGTTGTTCGACCTAATTCAAAGTTGGCTCCACATTTTGACGAGTATTGATAAACCTCCCATCCGCTTTTTATGTAAAGGGATCCAAGCTAAGAGAAAAGTGTGAAGGTAGAGATGGAAGGGGGAAATCAATGAGGAAAGCATAAGAAAAAACATGCTTTTGAAGGGGGTGTTGATATGAAGGAAAGATTACACGTAGTAGATTCTGATCTGGGAAAAATATTTGGGTAGTAGGAGTAGGAGAGAATCAAGACTCTAGTAATGCTCGTTAGGTTGAAATCCTTTGAATATTCAATGAAAATATTTCCACAAGCAATCTAACTCGCTGAGTTTCTATAGACTCAGCGTGAGTCTCATCACAAGGTTTGCTAATTACAGCATTTTTATGTAAACTTCAGCGCTGTTTTTAGAATAAAATGGAGCCAATAGGAATTGTGAAAAAATATGCATAAAATTATATTTGAGAAAAGTTTAAATTATCAGAGCCTTGGATAGTTCACCGCTCTCGGGATGCTGTATTATACTCCTTGTTCCCCATTATGAATGAGCTTTTATTTCACACTTTGAAAGAACCTTCTTGTTTACAATAATAGTGTACAAACTTTTTAAACAGCAAAAACTGAAGTATGAAAAAATCAGAGGGAGAAATTTCCGCTTCCAAAAAGGTGATGCACATAATAATCAGCGCTAAGTAAGTTTGAATCTAGAAATGTACAACCACATAGAAGTACCCTTGCAAGATGGCAATCGCACCCAAAATAAAAAAAGCATTCAGCCGAATGAACAGAAATGCAAGAAATTATTCCTTTTTTTTAGACCCGGCAGTAAATAAAATAAAGACAACAGTTAGTACTTGAAGTTTAATGTAAATAAGTGTAGCATGGTAGCTATAATTTTATACCTGCTGATTAATAGGCAAACTTCCCATGGAATCCAATGAAATTTGAACGCCATCAAGAACACCGTTCTTGCTCTCAGATAGCAAAACTGGTCCACTTTGCTTTCCACCTCCATCTACTTGGACTATTGTCTGCAGAGACCTGCAAAATGAAACATACTATAATTTCAAATAATCCTTTTGTATAATTAGTATCGGTTTTCTGTAGTATTATCTGATTGTCTATGACCTAGAGTGTGTTGTCACCGCAGGAGTTCCAATTGGAGCCAATGGTTGGGAGGCTATAGTAGCATTAACGGAAGATGATTCTTGACTATTCCTCAATCCACATTTACCAGTAGCAATATCGGTGTGAATTTGTTTTGGTCCTTGCCCAACTGTTGATGCAGAGAATTTATTTAAATTTGAGGAGGCAATTGCACTCTTTGAAGTAGGATGAGGTTTGCGAAAAATCTGCAAGAATACTTACATCAGTTAGACAACAAATTAATAATATGGACAGAGTGAAAAATTGTGTCAGAGAGGGTGTTCCAACCTTGGACTCCCGTGACTTCACCCTTGACTCTTTTTCTCTCTGTTCCCGCCTATTATTCAGCATTTGCTTCTTTGATCTCACTTCAATGAAATCATCTTCATCACTGAGGACCTCTATACCAGGTTGCTCAAAAACCCGTACAACACCACTTTGTAATCGTCCATCATCCCCTTTCGAATATAAATTCATCTTAAGCGTCGCTTCTCCAGACATTGGGCTGTTCTGACTCTTATTGAAGGTTTCTTCTTTTCTGTTTCCCTTGTCACCCCTTTTACTAGCATCAAGCTTCAACTTATCAACTTCGCCTAAATTCAAGCTTTCTAATTCTGAAGTCCGTTTCAATAACTTATTTGACAATCCAAACTTCCCAGACCCGTTTATGGCAGGAAGTGCAGTTACTGTAGATGTGCTAGTTTGCCCCAAGTGGTTAGATGAAATGAAAGGATTTAATTGTCTTTTATCAAGAGTTTCACGGATGTGAAACTCAATCCTTTGCCGTCGCGATCTACTTTGATATCCAATAGAATCTAGATGTGTGGCCTCGGAAGCAGACACCACTGATTTTGACCCAGAATGTTTAATTGCAAAGACATACTTTTTCCCTCTTCCATTAGGAAATGGATCATGAGCAATTGATCCACTCAAAGCCTTTTGATTTGCTCCAGATTTAAATGGACCAGCCTCAGTCTGAGGTTGATCTTCCCATTCTTTTCCCCTTGTTACCACAGTGTGGTTACTAAATTCCGAAACACTATACTTGAAATTGCGAGCAGGAAAAGCAGGTTCAGATCTAGTACTGTCATCAATATCGAAAGATTTTGCAGCCCTACCCTGTTCATTGGAGACAGATTTTTTTTCATTTTCTCTTGATGGCAACGCAGTAGGATCTCTTAATTGGCTATTTTGAGATGGATCCAAAGGATTTGCAACCAGACCCCATTGACCATCCATTGAAAGTAACCTCAAGTGACTTTTTCTTAGATTTGGAAGATAAGTTTCTCTTGTGAGTGGAACAGATAAAGACCCTCCCAAATTTGGAGTCAGGAAGCCAGCTTGACCACAAAATGGCACTGAATGAGGATCCAATGCCCGTAATACGGGGGAAGGTGATGGATATCGTAGTTGGCCAAATTGGAAGAGAGGAGGCTGAGATTGTTGTAACTGGGTCATGGATGGACTAACTTGAGGATGCAAAGGAAGAGGCATCTGTATAGAGCCAAATTGTATAGCTGGAATTTGAGAAGGTATCAGTGAAGGACCTGAAAACCCACCAAATTGAAGTTGCAGAGGTACTTCTCCTTGGCTTCGAAAAACATAAGCACTTGATGCCAGAGAAGTACCAGAGGAGGATTGTGATTCCACTTTAGCTGAAGACAATACTGGACGCTGAACAGACAGGCTAGAACTATGAGAAGCATTCACTCGATCAAGAACCTCAGAAGCTGCTGATGTTTCAGGAAAAGCAATAGACTGAGAATTAAATTCCTGCATTACTTTCTCAGGTTTATCAAACACTCTGGAAGTACTATCTGTGCCCACTTGTGAAGAAGCATCAGCAGCTTCACAGGTTTGTCCATCACCATGTAGTCTATTTAATGAGCCATGCTCTTCTACGATGTGAGTCAGTGGCCTTACAAATATACTTTCCCCCTTCCTGGAGACTCTCTCAAACTCATCACTTGGCATCCCAACTTCAACACCCTCATTGAAGCCCAAGACAAAATTGTCCATCAAATGGGAAGACTTTTTCTCTTCCAAATGCAAGTCTTCTAGCCCCTGGATGAAGTCTATATTTTCATCGTTCCCTTCATGTACCTCATCTTCCACCTCGTACCCATCATCCTCATCATATTCCTCCTGCTCCTGCAGCTCGTTGTTCTCAACGGCCCATTCATCTTCATCAACTGTTGATTCTACATTCAGTGTAGTTACAATGTCTTTTCCCACTTTTGCAGCTAAGAAAACAGATAAATTATCTTGTATTGCAGCAGGAATATTTATTCCTCCAATGGTAGCAGATATGTCGGGCACATTCGAAGCATCCAAGTCATCATGAGATAGATGAGTAGGGGAACTAGGAGGACTGGAAACAGATAGAGTTGATTGTGAGTCACATCGTAGTGTCGAGTTACTATTTGGTCTCTGCTTCTCAGTCTCAGCATTTTCTGGCTGGTCATCAACTATCTCAAGTTTGCCAGGATTCTCTTCATGAACAATGCTATACCCTGTCCCTTCAATTGGTTCATTTCTTGCTTCAATACAGTACCTCATCTCTTTTTCTGAAACACCTTTGTGACCAGGGTGTTCAATCCCATCCTTGTAGAAGGACTTTTGAATAGAAGCCACAGACAGTGGAGGAAGAACACGAGGATGTCTGTCTGTGTTTTGTGACCTCTCAAAAGAAAAAGAATCATCTGCTTCAATATTTGAATATGTTTGTTCCTGGAATTGTGTCGTCGAGTTTCCATGAGTATTATCTTTGCCCCATCTAAAATTATCATTATTCTCTGCATTATCGTGAAATTCAGGATCAATTTCTATGTTAGTGATAAACTTTTCTCCATCCCCACTAAGATTAGATTTCTCCTCATTCGCATAAATGTAATCTTCAGTATCAGGTTCTGAGATCCATCTTCTGGGAGATATTCTAGGGGATGAAAATCTTACTCCAACGTGAAACTCCTTACTAGTAAATGTTCTCCCATTTGGTCCTTCTTTCCTGTGATGAACACTGTCTTGGTCCTGAACAAAGAACTTTGAACAGCTCCCAGACATGTAAATGTCCCTTCCCCGAGAATTAATAGGCTTTCCTCTGTCCATAGAGCCAGAAGAACCATCTCTGTGAAAGAAATACTTACTAGAACCCATTTCCAATGTCCTAGAAAAAGTTGATGGTGTGATTGTCTTCACCATTTGTTCACTTTCTTCCCAATCACTTATGTCTGACACCCTTGAGACATCATTTTCTATCACTTTCCCAGCCTTCACTTCTGGAATAACTGAGATATTATCTAACTTCACTGCTTCCATCTGCCTCCTTGCCATCCTCTCCTCCAATTCTAACAACTTCCGCTTAGCAGCCTGTTTCCTCCTCTCTTCCTCCCTAAGGATGTTACGTTTTTCCTCCTCTCTAGCCACTCTCTGTTCTTCGGCCCTTCGAACAGTATCCTGCCATTCTTGTTCTGCTCTCCCAGCTGCTTCTCTAGCTTCTTCTTCCAACCTTCTCTGACTTTCTTCCTGTTCCCTAATTAACCGTTCTCTCTCTTCTTCTTCTCTTCGAGCTACCCCCAAAGCTCTATCTTGTTCCTCAATAATTCGATGTCGATCATGTTCTTGCTTGCTTTGAACTCTCTCAAGCTCAGCCTCAAAAGATTCCCTGACAGGATCATAAAAATCAATCTGCTTAATCACATCCTTCTTCCTCTTAACAACCCCAAAAAGACTACCCGTAAAGGGATCCTGTCCATCAAAAAGTGGTGCTCCAATGTCTTTCATAAAAGGATCTTCAAAATAATTTTTTTCACTCTTTATGTATGGACGTCGGTCCCTACCAAATTTGAGCATTGGGACATCAGTCGGAATACCCTTTGCACCAGCAGGATATGAAGATTTCATCGAAGATGTATTCAGGAAAGAATGGTGACTGTATATGTTATGTTGTTCAGTAACATACCTGTCTCTTTGATTCCTTTCATCCCCTGTGTTGCTATGTAAATCAATCGGATAGTTCCAATGTCTTCGCCCAGCCTGTTCATGTCCGGTATTATTCCTTCCAAAATCATTGTTAGCATTCTCTCTGAAAAGCAAAGTAGGCATGCTATCATTGTTCTTTTCCCAGTTCAGGCCAGATGGCTTTGCACTCATGTCATTTCTATCATTGATAAATGCAGCATTTCCAACTCCATCTTTAGGAAGAGGGGAATTTCTCCAGAAGTTCCCTTCACGCCCTTCTCTGCCAGGTAATCTTATATCTCTGCCATAAGGATTATCTTTAGGGACTTCACTAGAATGGATCTTTCCAGTTTCATAGTCGTGGAGACCTTTTCTCTCAGAGTAACTATGAAATGGTTTGTGAGGAAGAGCACTCACCCTAGGCACATCAAAGTCTTTGTCCCAGTAAGCGTCTTTCTTTGAAAAGTCATAATCTCGGCCCCTATCCGGCAAACCATGACTTGTATCACGTTCATCATCAGCCCAATCTGATCTCGGATTAAGACAAACTAAAGATAGCGGCTCTGGAAATACTTCTCCCTGTTTTTTAGCTTGATGTGATAGTCTAGAACCAGCCAAACTGCAACTCGCAACATTTTTCTCATTAATTCCAACTACAACATTTTGACAAGATAAATGTAATTGGGAGGTCGTGTCAGCATCCGAAATCAAATGGGAAGTAGCACTCTGCTCTGTATGTAGATCCTCACTAATATGTTTTGTTTTCAGATTCAAACCATCTTTTTCTTTCTGAGCATTTCCAGAGGGCAATACAGCCTGCAGAGATGGAAAATCTTCACCCCTCAAAACTGTGGCTTTTGCTGGCATAGGATTCATTTGAGAGGATGTAGAAGAAGAGGCATTAGGTCTGTCCAAGCCTGGCCGAGCAGAAGGAGGCAAATACACACTGCTCCCAATGCTTCCAGGCAAAACGTGATCAATTTCCTCAGGGACACGGTTAGTAAACCCTTCTTTCTCCTGAACTGTAATGGCGCCAGGCTTTGTCCACCCCATACCAGCAGACGTGGGCCTCTGGCCACTTCCAGAAGCTCCCACCGCGAAAATCCCACCACTTGACCCAAACGAATCAAATTTTTCATGCTCCTTCCGTAATGAAGGCAGATTTAAGGGGGGTGGAACAGAAAGCTTTGGCCCACCCTTCTGCGAGCTACGTGGCCGGGATAGAACAACCATTCCTCCGCCTCCAGTATGACTGCTGGTTCGGGTTCGATTTGCTCCATTAGAGCTGGGGCCAGATGAGTGAGAATGAGGAGTATGCTGCCCATATGATTTGTTGAGATTCACAGACACAAACTTGGTCCCCATGCCGGAATTAGCCATTGCAGGGTTGGAGCCAAGCCCCTCGATCCAAATTCCCGCCAACGCATCAAAATCCTAATAACAGTCTTCTTCTCTACCAGAAATTATTCAAACTCCTCTGCAGATCACACAATAATTAGATATATTGCCAAAAGAAAAACAATAACAAGAAACTGCCCCAAACCCTGAGCAACCAGGAAAACTTGCCGATTAAATAGTCAAGCCTCGATCTGCTTAATCCAAAAATAATAATAATCAAGAACGAAAAGAATATAGGACAAAGTAATTTCAGTTCGATTAGGGTTTGTCAATGACGGTATAGGTCGAGGGAACCACGGAATGGAAAAGCTGACCGACAGTGGCGTGTGATAGGGTCGGCTGTGGTCTACGATGGCGCGGGAGGAACCGGAACGACAGAGTCGTGTAAAGGAAGTGTCACACCCAAATTTTTCGACCCGCGGAATTGGTACGAAACGTGTGATGGCGCCGAAGTCCCACTCCGACCAGCCTTCCCAAGCTCTTGCTCGTTGTGAATACAAGAACTTCACCCACAATTGTCGCCTTTTTGTAATGATCCGATCGCTTTACGGGAGTCCCACTCCCAACCCGTTCTTTCTATTCTCAATAAAAGAACCAAGGAATACACTTTCTCCAAGGAACACCACACAATGCACAAGGATAGATCCACCTTTTTATTATGGATCGAACTCCCTTTGCTTGGTGCCTCAAGGTCACTATTTATAGACTAAGTTATCCATCTAATCTCCTAGATTACAAAATGGTGACTTGTCTTCATCTCATTGGCTGAGTTTTGTCATCCTCCTCGATGGCTTCCTCTCATTGGCCGAGTCGCATCATCCTCATCGATGGCTCCTCCCATTGGTCGAGTTGCATCATCCTCCTCGATGGCTCTCTCCCATTGGTCCGTGTTGTGTCACCCCGGATAAGCCAATTTGAATGTTTGAATCCCCTGGATAACATTCAAATTCGAAAAGGATAAGACACATCATCTCCCGGGTGTGGCGTGCTCCCATTGGTTGGCTTCAAGTGCATCTTGGCCCCACATGGATTTGCTGCTTTAGCTGCGGACACATAAGCTTGAGATCCATCATTCTTGGATCGGATCTTATCCAAGTTTGAAATTCAAACTTGGAGCCTCATCCTCGCGGCCCAACGCTGGCGCGGCCCAGCGCGCTGTCTGAAGCCCGGACGGCTTTGTCCAGCCGCCACTTTGTCCCGATTAAAACCATCCTTTGTTCGAACTAATTTGTCCGAACACAATGCACGCCCAACATGCATTTGGGGAGGCCTCCCGGAAGCCTCCCATTGGGCCTAGCCCATTAGGCCCCATGAGAAAAGGGGCGTGACAGGAAGGAACCCCTACTCTAAAATACACAGTGGAAAAGAAACCATCAAGCCTCCCGAGCACGGGTGGAAATCGGTTCAATTCGCACTCGATAATTGAATTGAACCAAACATTTTTTATCGATTTGATTCGATTTTGATAAAAGTAAATTTTATAGTTAGAATTGAACCAAATTAAACCAAACTGAACCAAAATTTTTTGTTCGATTGTCGGTTTTGATGTGAACTAAACCGAGTAAACCGAAACTGAACCGAACGAACTGACCATATAAAAAAAGATAAAACTGTGCCATTGGCGCTGCCGCAAAGCACCACACGCAAACAACACTTTTTTATATCTTCTTTTGTTTTTAGACATTTGTTTAGAGAGAGGATGCTTATAGCATGGCTGGTGTTCTCTCTCTCACATCTCTGCAACATTTTAACCACATATTGCTGGAAACCATTTCTATGGTTGTAACACCCCGACTTTTTCAGTTGGACAATTATCGGGGTATTACCGAGAACGTTCTAGAGCGTTAAGTCTAGGGGTATCTCCGCTACGTTTTTCCCTTATACGTGATGTAATGTAATGACAGAGTAGCTAGGATATTTCATTGCATATTTATACGTGTCATTTTATGACATGTACTTATGAGGAAAATATTACAGGATAGGAGTTAAATGGCAAAGATGTGAGGAAATGTTGTCTAGGGCATTTTCGGACGCCTGCAGACGACACTACGGATGGGTTGTCTCGCCCGCAAACACATTGCACACATGAAGAATGGGTTGGGACGACTCAGGACGTGATTCTGCATCCTGACTGCACTGTGTCATGGACTTGCGAACGAGTCTGGATGAGTGCGGACGTGGACTAGCCGCGTCCGATTTGAATCTGTCCAAATCCTGGATAGTTTAGGATGACTGCGGACGTGGGGAGATCTCGTCCAATTTGACTCTGTCCGATTTCGGGACACTTTCGAATGCATGTGGACGCTATGTGTGGACGCCATAATGCGTCCGAATGTCATCTGCTGATGGTACGGATGAGGGTGGGGACGCCTTTTCCCGTCGGAAGCCATGAATTAGCTTGTAAGATTTTACACTTGCGGACGCGATCAGTGTGTCCGCACTCGTCCGAAATAGCCTAGTTTAGCGATAAATTAGGGATTTAAAATGATGAAAACTGTCGTGTAGTCCATTAATGCTCGACAAAAGGGGACAAAATCCATTCCCGAAGCCACGCCTCTCCCATGCTAGAAGTCGCCTCCTCCCCATGCTGAAGGCCATCCCCTCCTCTATGCCTACGTTGTCCCTTCCATCTAGGTAAAGCCATCTCTCTCCCTCCCCTACCATGTGGGTTCAGTCTTCATCCCTTACGTGAGTTCTCTCCTTTGAGCGAGTGAGAGTTCTAGTGAGTGAGAGAGAGGGAGCTATAGTGGGTGTGTTAAGTGTGTGTAACGTGAGATGAAGTGATAAGCTCCAAGAAACACTTAGAAAGCCTTAGTGAAATCTGCTCCGGAAACTGCCAATACCCGAACCAATAGCAAGGAAATGGATCAAGCTCCAAATATACACGTGAACTAGAGCTGTATTTTGGAGGACATAAACTCAATACATTCAGAAGAGTTGTGTCAAAATTCCAACCTAAAAAGCACTCTGGATTAGGAGATATAACAAATTCAATATCAACCCGAAATTAGGTTTCAGCAGGACAGATTTACCAACGCAGATTCAAAACGGAATAACTCGAGTTGC
This sequence comes from Begonia loranthoides, assembly GCA_022433065.1. Classification (NCBI taxonomy): domain Eukaryota; kingdom Viridiplantae; phylum Streptophyta; class Magnoliopsida; order Cucurbitales; family Begoniaceae; genus Begonia; species Begonia loranthoides. Next base: position 17,795,616 of record CM039472.1, read on the forward strand.
ATACATCGAATGAAGCTCATTTTTGGAGGGTAGCTCCCTGACTCAATCTCGAATATATCGAGAGAAGACATCAATGAGAAAAGAATGACGTAAATACCTCAAACAGAAGCCCTAATCAGCACTAAAATCATTCCAGCAAAAAAACAGATTCAATGCTACAATACTAATCCAACAAGATCTTCCTCCAAAACAATAATCCACAAAGATTTCCACAACAACGAATAAATACTCAATCACCAGAATGTTAGGGCATCCAAGTATTGAAGAAATAACAAAGAAAACCTTCAAGAATCATGAGTAGCTTCAATGGAGTCCGCGGACCTCCTAGTGAGAGGGGCAACTTTGGGGTTGGCCGAAAACCAACACTCTCCAAGGTTGGAAGCTTCTTTTGTCTCCACACCACAATCTTACCTCGAAGATAAGGATTGGAAGAAACAATATCCCAAGGCTTGCAAGGTTGAGAAGCTTCAAGAAAGCCCTTGCTTGGGTGATGGATGAAATCGGCGCTAAGGGGAGGGGGAGGCCATGGGTGTCTTCTCTCAAAAGAGAACCAAATTTTCTTAATTCATCAAAATCCTTTTCCAATTGCAACCAGGTAGGGTTTTAACCCAGACTATTTACAAAATAGGCAAAAAGACCAAATTGACCCTAACTTAAACAAATAGACATGACTTACACAAAAATCAAAAATCCCAAGTGAGATTTTTAGACTCTGTAAAACGTACATTTGACATACCAAATGAAATCCGAATATTACGTTCAAGAGCTCGTTGGAAAGCTCCGTCTGTTGGCTACAATTCATATGAAGGACAAAAGTTGAAACAAACGTCCCGATTGTCAAAATAGCCCTTGAACGTCCACAGCTCCGGTTTTAGGCGGAAATGGAAAACCTATAATTTCCTCCCAAAGATTACATGATCTCCATTAGCCCAAATGCCAACTCCTCTTTGTTTATTTGATTCAAAAACCTACAAAATAAATAAAAAGTTAGAAAATAAAAGAGCCCTTGGCTCGGGCTCAAGTTCTGGAACTTGGGGCACATCATGAAGCTGAGTGGTGGAGCTGCTGTATGCTGCTCCCTGCTATCTGTGAGCTGAGGAACAATGACGCTGGGAGTGCTGTTATCCTTGTTTTTAGTGTCTTTATTAGTGGTAAGGAATTAGGGGTGTCTTGGTCATTTGAAGGCCCTGCACCACAAGTAGGTGTGCGTGAGTAGTATTAGTTTTCCTTAGATGATTACTTGTTGTGCTTTCTTTGTTGTTGTTAGCTCTGTGATATTTTCTTTGTGACTAAATGCTTTACTTTATTGATTTCTCTGCAAATATTTCCTTGATTATAGCTTTGTACTATGTAGATATGCTTTAGTTGATAAGTTTTCTTGTGAAGTATTGAATGGTTTGCTGTGAAATAGAGAATGTTGAAGAGAAAAGTATACGAGGATGAGATGAGTAGGAATGAACTATGATTTCCTTTGCTTATGTTAATTTTATTCTTGTTGCTTATTTCCTTGCTTGCTGTTAGTTAACCCTCTCTGTTAGTTAGCTATCCGCATATAAATTAACTAGTTGTTAAATAATGAATCCAAGCATGTTAAACTAACTAGAGTGACACTTAGTTGACCATGTTTAATTAGGATAATTAATTTGAGTGTGTTCATTAACTAAAACTAATTAGTGAAATAAATTGGTGTTTATAATCAAAGCACGTAAGCAAATAAATTAGGGTAGTGAACTAATTAGGATAGTTAACTAGTTAACTTAAGCATGTGAACTAATTAATAAATCTAAGCATGTGTAGTAATTAGTTAATCTAAACTTAAGCATGTTTAACTAACTAATCATTTTATCGTAATCTAGATGAATAACTAATTAATCTAAACAAGTGAACGAAATAGTATTGAGCATGTTAAATAATTAGAGTAATTACCTAGATATTGAGCATGTCTAATCAATTAGAGAAACATGTTTAATTAACTAGAAGCCCCTTACCGTGTTAGGCGAAGCCCCCTACCGAATGTCATCAATTAGAGAAACATGTCTAAATAATTAGAGTAATTACCTAGCGTATCTAGTCTGCAGTTAGGCGAAGCCCCATACCTTGTTAGGAACGGGGACCTAATCGCAAGTAAAAGGTTAGATACGGACAACTATTCCATCCCTAATGAACCCTCCAATCTTCCACTCGATGTACGAGTAACGAACGAATGAACGAAAGTAAAGTAAAGAATGAACGAATGATGTAATGAAAGGCTTGGTTTGGGTGGCCTCCATCCGAAAAAGGACTAAAGAGAGGCATAAGTATAACTGCATTAAACACTTTTCCTAACCAGGCCATTAGGCTCACGTATTACTTGTGGTGTAGGTACAAATGATGAACAGATAATAAAGCAGGGGTGAAGGATTTGCACGTGCGAGGACGAGATTGTGGCTGGCCAGGCTAAAAGAGTAAAAGAAGGAACGGTTGTAATTACATTAAGTTTTATTGTTTTGAATTCAATTGTTTAGTATTTCTTCCTTAAATGATTTATTTATGCTTCCACTATGTTTTAAACAAATGATTTTTATAACGCTTCCACAACACTTTCATGAAAAAGGGTCAGTAACGGTCTGGTTTCGCACTCTGATATCATGTTAAAAAGGAGTCTTTAAAAAGTTTTAAATTTGACGTATTTTAAAGGATTTAAGAAAAATCGGGTCGTTACAATGCTAGAAACCATTTCTTTGCCTAATTATGTTCTTTGTCTATATTGGAAACCATTTTTTTCACAACAAAACTTACTTTGATTAACTTCCTTGCTAACAAGCTCCAAAAGAACGTATTTTCCAAATAGATATGTAATATCATCAAGCCCTTGATTTATTCCAAACTTTGACAGTAATCCCTCAATTTTCACAGTGATAATTGTCATCGCTTTTATATTATCAGCTAAATAGCTCATGCTAATATTTATCTGTTTGTGCATTTTCTTTACATTTGAACGTAAAACAAATGAAGCTTTGCCATTCCCATAGAGAAACGGTTGTGGTAGCATAAAAGTTGTTTCAACTGGTCGTGCCCCATGCACTTAAGTGCTCTGCATTTTTCCCATCTAATTTTGTGCGAGAGTGAGTGATAGAGAGAGACTGACTACAAAATTGAAAAAACCGAACCAAAAAAATTAACTACAAAAGCAAAAAATCAAACCAAAAAATTGAAAAGGGTAAACCAAAACCAAACCGAAACCGAACTGATGAAAACTGAAACCAAGATTTGATTTAAGGTTCAATTTTTAGTAGTCTTCGGTTCGGTTTCGATTTTTAAAAACAAAAACCAAACTGACTTGGTTCGGTTTTAATTTGACCAAAAATTGAACCGAACCAAACCGTTGCCACCCTTACTCTCAAGAAAATAAAGAACAAACTTTCTATCTTTATGTGTTTGACCACACAGTTTAATTTATTTATGTTTTAGACTCCTGCAACTCTCGTATTTACATGTATATGCCAAACTTGAATGGATCCCAAAGTTTTGGCTCCACTTGATAGTTGACTGAAAATTCAAGTCTGTGTATCCTTTGCATCTAACATTTTGAGTTTTACAAAATGCATCTATATAAGATTTAGGAAAAATAACAAACTAACCATTATCTTTTATTATTAGTAACAAATCAACCATCATCCTTTTTTGCTAATAAATTAACCACTAAACTATAGAAAAATGATGCCGCCAACATCGCTGTCACGTTTGTCGTTAAACGTGATAATGTCAATCCACGACGAACGTTTGTAGTTTTAAAAAAATAAAACTACAATTTTCATCAACCGTCACGATTCAACGTGCCTCCTTTGCCTTAAACAAATACACAGACACTCCTCGCAATTTTCTCAGACAATTTTGTCAACGATTAGCGAACCCTAGAGATTTCTTAGAGCTGAAGTGAACCGCATTTTGGTGAAGTTGAAGAATTTGTTGAACACCAAATGGCGTCCTAAAGTGTTGTGAATCTGTTATTAACCATCAAGTTGAAGTGGGGCCCATAGCTACATTTTTTGCCAATGAGGTACGTGGAATTGGAGATGAAGCTGCTATAGTGTTACATTTCATCTCAACAACTCTACAGGAGGAGGAGCTCCGTTCATTATGCGAATCCAGTAGTGACGAAGACATGGACATGGCCGAGAGTAGGCCTAGACGTCCACCACAAGCAGTATGCACCTTCGCTGGTATGAGGCTTGGCAAAAAGTATAGTTCACTGAATAAAATTAGAGAAAAAATTGTCGATCATGCGTTGAAGATTGGATATGGAATAAATTCAACCACAGTGACGCACATCGGTTGAGGGCTGCCTGCCAGGAAGGATGCATGAGGCGTGCCTAAAAAATGCAAGGTGAAATGACGTTTCAAATAAAGTGTTACAATGACGTTCACTCTTGCTCGAGAAAGATGGAAAGTTGTCATGCCTCTGCCAAATGGTTGGCAACGCATTACTTGGATAGATTTAAAAGTCAGGCTGACTAGGACCTTTATTCCATAATTGGGACAGTCATGAAGGACTTTAACGTTAACATCACACCCAGTGTAATGTCTAGGGTATTTAATTTCTTGTAATTATTGAATTAAGTAAAAAGGTGAAATATTGGTGTTTTTATAAAGGGTTGGAATTTTAGGTATATAAATATCTGCATGATTTCATTGATGAGTTTACCTGGATAGATATGCTTCAATAATAGTTCTCTGTTGGTGTTGTTTTTGTCAATGGTTTGCAAATTGTTGTGATGAAAATGAGTTAAATTATTAGTGGATAGTATGAAGGAGGAAATGGGTTTGCAATTGGTTACTCTCTGCAGAGTTTATACTGTTATTATTCTTTATTATCATTAATAGGTTAGTAACAGGAGATGTCTTCCGCCATTCTTGTATCCACTACAAGTTGATAATTAGAGATAATCTGCTATTATTATGGCCTCTATTCAGTAAACCAAATAGTAGGAGAAGCTGAAAAATGTTAATCAATGTTGTAGACATAGGTTTACGCATGGATAAAATAGATTTCATGAGTAATTTCCCTATTATTGACTGATAAATTATACTAATATTTTAGGACAAATGTAGAAGTGAAATAGGTTAGTTCTTTTTTGTTGATAAATCATCAATAAATATTTGTTTATGTGGATATTCCCTATATAAAGTAAAACAAATGGGAATTTAGTTAGTCATGTTAGGCTACGAATATTGATGTCCAGATGCATAATATGGATATAGAAAGTTTAGGGTAATAATATGATAAAAGAATTATTTAATAATATGTGTCTTAAATAAATTGTTAGTAGAAATATATTTAGTGTTAAATTACAGTTGAAGCATTATTGTAACCATTGTTTGTAATATTGTTTGTGATATATGAACTGCTGTGTGACATTCATGTAGACATTTTAGTAGGGTTATACGTCATGCATTTCATGGGCTAATAATGAAGATAATAAATGATGTGTTCTACGTGGGTTTGGAAAATGAAGAGGTTGCTCACACGTAGAAAGTAGTTCGTTAGAGTAAGTTCGAAAACTGAAGAGGTTGCTCTTACTCAATGAGGGGTGAGTTTGGAAACTGCGAAGGTTGCTCTCACCTAAGAGTAAATGAATGTAATGTAAGTGGACTCATTTTTAGTGAGTTCGAAAACTGAAGAGGTTGCTCTCATGTAAAAACGAATCAAAGTGGTGAGTTCGAAAACTGAAGAGGTTGCTCTCACCCAGCTTATAGATATATCAGGCTTAAGCATGTAGAGTTTTCACAGAGGTTACAGTTGCATTTCATTTTATATTCCTTACTGGGCAATATTGTAACGACCCAGATTTTCGTAAATTCTCGAAAATGTGTGAAAATTTGAAATTTCCTTTTGAAACCAAATTAGAGAGCGCCTAAGTCTAGATTGCTACCAACAACTCGTAAAACTCATTATGAAAACCCCATTTATGAAACTATGCGGAAGTGTAAATGAAAATCGTTTGTTTAAAACTTCGCGGAAGCGTAAAGAACTAATTTAAAAAAGAAATACTAAACCATTGAATTACCACTTTTATACAATTTACTACTTGATTTAATTACAACATTTAAACTTAACTTAATTAAAACGGTTTCTCTTTTACCCATTTTCTATGCCTGGCCAGACATGAACTCCCTCGCGTGTGCAAATCCATCATCCGCTGCCTTTATTGTCTAATTATTATCTTTTGCTACTCCTAGTCCGTGCATTCACTCTACGTATGGGTACCTACATCTACACCACAAGCAACTGTAAGCCTGAAGGCTTAGTAAGGAAAAAGGGTTTAATGCATGAAATGCCTCTTTTTAGTCCTTTTTGGAATAGGGGCCACCCAGACCAATCCTTTCATTAAGTCATTCATCTGTTTAGTACTTTGCTAAATCTTACTTTGATCCCTTGGGATCCATTATTCTATTATTCCATTATTCCATACTCGTACTTCGAACTGGAATTGAGAGGTTTTTCTCGTGCAATGACATAGTGGTCAGACCTAACCTTTTTCCTCTCATCTAGAACTCCCGTACCCTATGAGGGAGGGGCTACACCTAGATTGCAGACTAGATCTGCTACCCATCCACTCCCAATTCCCTATTTCTTCTTTACTTTTTCTTAACCTTTTACCTTATTCATGCATGCTTGCGTACCACCTCGTGGCACTCCCTATTGGTCTCTATCATCATGATGCATGCTCATATATTCTCAACCTATCATGATGCATGATGCTTCACAATATTCATAATAATTGAAGTGTGGATTAAAAGAAAGTAACGGTAATGGAAAGTGCATACAAGGAAAGTAAACAACTATAATTAAATAGTAAAATTGAAAGCACACAACAATTATAATTAAAGTGCATAGCAGGGAACAACTGTAAACTGGAATTTAAATAGCGAACAAACAACAAATCATAAACTAAGTTGATTATCTTAATCAATTACATGCTCAATGTCAAATTATATTAATCTAATTGGTTATCCTAATTAATTCACATGTTCAAGAATGAATGACAGTTATTATTCGAGTTAATTATCCTAGTTAGTTACATGCATTCATTCTAGTTAGTTAAGTATGGCATAATTGGGTTGATTAATGTGCTAATATTATTCGGATGGATTACATACTCAAGTTTGGTTCAATTACTAGTCAATTACTCTAACTAATTACATGTTCACATCTAGTTGATTATTCTAGCTCCGACATGCACCCAGAAATGATCAATTCAATTAGGTCAATTTTTCATGCTCAACTAATAAATTTACATGCTTGGGTTTGAATTAGATTATAATTTTGATCCTAATTAATTATTCTATAGCTAATTATTTTCGTTAATTAGCATGCCATATCAAGTCAAGTTAATTAACATACTTTAATTATTCTAAAGAATCTATTACTTAAGTAATATACATTTAAACTATCTATCATTGTTATCTGAATTAATTAACATGCTTGATTAGGTATTGAACAAGATGAATTAGATAACTAAGGTAGCTAGCACACTCAAGGGATTAACTTCTATGGTTTATGGATTAACATTTAACATGCTAGTTCCATTACCATGCTTAAGTCAAATGAACTACTTAGTTGGGTTAACCTGCTCTCTAGATGATTAATTAACATGCTCGAGGAATGATTAACAACTATCAATTAATGAAACTAATCGATTAACATGCTCAATAAGTAATTCCATTTATTATCTAATTAACTTAGTTAGTTTACATGCTAATTGATTATTCAATTAACTACATGCTTAGACTAACTAATTAGTTAATATATTCAACAGATTAACAACTTCAAAATTGATTATCAATTAAGCATGCTAGTTATTTACTAATTAAACATATTTAGGGCTGGGCAATAACCGACAGGAACCGAGAATGGAACCAGAACCGACAGTCGGTTTTGGTTCTGTTCCGAGCATCGGTTCTAAGGAAATTCTCCTTATCGGTTCTCGGGTAGTGGTTCTAAAACGGGTTCGGTTCTCGGGTAGTTGAGAGAAGAACCGAGAATCGATAAGGACCACGACTAATTCCTAATTACCTAACCCTAACCCGCTGCTACCCTGCCCTAACCCCATCCCCGACTCTGGAAGGAACCGAGAAGGCGACATAAGCTGTGTACGACGACGATTTGCGACGACGATTTGCGACGACGACGACACAATCTGCTAAGGTGCAGTGCGACGAGGACAGAAGTTGCGTGCAACGACGATTTGCGAAGAGGACAGAAGATGCGATTTGTGACGAGTCAACAACAGAGAAGCTGCGATTTGTGACGACGACGACGACAACTGCAAATTTAGTTTGATTTCTCCTCTCATTCCGATCTATTTTCTGCTCCTCTATTTGATACCTTTATTAATCGGGAAAGTGTTTATTCTCTGACACCAAATTTGTTGATTTTTCTTGTTGCAATCTGTTTATTTTTCTGCTCCTCTGTAAATTATTGATATGTTGAATAAGAGGGATTGAATACTATCAAGAATAATTTACTTTTATTGATATTTGCTATCTAATTGCTACTAGCTAAAAATTGGTTGTTGCTACTACTTGCTAAAAATTTGGTTAATTTCTTAAATTTCTTCATCTGTTGAATTTCTTCATCTGTTGAATTTCTTGAATTTCTTCATCTGTTAAAGAGGGTCTTATTCAGGACAATGAGAATTCTGACAGTGAGAATTCTAAAGGGTCTTATTCAGGAGGGAATCTCTTTGAAGATATCATATAGGAGATGATGAAAGAGACCTTTCAAGCTTCACAACTCCAAAAGTTTGGCCCCCCAATGTCGGAAGCTTGTTCGTTCGTTGTTGCAGGAAAATCGAGCTGTCCCTAGGGATCACATCTTAATTTACATTGTAAGTGAAAAGAATAGATTCATTCAAAGGCCGAATAGTCCAGTCTGTTTCTTCCTCCTTTTTTTTTTAAAGATATAATTACTTCTTCAATGTCCACATGGGGAACCAAAAACCGATAGGAACAGGACCTGGAACCGAGTTCGGTTCCGGTTCCGGTACCGATTCCCATCGGTTCCGAGTTCGGTACCATATTGTCAGAACTGAGAGCAGACTACTCGGTTCCGAACAGTCTGGAACCAGACCCGATACCCGATTTGCCCAAGCCTAAATATATTTAGAGATTAGCCATCAGTTACAATTAGCGAATTAATTAATCTGCTTAACTAGTTTGTTATTTAATAAACTCAAGTAGGCTAGTTAATGACTCTAAGTTAGTTAACATGCTACTACATGATTCACACATACGGCTTAAACTTGTTAGTTAGTTAATTACCAATTACACATATTCAAGGGTATGTCGTTAGCTACAATTTGCTAATCATTTGACATGCTTAATCAGTGAGTAATTTAGTTAACAATGAATAAATTTAGTTTAATCTAACTAAGTTGACATGCTCAACTAAGGACCACAATTATAGTAAATCAAAACATGCTTAAATAGAGAAATGTACAGAGATAGTTAGTTAGCAGCAAGTGAAAGTATAAGCAACAAGAGTAAAAAGAATCAATTCATTCAAGCTATCTCATCTCTTAGCTCATCTTTCTTAACTACTCCACACTTCACATGATTATTCTTCAACCTTCAACCATCAGCAACCTTCAACCATCAGTATCTACAAGTGGCTACTTATAGTATGAATAAATATTAGTGTTAACAATAAAGAAATAACACATAGCAATGGAAATAAGAGAACAAGGTAGCATTCAAGGGATTTTCACTTAACAACCACTTAATAAACAAATAACAGTAAAGGATTCAACAAGAAAAACACAGCACGTAACAACACCACTCACACACTTTGCTTGTGGTGCAGGGCCTCCAAATGGCCAAGACACCCCTAGTCTCTTACCAATTTTGAAGACTCTATCACTCAGGAACAGCTGCACTCCCATCCTCACAGCTCCACAGGAACACACCAACTCACAGCACACACACCTCTCACTTCCTAACTCACCTGTCGTAGCTCACTCCTTTCTTCCCACCACCCTCTTTCACAACCCACAAAATTTCACTCATCAATTGGAACCCTCTCATAGACCTCTCTCTTTCGGTCACTCTCTCTTTCTCTTGTGCTCTCTCTGGACTCCTCACCTAGGAAGAAGAATGAAATGAAGAGGAAGGGAGGAGAGGCTATTACCTGGAGAGGGAAGGAGACACCATGATGGCTCTAGGCAGGGGGAAGGCAAGATACTGACATAGGGGGAGGCGGTTTTCATCGCCTATGGAGAGGGGAGGGTGATTCACTGTCGATTTTCTAGGACTTGCCCAATTTGCTACGATTTTATTTGTAGGTCTGGGCTATTTCGGACGAGTGCGAACGCAAAGGTCTCGTCCACATTCGTCTGCAAGCTTGAATCTCACAGGCTAAAACTGAGACTTCGGATTGGAGAATGCGTCCCCATCTTGTCTGTATCGTCCGCAGGTGAGTTTCAGACGTGGAATGGTGTCCGCACTAGCGTCCACACTAGCGTCCGAAAGTGTCCTAAAATTGGAAAGAGGCAAATCAGACGAGGCCTCAACTCGTCCGTAGTCATTTGAAAGTTCCTAGTGTTGTACAGAGTCGATGCGAATGAAGCAGCTTGCGTTCGCATTGTTCGAGACCTCGTCCGCAACATACACTAAGGACGCTAAATCACGTCTTGAGTCTCGTCCCAACCCTTCTCTGTGTGTGCAACCCATTTGCGGACGACACATCTCGTCCGTAAGTCTGCCACATAGCACAGTCAAGACGAGAAATCTCATCCTAAATCGTCCTAATTCCTAAGGCAGCCACGTTATGCACATGTAGCGATGAATTCTCGTCCTCTCCTTGTCCGCATGCGTTTGCAACTCTCTAAATCTGACTTTTCTCTAACTTTTCACACTTAACTCTTGTCCCAAAACATTTCCCCGATAATACATGTCATAGGATGACACGTATAGATACGCCATGTACTATCCCCATTACTCCAATACTTTGATTACATCACGTATACAAGGGAAAATGTAATGGAATTACTCCTCGACTTAACGCTCTAGAACATCCTTGGTGATACCTGATAATTATCCAACTTAAAAAATATTGGGGTGTTACAAATAGGCTCATTATTCCTCCTGTGATGTAGATATGGATTGTGAGCCGGTTGAGGTGAATGTTGAAGAAGTGTGATGCGATGCAAGCTTGTGTTACCATGTGCGAAACGACCTCGGGGGTTATGGCTCTAATGAATAAAAGTTATTTTAATGGCATACGGACTATGTTATGGATTTTAAATATTTTCATCATGTTATTTCTGTAAGACAGCTAAATGTTTTTATTCCATGTAACGTACTCTGATGTTTTTCAATTAAGGATATTTTAATGGGTTTTTAAAATGTTCAAAATTTTACGAAAAATTCATAAACGGAAATGGGATGTTACAATTATGGTATCAGAGCATAACCCAGTCTAAAGTGGTTCTATAGACTACTAGTAATGCAAGATTGGTCACGACATGCTTCTTCAACTGTAAGTGCTTTGTTACATTGTTTATTGTGCTAATAGTATGAATTGTTCTATTAGTATAGAATTGATGTGTTAGTGTAAATTGTTTATAGTTACTTAGTTTTATTAGTATTTTTGATATAAAATATTGTAAAATAAATAATTAATTAAACTTTTCCTAGAATAATTAGCTTATGGTTTAATTAGGAACATTAAACTCATAACTGTAAAATAATAAAATATAAGTACCCATTTTTGCCTAATAAACTTAAATGCTTTCTAATGTACATTCCTTATGACAATTAGTTAACATTTTGAAATAGCTAATATTGGGAAAAAACAATATTATTGTAGGATAATAGAATGGCACGGACAACTAGAGAAAATGTGTAACTACCCAGATTTTCGTCACTTTTTGAAAATGCTTAAAAATTTGAGAAAACGTATCATAGCGCGCCTAATTCGGATCGCTACCAACCGTTCGTAAAAACACGTTATAAAAATTGTTTATTTAATAGAAAATACGAAAGCGTTAAAATCATGTATTTTAAAATACTGCGGAAGCGTAAATAAATTTCATTTGAGAAATGAAATACTAAACAATTGATTACAATTAGAAAATTTTATTTACTTTACATTACAACCCGGTTATTTCTTACTTTTCATAGTCTAGCCAACCGCAAGCTCGTGCGTGCAAATCCCTCATCCACTGCTTCTAATCTGACGCTATCTTCTCCTGCAGATACCTACACCACGAGTAAACTGTAAGCCTAAAAAGGCTTAGTAAGGAAAAGGTTAACAATAAAAAGAATAGAATTTAAATACAATTATTAACCTGGATAATTTAAATGTGCTTATTGATTAAGTTAATATAAACCCAATCGATTAGTCAATTCACAACCAATTAATATCTACGAGGCAACCAACAACTAATAAGAAGACTAACATAGAGCTAACAACAAACTAATAACAAAGCAACAAAACTAACAATAAGGGAAATGTCAGAGCAACCATAGCCTACATCCATACAAACAGTCAAGGAATAATGTACTAACATCAACCAAGATTATTTACATGTGAAGAACCAAGCATGGAACGTATAGAGTATCAAGCATAGGAAACAGGAAACTAATAGCAAAGACAACCTAGAAATTCTACCATTTCACAGAGCATAACATTCCAGGAAACTAAGCAGCCAACGACAAAATCACAATCATAGCTTAACTCACGCACACATACTCATGGGTAGGGCTTAGATGACCGACACTACCCTATCTTTACCAATGAATAACACACAACTAGGGATAGCTCCAACTCCCGGTTACGGATGGCAATGGCTCCTCTCCAGCTCCGGCTCAGGCTCACGGCAGTAGGACAACAGCTCCAGCATGGATAGAAGCTCCAGTAGCTCACAAGGACAACAGCTCACTCCAGCTTCAGGACCACCCAAGCCATCCCTTGCCTTCCCTCTCTTTGTCTTATCCCTAGGACTAACGCTCCTAATACACCTAGTAATATACCGATAATTAAAAATATTGGGGTATTACAAAATGTTCAAGCCCATATTGATAACGATAATGATAGCGATAGAAATGGGGCTGTTGGATATGGGAACATTATTAGTCAAGAGAGTAATGCTCCACCCGATGGCAAAAATGATGTTCTGGATCGCTTGACAACAATTGTGGAACGCCTTGCAGAAAGGAAAAATGAGAATGGGAATCAACGTCAATTGGTGGTTCCAATAGAAGCTGGTTGGGAGAAGTTTAGGAGATTTAAACCTTCATAGTTCAATGGGAATATGGTTGATGCCATATGTGCTGAGGAGTGGATTCGGTCTTTAGAGGACATGTTCGAATACACAAGGATTAGGGAGACCGAGAAGGTTTCATATGCTGCGTACCTGCTGATCCAAGATGCGAGGTTCTTATGGGATACAGTTAATATGGCATGCGATGTTTGAGCTTTGACATGGGATCAATTTAAAGAAATCTTCTAAGAGAAATATTTTAGCCAGACTGTCTAATCGAAGAAGTTATTGGAATTTGTATTGTCGGGCCAAACTGGATCTATATCTGAATATGTAAGGAAGTTTGAGGCACACTCTCGATTTGCGTCACACCTAGTAGCAAATAATGAAAACAAGGTGCATCAGTTTATCCATGGGCTGAGAGTCGAGATTCTCAGAGGAGTTAAGATTTCTGGTACTCAGGACATCCCTTATTCAAAGATTGTTGCTAAGGCATTAGAAGTGGAAGATGCTGAGCTAATGGTGGCCCAATAGCATAAGGTGAATAAGAAATTTTGGAAAAATGCTCTTAATCAGCAACAGAAGGGCGGACCCATGATGAAAAAAGGGACAAAAATGCCTTCAGAATATGAAGTACAACAGATGAAGGATAAACGCCCGATGAATATGAAAAACACTGCCCCATCTAATGTGAGGACTCAACAGTTGAATCAATGTCCAAATTGCAAGAAGAACCACTTTGGGGAATGCCAAATGGGAACAGGTCGGTGTTTTAGATGTGGAGAGTCTAGGCATATTGCTAAATTTTGCTCAGCTGGAGTTAGTGGATTAGGTGGCGTGGTTCCAAGAGTCTTTTCTCTATATGGTGAGGAGGCACCTGAAGTGCAAATGGATGAAATGGCGGGGGATGATCAGCCTACTGTGGTGTCAGGTACGCCTTATTGTTGAAGTCATTACTTAAATTCCTTGAAATGATGGGTAGTTAGTAATGTCATTGCATATTCGGTTGTGTCAAAAACTATTTATGTTAATAATATAGCGGCATATGTTTTATTCGATTCTGGTGCTACTTATTCCTCCATTTCGAAGGGATTTAATGCAAGGATAAATTGTTTCCCCGAATTAGAAGAAAGTAGTTATTGTGTTCTCTTGCCCTTCGGTGAATACCTAACTACCAATGGAAATCCTAAAGGCTTATGCCATAAAAATAAATAATCAAATTTTCTATTATGATGTGATTGTCATAAACATGAAGGGATATGATATTATCTTGGGTATTAACTGGTTATCCCAATACCAAGCAATAATCAATTGTAGAAAACAAGAAGTACATTTTCTCCCCCCTAATGGCAATCAGCATACATTTATTGGAATCAAGGAGAAAGGCAGATTGACTGTGATCCCTACGCTTAAAGCTGATCGATTAATGAGAAATGGAGATGAAGGGTTTCTTGTTAACATATTGGATACGACGGTTTCATCAAAAACAAATATGGAGAAAATTCCCATTGTTCAAGACTTTCTACATATTTTTTTGGACCAACTTCCTGGATTACCTCCGAATCTTGAAATCGAGTTTGTGATTGACATTCACCCTGGAACGGAACCGATTTCAAAGAATCCATACAGAATATCCCCAATTGAATTGAGAGAATTGAAGGTCCAACTTGAGGAGTTAATTACAATGGATTCATTCATCCAAGCTTTTCACCCTGGGGTGCGCCCGTGTTATTTGTGAAAAAGAAGGATGGGTCAATGAGGATGTGCATCGATTATCGTGAGTTAAATAAAGTAACCATCAAGAATCAATATGGACACTATTATTTTTTAGTTATGTTGTTTGGACTAACTTATGCCCCGACAACATTTATGGATTTGATGAACCAGATCTTTAGTGAGTACTTCGACAAATTTGTCATTGTATTTATCAATGAGATTAATTTATTCGCATTCTAAAGGGGAACATAGAGAACATTTGAGGATTTCTCTGTTGATATTGGCAAAGCATAAGTTGTACGCGAAGTTTTCTAAATGTGAATTATGGTTAAACAAAGTGAGTTTTCTTGGCCACATAATTTTCAAGGAAGGTATTGAAGTGGATCTTGCAAAGATTCAGACAGTTGTTAATTGGTCGCATCCAAGAAATGTGGGAGAAGTAAGAAACTTTCTTGGTTTGCCAGGATACTACAGGAGATTTATAAATGAGTTTTCTAAAATTTCACTACCCTTAACGGGCTTAACAAAGAAAAATGCACGATTTTGGTGGATGGACGAATTGAGGAGAGTTTTCAAGAACTAAAAAGTTGTCTGACTTTGACTCCTGTCTTGTCCTTGCCCATTGATGACAGAAATTTTTGCATCTATTACGACGCTTCCAATAATGGATTAGGCGTTGTACTTATGCAGAATGGGAAAGTAGTTGCATACACCTCTAGACAATTGAAACCATACGAGGCAAATTATCCCACACATGATTTGGAACTTGCTGCGGTCGTGTTTTCTCTAAAAATATGGAGACACTACCTGTATTGGCAATGATGTGAAATCTTGTCAAACCATAAAAGTTTAAAGTACATCTTCACCCAGAAGGAATTGAATATGAGACAACGACGGTGGTTGGAATTGGTGAAGGACTATGACTATGAAATTAAGTATCATCCTGGAAAAGCAAATGGGGTGACTGATGCCCTTAGTAGAAAAATGGCAGTTATGAACATGATACATGAAGAAATACCGGATGAAATTTGCTCGGATATTCAAAATCTGAATATGCAGTTGGTTACTACACAGTTAACTACTCTTTTATCCACTTTGACATTGAAGCCTTCGTTACTAGAAAGAATTAAAGAGGCTCAAATTGAGGATAAAAAGTGTGAAGATTTTAAACTGAACCCAACTCTACCAACACTATTCCATCACCGGTGATGGGATCGTAAAATTTAAAGATAGACGGTATGTACCGGGAAAGTAATGTAATACCCTGAATTTTTATATCAGAATTTAAAAAGAATAAATTAGAGAATAATTTGGGATATTCGAATTAGTCAAATAATTATCGTGATATTACCAAAGATGAAATTATTAGATACAGACTGAACCGGTTGGGTTCGGCTCTGTTTAAAAATAGGTGACTTGATTTTAATTAAAAATGAAGAAAATAAATAATGGGATTAAATTGGAATAGATTTTAGTTAAAAATGAAAAAAATAAATAATGAGGTTAATTGGAATAATTAATTGGGGAGATTAAATAAATAAAAGGAATGAATTATGAGAAAACGGAAGGAAGAATCAGTTAAGGAAAATGGCTAGGGTTTGAACCGGTTTAGTTCAAACCGGTTCGGTTTGAATTTCAATGTGATTGGCCGCTGGCCATTTGAGAGAGAGAAGAACAGAGAGGAGTGAGAGAGCAAGAGAGAGATCGGGAAAGGGAGAAGAGAACGATGAGAGCTCGGCGAGGCTCAGGTGATGGAGGGGTGCGGCGTCGTGGTGCTGCGGGTGCTCCTCCACTGTGGACGGCTGGTCGCGGCTTGGTGAAGGACAGGTTGCTGAGGCTAGGGCTTGGGTTTCACTTCGCAGGATGGATTGGTGAGGCATCGGACTGCAATGCTCCATCGATTGTCGGTGGCTGGTGACGCTCGGCTGCGATGGAAAGGCAACGACAAGCAATCTGCAGTGCTTGGCGATGCCGGAGGGGCGAACGACAGTTCTTGCTGGGAATCGACTGGGGCAGTTTGTTCGAGCTGGACCGGACTGGAGCTGGTTCTTCCAGCTGCTCCTCCTCTGGCTGGCTTTCCACGTGGAGCTTGGTAAGTGGACCACTTTCCTTGAATTGTGCAATTTATCCTCCAGCTTTCTGTGAATGTCTCCTCCTCGAGTATAAGGGAATGGCAGTGGTGATGGGATGCAAGGGAAAAGTGGCTCTTGGGTGCATTGTGGTGAGCTCTCTGAAGAATTGGAGAGTAGTGATTGAGAGATAGAAAAGTGAAGGTGGAGGCCACTCTGGATTGGCAGTGAGCTCCTAGAGAAATTGTATTTTACTCTTTGGGTCTTCCAGTGTACAGGATTGAAGTGAGGAGAAGTGTAAGGAGTATCCTTCTGGGGTACTCAACAGGTATGATGACTTCTCTCTCAACTCTGATGGAATTTTTTGGATACTGCCTTGGATGTTGGGTTGGGATTTTGTTATCTATTTGGTTATAGTTTTAATAAAAGAAGGATATTAGCAAAGAAGTTCTGTGTACTTGGATATGTTTTCTGTGATGTGTTTTATTGATGAATAATATGAAATTATGCCTCTGTTGCAATGTGATGCCTCTGTTGATAATAAAAAACATTCTGTTGGTGTTGTTGTACCTTCTTTGGATGCTGTCTATGTTGTCTTGGTTATTATCTGTGAAAGGTGGCGATTATATTGCTGATTATTGGATTTGGTTACTTACTGTGAAGCTTTAGTTTGATTATTGTTGATTATAGATCTATTGGAATGTATTCTGTTGCCACTGAAAAGTTGGAGGTGACTAGTATTTCACTTTCTGAGGCTTAATTATAGGAGGACATGTTAATTGTTATTAGTTGGGTAACGTTGGTTATTGCCATATGTGGCTGTGAAATAACTGTTTGTGCAAAGACAGAGGATTGGGAAAAGTGAATAATGTTTTGTACGTCATTGTTGGCTATAAGTCTGGAATGCTTAAGGATATATGAAGATGGCTTTATAAAGTATTCACTCGATAATTTTATGTTAAACATAGGCATTAAATGGTTCTCTACTCTGTTGTGGGAAATATGGATTTATCATAAAATACTATTCGGTTTTGTAAAGTTAATTTATCATGTCACATTGATGGAATGAGCAACATTGTGAGATTTTCTATTCCGTTGTCCATATACAAATAGTGAAAGTGATGAGTCGTAGAAGTAAGATTAATAATACGTGATTTAAATGGTTTTGAAGGTACGAAGAAGAGAGAAGATGCAAAAACGCGCTATGGACACCAGGTAAGTTGATACTTACTGTGTTTTGGTCTTTGGACGCTACATCGCAAGAATTAGGATTGTATGTTGTGTATTTACTAGATTTAGCTTCTTTTAATGATATGTTTACTAGACATTTATAACATCATATTGGGCTGTATGTATTCACGAACATATTGTATGACATAATTAATATATATAAATAGGCGTGTGGGGGTTTGGGTGATTTGTGACACTTCCATATGGTAGTATACTCCCACATAGGGAGCGGTGAGATGAGAGTTAGCTACGTGGAAGCTAGGGTTCACCTTACCCCGTTCTGAAACCCCCAACGTCTTTAACAAAAGTGAGGATACCGGCATATGGAACACCCCCGATGGATATATCTCCCCATCGGAGTGAAATGGTTCAACCACATTACCCTATGGAAGTATTCCACCTTGACTTCCAAAAGAGATACGGTTCTCTTCTGTAATGCATTGTATGATCAGGCATATCATTTGCATTGCATTTCTTTTTATCACTTACTGAGTGTTAGGCTCATTCGTTAGGTCTTGTAATATAGGTATGTACGAACAATAGGTGAACAGGTCAAAGCCAGTTGATGAAGAATTTACACGGGTGGATTTTGTTGCTGGTTGGGCTAAAGAGTTTTAAAAAGGAAATTATTTGAAAAAGGGTTTGTAAATTATTTAATATTCCTTAATGTTTTGTTTTAATTCCGCTGCGTTTCATAAAAAGGTTTTATTACTTCTGCTGCAATTGATAAATGTTTTAAGTAAAGAGTTTTAACGCTTCGGGTTTTATAAAGGAAGAATACTCTGATCTTTAAAAGTTTTAAATTTCACGTGATTTTTAAAGCAAATAAAAACTGGGTCGTTACAAAGTAATCATTACGATTAGCAATCTTAATTGAAGCTGATTCCTTAAGTTTTTCTATCCACCCCAGTTGTAATAAGATGTATAAGGACCTCAAGTCACATTACTACTAGCTTGGGATGAAATATGATATTTCACAACATGTTGCTTTGTGTCAGTATGTCAACGGGTGAAAGCAGAGCACCAAATACCTGAGAGAATGTTACAACCAATATCTATACCTGAATGAAAATGTGAGTAGGTCACTATGGACTTTGTCTCGGGTCTACCCAAGACTATAAGTGGACATGATGCAATTTGGGTGATTATCGATAAGATAACCAAGGTTTCTCACTTCTTACTAGTAACTATGACTTATAAGATTGATCAATTTGCCAGACTGTATGTTAAAGAAATTGTACATCTGCACGGGGTGCCTATCTCTATTGTTTCAAATCGAGATCCTAGGTTTACCTCCACGTTTTGGAAAAGTTTAAACAAGGCTATGGGTATAGAGTTAAAGTTTAGTACAGCTTTCTACCCTCAAACTGACGGATAGAGTGAGCGAACGATTCAAATATTGGAGGACATGTTGCGGGCATGTGTGTTAGAATTTCATGTTGGATGGGGAAGAAGGATTCAATTGGTAGAATTTGCCTACAACAATATAGCATTCAAGGTATGATAAGAATGACACCTTATGAGGCCTTGTATGGACAGAAGTGTAGATCTCCGTTGCATTGGGATGAGGTCGGTGAAGCGGAATTCTATAGACCTTGTAACGCCCTGGGATTTTATTATATTTAAAAATTACATGAAATTTGAAACTTTTCTTTTTATAAAAACATTGGAAGATTTTTCTTTCATAAAACCTTATCGTAAATTCTTTACTTAAAACCTCTTTATAAATCGCAGCGAAAGTAATAAAATTCTTTTCGTTTATAATTAAATACCTTGCATTATTAAAACGATAATTACTTTTTAGAAATACAGCAGAAAACTTATTAGTTAAACAAAACATTTAAGAATATAATTAACTATATTACAAAACCTTTCACAATTTGTTTTCTTTAACTTCTTTTACCTCAGCCAGCCACAAGGCTCGTGCGTGCAAATCATTTGTCAACTACTCTAAGTTTGTTCTCGTACATATACCTACATCACAGGGAAAACAATGATCCTAACGCTTAGCAAGAATTAGAATGGAATGCAATGTTAATGCTCATGCATGATCAGACAATGTATTATAGAAAAAAACCTTATCTTTTTCTATTAAGCCAAGAGTTGGATATGTCTTATAGTCATGTAGCTTAACCGTAATTCCGACTTGGAGATACATCATTAAGGGTGTCACCACATGCCGGCACTGCACTCTTTTGTGACATTGGGGATTTTCATACAAGAGAAAAGGATCCTAAGGTCCCTGTGGCTTAACCGTAACTTTGCTCCTTACGTGGGAGAAGTAACCCCATTCGGGGTGTCACCACTGATGGACTGTCACACTTCTCTCGAATCCCCACATGCCTATTTACATATATTAGGCATGTCATACAATATGCTCATAATTTTATAAGCCCTAAGTATGATGCATGGATGTCAAATATATTCACAAAATATAAAGAGATTACACAACAATATCAACATATCATGGAGAGCAATTTAAAGAAAAAGAGAGATTATCGCTTAAGCTAAACATTTACTAGCAGTGTAATCTACAAGGGGTAACTCATGTGTATATATGGCAGCAGATGAAAACAACTTGTGACGACCCGATTTTTCATGACCTTTTAAAATGTGTAAAATTTAAAACTTTTGTAAGACAACTAAAATTCTTCATAATCAGAGTGCCAAAAAGCTAGACCGTAAAAAACCTTTTGTTATACTCGTTACAAAAATCGTTTATGAAAACATAACGAAAGCATCAATGATTTATTTAAAACATAGCGGAAGCAAAAACAAACTATTTAAGAAATGCTAAGTAAATCATTACATTGACAAACACTTTACTCATCTTTAGCCTAACCAGCCACAAGTTCTGCCCATGTAAATCCTTCATCAACTGCTTTGTATTGTGTTCATTGTTCTTCTCATGCATACACATGTACCTACACCACAAGCAAACTGTAAGCCCAAAAGGCTTAGTAAGGAATGAAAATATGCTATGATCATGGCACTTTTTAGTTTATTTGGAATGGGTCCACCCCAAACCAATCTTTTCATTATGTTTCATTCATTCGTTCATTACTCGTACATCGAGCTAGAAGTTGGAGGAACCCATGTGTGATGGTATAGTTTGATCGGCTTCTAGCCTCCTATGTGCAAACTAGTCCTTTTTCTGACAAGGTAGAGGTGTAGCCTAGCTGCCAGACTAGATCCGAACTACCCATCTGCCCCCCACTTCCCATCATTCATTCGTTCGTTCGTTCGTTCATTTCGTTTATTCATTTTCCTCACATCATGCATATGAGTAGCACCCCAAAGTGGCACTCCCTACTTGTTTCTATTATCATGATGCATGTTGACACAATATAAAGAGAATGATAACTAAACAATGAATAATAAGAATAATACAAATGGTAAACAATGAGTGGCAAGGATAATACTAATTGAAAGCAAGCATAGAAACGAATTGAAAGCAACGTGCGACATGCTTGATTCTATTGAACAGAACAATATAGATATGGCAAGATGAATAAACTATTAACATGCGAATTATCTAAGCTAATTAAATGTGCTTAACAATGATACAAAAGCTTAGACATAGAATTGATAATTAAACATAAGCATGCTCAGTAATTAACTTAACAGAATCGTGCTTGATAATGGAAGCAAACTAATAACGGAAACATGCTTAATAACACTCATGAAAACGTACTTAACAATTAATTTATGGAGACATAGTTAACTAGGCAATTTAGGGAAAACGATAATTTTATGTCAATATCCATGCTCGGAATTTAAACTATAACATGCAAATCCTCAACATGTTCAGAAACTAAACTATAACGTGCGAACAATTAAAGCATGCTTAATAAATAACTACAGGATACATGCTTGCTAAACAATTCATGGAAACATACATAGCAAATGATTTGCGGAAACATGCTAAAGGGAGTAATTATGCATACTAACCTAGTTAATTAAACATGTTTTTATTCTAATTAATTAAACATGCTACAATTAATAGGCTAGTTACTTAGATAATTACAGTAAGTGGACTAATACAAGGTATCGCAGAATAGTTACAACAAGTAAAACAATAAAGGCATTCACATAACGGAGTCATCATTACTGAAATTCATCGTTCATTCATGCTTATCATATCATCTTGTGGCTCTTCATTCATCATTCTACACTTAAATTTATCACTCAAGCAACACACATTTATCATTTCTCTAACAAAACCAAGCATTGCATTGTAGTAGTTGCAGTAAAGAAAATTTTGCAGGAAATATCTACAGAATATCAACACTACTCACGCACACTACTTGTGGGTAGAGCTTTGACGGCCAAGACTCTACCCAATCCTTACCTCAAAGCTTTATCGCGTTGAGCACCTAACCGTTATCCTTCTGCTTCTTCCTTTCGCTACGTTCACAAATTAATAACGCTCAATCAATAATCTAACCAATTAGTAAACTTATTAATCCCATCATCTTCTCCTATCATTATAAGTTACTTATTAGAGTTTCTTAAGTGAAACCACCATGGCAATAGAACCCAACCTAATAGAACATTCTGACATAACAGAACTCTTCCATTCAACAATATTTAAAGGACAGAACATTTATCCAAACTTGACCAGTAATCCATTCTGTAGAACATAATAGCACAACAAGTTAACGATTCATTTTCAGCTACTAAAACCAAACCCAACATATCCAGAGTTGGACAATCACAATCATGAGCATATATTCGCCTATCAAACATCACATAATATTGATCTAATGCGCTAATCCAGCAATGACCCGAAGGCTATAACGATAGCAGAGAGTATTTCCATATATTTCAATATTCACAGTTCCAATCTAATATGTTTGAAATCCAATAACAAGAAGAGCATAATACCCACAACAAGTCACAGTATAAAACCCAACAGGCTATTCCCTTTCTCAAATTCAACCAACAATAGAGTATATTCATCAGGAAATGTTTATCAACTTCATGCCAATCACATAGAGCGTAATCAAACAACACGGAGCATAACCAATCCAACGACAGATTCATGTTCGTCAACTAAGACAACAATTTAACCACTTCATTGAAATTGCCCCAATACTAAGGGCGAGAACCATTACCTGGAGAACCGAGGGAACCTGAGAATTCTAGGAGCTTTACCTCCACCCTCAGTCTAACACAGATTTCCCCTTCTCCATTTCCTCCTGAAGCACTAGGTTGAACCTCTATCGCCAGCTCACCCGAGAGCACCTCCTTCCCCTTCATTTTTTTCTTGTGTCTTTTCCCTTTTTCCAGAAGATCTCTGCCTTCCAGAGAGCTTTTCTCTCCAATTCCTCTCCTCACGTCTGCCCTTCTACCTCACCAGAGAGGTACAATGTGCCACTCCACATCATGGCCACACCACGCACATCCACACACATTCTATTGGCGATTTCTTCAGAGCAGAAATAGAGTTGGGCCGGTTCAGACTGAACCACTAGTCGCCCAGCCATCCACACGAACCGGCCGATCCAACCCTTCGATCCAAGGCGGGAAGTCACAGTCTCCCTCCGACGCCAATCCATGCCATTGCCATTCCATAGTCGCCAAGCACCATCCCTCAACAACACCTCGCCTGAAGCTGGAATCGCTGTCTATGGATGCATCGATCCCGAGCCCTAGCCCGTAGTCCTTGTCATCGACCATAGTTTGTATGCCTGTCGGACAACGCTGCATCGCCGAGAGGAAGCTGCTCCGAGGCTCCCATCGCATCTCCCTCATTTGTCGCCTGCTCTCCCTCGTGTCGTTCTCCTCTCTTCCCATTTCGGGTTCTCCATTTGCAAATGGCTACTGGCCATTCTTTTGTCCTTCAGCTAGACCGGTTCACGGGGTGAACCGGTTTACTTCACCCCGCCTCTCATAAATTTCTCCCATAATTTTCATCCCTGATTTTCCTTTTAAATTCTTAATTTCATTTTATTTATTTTAATTTCTTTAATAAATTTATAATTATCAAATATACGTATTATATATTGACTGACCCAATTTTCAATTCTGGACTTATTCCAAAATAGTCATAATTATCATCCAATAAATTCCTTAAATTATAGTCTTACGAATACGTACTTGGTAATACCCCAAATTACTTTCAAATTATTCTTATTAAATTTCGATATAAAAAGTCAAGGTATTACACAACTACTACACAAAGTTTTACTTTCAATAATGTGGAGAGGATTTGTAATTTCACGGAGAGATCAATAACAATAGAGGGTTATCATATTTAATCAAACCGTGCACATGTGCAGCTCGTAGTTTATCAAATCTTTTACACTTAAAAAATTCAACACTAGCTCATTAGTTCATGGTACACTAATACTTCATGATGAATAACCCAAATAAGTGTCCAATATCAATGGCACGCCAACCTACATATCATAGTGACTAAACCAAGATAGAACAGACAACAGTTTTGTTTCTCTAAACTACACAGAATAACATTTCCTTCACCCAATAACAATTGATATTCAAGAATAACATACAAATAAATCTACAGCAAATAGTCTTGTCTTTCCTAACCAAAGCAAACCAGCATTTCACAACGAGTAATCCAATGACATTATTCAATAACAACCAAACAACCAAACAACCAAACAGCCAAACAACTAAGCAACCTGCGATGTAAGGCCTCCTCTGGCCAACTACACTCTAATTCTTACCATAAGGTTTGTAGTAGCCAAGACTGAAATTCCAAATCTGTCGATCTCCCAATGCTTCCCTTAACTGAATGCCGCTCCAGGAATTTCTTCACAGCTACAATTCAAAGCAATTTCAACCAGAAACACCATATGAAAGCTCACTCCTTTTTCCAAAGTTCAGAGAATAATACACACATAGAGAAAATAATGAAATATTCTCACCTTCCTCTTCACTCTCCACTGTTGCAGCACACAGGATAGGAATGAAGAGTTTAGAATTGTTTCACTCAGTCATCCATCGATTTAAAGGCAGCAGAAGACCCACGTGAAAGCTAGACATTGATGGACACTTGCCCATCCCAATGGAGGAGGTCTAACACCCGATGGCCATGTGGAAAGCTCCCAATCTTCTCGAGGGAGGAAGAAATCATTGGGTGGCCAAAAGAAATAAACTGGTTCAACGTGAGAACCAACAGTATGATGCCTCGCATCAAAACTGTACTTTCTTAACTTTTCTTCTTAAGTTTCCATGTAAAATTTTTCTTTTTTTTATTTACTTAAAAATGAATGAATGTAAAAACTGAAGTTTAACAGGGAAATCTAAAGAGCGTAAATAAATTAGAGTAAAGCGAAAACATTACTAAATGCATTAAATAAAGTTCAGGGTTAGGAGCATAAACATAATTAATATTCAAAACATGGTTTTAGGGTTAGAGTAAGAGTTAATATTTTACAAAACGTGTCCGTTAACAAACCCTTTCAAAATAATGAATTCCTTTCTTCTTCTCTTAAGCCATACTTCTACTCGGGTTGCGATTTGTCTAGATACTCCACAAGCTCCACGGGAAAGGCGTCCTTCTTGGCTCTTGACATTATCATCTCATTTCCTACAGCACAAGTAAGACGTGAGCCTAAAGGCCCAGTAAGAAATTTGGGGTTATGTAGTATGATCATGTCTCTCTTTAATTCTTTTGGAATGGGTACTGCACCAAACCAATCTTTTCTTTACTTTGGTTCGTTCATTCATTACTCATACTTCGAGCGGGAGATTGGAGGAATCCATGTGTGATGGTATAGTTTGATTGGCTTCTAACCTCCTGTGTGTAGCTAGTCCCATTCCCGACAAGGTAGGGGTGTAGCCTAGTTACTAGACTAGATCCGAACTATCCATTCGCTCC
Source organism: Begonia loranthoides (assembly GCA_022433065.1). NCBI lineage: Eukaryota > Viridiplantae > Streptophyta > Magnoliopsida > Cucurbitales > Begoniaceae > Begonia > Begonia loranthoides. Next base: position 17,821,727 of record CM039472.1, read on the forward strand.
CTAACTCCACATCATCTTTTTCTTTCATTCATTTCATTTATCATTTTCCTCACATAATGCATATGAGTACCACCCCCAAAGGTAGCACTTCCTACATGTTTCTATTATCATGATGCATGTTGATACATTCTAAAATAACGATAATTAAATAGAGCATAATAATGAATAACAATAATTAAAATGAATGAAAGAGGACAATTATAGTAACGAATTTAAATAGCGAATAACATGCTTGAACTTCAGATCATAGAAATGAAAGAAACAACAAGTGAACATGCTATTAATTGAGATTAAACATAAATTTACAGCGAGTTATTTGAACGAACTAAACATCCTTAGAAACCGTACAATAGCATGGACGTGAAATTAATAATTAAACGGAACATGCTCAGCCAATAGATAATGGAAACATGCTTAATAATCAAATACAACTGGAAACGTGCTTAATTAATTGATACGAGCTAATATCAGAAACATGCTTAATAATTGATACACATGGATGTACAATTAAACGGAAACATACCTAATAAATTGCTAAGTATTATTGGCATAATTTGATTCTAAGCAAGTGGACTAGGGATAGTGTACGTTCAAAGTAAAGCTTGATTTAATGGCATAACTTTCACTGAATTAATAAACTTAGTTCATTGTTACAAATATTAACCTAGTTAATTAAACATGCTCAGATTAAGGGGTCATTGTTACAATTATTATTTTAGTTAAATAAACATGCTCAAATTAAGGGTGTAATGACTTCTAATTCTCACAGAGATTTCCATACTAACAACAGCAGGACAAAATAGCACTAACATTTATGGAGGCTACCGTTACAGCAAATAAGACAATAAAATGCATTCACGGAACAAAATCATCGTAAATGAAACTCATAGCTAGTTCCTGCTTAACATAACATTGTGTGGTTTTAGTTCATCATTCTTTACAACTACAGGGCTTGACATCAAAGATTATCATTCAAGTAGTAAGTATTTATCACTTCTCTATCAAAGTAAAGCATTGCATTTCAGTATTTACAGTAAGGAAATTATAGGAAATTAACAGCAAAGGAATTAGCATAACACAAGCACACTACTTTTGGGTAGGGCCTCCACAAGCTAAGACTCTACCTAATCCTTACCTTTGATGAAGAAATCTATCACGGAAAACAAAATCCTAGTTTATAGAGCTTCATAATCACCCTCGTAACACATTGAAGAAGTCACACCAACTCACAGTCACTCACAATTTCTACTAGAAGGGGTTCTTTCACTTATAGGAAGGCTCTTGCTCGCATGGGAAAACTAGAAGATTTCACTCACTCTCAGGGGAAGCTCTCACTCGTTCATAAAAGACTGAATGCAAGGGAAGGGCTACCCTTAGTAGAAGAAGCTTACCTGGAGGGGGACACTCATACACCTACCAGAGAGGGAGAGATGATCCTCAACGTGGAGAGTGGCATGGTCCAAACATGGGGAGATTGCCTCTCTATCTCCTTAGTGCTTTTTAAATGGCAAAATGACAAGAATCTCGATTATAAATCCCTAATTTATTTGCAGATCTAGGACTTTTCAAACGAGAGGAGTCATCCTGGCCTCATCCATGTGCGTCTAAAATCACCATTCTTCTTGACAGAATCGCATTTTCAGATGAAGGAAGGCATCCTTGCCTTTGTCCATGTTCATCCGAATTTGTCCAAATTGGACAGATTCATATCATCCCCATTCGTCGACGTCTAAGATTGTCTGAAATCACACGGTTATAGGCAAAGGACTAATCCGGACATAGAGTCTCGTCCTGTATTGTCCCAAAATGCTGGGACGATACATGTATTTTTGGACGTCATTCCTTGTCCCTGTGTCATTCGCTTGTGTCCAAATTCGTCAAATACAACTTTTCATCACCTTCTTATACTTAATTTTCATCCCATAATATTTACTTCATAAATACACATCATAGTTTAACACATATCGATACGCAATGTAATATATTAACTATCCCAAAAATTGATTACATCGCGTATATGGGAAAAACATTATCGGGGTGTTACAAACATGACCGAACCAATGCTAACCTAATGCAACCACCTCTACTACCATCCTCTTCGTCAAAACGCCTCTACCAATGCCAAATCATTCATAACTAGAAGCCAGGAAGAAGAACACAAAACATAGACCATCAACTTACCTCCGCCGATGATTCGCAGCTCTAATTCGTCCCTACGAGCCATGGCACACCGAGCCCTAGCTCACGATTTGTCACATTCACTGCACAACATCATCGCCCGATGCACATCCATTCGCCAGAAAACGCTTTGAGCCCTAGCCTGAGCTCCGCCTCTTGCTCTCTCATCGTTCTCCTCTTTGTCGCTCACTCTCCCTCTCCCTCTCCCCTGTCCCAATTTCATCCTCTCCTTACAAATGGCCGTAGGCCATTTTAATTTCAAAGTCTAGACTGAACCGGTTTGAGGAGAACCGATTCATCTCCACCTTAAACTTCAACCGGTTTCTGTTCGTAGCCTCCTAATTTATTTCTTATTTTAAATTCATAAAAATACTCTCCTCTCCATTTAATTTCCCCCTTTCTCCTTCTTTTCATAAACTAACCACAATTTATTTATTCCCATTTATGTTCAAACTGGATCGGTTTATGATGAACTCGTGCAACCCCTTTATTTATCTTTTTTGTTTAAACTCTATTTTTCGGTCAAGGAAGGCATCCGAGCCTTGACTGCATGTCGACTGAAAGGTTAAAAAATACGAACAGGTTGAAATCCTTCTTATCTGCAGCTCAACTGCTAGTCAACCGTAATTTGACCATAATTTTACATATTCAAATCTTTCTTGTCTGCACTCAACTGCTAGTTGTCCACAATTCGACCGAAAATACCACGTGTGATCTGGAACACGATTTAGGTTGAGATACTCAATTTTAATCTCGACCCCGATTCGCCAAAAAATGTAGGGAGTGGTCCAAATGGAATTCGGTCGAGACACTCGACCCAACATCGACCAAAAATTCAGAAATGTAAAATCTGTGTCAAATTTTCCATTTAAAATTTCCCAAAATATTTCTTTATTTAATTACAGTGCATCAAGTCCCAATTTACGATTATGGAACATGTCTTTCATCATAATTTAATTACCCAATATAATACTTCTCCAAATTTAATCCTAATTATCCTCCAATAAATTTTCTTAAATTATAATTTACCGGTTCTGTCATTGGTAAAACCTCGATAAATATTCAACTAATCTGAATACCCCAAATTACTTTGCAATTATCCTTATTAAATTTTGATATGAAAAGTTAGGGTATTATAGACCTGATATGATATGAAAAACTAAGGAATCAATTGTGATTATTCAAAGGATGCAAGCTGTGCAAAGTCCCTAGAAAAGATACGCTGATAATCATCGTAGAGAAGTGGAATTTGAGGAAGGGGACTTAGTGTTCCTTAAAATATCACCATTTAAGGGGGTAATGCGATTTGGGAAGAAGGGAAAATTGAGTCCACAGTATGTTAGTCCATTTCCTGTTGTGAAGAGGATAGGAAAAATGGTGTATCAGTTACAAATGCTAGTTTCTTTGGATGGAGTTCATAACGTATTTCATGTGTCTATGTTAAGAAAGTGTCTGGGAAATCTAATTCATGTGGAACCTGAGGAGCATGTGGTTCTTCAGCCAAATTTAAGTTATGAGGAAGGACCACTACGAATTGTGGATTCAAGAGTTAAAGAGCTGAGACACAAAAAGATTCCACTTGTTAAGGTGTTGTGGCAGAATCATCCATTAACGGGGCTACATGGGAGAGAAAAGATTAAAAGAAAGCTAAATACCCGAAATTGTTTCAGTAGCTGAAATTTTGGGTACAAATTTTAAAAAGGAGTGGAGGATGTAATGTCCAGGATATTTAATTTCGTGTAATTATTGAATTAAGTAAAAAGGTGAGATATTGGTGTTGTTATAAAGTGTTGAAATTTTAGGTATATAAATATTTGTTATTTAAAGGAATTATAGAATTAAAGATAAATATTAAACAAAAATAGGAGATGAAATTGGCGGTTGGTCGCGGTGGTCGATTGCATCTTAGGAGATCGATCGGCGAGATCAGCTGGAGACCAAGGTAGAAATCGAAAGATGGTTAACGCACTGGTGGTCGATCACCCTTTAGTTAAAACAATCGACCACCATTTACTATCACCTTATGGAAGCGATATTCCATCACCAGAAACATGAAAACGTCCAACCTTTGACGGTCTAAGGAGTGTCCAACGGCTTACTTCTTGACTTCTCACCTTCAAAAGGAAATTGAAAGGACATCTTGAGTGATATATATAGCATAAGTGTTGGAAGTTTTTCCTTCGGTGAAAAACTGGTGAGAGAGAGAGAGAGAGCTTCTGTGATTTTGCTGTAGACGGAGAGAATGGTCAATGCTGAGGAAAGGAAAGCTACACGAGGTAAGGAATAATGCATGTGGTTTGTCTGAAAGGACCTATATTGCAAGAGTAGGAAGTTTCATTGTGTGCTTTGTTGTGATATATGTTGTTGTTTCATTGTTTATCCTATGGAGAGAGTTTGCTTCTATGATAGAACCATTGTTAGGATTTATCTCTGCATGATTTCATTGATGAGTTTACCATGATAGATATGCTTCAATAATAGTTCTCTATTAGCATTGTTTCTGTTAATGGTTTGCAAATTGTTGTGATAAAAATGAGTTAAATTATTAGTGGATAGTATGAAGGAGGAAATAGGTTTGCAATTGGTGACTCTCTACAGAGTTTATACTGTTATTATTCTTTATTATCCTCAATAGGTTAGTAACAGGAAATGTCTTCCGCCATTGTTTTATCCTCTGCAGGTTGATAATTGGAGATAATCTGCTATTATTATGGCCTCTGTTCAGTAAACCAAATAGTAGAAGCTGTAAAATGTTAATCAATGCTGTAGACATAGGTTTATGCATGGATAAAATAGATTTCATGAGTAATTTCCCTATTATTGGCCGATAAATTATACTAATATTTTAAGACAAATGTAGAAGTGAAATAGGTTAGTTCTTTTTTGTTGATAAATCATCAATAAATATTTGTTTATGTGAATATTCCCGATAGGAAGTAAAAGAAATGGGAATTTAGTTAGTCATGTTAGGCTACTAATATTATTGTCCGGATGCATAATATGGATATAGAAAGTTTAGGGTAATAATATAATAAAAGAATTATTTAATAATATGTGTCTTAAAAAAATTGTTAGTAGAAATATGTTTATTGTTAAATTACAGTTGAAGCAAGATTATAACCATTGTTTGTTAATTGTTTGTCATATTGTTTGTAATATTGTTTGTGATATATGAACTGCTGTGTGTGACATTCATGTAGACATGTTAGTAGGGTTATATGTCATGCATTTGATGAGCTAATAATGAAGATAATAAATGGTGTTTCTACGTGGGTTCAAAAACTAAAGAGGTTGCTCACACGTAAAAAGCAACTTGTTAGAGTAAGTTCGGAAACTGAAGATGTTGCTCTTACTCAACGAGAGGTGAGTTTAGAAACTGTAGAGGTTGCTCTCACCCAAGACTAAATGAATGTAATGTAAGTGGGCTCGTTTTTAGTGAGTTTGGAAACTGAAGTGTAAAAACGAATACAAGTGGTTAGTTTCGAAACTGAAGAGGTTGCTCTCACCCAGCTTACTGATATATTAGGCTTAAGCATGTAGAGTTGTCATAGAGGTTACAGGTGCATTTCATTTTATATTCCTTACTGGACAATAGGCTCATTATTCCTCATATGATGTAGGTATGGATTGTGAGCTAGTTGAGGTGAATGTTAAAGAAGTGTGATGCGATGCAAGCTTGTGTTACCATGCGCAAAATGATCTTAGGGGTTATGGCTCTAATTAATAAAAGTTGTTTTTGTAACACCTCGACATTTTATATGTCAGAAATCAATAAGTAAAATTGAAGGGTAATTGGCAATTTTGAATTTATTGGATGATTGTCGGAGTGTTACCAAGGCCGTAATCATAGACTATAACTTAAGAAATTATTTGGAGGATAATTAGGATTTATTGGGACCAAGGGGTAGTTATGGGATGAAAATTAAGTAGGGAAAACTGTCTAGGATAGTTTAGGACGCATGCAGACGCCTCTAGAACGAGGAATGGCGTCCACAAGGTCACTACTAGCCGTCCCTGTACCTTCGGACGATGTAAGGACTAGTATCTTGCATCCTCACTCGACTCTGTTGCAAACTAGGTACATTCGGATGGTAGCAAACGAGATGAAGACGCATCCGAATTGAATTTGTACAATTCTTGGATCACTTCAGACGATAGCAGATGATGGCAGATGAGTGCGGCTTGCATCTGAATTGAATCTGTACCAATTTTGTGTACATTCAGACGAGGTGCAGATGGATTTTCAAAGGGGTTAGGACGCGAATTATCTTCCCAATCCTCATTTCTGTATGCACAGTGATGTTTCAAACAACATGCAGACGAGACAGGACGCAAATTGGCATCCGAAACATCACAATTTTATGAAGAATAAATTTTAAATAACGAAATATGGGGATTTAACTCGAGATGGGAACCACGAAATCAGCTTTGGAGATACGATTCTCTAACAACCGAATCACGTCGCCCCCATTTTCGCACGTTTCTACTCCCTAATTGGTACATGTCGATTTCCTCCAAGTAAGTTTCATCCTTTTAAACCTAATTTGAAGCTTCCTTATGGGAGATTGAGATTCCTTCCCCTATAAGAGTGTTCCGTTGGAGTGAGAGAGTGAGGAGAGAACTTCTGAAGTGTTGGGAGATTTTAGAATAGTAAATTCATCCTAGGAAGATGTTGGATATGGAGTGATCGTGTACTTCTATAGGCGGAGGAATTGTCAATTTCCGTCATAGCTGTCCGTGAGATAAATTCTTCAATAGAGGTAAGGATTGGATAGAGTCTTGGCCATTAGAGCCCTATCCACAAGTAGTGTGTGTGTGTTGTGCTAGATGTATGGCTGCCGATTCCTTGTGAAATTCCTTTGATTTATATCTTGCTGCTGTGTTGTTTAATTTCTGTACATATCCTTATTATGAATGTTGAAATGGAATGCCTAAGGATGGAATGAATGATGAATGGAAGATTTGTAGGATGATGTGATAAGCATGGATGAGTTATGAACTGCATAAGCCATGATTCGATTTTGTGAAATGTTTTACTTGCTGTGATTACTTCTTAGTATTTGTAATTGTTGGTTTTGTAATACCCCGAAATTTTAATATCGGAATTTATTAAGAACAATTAAAAATTAATTAAGGGTATTTGGATTTATCGGGGTATTACCAAAGATGTAATCTGCAATCATTATCATGGAGCGATAATTGGAATAATTCGGGAATTTGTAGTGGGTTAAGAATAATTTAGTTAAATGAATGATTTAATTAAATTATTAAAGAGGAATTTAATTAGTTAAAAAATGGTTTAAATTAAAAAGGAAATTTAAATTGATTAGTTAGAATTTAAGAATTTAAAAGAAAGATTAAAATGGGAAGGAGGACCGGTTTGGTTCAGGCTGGACCTCAGTTCGGTTTAGGAATGTGATGAATGTCGGCCGGTTTAGGGTTTTAAAGAAGACATGAAATCTGACTTAGCCATTTTTACGTTTCAGAAAAACAAGAGAGAGAGAGAGAGAGAGAGAGAGAGAGAGAGAGAGA
>CM039472.1:17829511-17861732 GCA_022433065.1 Begonia loranthoides
ATCAACGAGAATCGTAGAGAGAGAGAGAGAGAGAGAGAGAGAGAGAGAGAGAGAGAGAGAGAGAGAGAGAGAGAGAGAGAGAGAGGCGAGAGGGAGACGAGCGATCGAGAGATCGCTGTGGCTCAAGGAAGGCGATCCAGCAGGAGTGCTTCGTCGCAGCGGTCTGGCTAGCTTGCGGGAGGCTGTTGACGTTAGGGGTCACAGCGAGGGCTCGGGTCATCGAGGATGAGTCGGACTTCACAAATCGTTTCGGCATGAAGGACGGGTTGTCGGATTTGGCGTCAACCGTCGACGACCTGTTGATTTCTGGTCAAGCTTGGCGTCGATGAATAGTGTGGCGTCGATGTGCTACGGATTCTAGCAGCAGGTCTGTTGGCAAGAGTTCGGGTACTCCGACTCGAGTGCTCCGGTTGGATACTCTGACTTGGGATGTAGCCGACCCGGCTAATTCGACCCGGCTTGACAGCTCGGGTTGGTTGTTCTTGGACTTCCTCTGGTAACTCGTTCTTCCTTCTTGGCGTTGTTGATTTCGGATGTTGCTTCTGTTGGATAACTTTGTTAGAAGTGATTACATATTGGTGATTGTCTAGATTAATTTCAAAGCATATGTTCTGCAAGATTGAATTGTTCGATTGGCTGCCTACTGTCATTGAATGTGAGAATATATTATGAAATTGGATATTATGATTGGATGCTAAGGTAGTTATTGAATATGCATAAGGATTTGTGATGATTAAGTTGGATTTATTCTCTCTACGTTGTACATATTAAGTGTTATTGAGTTAGATTGGTCACATGTTCTCCATGACATGATAATTAATTAGTTCGTGCCTTGCTTCACTGTATTAGTATTACAATTTGGATAATGGGATAAGTTATATTCTATTTAGGCGTTGGAGAAGTACCTAGAAATTTTACAAGTTAGAATACGTCATTGACAAGTTGTAATGTTTTAATTATGAAGGTATCAAAGGAGAAGAAGAACAACAATTAAGTGTGAATGCGCGATAAAGATTGAGGTAAGAAAATATGGGTGCTTTGGCCATTGAGGCCCTACACCACAAGTACGGGTGTGTGAGTTTTACCTTAGTTTCCTGAATGCTTGTTGTAGATTATGTTAGCTAACTTTAGATGTTGTTTGCTGATTGTAAATGATAGTTTTCTTGAATTGTTATTTCCCTTGTGTGGTCTGTTGTGCAGGATGCGAGTAGATTATTAGCATGATTGTTCTGTGATCATTATTATAATTGTTCTCCTTGCTGCTAATAATTGATTTCCATGATAAGTGAGAAATGGATAAATGTGATGAGTATAAAAGAGTGTGAAGAGTGAGAAGCATGAATAAGTTAAGAATTCCTTTAAACATTATGTTCTTGAATTGTTGTCTAGTTTAATTCTTCCTTGCGTTTATTCCCTCCGCGTTGTTGAGCATGTAAACAGATAATTAACGATGACTAAATTGAGTAGGCTTAATTAACCAGAATAACTAGCATGATGAGTTAGTAGATTTAACTAATTAGTAGCATGTAAATTTACTAGGTCATGCCATGTAATTAGTATGTTCAATTTAATTAGTATGTTTAACTAGTTGATTAATTAATAATCTTGAGCATGTTAACTAACTTGAGTAATTAATTAGTCTCACAATGGTAAACTTAACTAGACTTACGTATATTTAACCATATAGTGAGCATGTTAATTAACTAAGGGAGCATGTTGAAGTAATCTTAACCTATTGATGCATAACAATTGACTAGAGTAGTTAACTAACTAGAATAGCTAATTAGACAATCATGTTCATTATCTAACTTATCATTAGTTCCTAGATAGCGTGCCTATGATATTACAATATGTTAAATGGATTAGATTAATTGATTAATCGATTAAATTATTAATCAATCTATGCATATTAGTTAACTATTGCTCATGAAGTTACAAGCATGTTTAATCAACTAAATTAGTAAGTGTGATCACCTAGTGAGCATGTTAATTAGAAGTATTAAGCATGTTAATTAACTAGGTTAATTAACTAAATGGGATTAATTGAAGAGCATGTTAAATTAAGTAATCAATTTACTTAAGCATGTTATGTAACTCGAGCATGTTTCCCTTGTTTTAATTCATTGCATATTGTTCCGACGTTTCTGTATTTATTTGTGGTTCGCTATGTAAGTTTATTAATGTCCGTCTCGTGATCTCCTTATGTGTTTCGTTATTTTCCGTTCAATATCATAATTGCTTTCATGTGCGTCTTCAATCCCCGTTATTCAATTACGGTTGTTTACTTTATTATATGCGAGTTACAATTTCAGTTACTTTCTTTTATATGCGCACTTCAATTTCTATGAATGTTATATTGTGAAGCATCATGCATCATGTTAGGTTGAGAATGTATGGTCATGCATCATGTAATAGAAACTAAGTAAGGAGTACCCCTCGGGGTGGTATTCACATGCATGGTAAGGAAGTAAAACGATAAAGAAAAGACTAAAGGAAAGGAATAAGGGAGTTGGGAGGCAGATGGGTAGTGGTCCTAGTCTGGCAATTAGGCAATGCCCTTACCTTATCGGGAACGGGACCTAGTTGTCCATAGGAGGTTAGGTCCGACCACTATACCATCCCATACGGGTCTTCCAATCTCAATCTCAAAGTTCGAGTAAAGAAAGAAAGAAAGAAAGAAAGAAGAAAAGTAATGAAAGAATTGGTGTGGGTGGCCTCCATTCCAAATGAACTAAAGAGAGTCATAAGCATAATCCATTAACCCTTTTCCTTACTGAGCCATTAGGCTCACGTATTACTTGTGGTGTAGATACAATGACGAACAGATAATAAGCAGATAACAAAGAGATAATCTAAAGCAGAGGTGAAGGGTTTACACGAACGAGATTCGGGGCTGGCCAGACAAATAAATAGATGAGTAAATGGTTGTAATCACGTTAAGTTTTATTATTCTGTACTTCATTGTTTAGATTCTTCTTTAAATGATTTAAATACGCTTCTGCCATGTTTTACAAGGATTTACTTTATAACGCTTCCGCACATTTTATCAATTGATTTTCTTAACGAGTTTAAAGAAAGAGTTAGTAGCAATCTGGTTAGACGCACTCTGATACGTTTTTTTTTTAAAAGAAAGAAATTTCAAATTTTACACATTTTAACGATTTACAAAAAATCTGGGTCGTTACAGGTTTATTTACTATAGATCTCTTAGATCCGAGCATGTTTAGACTAATTTAGTTATTGACTCGTTTCAATTAATTAATTATGTGTATGTTCTATTTTATTCAAATAATGACGTGAACCGGATGCCCTAGATCTAATCGAAGGATCACGGGAGCTCGGAGAAGATGGCGAACTCAGGCAAGATCGGAAGGGGGGCTTCTGGCTCGACGGAATCGGTTAGGAAGATGGAGAATGTGTTTGGAGAGAGAGAGAGAGAGAGAGAGAGAGAGAGTTTAATAAACAATTAAATAACAAGTGGGTGGAATAATTGGTAAGGCAGGTGGCAAGCTCTTAATGGAGGAGTGGAGTAATGGAGGTTGACTTGGGAAAACAATGAAGGACTAGAAATAAAAATTAAAATAAATAAAAGTAAAGAATTTTGCTCCTAGAAGTTGGAAGCTCAAACGCTTCCAGCGAAGGCCTTGGAAAACAGAAAGACAAATTGGGCAGGAGGAAGAACTGATAGGAAAATAGTGCAAGGCCAGCCTTTGCACTCAGAATTTGACGGAGAAGATTTTTGGTTGGTCTGAGATCGAAAGTCGGGTTCTTGGTGCGGGGACTAGTCGAGATTACAGCGACAAAAATGACAGAGGGAAAGAGGATCTGAGTGGGGAATGGCCTCTGTGGAACAGAGATGAATTTTGTTGATGGAGAGGATGGGATTGGACGGCGTGGGAATGATTGAGCTTGGATTGACGGTGGCTAAAACGATGGACGAACGACGAAGATGAAGGAGAAAGACTCTGTGAAGCACAAAGGAATGACGAGACAGAGAAGTGTTGAAAATTAGGATAGGAAAATAACGGGCTGGTCCGAACAACACCTACAGCGGTGTCTCTGACTTCTTTGGCTGCCTCACGAAGGCAGCACTCCACTCCGGATCGGGGCAGCTCTCTTCTTCCTTGCAGACAAGTTCTCCAATGATGACACCTTGGAGAGAAAGAAGAAGTATGAGAGAAGACACCAGAAACTGCGATATGGTGGCTTCAATTTAGACGCACTACTCTTAGCCGGATGTTACTCACCGGGAAGGCTCGTGCACTGGAGCAAGCTCCAACAGCGACAAACGCTCTGAAGAAACCAAACGGTTTGTATTCTCTGATTCAACTCCCCATTACAGACTCCAAATGACCCTTAAATAATTTGCTAATTAGGTTAAGCCTAATTAGCAAATTACTAACTTGCCCCTAAACAAATACATAAAATGGATTAAACAAAAATAATAAAACGAGCGCTCCAAAAAAGCACGAACGACAATAAAAACAACCAAAATAACCGCACAAAGCCCAAATTAAAATACAAATTAAGGTACTTAAATTAAACCAAAATAAATAAAATTGAGGCCGGTCTGGGGCACATCAAATAAGCATGTGTAGATAGATTAGTTTAGCATTGTGAAATCTAGCTTATAATGTTGTTGTTCTTGGTACTAGTTAGGAAATATAATTATTATCTTTTATTGCAATTGTTTACTTTAATTGAAGTGTGATGCATGAATGATAATCACTGACGTTAAGTTGTAGGATAAAATGAGAAAATTGAGGATGATATGATGTGTACATATGGTTATGAATGAATAGAGAATTTCATTTCTGTTTTGTACAATTTATTATATTCACTTACTGTAGTTTCCTACATAATTCATCATGTTATTCGTTGTAGCTTCTTAGTTGTTAATTCTTACTTCATTTCATTAATCAAACGTGTGTAGATTATCTAGGATAATAATTATATGAGCATGTTTAGCATATTTAACTAAACCGAGCACATTTAATCAATTTGAATAAAAACATGATCAATCAATTAGAATCTAATCTATCATTTGAGTTCCTTTAAGTAATCCAAGCATGCTTAGTTAATGTAATTTAATTAGCATGTTATAGTTATAATCTAATGTTAAGCATGTTCCATTTTCTATTGATTGAGTATAATTCCATATAATTGTTAGTTAGACAAACATGCATAATTAGTTAGTTTACCAAGCACGTTCCAGCAATTGTTTGTTAATTATGTTTAAGTTTTGTTGTGTTTAGATTAATATGCATAGTTAGCCTTAGTCGAGTATTTTTAGTGATAAATCAAGCATGTTCCTATTAGTTAGCTATTGAGCATGATCTATTAGTTGATTGTTAGTTAATTATCAAGCACGTTTAGGAATGGTTAATGTAGATGAACATGTGTATGTAGTTTAGTTTATTGAAATTGAGCATGTTTCCGTTATTAGTTCTTTTCAATTTATTGACAGGTTTCAATTGTATTCGAGTATTAAGTGTAACGACCCGGTTTTCTCGAAATTCTTTTGAGATACGTGAAAATTTTGAAAATTTCTTTTTAAAGAAAGTCAGAGCGCGCCTAAACCGGACCGCTACCAACTGTTCGTAAAACTCATTACAAAAACCTTATTAATAAAACTTTTGCAGAAGCGCATGAAAATAGTTTAGTTAAAACTGTGCATAAGTGTAGTTAAACAATTTAAGGAAGAAATACCAACCAATTGAAATGCTACTTTTATCCAACTTACTACTTAATTTAATTACAACCTTGAAACTTAACTAAATTAAAACGGTTTCTTTTTGGCCCTTTTATATGACTGCCAGCCACGAACTCCCTCGGGTGTGCAAATCTTCATCCCTGCTTTATTATCTGATTATTGTCCTTCATTTTGACTTCTAGTTCCATGCCTTCGTCTTAGCATACCTGTACGTACATCTACACTACAAGTAAAACGTGAGCCTAATGGCCCAGTAAGGAAAAAAGGTTTAATGCATATGAATGCCACTCTTTAGTCCATTTTGGAATGGGGGCCACCCAAACCAATCCTTTCAGTAGGTCATTAATCCGTTTATTACTTTACTGAATCTTACTTTGATCCCTTCGGATCCATTATTCTATTATTTCATTATTCCATACTCGTACTTCGAGCTGGAATTGAGAGGTTTTTCTCGTGCAATGACATAGTGGTTGGACCTAGCCTTTTTCCTCACATCTAGAACTCCAATACCCTATGAGGGAGGGGCTACGCCTAGATCACAGACTAGATCTGCTACCCATCCACTCCCAATTCCCTCCTTCTTCACTTTTTCTTAACATTTTATCTCACTTATGCATGCTTGCGTACCACCACCAAGGTGGCACTTTGTAACGACCCAGATTTTTCTTTGTAAATCCCTTTTTAAAAACGCGTTAAAATTCGAAGCTTTTATAAAAGAAATATCAGAGTGCAAGCCGGGCCGTTAGAAACACTTCAAACATTTCTCGCAGAAGTAAACTTTCATGGCGGAAGTGTAATATTTTAAAGAAAATAAACTAGGCATTGAATTACAAATTAAGAAAAGAAAACTTAATTTAAATTAATTACAACTCAATATATCTTTAACTTCTTGTAGCCTGGCCAACCACAAGCGCGCTCGTGCAAATCCCTCATCCACTGCTTCTTCAGTTGCTCGAAGACTCTGCACATACCTACACCACAAGTAAGACGTGAGCCTAAAGGCCTAGTAAGAAAATAGGTTTATGCATATGAAATGCCGCTCTTTAATTCTTTGGAATGGGTCTACCCCAAACCAATCCTTTAATTACGTATATTAGGAATAGTAATGTGTTTTAGCAATAGCTCGTATATGGAGCATAGAGTTAGGGGAATTCTATATTTTCTAATTAATTATGTTAATTAGCCTTGTGATCTAGACAAAGGAAAGATTAATGTTTTTCCTCACTCAAGGCGTGTGGCCACCCCATGGTGGTTTTCCTAATTGTTTCTATCGTCATGAAACTATCCTAAAAGCACATACAAGAATTTACTAAGGGGCATACAAGAGAGTTCTAATGACAATCAAAATGAACACAAATATGCACAACGAGAAAGTTATGACATATAATTCTGAGCAATAAGTGGAGAAGTCTATAACCTAATTTATTAATGTGCTTATATTAATCAAATTTTTTACATGCTTAATTGATTAACATGCTCGGGAGTTTGTGATTTATACTAGTTATAATCACTCAATTTAGATAGCATGGTCAAGGGATTTATTCACAACAAGAATTATGCAAAGCAACATATCAATAGAGAACATATAGAAAATCATATAGGTTAACACTAACTAACAATAAGGAGGCACACTAAACTGATTGCATGCTTGGAATGCTAGTTAATTACACTAAGAGATTGATTAACAGCTTTTAACAATTTAATCAATAACTAGTAAATTAGTTAAGCTATTAATTAACATGCTTATTAATTAAGTTAACCCCAACATGCTATATTAGTCAATTCATAGGCTGATCGCTAACCAATTTATATCTACAAGGCAACCAAACTAATAATGCAAGCAGAGCCACCAATAAAGCAACTAACAACTAACAACAAAACTAACAGAGAGCTAACACAACAATGCAATAAAGCTAACAACGATGGACATATCACAAAGTTACCAAGTCTACGGAACATTAACAAGTCCATAAACGAATCCAGGATATGAACTAGTAAACTAATAGCGGCAACAATAATGAATTAGAGAGAACTATCAATGAACTTACACTTGCAGGACAATCACACTACAACAAGGAAACCAAACAAAGATTCATAACGGAATTCGTCTAAGCAACTGTCAACAACTAAACCTACATATACGTCAAGGAAACATACAGAACAATCATACAGAAACTAACCACAAAAGAAAATACAGAGAACCAACATACAAAGCAACAAAACGTACAACAAGCAAACAAACGAACTCTACTTGCGGTGTAGGGCCTCCACCTGGCCAAGACACACCCAAGTCTTACCTCAAGTCTTTATTGTGGTTGACACTTAATAGTTATCCTTCTTCTCTTCCTATACCTTCATAAATCCATAACATCACATCATAACTAATCACCGATCATTAATCACAACATTGACATCATTAGTTCAAACCTAATCACCTAATGTTTTCCATCGATTTATTTCCAACAGTCCCAATAGCAAATTAACCAACTCATTTATCAAGTAGCATTAACAATTAGAAATAACATAATTAATCTCTCACAACAATAATCCAACAGAGGCTAAATCCAATAATTATTCTCATTTCTTTATCATTTATAAACCAAGCAGGAAAACATTACTTTATCCAATATCTCAAAATCTTCCTCTAAATTAATTACTTTATCATAAACAAAACATAACATTCCAATTACTCTCACAGCTTGTAGCTCACACAACTGACGAAGTGTTTACCCTTACCTCAACCATCACAGAACATCAATAACAGAGCATTGACCCATTCACAGAACATAACTGGTTGAGTACACATTCAACACACACAGAGACTTAACAAAGACATTATCAAGTAAATTCTTTATCCAACCATTATAACCAGTACACATAAACTTAAACCTCCAAGGCAACAAAGAGGAGATCTATCTTTCCAACATAACAACACTCCAGGAGTGCCACCTCGGCCATCACCCCTCCTCACGACACTCTAGCTCACGGACAGGGACCTCACTCTTAGCTCCCAGCACACCGCAGCTCCACCTACAGCTCTCCAAGCTTCACGGCAGCAACAAACATCTCTAGAACACCCGAGCCATCACTTTTGCTCTCTTCCACCTGAGAGGATTTCCATCTCTAGGAGACACTCCCCTTCTGCCATTTTATCCTCCCTCTACCGACAACATCCTATCAATTCTTCCAGTTACTATCCATTCCCAACAAAACACTCGACAGCCACTCCAGCAGCTTTACAGAATGTTCCCCACGCCGCATTGCAGAGTGTGAACCAGGAGAAGAGAACTAGTTCGAACCGCAAGCTAGACCATGGCCTTCAGCCAGTCCAGCGTGAATCACTAGCATCCCTGCCCATCAACCTGAGGTCGTCGCTCGTTGCCATCCTGACGACGAAAATCTCTCCCTGCCAACGCCCAATCGACGGAAAGCAAAGGAGAAGGAAGAATCATTGAACCCACCTCAACCCGTCGCTAGAAATTGCCATTTGCAGAACCCTTGATTCGCGAGCCCTAGCCGCGACCTGCGCTCTGCTTCGCCAACAGCCGCACGCCGTCGTCGTCCATAGTCGCCTCGCCCGTTCATTGGTGCATCTCCCTCGTCGCTCATCATCCCACCCTCTCTCATCTCTTGTCTCACTCTCTGCCCGCGAAACACGTAACCGGCTCTGTTCTTGCTGAACCGATTCAGTCCACTCCAAAATTTAATCCCTTTTTATTAAATTACCCACTTAGTTAATAAAATTTAATCCCTTTTACTAAATTACCCACTTAGTTAATTAAGTTAAATCCAATTTATTTATTTACTTTAAAATAACCTTCAATTGATTTAATTTAACAAATTAAATCTAATTTATTCTTTATCACTAAAATACCCGTAGGCCTAACGCTCCTAATACGCCCTATAATATCCTGATGATTAAAATATCGGGGTATTACACACTTCCTAAGCTTTCTATTAACATGATGCATGACCATACATTCTCAACCTAACATGATGCATGATGCTTCACAACATAATATTCATAATAATGTGCGCATATAAAGGAATTAAACTGTAATTAAAAGCAAACTGTAAATGAAAGCGCATAGAAAAGATGGTAAAGCACATAATGGAAGGTACAACCAAAATTGAAGGCGCACATAAGAACAAGTAATGACGATGAGAGACATGCTTGGATATATATAATTCATAGCAATAAAGGAAACATAACCTAGTTAACATGCTCGAGGGTTAAATTCATACTTTTGTCCTAGTTAACTACTTATGCTCTGGTTGAATTACCGTTATTAATCTCGTTGGTTATTCTAATTAATTTACATGCTCAAGAATGAATTACAATTGTTACTCTCGTTAATTACTTTAGTTAATTAACATGCTAATGAGTAATTACAATTATTAGTTATCGTAATCAAGTACATGCATCAAGTGCGTATCATTACATTATCTATCATTATTACCTAAGTTAGTTAACATGCTTGAGAAATTAGACATGCTAGTAATTTAAACATGCTGATTAATTAAACATGTTATGATCATTAAACTAGTTGATTATACATGCTCAGTTAATCATCATTTAGCTAAGTTGGTTGACGAGTAAACATGCTAGATATAAGTAAGACAACCAAATGGTAACAGAACAATAATGATGGAAATATCACTTTATAATTAATAACTAAACAGAAGCCAAACTGCAATAATTAAGTCGTCACTCATTTGTCTAACATTTCAGACTTAACCCATTCGTCTAAGTAGTTCTCGTTCATCAACTGTTTATGTCTAAGCATTTATAACAAGGTTAATAACGAAGAACAGAGAAGATAACAAAGGAAATGACAAGGAAGTCCATGGGCTACCAACAGGGAAACATTACATGGCAACAATAATCTACAAAACTAACAAGGAATATCACAGAGTTAGAAATAATCCACAACATACTAGCATTCTACACTATCTATCAAGGAATTATCTAACAACTAAGAAGATAACCATAACCAAAGAAACACACTCACGCACTCTACTTGAGGTGTAGGGCTTCCAAATGGCCAGGACACACCCAAAGTCCTTACCTCGAAGCTTTATGGTGCAATAGCGGTTAGTTGTTATTCTTCTTCTCTTCTTCTCTTCTTCTTTGTACTTAACATCACCCACATAATAAGTACCCAAATAAAGCCAACGACCTATACTAATACCAGAAGGGTATGAAACCAACGACATCAACGGTCAACAAATGTACGACCTAACTTTTGATATTCAGAATATATTAATTCAACTAACAATAGTATATTGTCAAACAGAGAGCATTATCCATAAACCAAATCAAGACAACAGTAGATATCCAACAACAACCAATGCATTCTTAACAAAACAACAGTTGAATCATCCAAACGTTTAAAACATTTATCAACGAGCATAACACTCACTTAAGTCTCACAGAATTTCCACACTTAATATTAACCAACATAAAAATTAGACCAATAGATTATCCAACGTAGACGATTGACTAACCAATTCCAACATATCAACGTTCCATTGTAACAATACAACGAACATTAAGCTATAACTAAATTGCAAATCAATAATATTCGTTAATTCACGAATAAGCTTCTCATAGCAATCTCCTTATATCTCAATATAGCCATTCATATAACGAGTCCAAATTCAAGAATAAATTAAAAGTCTCAATCCATTATTAGTTTGTAACAATCACAACACACAACTAACATTACGTAACTATAATTAACAGAGCATATTTCCATCTCAACAATTTATTCAAATTTAATAGAAACAACATCTAACATGGGCAGTTCATACCAACAGAGTCTAACCGATCATAACTTAGCAAATAACCAATGATCAATGATTCCAATAAAATCAACAGAGCAGTAACATCCAACCCAATTAGAATATTCCAACATAACAGGATTCTTCCATTTTATACTGTTTAAAAGACAGGACATTTATCCAAATAGAGAACACAACCCACGTCCAAGAAATATCCAATCAAATGCATAACACAATTTCTCAATAACAACTTCCAGACATAACCAATTACCAAAACAGTGTATTAACCTTTACAATCCATTCATCACATCCAACAAAATAGTGTATCACAAAACAACACCAACTCGGTAGACAACCCAACACAATTTACCAAAATAGTGTATCACAAAATAGTGCATCACAAACATCCATTAAAACGGTGTATTCATTCACCACATGGAGTTCACACAACACACCCAACTCGTCAGACTACCTAACAGAGCAATTGATCAATAGAAATTCTCAAGATTTTCCACAACAGCAACCAAGAACATTTCCAACATTAATAGATCCAGTAACTTATTCAGAAATTCCTAATTAAACAACAAAACACCAATATAACAGAATAACCATATAACAACCAGAACATATAATCAACCAACAGAGAGTATTCAGGCCCTACAGAGCAAATTCCCAAACTCATTCACCCATAATTTCCATAACAATCACCATCAAAACAAGGGAATGAAACACTCTAGAGACTGACAAAGACCACAAACATAATCCAAGGACTGGGAAATTGGAGAAGAACTCACTCGCAACCCATGAAGCTCTCGGCCAACCCCAGCTCCAGATAATTCTAGCTTTGCCTCCTTGCCTTCAGTCTCATCTCTTGCACTGGCTTCACTAGAAAGGAAAATTGAGAGAACACCTCCAGAGAGCAAATCCTCCAGCTTTATCTCCTGCCCACTGCCTCTCTAGAGTAGATGCACTCAACACTCTATTGGTTGTAAAACACGCACGTCTCCTCTATCAGCTTGTAGAGCACGCACCAAAAGAGGAGAACTCGGATCTGCATGAACTAGCGAGCTGGACCAGGGCCTCTGGTCGGTCCAGCGCGAACCACCAATCCCCTGCCATCGACCCGAGGCACCCATCGCAGCGCCCACCACCGAGCTGCCATCGCTGTCCGTCTCACAGTCACCATCCCATCCTTGAGCACCCCCCTTCCCCAAGGTCGCCATTCTGTCGCCATCCCGTCGCTGAGTAGCACCTGGAATCACACCCCCAACTCGACGCCAAAGCTTACAGTCGCGATCCCGATGCTCGTCGTGAAGGAGCCGCTCCCGAGCTTGCCTAACTGTCGTTATCGCCTTACCGTTCCCCTTGCTCGTCGCTCGTTCGTCTCTCCTCGTCTCCCTGTCTCTCCCTCTTTCCCGTCTCTCTGTTCGTGATTTAGGCTCCCCCTCTTCGGCCATTCACTTATTTGGTTGAACCAGTTCACTTAGTGAATCAGTTCATCACTCCTCAACCCATTTCTCCTCCCATTTTAAAATCCTATTTAATCAATCTAATTCAGTAATTTAATCCCCAATTAATTAATTTATTAAATCCCCTTAATTTTTTTTATTAATTTAACTCCTTTACATTTTAAATTCTAATTTATTATATATTTTAATTTATTAGATTAATATTTATTTTATTTTTGACTACGTTGATTTCCTGTTAATTTTCCTAATATATTATCTACCGAGTATATTCTTGGTAATACCCCGATAGTCAACCACTTAAAAAGTTGGGGTATTACATTAAGTATGTCACTGTTTTCTATTGTTGTTTAGCATGTCTATATTTCATTTGTTTAGATGAGCATGTATAATTAGTTTAGCTTGATACCTTGTGATTATAGATCAAGCATATTCCTATTAATTGTTTGTTAAGCATGTTTCTATTAGTTAATTATCGAGTATGTTCCCTTTTATTTATTAATGCTACATCTAAGCTTTTATAACATTGTTAAGCATGTTAATTCACTTAGATACCTCGTAGTTAATAGTTTATTCATCTTGCTATATCTTGATTGTTATGTTCGGTAGAATCAAGCATGTTATATGTCGTTTTCAATTTGCTTCTATGTTTGCTTTCAATTATTGTTATTCATTGTTTACTATTTAGGCTATTCTTGCTATTCATTGTTTAATTATTGTTCTTTTTATATTGTGTCAACATGCATCATGATAATAGAAACAAGTAGGGAGTACCCCTCGGGGTACTCACATGCATGGATGTGAGGAAAATGAATAAACGAAATGAACGATGATGAATGATGGGTAGTTGGGGGGCGGATGGGTAGTTCGGATCTAGTCTGGCAGCTAGGCTACACCCTTACCTTGTTGGGAAATGGACCAGTTTGCACACAGGAGGCTAGAAGCGATCAAACTATACCATCACACATGGGTTCCTTCAACTTCTGCCTCGAAATACGAGTTATGAATGAATGAATGAACATAATGAGAGATTGGTTTGGGGCGGACCCATTCCAAGTGAACTAAAGAGAGATATGATCATATTGCATATTCCATTTCCTTACTAAGCCTTTGGGCTTACAGTTTACTTGTAGTATAGGTACATATATATGCATGAGAAAATAATGAACAAAACATGAAGCAGTTGATGAAGGATTTACACGGGCAGAACTTGTGGCTGGTCAGGTTAAAAGAAGAGGAAAAAGGTGTTTTGTAAAACATAATGATTTACTTAGTATTCCTTAAATGGAATTTTTTCGCTTCCGCCATGTTTCAAATAAGTCAGTTAGGCTTTCGGTATGTTTTAAATAAATTATTATTGCTTCCGCTATGTTTTGATAAACGATTTTCATAGCGAATGTAATTAATGGATTTTGATGGTTTGGTTTTAGCACTCTGATTATGATGGATTTTAGTTGGCTCACAAAAGTTTTAAATTTCACGCATTTTTAAAAGCTTATGAAAAACCAGGTCGTCACAATTTTAATGGCATAGGGACTATGTTATGGATTTTAAGTATTTTAATTATGTTATTTCTGTAAGACAACTAAATGTTCTTATTCTGCGTAATGTTTTTAAAATATTCAAAATTATATGAAAAATTCATAAACGAAAATAGGATGTTACACCCAGCCTTTCTAGAAGGGCAAGAAATGTGGCAAAAAAAATTAACAAAGGGTATGACAATGAGTAATACAAGCTCATATGTGATGTGATCTAGAAAACCTACGAAGGCAATGATTCATTAAGAGGTATTAGAAGCCGAAAGACTAGAACAAGGATAAAGAAGATGAATGAAAGACTTCAACTTTTTTAGGAAGAAATCCTAGAAAAGGTTCAAAGGAGAAAGATGATCAATTACATTCATCTATCATTCAAATATGCTATGGTATTCTTGAAGATGAAACATAAGTGGAAAATCAAGCACAAGATTGAGAGACTTGTGGTAAAATGCAGAACTGTTGATCCGACCTCTGAGTACTATTTGGTAGTTTTGACAACCTCAATTATTTTATATCAAAAGGTTTTCTTCATGAAGATTGTAGCTAACATCTCAAGGTTTCCAGAATAGGCTGATTCGCTAAATTTGGAGTTTGTTTACTTTGTCAAAAGACCTGCGAACAGAGACCTACGAATCTGTTTAAGAGGTTCGATTTCACTTACCCGGATTTGAGACCCAAATTAATATGATGATCAACTTAGGATGTGGCCCAAGGAATTCTTACAAGGCCTAATTCAAATAAGCTTTCAAAGGATTATTTGGATTACTATTTTTAAGATTCAAAGATTCAAGATGAAGGCCCACCTAAAGAAGTGGATCAAGACATGCCAAGCACATGCCATTAATTAGTTCAAGCACATGCCGAGCACATGCCATTAATTATTTATATCTTATCTTATTTTATTTTGAATTAGTTTTCATATTTTAGTAGGATTAGATTTACTTTATGTTTAGCTTATAAAAGCTCCTTAGGGAACAATTGTTAAAAAAACCTTTTAACAAATTGAATTGAGAGCTTTTGCTTTTTGGAGAGATTTTCTTCCCTTGAGTTCTTTGTGAAGAACTTGATCTTTTCAAGTGGATTTTTGAAAGATCAAACTTTTGATAGCTTTGGTCCTAGTCGATAGGTTTGGTTAGGGTCAAGCTCCTCTTCGGAATACTCAGGTTCTAGTCGATAGGTTTGGCTAGGGTCATAGTTCCACCCTTTTGACCTTGTTTCGTGAGACAATCCGTTGTCAATTCCACATAAGTTGTTCGATCTAGGGTTCGTATACCCTAGGTTTGCATCAGTTGGTATCAGAAAGAAGGCTCGAACGTTTCAAGGTGCTATCTTTATTTTTTCGCATCAGTTTATGTTTTATTGATCCTTACGATCAACCTTCAAAAATATCAAAAAAAATATTGCTTTCTCTTCATCTATGAAAAATTTTGATCCTTACGATCATCCAACAAAAAACAAAAGTTGTTACCTTCGATTATCTTCTACCAAAAAAGTGCGATTTTTAGTAAAAAAAAAGTAAGATTTTTTTTAATCTCAAAAATTCGAAATTCAAAAAATAAGGGAAGAGAATTCTTTCAAATTTCGAAAATACCTTCTTGGATTCATCTCAAAGAGTACATTTCAAATATCTAATCTTCGGTTTATTTCTGTAAGTTTTCAGAAATTTTTTGAGAAAAAAGTTTCCTTTTTGGGAAAGTTCCATAATACCTTATTCGAAATTCAAGGTATTTGCTTCTTTGGCTACTTAATCACAATAAGTAGTTTGAGTAGCTTGGTTTTAATCAAACTTGAAGGACATTTGAATTTAAAGTTTGAGAAAAGTTTGATTTTTCATGGTTTTTACTTGATTGAAAATCCAGTTTTGAGTAAAGAACTTTAAAAGGGAAGAAAGAGCGGTAAAAGGCAAGAGTTGTGAGATCATATTATAAAAGCCAATTGAGTGCAAACACGAGTGGAGTGATCCATTATTTGAGTGAAACACGTGAGCAAGTGGAAAGGTCGAAACTTTATTTGTATATTACTAACCTTTTCTTGTTTTTGTTTGATTCTTTTATTCGAAACATAAGTGGAAGTGGAAACGAAGCACACGACGATATGATGATTTTGAGGGATATACAAGATCAAGTCAAATCCCTAAATTCAAGATTATATCGTGTTGAAAGGCCAACTCCAATACATGGTCGAGAAAGGAGACGTTTTGAAAAAGATGAGTTTGAGGAAGAAACGTTAAACAACCAAAGGAAAAATTTAGAAAGAAGTAAGTTTGAGAATAAAAAGGTAAATTTACCACTTTTTGAAGGAAAAAGAGACCCGGAGAAGTATCTAGAGTAGGAGCGAAAAGTGGATCTCATATTTAAATACCGAAATTACTCGGAAGAAAAGAGAATCAAATTGCTTACCATGGCATTCTTGGAATATGCAAACGTTTGGTGGACACAAGAACTAAATGATGAAAGGAGGCATGGAGAACCACCAATTCAAACTTGGAATGGCATGAAGGCCATCATGAGATATAGGTATGTTCCTTCACACTATGCTAGAGAATTACGTCAAAAATTTTAGCCTTTAAATCAAGGTTTCATGAATGTGGAAGAATATTATAAAGAGTTTAAAGTTTGCATGGCAAGAGCAAATATTAAAGAGGATTCCGAAGCCACCAAGAAGCAATTTTTACAAGGTATGGACTTTGAAATAGCAAGTGTGGTAAAGATGCAACATTACATATATTTAGCGGATATGGTGCAAAAATGCAATCAAGGTTGAAAGACAACTCAAGCAAAAGGGAGTAAGCATCATAAAAGAGGAAACTTTACATACTTCATCCGATAATTACAAAAAGGAGCATAAGGTTGTGCAATTAGATTGTGTAAAAGTTTATGAATCTTGTTTAAAGAAGAAACCAATCACCATGACAACAACAAGTTCTAAAGAGATGCATGATGATCCAAATGAAGTAATTCAAGGAATTGAGTTCATCAAGGAAGATAAGTTGATAGAAAAGAGAGAACTTGAGGAAAAACAAGATGTTCATGATGCTAAAGGAAAAAAGTGTGATAAAGTGGAGCAACAAATTAAAAGAGGTACACAAGAAGAAAAGTTTGAAATTGGAGATGAAACGGGTATAAGTGATGATGAAATACCACCACTTGAGGAATCTAGCAATATAGAAGTGGAAAACTCAATACAAGAA
This sequence comes from Begonia loranthoides, assembly GCA_022433065.1. Classification (NCBI taxonomy): domain Eukaryota; kingdom Viridiplantae; phylum Streptophyta; class Magnoliopsida; order Cucurbitales; family Begoniaceae; genus Begonia; species Begonia loranthoides. Next base: position 17,847,206 of record CM039472.1, read on the forward strand.
GATTTATTGGTCCCAAAGAGAGTTTTTAATGTGCAAGTTAAGGAAGTTCGCAAAGATCAAGAAGAGATTGCCAAAGAGTCCCAAAATTACACCAAATCAAAAGCAAATGCCAAAGAAAATTCAGATTGTGGAGTAGTTGAAAATGATTTGGAAGATGGGGAAATAAATAGAATTGAAAAGGAAAAAGGCAAAAGTGAAAAAGGAGATAAAAGAGCCAAAGAGAGAAAAGCCATAAATAAAGTAAGTGAAAAAGGCAATGAGTAAGAAAAGAAATTGTGGGATGAGAAAAGAAAAAATGAGAGAGAGAAGGAGAAAAAAATAGTGGGAGAGGAGATAAAGTCTGAGGGAGAAAAGGAAAGGAAAAGAAATGGAGTGATAAAAAAGAGTGAGGAAAGGAGAGACTTGATTTTACTTTTATATAAAGACATTTGTTTTACCTCCCATGAGGTAACTTCTTCTTTTCTAGTGGATGTTTCACTTATTTTTCAGGATAATAAAGACGTACATCGAAAGGAATTACCAAGACATAACACCACTAAAGGGGATTGAACATCCGATGATAGAGTACATCAAGGTGTATCCACATGACATTCACTACAAAGGTAAGGACATTGTGGTTGCCAACCCATTGTCAAAAAGGTATGTCTTCACTCTTCAAATTAAGTTCTTAAAGTCAAAAAATATTAAAAATTTGTTTGATAATAACTTAGGGATTGAGAGATTTTTGATGGATTGTGAAAAAGTTGCATGCATAAATTTTTATGGAAAATTTTGGTTTGCTTGTGAAAAGTTTGCAAGTTTAGATTTTTATATTCATAAAAAAATTGCAAGTGTGAGATTTCATGGAAAATTTTGGATTATTTGTAAAACAATTGCATGCGTAGAACTATATGGAAAATTTTGGATTGTTTGTGGAAAAGTTGCATGCCTAGATTTTTATGGAAAATTTTGGATATTTCGTGACAAATTACATGTATAGACTTTTATTAGAAATATTTGATTATTTATGAAAAAGTTACATGTTCAGATTTTAATGGGCATAAAGGAATTCTATTCATGAAGATTATATTATATGTTCCTAAGTTTTATCTTTATGAATTGAAAAGTGGTAACTTTGGAGCATGTGCCAATTTTGTGACCTATATGAAAGTAGGTATTTTTAAGACCTTATATGAGCTTAAAATTCGAATTTGGATATGGATATGGATTAGTTGGTATTTTCATGAATATGGAGCATGCATGATTTTTAGGATTGAGTTGAAAAATAAATGTTATCAAATTAGGATTAAAAAAGTGATACTTGGAAAGTTGTGTTTAAAATTAAACATGGATTTTATGAGTGGTTGATTATGCTACATGAAGTATTCAATGATTCTAGTACTTTTATGAGATTGAAAGATTATGTGAATAAATCTTTTAATTGGGAATTTGCCATTATATGTTTTAATGATAATTTGGTTTATGGCAAATTTGTAGAAATTCATGTTAGGCACTTGGATTTATTTTTAGATAATTTAAGAGAGCATCCATTCTATGCTAATTTGATGAAGTGTTTAATGCATGATGAATTTATATATAATAAGATTGTTCATTCTATCGTATCTTATTCGTCATTTGAAATTAAATGGGGATTTACTCTATTAATTTCATTAGACTTTTTACCTTTACCTACTAATGAGTTTGCTAATCTTGATGGAAAGGAAAAGGTCAAAGTTGTTAGGAATTTACATGTAAAGGTGAAGAATTTACGAGTGAGACTTATATTCAAGCCCAAAAATTTGGTATGGATTCACGTGAAGAAAGAAGGATTTGCCATTCAACGAAAGCACAAGTTGCATCAAAGAGGAGATGTTTTCTTCCAAGCCTTGGAGCACATCAATGACAACACTTATAACATTTTGTTACCAAGCAAATATGGTAATAAAAGTCTTTCTTTTAATATTATTGACTTGTCTTTTTATGATGCAGGCGATTTGAGGATGAATCTTCTCAAAGAAAGGGGGAATGATGTGATCTAGAAAACCTACAAAGACAATGATTCATTAGGAGGTATTAGAGGCCGAAAGACTAGAGCAAGGATAAAGAAGATGAATGAAAGACTTCAACTTTTTGAGGAAGAAATCATAGAAAAGTTCAAAGGAGAAAGATGATCAATTACATTCATCTGTCATTCAAATATGCTATGGTATTCTTGAAGATGAAACATAAGTGGAAAATTAAGTACAAGATTGAAAGACTTGTGGTAAAATGCAGAACTGTTGATCCGACCTCTGAGTACTATTTGGTAGTTTTGACAACTTTAATTATTTTATATCAAAAGGTGTTCCTTATGAAGATTGTAGGTAACATCTCAAGGTTTCCAAAATGGGCTGATTTGTTCAATTTAGAGTTTCTTTACTTTGACAAAAGATCCGGGAACAGAGACCTACGAATCTGTTTCTTTACTACTTTTAAGATTCAAAGATTCAAGATGAAGGCCCACCTAAAGAAGTGGATCAAGACATGCCAAGCACATGCCATTAATTAGTTCGAGCACATGCCATTAATTAGTCAGATCTTATCTTATTTTATTTTGAATTAGTTTTCTTATTTTATTAAGATTAGATTTACTTTATGTTTAGCTTACAAAAGCACCTTAGGGAACGATTGTTAAAATAACCTTTTGACAAATTGAATTGAGAGTTTTTGCTTTTTGGGGAGATTTTCTTCTCTTGAGTTCTTTGCGAAGAACTTGATCTCTTCAAGTGATTCTTGAAAGATCAAACTTTTGATAGCTTTGGTTCTAGCCGACAGGTTTCGTTAGAGTCAAGCTCCTCTTCGGAATACTCAGGTTCTAGTCGACAGGTTTGGCTAGGGTCGTAGTTCCACCCTTTTGTCCTTGTTTCGTGACACGATCTGTTGTCAATTCCGCATAAGTTGTTGGGTCTAGAATTCGTATACCCTAGGTTTTGATATGCCGTGAGGTCCCTTGACTGGATCGAGAGCCCGGGAGATTTCTAACTTGTTTGCTCATTTTGCAGGGGATCAATTCTATGCTAATCTTGGAGGAGAACCAACATTTGAAGACATGGAGAAACCCTTCAATTTATTGGTTTGGACACATAGAGGAGACACCTCAAGTGAAGTCCCTCTCGGCCCTCAAGAAAAACACTCCCACTAAGGCCGTGAGTTCAATCCTCTTTTGGTATAATTTATGCAGATGTTTTTGGAGAATATCATGCTGGTGTTTTGAAGATTTGCATGGTTAAAGAAAAGGAACTTATTGCATGAGAAATGAAGTGAAGATATGGACCACTCAAGCTAGACATAATCGGCCATTCACAATGCCCTAGCCGAGTGGCACATTACCATTTTATTTGTCATTTGTTTTCTTTTTTTCCCTTATTTTGTAACCCTAATGTTGCACTATAAATATTACATTTCGAGCTGCTGAGCAGCTAGTGAACATTTGATAAAGAAAACCCTAGTTTTGGAAGAGAAACTCTTCACCTCTTTGTTGAGGAACAATCGGCCAAGCTTCTTGGAGAGATCCGAGTGAGTGAGCCACCGTTTCTTCAATCCTTGTTCGTTTTGGTTGAAGATCTTACTGTCCCTCCTTGCCCTGCTCCCTCTATGGTAGCAGATCTAGAGAGTGTGGTAAAACACACATCTCAGCCCGGTTGGAGACACTCCTTGTGGAGTTCAATCAAAACAAAGGTGCAGATCGGTTCACCTTTGACTCCTCCCAAATTTGTCTTGCATTTTTATCCATCATTCCAAGCACCAAAGCCACTAAACCCACTGTCAAAATCACCCCATATTAATCAAGTTTCCAAGGAAAGAAGAATCATCAAAAAAGAAGTTCGGGTCCAGAAGTTACATACCTTTCTTTTCTGAAGACTCAATCTACCGATTCCCACCGACCTCCGAGCAGTTTCCGTGCGAGATCTCGCGTTGCATATAGGCTTTTGAGCTCAAATTTGGAGGAGACAAAATAGACATATGTGAGAGTGAGGTATCAAAAAACTAGCTTCATTGGAGCTCTAGAGAAGAAGTTGGATCGTCGATAATCTGAAGCAGCTGCTGGAAAGTAGCAGCTGCCACCTCCTACTTGCTTGAGCTACTTGCTTGTAGTTTCTCCATTTTATTGGTCCAAATTTTGACCCATCATTTGGAGGCATGTCAGCGTGGTATCAGAGCTTAATTGATTTGTGTTTGGTTACATTTTGGTGATAATTTACTTGGTATTATCATGACAAGATGTGGAGCTCAATAACACCAAAACCGGGAAGCTTCAACTAGTCAACCGGTTGCTCCTCAACCACCACCTATTGTTGAACCATCTTTGCAGTAGCAAATGGATTCTTTTAAGGAAGAGATAAGGCTGATGTTACAATAATTTACATTGGCACAAAGGCCCCAACCAAATGCTGATCGACCACAATACCACCATCAAACTGCAAGGAGAAGAAATGTGGGTGCTAGGAGACCCCATTTTTATAATGAAGATTTTGATGATGATGAGTCCGATTTTAATCCAAGGATTTCCACCAAAGATGAGTTGAAGAATGTCAAAGTGTCCATTCCCCCTTTCAAAAGGTCTAGCCAAGGTGATGAATTCATGGAATGGATTGAAAAGGTGGAAAAGATTTTTGGGTGCTATGATTATTCCGATGGAGCAAAAATTCAACTTGTGGCACTTGAACTTAATGGTTATGCTCACTTGTGGTGGGAGAACCTTAAAGCTCAGTAGAGGAGAAATGACATGGATGAAGTTGATACATGGAGGGAAATGAAAAATTTGACGAGAAAGAAATTTGTGCCACTACATTACCGACAAGAGTTGCTTTATCAAGTGCAAAGTTTGAGACAAGGGTCATCGACGGTTGATGAGTATTTGGCCGAGTTTGAAACTTTGAAAACTTGGTGTGGACTTGAGGAACTAGAGGACCAAGTCATAGCAAGGTTCATTAAAGGTCTCCACCGTGATATAGGAGACATTTTGGAGTTGCAACCACTTGACACCATAGAGGGTGTTATACAAATGGCCGTGAAGGTGGAGCGGCAAAGGTTGAGAAAAGGAAAGGAGGTGGCTACCAAGTTCACCCCTCAAAGAAAGTTTACCTATCCCAAGCCCCAAACCAAGGAGAATGAGAAGACAACAAACTTCAAGGGGGCAAATAACAAGGGAATTACTATCAAAACCATGGAGGACAAGAAAATTGTAGATGGAGTTCCAAAGCCGAGAGCAAGGGACATCCAATGCTTCAAGTGTCTCGGACATGGCCACATTGCCTCTCAATGCCCTAATAAATGAGTTATGATCTTTAGGGAGGCCACAAATGAGTTAATTAGTGAGGATGAAGATGAAGCATCCACCACCCTTGAAGAGGGAGTTGCACAAATATGGCATCTCAAGAGCTTGTGGACAAGTTGAAGTTGGAGACCACCATGCACCCGAATTCATACCAATTGATTTGGTTGAATGACTGAGGAGTGTTGAAGGTATCCAAGCAAGTAAAGATTGATTTTGCTATTGGGGGCTATGAATATCAAGCCCTATTTGATGTAGTACCAATGAGTGCAAGCCATACCTTATTGGGGAGACCATGGCAATCCCATCGGAGAGCAATGCATGATGGTTACACAAATGAGTACTCACTCAAGCACCAAGGCAAGAATTTCATTTTAATGCCCCTTAGATCGAAGCAATTAGCCAAAGATGAGGAAGCTAAAAGGGAGCAAAAGTCCAAAACTAACTTGTTTTTGTCTAAAAATGAGTTGAGGAAGAGTCTTTGTGAAGGAGGGCCGATTGTCCTCATTTTTTTCAAAGAAAGAATGGAGGAGCTAGGAGTGGTTCCCATGGAAGTGGCACAACTCCTTAAAGCTTTTTAAGATGTTTTCCCCGAGGAGTTACCTCAAGGACTTCCACCCTTTCGAGGGAATGAGCATAGAGTTGATCTTGAGCCAGGAGTAGTTCTTCCAAACCGTCCCGCTTATAGACTAAACCTGGAGGAGGCCAAAGAACTTCAAAAATAGGTTCAAGAACTTCTAGAGAAGGGGTACATCTGTGAATCAATGAGTCCTTGTGTCGTCCCTAGTTTGTTGGTGCCTAAGAAAGATGGCACTATGAGAATGTGCATTAATAGTAGCGCTATAAATCAGATTACTATTAAGTATCGGTTTCCCATACCGAGATTGGAAGACATGCTTGATGAACTTAGTGGGGCGGCTATTTTCTCCAAAGTTGATTTGAAGAGTGGTTATCACCAAATCTGAATGCAAGAAGGTGATGAATGGAAGACGGCTTTCAAGACTAGGCATGGTCTTTTTGAATGGTTAGTGATGCCTTTCGGTTTAACAAATGCTCCTAGTACTTTCATGAGGTTAATGAACCATGTGTCGAAGGAGTTTTTGGGAAAATTTATTGTGGTTTACTTTGATGACATTCTTGTGTATAGCTTGAATTTGACTTTGCATGTGGAGCATCTAAGATTGCTATTTGAAACCTTGAGAAAGGAGAAGCTATTTGGGAATCTTAAAAAGTGTTCTTTTGCTCAAGAAAGAGTGCATTTTTTGGGATTCATACTTTCAAAAGATGGCATGGAGGTGGATGAAGCCAAGGTGTAGGCCATTAAGGAGTGGCCGATTCCAAGGAGCATTTCGGATGTGAGGAGTTTTCATGGATTAGCCTCTTTCTATAGGAGGTTCATTCAAAATTTACCACCCTCATGGCTCCCATGACTGATTGTATAAAGAAAGGGAGAGAATTCCAATGGAGTGAAGCATGTCAAAGAAGTTTTGAAGACATCAAGCAAAAATTGTGCCAAGCTCCAATCCTTCGACTGCCCGATTTCAATAAGGTGTTTGAATTGGAATGTGATGCTTCGGGATTGGGGATTGGTGCTGTCCTAAAGCAAGAAGACAAGCCAATTGCCTTCTTTAGTGAAAAGTTGAAAGATGCCACACTCAACTACTCAACCTATGACAAGGAGTTCTATGCGGTTATCCGAGCATTGGAGGTATGGCAACATTATTTACTTCCTAAAGAGTTTGTTATTCACTCAGACCAGCAAGCTTTGAGGCACCTCAAGAGTCAAAACAAGTTGAATAGAAGACATGCAAAGTGGCTTGAGTTTCTTGAACGGTTCCCCTACACCATTAAGTACAAGAAAGGAGAGACCAATGTTGTTGCCGATGCACATTCTAGGAGTTGCAACCTCCTAACCGAATTGAATAGAAGAATAATGGGATTTGAATGGATCAAAGGTACAATTTGGAAGATGAAGACTTCAAGGAGATCTACCAAAATTTATCTCAAGGCAGGACCGAGGGCACTTACCATCTCATGGATGGATATCTTTATAAAAGTGGTCGAATTTGTGTGCCGAGGGGGAGCCTTCTAGAGTCTTTGATAAAAGAAGGTCATGAGGGAGGTTTAGCATGTCACTTTGGTGAAAAGAAGACATTAGAGGCTGTGAAGGAGCATTTCTTTTGGCCACACCTTCAAAGAGATGTTCACAAAGTGGTGGAGAAATGCATTACTTGCAAGAAGTCCAAGAGCCGATTACTACCCCAAGGACTTTATATGCCATTACCGGTTCTACGCCATCCATGGATTGAGGTGAGCATGGATTTTATTTTGGGTTGCCACGCACTAGTAGATCCAAAGATTCAATTTTTGTGGTTGTGGATAGATTTTCAAAGATGGCACATTTCATACCTTGTTCCAAAGTTGATGATTCAAGCCATATTGCCGATTGTTCTTCCGAGAAGTGGTGAGACTTCATGGTGTTCCCCAATCTATTGTGTCGGATCGGGATACCAAATTCCTTAGTGGTTTTTGGGGAAGTTTATGGAGGAAGATTAGCACTAAGCTCCTTTTTAGCACTTCCTTCCATCCCTAAACGGATGGCCAGACGGAAGTTGTTAATAGGACTCTCTAAACATTATTAAGGAGCATCCTTAGAGGAAAGCTAAAGGATTGGGATTTGCAACTCCCCTATGTGGAGTTTGCATATAATCGAAGCATGCACACTTCCACTCAGAAAACACCCTTTGAAGTTGTGTATGGCTTCAATCCTTTAACTCCCTTGGACCTCATTCCTATTAGATCGAAGGAGATGATCAATTTCAAGGGAGAAACCAAGGCCGAACACATTAAATCTTTGCATGAATCGGTGAGGAAGTCAATTGAAAAAAAGAATGAATCCTATGCTATACAAGCCAATAAGGGCAGAAAAGAAATGATCTTCAATGAAGGGGATCTTGTATGGCTTCATCTACGTAAGGAGAGGTTTCCACACAAAAGGAAATCCAAGCTCATGCCTAGAGCCGATGGGCCATTCCGAGTGCTACAAAGGGAGAACAACAATGCCTACAAAATTGACCTCCCCTGGGACTATGGAGTGTCGGCCACTTTCAATGTACAAGACTTGTCACCCTATATTGAAGATGAAAATGTCCAAGAGAAATCTGAAGAAGAACTTGATTTGGGGATAAATCCTCAACAACCCCGGGAGGATGATATGCCGCGAGGTCCTTTGACTAGATCGATGAGCCCGGGAGATTTCTAACTTGTTTGCTCATTTTGCAGGGGATCAATTCTATGCTAATCTTGGAGGAGAACCAACATTTGAAGACATGGAGAAGTGCTTCAATTTATTGGTTTGGACACATAGAGGAGACACCTCAAGTGAAGTCCCTCTCGGCCATCAAGAAAAACACTTCCACTAAGGCCGTGAGTTCAATCCTTTTTTGGTATAATTTATGCTGATGTTTTTGGAGAATATCATGCTGGTGTTTTGAAGATTTGCATGGTTAAAGAAAAGGAACTTATTGCATGAGAAATGAAGTGAAGATATGGACCACTCAAGCTAGACATAATTGGCCATTCACAATGCCCTAGCCGAGTGGCACATTACCATTTTATTTGTCATTTGTTTTCTTTTTTTTCCCTTATTTGGTAACCCTAATGTTCCACTATAAATATTACATTTCGAGCTGCTGAGTAGCTAGTGAACATTTCCTAAAGAAAACCCTAGTTTTTGAAGAGAAACTCTTCACCTCTTTGTTGAGGAACAATCGGCCAAGCTTCTTGGAGAGATCTGAGTGAGTGAGCCACCATTTCTTCAATCCTTGTTCGTTTTGGTTGAAGATGTTACTATCCCTCCTTGCCGTGCTCCCTCTAAGGTAGTAGATCTAGAGAGTAAGTGAGGTAAAACACACATCTCAGCCCGGTTGGAGACACTCCTTGTGGAGTTCAATCAAAATAAAGGTGCAAATCGGTTCACCTTTGACTCCTCCTGAATTTGTCTTGCATTTTTATCCATCATTCTCAGCACCAAAGCCACTAAAACCACTACCAAAATCAACCCATATTAATCAGGTTTCCAAGGAAAGAAAAATCATCATAAAAGGAGTTTGGGTCCAGAAGTTACATACCTTTCTTTGCTAAAGACTCAATCTGTCGATTCCCACCGACCTCCGAGCAGTTTTCGTGCGAGATCTCGAGTTGCATACTGGATTTTGAGCTCAAATTTGGAGGAGAAAAAATAGAAATATGTGAGAGTGAGGTGTCCAAAAACCAACTTCATTGGAGATCTAGAGAAGAAGTTGGATTGTCGCTAATCTGAAGCAGTTGCTGGAAAGTAGCAGCTGCCACCTCCTACTTGCTTGAGCTACTTGCTTGTAGTTTCCCCATTTTATTGGTCCGAATTTTGACCCCTCTTTTGGAGGCATTTCAGGTTTGCATCAGTTGGTATCAGAGCGAAGGCTCGAACGTTTCAAGGTGCTATCTTTATTTTTCCGCATTAGTTTATCTTTTATTGATCCTTACAATCAAACTTCAAAAATATCAAAAAAAATATTGCTTTCTCTTCATCTATCAAAAGTTTTGATCCTTACGATGATCCAACAAAAAAAAAAGTTGTTACCTGCGATTATCTTCTACAAAAAAATGTGCGATTTTTAGTAAAAAAAAAAGTGTGATTTTTTTTAATCTCAAAAGTTTGAAATTAAAAAAAAAGGGGCTCTAAAGCTTGTTACTATTTGGTTGTTTATAGCTGTAGATATGTGTTAATTTGCTTTGATGGGAACTTCAATGATTTCAGTTGTCATTATCTTGTGGAGTAATGTCCAAGGGTATTCAGTTAGTGGCTATAAGTAATTTGAGGTTTTGTTCCCTATTTTAAAGTAATGAAATCATAGGAATAAAGTGATGCTAGAACTTCGTGATGGGTGTTTCGATCTCCCTGTGGATGGGTGGAGACTCGTTCGTTCAATCCTTCCGTTCCTAGCATGTTGGGCTTTTGTTTGGTGTTGCTTAATTTAATTCCTGCATAGTATTTTCTTATATTATGCCATCATGTCTTAGTTGATCACTCTGTGGACCCCTACTCATGCTATTTGGTCTTGTGCTTGGTATTAATCCCTTCAAGTCTTTTGCATAAAAACTCACTCATTGGGCTAGGTAACTGGGTTCTCTCCGAGAATAAAGTCGCCTAACCCGGCAATTCTGTTCGGCCCGCCTCTGGGTCGTGAAACCTATTGTATCGTAGAACCTCTAATAAACTATTGTAGATGATATATATATATATATATCGACACATATTTAATAGTCACTTTGAGTGAGCTTTGACTTCTCTAATCAAGGATGGTTAATTGAATTGATATATTGGTTTGATAAATTTGACTTGATATATATACGATTGTAATGCACGTTATCGTTGTAATTAAATTGATATATTGGTTTGATAAATTTGGTTGTTGATGATGAATGTAAATTGATTAGTATGATAATGTCTAGTTACCAACTTTTTCTTTTTTAAAAAATTGAATATGTGTTTTAGCCCTCTGATGAGCAGTTACGGCTTTTTGTAAGTGCCATAACAGCTAGTCAGAAATTGTTGTGGCGTGTCTAAAAATCCATAGTGGTTTGTCAGCATTCCTATGCCTTGTATCTTTCGGTGTTATGCACAGGTTACTTTAATTGTTGCAATGAACGTGCTTTCTTGTTTGTTGATGATGAATGGAATCCTTTGCGTCAATTTCACTCTAAAAAATTGAAAATTTTACAAGAGTTTCATTTGTGTTTTAGTCTATCCCTCCTGCGACATCACCAAAAACAAATATTTTTCCCAAATAGATATTATCCAAACAGAAAAAAGAAAACGTAAACATGTAAAGAGTCAATGAATTCTTTATTACAACAAATTTAGCATCCCTACACATATAAACTACCCTAAGCCGCCTTCTTCCTAGTCGGTTTTGACAGCAAATCCATGAGTTAAAAAAAAAATTGCTGGTCCATGTATATGTTGGATGCATTGGCAAACAACAGACCCTCCGCGGGTTCATCTTCGTGCTCGTGGAACTGTTCCAGCTTATCGCAATTTCGGATCACCCTCATCCCCTCGCTCGTACACCGAAAGATGTCGTTCGAGCTGAAATGTAAAGGGAACAATCAGCACAGAAGCAGAAAGCAATATGAATCCACACAATGGAAAATATATACCACTCTTTGTCAGTGGGCCCTACGATGATGGAGATTGCTCCAAGTAGCAATTGTTGGTAAGCGAATTGAGTGTACAGGTCAACGGACGACATAAAACACAACTGCTTTGGGTGTGACTAAAATGTAAACCACACATTAGAAACCATAGAACATGAACGACAACCCGGAGAAGCGAGATGGTTACTTACGTGCACCCTATTGTGAATAGCGATTTTTGCTGTTGAATCGCGCAGGCATCTTCGTCGTTCACTGCATATAAGTTTGGATGAGTACTAAGATAAAAACTTCTACACTAAGATACAAAGAAGGCTTCTCACCGTGTTTGGCGTCCCTACTTGATTCGAGAAGATGATCTCAGTGATGGTGTACTAATCATCCACTAGCTTTCCTGAAAGAATTACGCATGTCTCTAGGTTCTTCCGAGTATTTCCCCAAACATACTTCTTGAAAAGATCCATCAGTTCACGTGGCTGAAAAAAAATTGGCAAAAGCTCATCAAACTAATAAGGCATGAATAAGTGCTAACACGCATATATAACCAAATCAAAGGCATACCATGCGCATAGTTTTAAGGGGCTGAGGTTGTGACGCACTTGTATCCTGCATGTTGGCAAGCACGGTAGGAGGAGCAGGTTGGCCTCTTAGGGTAATGGTGCCACAAATTTTAGACATGTTATTACGTCACACACAAATAACGTACAAAGTAAATAACTTACAAGCGGTTTGTGGCTTCCGTTGCTTCCGAGGACGATGGAGAGGCTATTGTAGGGGCTACTAGAGGGGATGCTCACTGCTCCAATCTTTGAAATGTTGCCAACATCTCATGATGCCGCTCCTCTACTGGATCTTCCATTTTTTGCATTTGGAGCAGCCCCATTTGACGTTGCTCTTCCATTTTTTAAATTTGGAGCATCCCCATTTGAAGATGCTCCTCCATCATTTCTATTCTATTCAGTGCCATTTGATGAGCTCCTCCATTCTGCACATCCAGCCCGACATCTCCTCAGGCATCAAAGTAAAATGAGATGTCTGAGGTGTAACGCCCCAGTTTTTAAGATCCTTATTAAATTCTTAGTTATAAATTTTTTTTTGTTTTCTTTAAAACATATTAGAGTATTTTACCAGAATAAAACATATAAAAGAGCTTAAAACATTTAGATGAAATCCAACAATGCCTCATTTTAAAAACTATTATCAAAACCAGTTATTTAAAACTTCCCATTTATTTTTTTTTCTTGAGTCATAATCCTTCAAGTTGAATCCAGTTGATAACTCAAAGCCTCCTCTGGTAATGCCTCCTCCTCCATATGAGAATCATCTGTAGCACGAGTAATACCATGAGCCTAACGCTCAGAAAGAAATAGAATAAAATGCTTATGCTTATACAATGCTTATGCAATCGTTTTCTTGAAAAGAACCTATCTTTTCTTCCTTTTCATTTCTTTCTTTCTTTCCTTTACATTTTCTTTACATTTCCTTTTTCTTTCCAGAGATAGGATACATTTGTTGGTATGACTTAACCAACTCCATCCCTACATAAGTGAAGGTTTCCATCAGGGGTGTCACCATCACCGTCACCTAATCTCTATCTGACGTTTGAGGACTAAGAGCAGGAATACCTCTATTGGTCTTGTGGCTCTACTAACTCCACACTCTACATAAGCTAGAGATTTCCATCAAGGGTGTCACCACCAAGCACCATCACTCTCTCTCTTGAACCCTCAAAACGCCCCTTCCTCATTTCATTTATTCATTTTTTTTTCAAGCCATGCATGTCATATTTTCATATGCCCTATCATGATGCATGAATGACAATTCATATCTATTTCATAATAGTCCATGAATTATACAGTTCAAAACTATTATTTTTAATAGTCTTAGATTTATTATAACAAACCTTAAAGTATATAGTAATCCTTGAAACATACAATCCACAACAACTATTTCCTAGCAAACCTTAAACTATATAGTGCAAGATAAAATAGTCCCGTGATCCAGGGCCTCCACTAGCCATCACATCCTATTTCTTATCTTTTGAAGATTGCTCCATTGTTCCTTAGTGCGTTTAGCCTTTATCCTTTCCCTAGTTAACGTTAATACCTTCACAATAATATTTATTAATTAAAATCCATTATTTATTATTTTATCTCTTTTGTTAATCATGGATAGTACCGATCATGAATATTCCCAGGAAAGAATGTCCCCAGCAAGTCTCCTTAGACAGAACTTACTTACACAGTACAATTACATCACTAATAATATTTCCAATTAATATTAATATCTCTAAAATAATAGTGCAATAATAGTGCAATAATAATGATAATATTGACTAATATTTATCAACTAAATTAACCCATAAACCCAAGAGAGAAAGGATCATTACCGAAATTCAAGAGGCGATCCCTCCCGTTGTGGCTTCCGAAATCTCCAGAGTAATTCTGCTTGTAATCAATTTTTCACTCAATTTTTCTCCAAAAATTCCTTCACCTTTTCCTCCCCTTTCCTTTATATCCTTTCTCTCCTCTTCCTTCTATTCGGTGTGAATTTTCCTTTAGAGGAATGACTCTATCTATAGGTATTTCTTGTCCCTTTAGCAGCTGCCAGCAAGGAGAAAAAGTGGGTGGAAAATTAGGCGAGCATGTAATCCAGCATTTCTATCGGCAATCCTGGCTGGCGGTCGATCACAGCACAATGTGATCAACTAGCGTACTTGGCTGGCGGTCGATCATAGTAGCTTGTAATACATTTTTAGTGATTCTTGTTTTATTTGTTTTAATTTCAATTCTTTTAGAATTCTTTTATAATTAAATCAAAATATTACAGATTCTAAAAATCTCCAAAATTCATAAAGAATATAGTTTTGAGACCTATAAAATTCTAGGGTATTACATAAGGAGGGGGCGATTGCATCAGCTGTGGAGCATCCTCCTCCATGTGTTGCAGAGGCGATGCTGGAGGCTGTTCCTCCGAGGGGGCTGAAGGTTGAGCCACTGAGAGGGGTGGAGGTCGTAGAACTTAGGGTGGGGTGGGGTT
>CM039472.1:17862131-18136130 GCA_022433065.1 Begonia loranthoides
CAATCTCGAAAGTATGAGACGAGAATCAAGGGGACAGCCGCGGACGTCAACAACGGCTAGAATGGGGGGAGTGGGGGGGGTGTGGTGGTGGCTGGGACACTGTACCTCGCTTCTTTGGGGTTTTGCGTACCCATTTCCCTCTAACTTTGCTCACCCCCATTCTGTCCACATTCAATCTGTTGTAGACGTCTGTGGCTGTCTCTTTGATTCTCGACTCATACTTTCGAGATTGGTATCCTAGAGTACTCAACAATCCTCTAAATGAGCAAATTGAATGACAGATTCTTGGTTGAGTTATTGAGCACGTCGTGCATGTGTCTCAAAATGACAAATCTGATGTCCACCTTTTTCCTTGTAAACACCTTCTCGATCAAATAGAGATCCATGCAGCTAACATGGTCTCAATGTCCATCCTAAGGCAAAATGGTGTACGTCGTGATAATGTGGATCACTCTAGCTAGGACATTCATCGAAATGGATGTTGGCTTCTTGTACGTGCTAATCTCGAAACCCCGGTGCAACGATTTAAGCATTGCCAACCCATCTTCTCGCTTGAGGAAAGGTTGCTCCCAAGACACGTGGTAATACTGATTGCTTGGTCCCTCTATCAAACATCCAAGCATCACGTTCAGATCATTGGGAGTAAGCCTCAACTCTCATCCAAACATTTAAGTCTAGACCTCTAATGACTAGGTGGACAGCTCCAAATTGGCATAAAAGAGTTTGACAATACGTTCATAGAAACTTCCACTCAATTGGCACAAATCGGCTAAGCCAGCCCCATCAAACAATTGGTTAATTCCCAACTTAGCCAAGGACTGCAAGTCTACTATTTTAGAAACAATAATTGAACGGTGTTTAATATCAGCTTCATACCGTTCCTTAATGTAAGCAGTCCTGAAGAGTGGGGAGTGGAAACTTGCTGCAACGGTTGGGAAACGGACCAGTGCACCTCCGGCTGGTCATTGTTGAGGTTGTGGTTGAGGTTGAGATTGTACCACAATTTCGCTAGAACCACCCACCACAATTTCTCCATCTTGCACCGCGCCAGTTTCTCAAGCTTGCACTACGCTGGTTTCTCCAGCTTGCACCATGGCGTTTTCTTCAACTTGCACTGCGGCGGTTGCTCCTTGTGCCATGGATGCTCCTTCTTGCACCATGGTGGGTTCAAGTCAGTGAAACTGATCTGCGAGATCAGTTGCAAGCAATAGCATTGATGGGCAAAGTCCGTCGTTTCTGCCTGTGGTTGCAGGTGAGTTTGCGACGGACCACCCTTTCGCTTGGTCGACATTTTATTTGCCTGGGAATCCATTGGTATCGATTACACAATATGGAACGAAGGTGTGAGAGTACGATGGTTCTCCTAAGATATCATTGTTTGTAGTGAAAATGCCCAGAGCCCATGATCTAGTCTTATGTAGTACTATAGAGGATCAAAGAATGAGGCACAATAAATCGTTGTGGTGTCATATGAAGCCGCATCGGTGTGACGATAAACCACGACGGCTTTCTATCACACTGCAGCAGTTTATCATCATACCGTTGCATTTTGATTTGAAACTGCGGTGGGCCATCAAAATTGTCTTGTTGTTTTTTTAAAACTATGGAGCCGCAGAGGTTAGTATACGAACTGCTGCAACTCAACATTATCATGTTTAACAGCAAACGTGACAGCGATGATGACAGCGTCATTTTTTCATAGTTCAGTGGTTAATTTGTTAGCAAAAAAAGGATGATTGTGTTTGTCACTAACAGTAAAGGATGATGGTTAGCTTGTCATTTTCCCTAAGATTTATATTAATAATAATATAAGAATTATATTTAGTTGTTGGTGTGTCCAACAATTAAATGTAATGAATACTTAGTAAATAAGTAATTTGTGGATTAATTTTTATATTTGCATTATCTAATATATTTTATAAAATTCATACAAATTTTTTAGTTATTTATGCAAACTTTATATTAGCATATATATTGCCTATATATGGAATATGATATAAAAAGTAACAATATAAATAAGTAAATGACTTATATTAAAAGTATGGAATTTCAAACAATATAAAGTTATAAACATAGTTATATTCTGACTATATATGTGGTGGCATAGAATAAATATGTTGATGGACAACGGGTCCATTCCATCGTTAATTAAGTTTTCAATATTAGATTGAAGAGATTCAAAGTCAAATATAGGTGAAGGTCCAAAAACAATAGTGAAATATTTGATGAACTTTCCAAAACTGTCCTCTTTCTGACCTTTGACAAGTGTTTGACTGTTTTGGCATTTGATAACGGTGTCATTTCAAAAAGAGTGTTTCATAAAGATTGTAGCTGAATTCTTAAGCTTTATAAAATGGGTTGGATCGTTGAATTTGGAGTTTTTTTGCTATGGTAAAAACTCACGAAATAGAGAGCAAAGATTAAGTAAAGTCCGAGTGTCCAAGCTTGGAGACCAAGGAAATCACTACATGGAAATCATCCAAGTGGGTGAGCACCAATAAATATTAGCTATCAAAATACATCTAAACTTGGAGAAGAAGAAAGAAGATATTAATTAAATATTTTTTTAGTTAATTAACCTAGTTTCTATTAAGTAGAAAATCGAACAACTTATTCTATGAGCCAATTAGGGTTATTGTTGCTTGATTAGTTTACTATTATTTTATAGTTTGTAATTGGCTATTTAAAGCTACCTAATGTACATGTTTAAGGAAGTTGAATTTGATAATAGAAAAGCTTTCACTTATTTTTGAAATTAGAGTGATTCCTATTTCAAACCTTTGGTGTGTTACAACCAAAGCTTCCTTTGTGTGTGTTATATCACGAGATTAAGGTTACTTGCAAGTTGGGTAGTCTTTCTTTTTGAAATCAGCATTCTTACTCCTTGGAGGAAGAAGATGTGAAGTAGTGTCCAACTTTCCAAAGGCGCTTCATAAACAAATCTTCCATACGGTATTGTTCATCCCAATTATTTCTATTTCTGGCGACATAATTTCTATCAAGCATATTTCCTAATCCGTGACTAATATTTACATAATTCTTAAAGGGTTCTTTTCTTATTTCATCCATGTTGGCATGGTCTACATTTCAATTCCAAAGCTTCTAAAACGAAGGAGTTATAAGCTTCCAAAGTTAGACTTTCCTAAAGTGAATTTACGGCAAAATAAGGAAACCAAGAAACCGATTGATCAGCTCGACCAATCTATCGACCGCTCTATCGACCAATTTTTAGAGTCTCCACTATTTTATATTTTGGTCGACGTACTCAACTGCTCCATCGACCACTTTGTCAATTGCCACTCCTAAAAAAAACCACCTTTGGTTAAACATTCATCTTCAACACTCCAACACATATTTTTAGGTTATATTCTAATTCTCTTCCACTAGTGCATCATTTAGTATCAGAGCTAAAACGATTCTTACTAATTCATGATATCCTTTTTTGATAATGGCTAGAAGTTGCAATTACATTACAAGCAAGGAAAAATTGGAAGCATCTATCTCTAACTCAGGTGGTTTGGAATTTTTCGAAGATTATTTAGATTGGGAATATGAGGTCAAAAGGATTATTTAAAGAACTAATTTTCCAGAGAAGACCTTGGTTAAAATTATTTCTTCAAAGCTTAGAAGGGCTTTAAGATGGTGGGACAATTTGACAAATAACCGAAGAATGGATGGATAAAAAGTCATTGACACATGGAGTTCCATGAAGAAATTTTTTAGACAAAAGTATGCTCCATCCACATCACTGTAACAACCTATTTTTTCTTACATTTGAAAACATGTAAAATTTAAAAATTTTATTTTATAAATACAGCAGAAGACTTTCATTATTATATTCATTTAAAGACTATAATTAAAATCCTCTTATTAAAAAATTTTATAAAACATAGCGGAAGACTAAATAAATGAAACAAAGTCTTTTTTGAACACAATAATGAAACCTTCACAATTTAAAACATTCATTAAAACTTTTACAAAACCTTTTAACCATTTCTTTACAAAACCTTTTATGTACCCTTTTTCCTTAAATCCTTTAGCCTAGCTAGCAATAAGATCCTTGCATGAAAATCCTTCATCAACTGCTCCTTAACCCGTTCCCTTACATATCTACATCAACGAGACTTAACTATATAAAAGAAACTATACAATGCATGTGTTATGCAGCTTTTGAAATTCATTTTCGTTTTCTATTTCTATTTCTCATAGGAAGCCGGGCCACACAAGCCACTCCAACCCATAAGGTTTTCTGTTTTTGTTTTCCTTTCCTTTCTTTACTTTTACTTTCTTATAGAACTATGATGATTGTGATTCTGGCAAACGGAATCATGATGGTGACCCGAACAGATATTTGGGTGAACCTGGCCATCAATGATGAACTTAAACCATTTACCCTTTTTGGTGAACATTTCATTAGCTAGCAGAATAATAATGGTGACCCAAACCGAAGGTGGGTGAACCTAACCATCATGATGAACTTATACCGTTTTGTAACAACCCATTTTTTATATGCTTTAAAAATTGCGTGAAATTTAAAACTTTTTCTTTTATAAAATCAGAGTAAGACTTTTCTTTATAAAAACCGGAGCGTTAAAACACTTTACTTAAAACATTTATCAATTGCAGAAGAAGTAACAAAATCCTTTTTATAAAACGCAGTGGAATTTAAAATAAAGCATTAAAGAATATTAAATAATTTACAAACCCTTTTTACAAATAAATTCTCTTTTAAATTCTTTAGCCCAGCTAGCCACAAGATCCACCCGTGCAAATCTTTCATCAACTGTCTTTGACCTGTTCACCTGTTTCTCGTACGTACCTACATCACAAGACCTAAACTAATGAGCCTAATGCTCAGTAAGTGATAGAGTGAAATACAATGCAGATGTATGCGTGATCATACAATGCATTACAGAAGAGAACTGTTACCACAAACAAGTATCCTCACTTTTGTTGAAGCCGTTGGGGGTTTCAGAACGGGAGAATTGTGAACCCTAGAATCCACGTAGCTAACTTCTAAACCTACCGCTCCCTATGTGAGAGGAATCTACCGTATGGAAAGTCACAATTCACCTGATCCCCCACATGCCTATTTACATATATTAATTATGTCATGCAACATGCTCGTGAATACATACAATCCTATAAGATGATATATACGTCTGGTAAACATATCATTAAAAGAACCTAAATCTAGTAAACACACGACATACAATCCTAATTCTTGCGATGTAGGGTCTGAAGACCAAAACACAGTAAATATCAACTTACCCGTCCTAGCGCGTTTAGCACATAACTGCTTCCTCTTCAATACCTTCACAATTAAAAACATTTATTCATTAATCTCAACACATTTTCATTTGCTACTTACTAGAATCCTTAACCTAAGTTCAACTTAAACACTTAACCATTTCCAACAATATAACACTTCCAATATCTCTACGCTTATCAACTTCCAACAACATAATCAATTCTATTTTATATCAAATCTTTCTCTAACAAATTCCTTTTTATAGAAAGAATATTACACCCAGATAAATTCATGCTTCTCAAGGCAATAAAGGCAGAATTACTAACAATGGCGTACTACACAACAAGCAGTTAATATTATTTTCAAACCGACAGATTAACAATTCCTTCCAGCAACTCATCCAACAAATCCAACGGAACCACTACTTATCATCCAAACAAAATGCTTAATCCATTAACTCATGCTTCACAAAATCCTAAAAGCGATGGTTCACAATTTAATGAAGGCAATAACTAAACACTTAACAGCAAAATATTGACTTTCTATATGGACATCAAACATTTTCACCAAAGATTGTATCTACCAACAGAGAATATTCATCCAGAATAATTATCCAACATATTATGCTATCCCAAATCCATAGAGCAGTTCAACAATCCATAATATATCTCCATTAATATGCTTCGACTAATTAACAGAGAAGGAAATGCTCACCCAAGGAGCAAGAAGCTCAGCTGTACATGAGGGAAGATCACGTAGGCAAGGAGCTCAACCCAACCGTGAGGAAGACCAAGGCAGGGAACTCATAGGAACTCCAACAGAGCAGTCCCACAACCGAGTACCATTTCCACACCAGAAAACACAACAGAGAATTCCATCAATATCGAGTCTAAGCAACAATAACACTATGAAGAATATAACACCCTAAGTAACAGAACATCATTGTCCACTACGTTCCTTCCAATTCAATACACAATATTCATAAATCCACCCCTCATACAGTTGTAGATTTTTCAGTTCAACACATCAAAACAAGATACATAATTATCAGCATTTCTTTCCATCCAAAACGCTCAAAACAGTGGCATTCATCATAATCTCCAGAATTCCAAACACAAATCCCAACATTGACATTTATTATTAATCGAAACAGAACTTCAAGGCAGCAAGACATCCAACATTTTTATTCATTCCCAATTGGTCCTTAACTGAAGCTTTCTAAACTACAGAGAGGGCCATTACCTGAAGAAGTCAAAGAGGACACAAAAGCAAAGGTAGGGAAAATAGGAGTTCCTTGCATTTTCTCCATACTTCATTGTTTTCCATATTATCCATCGTTTGGCAGCAACCCATCCATTCTCCAGAGAGCCTCACCAAAACGCAGCTGCAGAACCAAATCCTTGTTCTTTTCTTTTCCATCGTCACTGCCATTGACTTATAGGCAAGAAGAGGAGACTCCACGTGAATTGCCCACTTCAAGGGAGAGGGGTCCAATGTCCAGAATCCACGTGGACAACTTGCCAAAGGATCAACTGAGGGAACCGGCTCCAGTCCAGTCTAGTTCACCCCTACCATTGCCAAATTGCCTCTACCGATTCACCTTTGAATTCGTCACTACCAATTGCCCATTGAAAATTGTTGAATCAAGAGAATGCCAAGGGAAGAAGAAACACAACGAAATAGTCGACTTATCATAGCCGAAGATTCACGGCTCCGAATCATCCCCGCAACCTGTGGCACAACAAGCCCTAGCTCGCTGTCGCCCGCAGCCTCACCGTTGCTACCAAGCGTAGGACAACGTGCACTCGAGCTCGCAGTATCGTCTCCTTCTCACCACCGTCCTTCCGCTAGTCATCGTCCTTGTCGATCGGTCGATTTCCCCTTCCCCCTCTCTTCCTCTCTGTTTCTTCTCTTGCTCTCTCTCACTCTCTGTCTCTTCAAATGGCCAGCGGCCATTTCACTTAAAATAAACCGGTTCAGGATGAACTAGTTTATTTCCTCCCTCTTTATTCATTCTACTTTTTCATAAATTTCCTTTAATTTAATTCATAATTTCCTAATTAATTTCTCTTCTCCTTTTAATCCCATTTTCTTTATTTTCTTCATTTTTTTTAATTAAAACCAAGTTCCCAATTATTTTGGACCGAGCCGAACCAAAATCAGTTCAGTCCATATCTAACAATTACGTCATTAGTAATATCCGGATAATTTATTGGACTAATTTGAATATCTCCAATTATTTTCAATTTATCAATTTTTAATTCTGATATAAAAATCAGGATATTACAATCCTCGCTCCTTATAGAAATTTCATCGTCGAAATTTGCTTAGCGTAATTATTCTTTTGATCTAAAATTCAATGTAACTTCTCGTATCCTATGTTTACACGAAACGCCCAAAGATTATAGCTCTTTTCACTTCTGTAGAGCACAAAATGCAGCAAAAATTCTTATTTCACATCTGAGTTATGAAATCATCAATCTCATTCGTCGTAACGAAATGCTTCCTTCCAAATTTATTTCTTTTCATCATATAATTTATGTCAAATCACCATAACATGAACAACTTTATTGCATTTTTAAGATCCTAATCCACTAAAATCTCATCCTTACTCACAAGATTCCACCTTCATTCGTATCATTCCCAATAAAATATATCTTTGAGAAAACGGTTTCTGGTTTCATAAGTCACAACATGGCAATTGTTGACAAAAGGACTATTTTCATTTCACGTAAAATGTTGCTTCGATCATGCAAGGCATCTATCAAATTGATTTCCTTCATTACTCTACCATTAAATTGAAGGTGACATTCCTACACTCTCTAGTCATTTCATCACTTTATTCCTTTTTGGCCAATATAGTTTACTAAAACTTCATCCATTGATATGAACCAAACTTAAATCCAATTCCTTAAACATTCTACCCTCAACTAACTCGTTCTTCACTTTTCCAATAATACCCAACGAGAGGCGAGAACAATTATCGTACCTTGCCCAGTCCTAGTGCGTTCCAACCATTATTGTCGTGAAGAATAAGATCTCAACTCTCTTTATACATTCCTCTCGTTCCAACTATTATCGTTGTGTAGAATAAAATCTCATTCACCTTTGTTGTTTTTTTTTTTTTTACTTAGCGTGCTCAATATGCTCTTTACAATTTAGATTCATCCCTCCAAGCTTGTTGGTCATAAACTTCTCCTTTAACTATAGCAGCTTAAGTCATTGAAGCCATTAGCACCTAATTTAAAATTAAAAATTTTTTTTATCTGTTTTCGTATCCATGTCTATATCTGTATCTGTTTCTGTCTCCGTATCTATATCTGTCTCCGTATCTGTTTCCATTTTCGTATCCGTATCTGTCTCTGTATTCGTTTCTGTATCCGTATCTGTATTCATCTCCGTCTTCTATCTGTATCTGTATCTGTCTTCGTATTTGTATCCATTTTGTATCTGTATCTATATTCGTATCTGTATCCATTCATGGAAATTTGTTTCCAGAAATTCGTTTCCGTTTTCGTTTCTATTTCCGTTTCTGTCTCCATTTCTATTTCTGTCTCTGTTTCTATTTCCGTTTCCGTTCCCGTGTCCATTTCTGTTTCCATTTCTGTTTCTGTTTTTGTTCCCGTGTCCGTTTCTTTTTCCGTGTCCGTGTTCGTTTCTGTTTCTGTTTTTGTTTCCGTGTCAGTGTCCATTTCTATTTCCGTATCTGTTTCTGTTTTTGAAATTCATCAATTTACAAGAAGTAGATTGAAATCCAACTTAGAGAAAATAATGTCTCATTACAAACGTTGACTTTCCAACCATTTTCTAGTTACAACTTTCCTCCATATCTTACACCTCTATAAATCTTTATCTTAAGTTCTTACATAAACTGGTATAACTTATGCCATTACTGCTCATACAATTCGAGGCAGCCGTGACCGTGCTTCAACTTACGCACATACATCGTAATTATTTCCTCCAGCCGAAATTGAGTAAATTCCATTAGTTTACTTGTCATCATTGTGCGAGTAAAGTCGTTGTCGTAAAAGATCTTCTTGATCTCTATCCACATTATCGTAGTCACATCCTTAATTATCTTGATTGGGTCTAACTCGAGATAGAGAACTTAAACCAAATCCAACACAGACCCTACTATTCATTTTAGACTTTTTCAAACTTAACCAATTGCCAAGATATTATTTTTAACATAACCATGACAAAATCTAGTCTATGAAGGAAACAACAACTATTAAATTCCTGGTTTTATCCTAAACAAATTTCTTATCCTAATTTAGAGTAGATCCTTAGCTTAATCAAGTGGGTAGTGATCTCGATATCAAATACCCAACTTATCCACTACTGAAGGTTCAAAACACACTTTCTACAATTTCTTAATAATCCTGGCCAAGTGGATAAACACTCGACTAACTAATTATCGTCTTCATAATTCATCTTAGTCACTAACCCCAATGTTCTTCTTTCTCATATCAATCCACCCCCTTATCTAACTCCTTGTAGCTTTGGCGATCTTGTTAAAATGCTTATTTAACCTAATTCGTGCAGAGTTTGTTTTCCACTTATCCCCTTTCCATTTTATAAAAATTTGGGCAGAGTCTCCTTTGTTTCTTTACTCCCCCAAAGCTAATTCCTACACTTCAAACCCAAGCAGTTCCAATATCATCTATCTTGTTTCATATCTATCATTCTACTCTATCAAAAGAATCACGATTGTTTACATCGATTACAAGCATCCCCAAATACTGTACTATTTTCACTACATTTTCCATAATTTCTCCAAGTGACGGGATTTGTTGTCCTACCAACAAACACTTAAAAAATTATATAAAGAAAGAACAAATTATGATACTTACAGTCGATAAAGTATTTCCACGTTGAAGCTTGTGCTAGCAGGCAGTATACAGAATCGGTTTTAAAAACCTGGGATGCTCTGATACCAACTGTAACGACCCGGTTTTTATTTGCTTTAAAAATTGCGTGAAATTTAAAACTTTTTCTTTTATAAAATTAGAGTAAGACTTTTCTTTATAAAACCTGAGCGTTAAAACACTTTACTTAAAATATTTATCAATTACAGAAGAAATAATAAAATCCTTTTTATAAAACGCAGCGGAATTTAAAACAAAGCATTAAAGAATATTAAATAATTTACAAACCCTTTTTACAAATAAATTCCCTTTTAAATTCTTTAGCCTAGCCAGCCACAAGATCCACCCGTGGAAATTCTTTATCAACTGTCTTTGACCTGTTCACCTGTCTCTTGTACGTACCTACATCACAAGACCTAAACTAATGAGCCTAATGCTCAGTAAGTGAAAGAATGAAATACAATGCAGATGATATGCATGATCATACAATGCATTACTGAACAGAACCATATCTCTTCTGGAAGTTCTATAGTCATGTGGCCTAACCAGTCACTCCGACGAGGAGATATATCCATCGGGGTGTTATTACAAGCAGGTATCCTCACTTTTGTTGAAGACATTGGGGGTTTCAGAATGGGAGAATTGTGAACCCTAGAATCCACGTAGCTAACTTCTAAACCTACCGCTCCATATGTGGGAGGAATCTACCGTATGGAAAGTCACAATTCACTCGAACCCCCACACGCCTATTTACATATATTAATTATGTCATGCAACATGCTCGTGAATACATACAATCCTATAAGCTGATATATACGTCTGGTAAACATATCATTAAAAGAACCTAAATCTAGTAAACACACGACATACAATCCTAATTCTTGCGATGTAGGGTCTGAAGACCAAAACACAGTAAATATCAACTTACCCGACGTCCTAGCGCATTTAGCACATAACTGCTTCCTCTTCAATACCTTCACAATTAAAAACATTTATTCATTAATCTCAACATATTTTCATTTGCAACTTACTAGAATCCTTAACCTAAGTTCAACTTAAACACTTAACCATTTCCAACAATATAACACTTCCAATATCTCTACGCTTATCAACTTCCAACAACATAATCAATTCCATTTTATATCAAATCTTTCTCTAACAAATTCCTTTTTATAGACAGAATATTACACTCAGATAAATTCATGCTTCTCAAGGCAATAAAGGCAGAATTACTAACAATGGCGTACTACACAACAAGCAGTTAATATTATTTTTAAACCGACAGATTAACAATTCCATCCAGCAACTCATCCAACAAATCCAACGGAACCACTACTTATCATCCAAACAAAATGCTTAATCCATTAACTCATGCTTCACAAAATCCTAAAAGCGATGGTTCACAATTTAATGAAGGCAATAACTCAACACTTAACAACAAAATATTGACTTTCTATATGGACATCAAACATTTTCACCAAAGATTGTATCTACCAATAGAGAATATTCATCCAGAATAATTATCCAACATATTATGCTATCCCAAATCCATAGAGCAGTTCAACAATCCATAATATATCTCCATTAACATGCTTCGACTAATTAACAGAGAAGGAAATGCTCACCCAAGGAGCAAGAAGCTCAGCTGGACATGAGGGAAGATCATGTAGGCAACGAGCTCAACCCAACCGTGAGGAAGACCAAGGTAGGGAACTAATAGTAACTCCAACAGAGCAGTCCCACAACCGAGTACCATTTCCACACCAGAAATCACAACAGAGAATTCCATCAATATCGAGTCAAAGCAACAATAACACTATGAAGAATATAACACCCCAAATAACAGAACATCGTTGTCCACTACTTTCATTCCAATTCAATACACAATATTCATAAATTCACTAGAAAGAATGAAAGTCTTTTTACCTGAAGAACACCCGCTTTAGCCACTCACTCCGTCGGCCATCACTCACTGTCATATCTCAGAACACACAAAACACATCCCACTGCCATTCCTTTATAGCCGAGGAGAAGACCCCACATTAATTATCCTTAAGCAAAAGGGCAACAACAAGGCGTTATTCAAAGCAAAATCTGAAATGGAACTGAGGTAAGTTATAGGCATTTTCCACGTAGAGCAGAAGTGACATCAATATTTTAACAACGATCCAAATACTCCCCTCATACAGTCGTAGATTTTTCAGTTCAACACATAATAACAAGAGACATAATTATCAGCATTTCTTTCCATCCAAAACACTCAAAACAGGGGCATTCATCATAATCTCCATAATTCCAAACACAAATCCCAACATCGACACTTATTATTAATCAAAACAGAACTTCAAGGCAGCAAGACATCAAACATTTTTATTCATTCCCAATTGGTCCTTAACAAAAGCTTTCTAAACTACAGAGAAGTCCATTACCTAAAGAAGTCAAAGAGGACCCGAGAGCAAAGGTAAGGAAAATGGGAGTTCCTTGCACCTTCTCCATACTTCACTATTTTCCACATTATCCATCGTTTGGCAGCAACCTATCCATTCTCCAGAGAGCCTCACCAAAACGCAGCTGCGTACCAAATCCTTCTTCTTTTCTTTTCCATCGTCACTATCATCGATTTATAGACAGGAAGAGAAGACTCCACATGAATTTCCCACTTCAAGGGAGAGGGGTCCAATGCCTAGAATCCACGTGGACAACTTGCCAGAGGATCAACTGAGGGAACCTGCTCCGGTCCAGTCCAGTTCACCCCAACCATCGTTAAATTGCCTCTACCGATTTTCACCTCCGAATTCGTCATTGCCAATTGCCCATTCGAAATTGTTGAATCAACAAAATGCCAAGGTACGAAGAAACACAACAAAATAGTCGACTTACCATAGCCGAAGATTTGTGGCTCCGAATCATCCCTGCAACTTGTGGCATAAGGATCCCTAGCTCGCCCTCACCCGCAGCCTCATCGTTGTTACCATGCGTCAGACAACGCTCACCCGAGCTCGCGGTATCATCTCCTTATCGCCACTGTCCTTCCGCTCATCGTTGTCCTTGTCGATAGCCCGATTCCCCTTCTCCCCCTCTTCCTCTCTGTTTCTTCTTTCTCTCTCTCTCTCTCTCTCTCTCTCTTTTCAAATGGCCAGCGGCCATTTCACTTAAAATAAACCAGTTCAGGAGGAACCAGTTTATTTCTTCCCTCCTTATTCATTCTACTTTTTCATAAATTTCCTTTAATTTAATTCATAATTTTCTAATTAATTTCTCTTCTGCTTTTAATACCACTTTCTTTATTTTCTTCTTTTTTTTTAATTAAAACCAAGTTCCCAATTATTTTGGACCGAGCCGAACCAAAATTGGTTCAGTCCATATCTAACAATTACGTCATTAGTAATATCCTGATAATTTATTGGACTAATTCGAATATCCCCAATTATTTTTCAATTTATCATTTTAAAATTCCGATATAAAAATCGAGATATTACACGTTTACCCTTTTATGTGAACATTTCATTACGAAACGGAATCATGATGGTGACCCAAACAAAAGTTGAGTGAACCGGGCCATCATGATGAACTTATACAGTTAACCCTTTTCTAGGAACGTTTCATTAGCAAATGGAATCATGGTGGTGACCCAAACCGAAGTTGGGTGAACTTGGCCATCATGATGAACTTATACCGTTTACCTTTCTTTACTTTTATCTTTATCATTTTGTTTACATTTATTCATATTTCATTTCCATTATCGTTTCCTTTTCAAAAACATTCATAAAAATCATTTTCATATTCTTTTGAAAACCATGATGCATGCAATGTGCGTGAATGCATGCAATGCTATCTCCTCTATATAGCCTCATAATATGCTTAATCTCATTATCATTATACTTAACGTAAAACTAATCAACATACCATTAAAAGAACTTATTTATAAAAAACACGCAGCAAGCATCAATACAATTCTCAGGACATGATCACAATTTAACTTAATAATCTATGAAAGCAGTGAAAAATAAACATAAAATTCCTAACTCTTGCGATGCAGGGCCCCAAAGACCAAAACACATATAGTATCACTTACATCGCGTCCGTAACGCGTTTTAGCACTTAAGTTCTTCTTCTTCATACCTTCAAAATAAATAACATTTATTCATTAATTCTATTTTCTCAACAACCATTCACTAAGTTCTATTACCCATAACACTTAACAATTTTCATAATTTATACTTAATACACAGCATATCATACAGACTTCAGAACATATACATATTCAAATGGTAAAACCCATTAAAATCAACAGAGTATATTTCCAACTTCATACCAATCACTGAGAGTTCATAAATAAAACAGTTTCTTCAATATAATCCAACTTAACATCTTATTCTAATTTGATAGTGTTATATCAATAACCAACAGAACTTAAACCAAAAGAATATTCCAAGCCTTAACAGAGAACCATATACTTCATCTTTCATCCTCACTTTTAACATAATTAAATCTATAAAATCCATTAACAAAACATAACTTTTCCAAATAACAGAATAACACACAGAACCCAACTCTATCATAAACTAACATATTCACAACTCATGGTAGTAACCACAACAAGGACAAAACCCACTTGTAGCACATAAATTCAACCATAAAACATAAAACCTCCTACTACTCATTAAGCATTTACAGAGACTGAACAACCATCAACAACCTCCAGAAAATCAAAACATAAATCCCAGCATCAACAACTATCATTAATCAAAACAAAAACTTCAACATAGCAGGACATCCAACATTCATCAACATTTTATTTCTTACTATACATTCCCTTAGAATTCATAAGAAAACCGTGGGTGAATTCTCCTTACATAAAGATCTGAGAGCAAACAACCTTTCCTTCCCCCAATTCTTTTTCTTCTTCTCTTCTTCTTTTTCTTCTCAAATTTCCTCTACTCTTTCCCCTTCTAGAAGCTCTCTGTTCTTTTCTCCAGAGAGTAATTCTCACGAACTCTCGCTCTGTCTCTCCTATTTCTTCATAGGGTTTCCATCACATGCCTCATGTATCTCAAAGTATCTCACCTAACACCCATAAGGAGTTTCCATTTGTAAAGGGAAGCCATTGTGGAGGAATCACCAAGATGCAGCCGCCTTAGGATCTCCAATTTCTCCTCGAGCAGGAGAACCAACTAGAACCGGTCCTCTGGACCCATGCCGTGAGACCAGCTAATCAACCATCCCGATGGATCAGCAATCAGCCGGTCCAACGTGACAACCCATCTCCTACCTTCCACACTTCTGCCAATTTCCCCCAAGCCAGTTCAAAATGTAGAACAAACTTATAGTAATCCCCATTAATAGAAAACAGAATAGAGAAAGAGTACATTACAGAACAGAACTCAATATCCGAAACAAAACCTAAGAAGTCAACAACGCTTGGCAATGGAGA
This sequence comes from Begonia loranthoides, assembly GCA_022433065.1. Classification (NCBI taxonomy): domain Eukaryota; kingdom Viridiplantae; phylum Streptophyta; class Magnoliopsida; order Cucurbitales; family Begoniaceae; genus Begonia; species Begonia loranthoides. The sequence goes on from CM039472.1 coordinate 17,877,685, forward strand.
CTGAGAAAAAAACACATAGGGTACTTACTCACACTGGCGCCGAAGAACCATTGCCCATACCGTCCGCTTCACAATCCCCTCCAGCTTCGCCAATAATTGCCATGACTTGGCGCTTCAAAGTCCAGCTCATGGGAGCTCCGCTTGTTCGTTCCCGCGGGTTCCATTCCATGAACTCGACTGCTTTGAGCGAACCTTGAGGTATAGCGACCAAGTGGCAACATTCCCCACTCATGCCCGAGACCCGCAATGCAGAACCGTTCATCACACCCTTGATCTCATCGCGGAAGAAGATCTCCCCTGTCTCTCGAGTCCCTTTCTCTCTTTCTCTTTGAAAATTGGTTGCAAGACTTCTCCATTTCTTCCCTCTCTTTTCTTTTAAAACTAGACCGGTTGAAAATTGTTTTAATCCCCCTCTTTGATTTAATTTTTCCTTTTTCATTTAAATCATTCCTTCATTTTACTTCAACCTCAATAAATATATACATACATATATATATATCTGTGTGTGTGTGTGTCAAATATACGTATCACATATTGATTGACCCACTTTCAACTCTCGACTTATTCCGAATATCACTTGACGAAGATTAGGGGTCCAATTTAAAATTTTCAATTGCATTTTTTGAATTAGTTTTTCCATAATCATAAAATAACATATCCTTATTTTAAGTTTATTGTGACCCGAAGTTTCAAGTATTACAATCACCACCAATCACAAGGTATAAAAAACCTTCCAAAAGTCAACAATCTCAATTCGATAAATTTAACTCTTTGTTTGAAGGAATAATGCAACGACTTGAAGAAAGTATATCAAGCACTCCAATTTTACAAGCACAAGGTCATGATATGTTATTAGAAGAAATTCTTGAGGGAAAAGAGCAAAATAAAAAAAAAATGTCACAACACCTCAAGAAGGGTGATCATTATCTATGGAGTCTCAAAGAGCAAGTACCCGAAGCCGAAACAAAACAAAAACAAGGTTTGCTCTTTTGACATTAATAGAATTTGTACTAATATATCTCCTATGATTTTGGTTAAAGGAAGTTGCTTGGAAATATGAATGCATGACATCCCATGCAAATTTTGGTGGCAAATTGACAAGGATCACAATATTCATGGCTGATGTCTAAGCAAGAAAAAGGTATGCTCTTTGATCAAAGATGAAAGAAATTGCGCAAACTTTTCTTCCATGAATTTTAAGGAAAGTTTAAGTTGGTTAAATGACAAAAGAGACATCAAGGTAAATCAAACTTGGACTAATTTCTCTTATGGATGTTTTACTAATATATTAATTTGTGATATGGCAAGTACTAGTGAACCTTTTTGGGAATTAATGTACCATGCAAATAAAGAATATCCTAATTACCTTCCTAATTATTACATATTTATAGATGGTGGCAGAATAGGGAGGATGGACAAGCTAGTTCCACCTCAACCAAAGCAAGCTACAAAGGGTTATGAGGTATTAAAGAAAAATCGGTTGAAAATTCCTTTGCTCATGACAAAGAGGTATGTGTCATTGGACAACTTAATTGCTTGAGTTTTTAAAGTTGGAAGGATAACATCTTCTTATATTGACATGATATTTGATGGATATTCATTTATGGTTATGCATAGAAGATTATTTTTGGTCTTAATAAATCTTGGTATTGAAGTTGATTATTATTTTGGGATAGCATATTACAACGGAAAGAAGACTTTACTATTTCATGATGATTTACTTCTATGGAAACACTTTTATAGTAATCACTATGATATGGAAACTCTCTTTAATTATGATGAGAATTAAAATTTTGATAGCATTGATGGGATGCTTAGAAAAAGAGAGTTATTATTGAATCGTGATGTTGACTTCGATTACAATTTTGGGATTATGGAAACTTATTGCATCTCGTGGATAATTTTGCTATTGCATGAAGATATTAAATTGATTCTATGTCAAAACACTTATGGCATTGAGGTTGATGATGATTCTAATAGTTGCATGTATCATGGTTTCAAAAATTACTTGCCTAAATTGTCCAAGAATAATGAGATAGATTATTTTCCTTATATGATCAATTGCAAAAAAGAAACGTTGAAGATAGTGGCCAATACTTCAAGACAAAGAGCATGTTTCCAAGAATGGCAAGATTTGTGTATCACATCATGGGATTTGAACATCACTCTTAAGGAAAAAAATTCTTTGGATCCTAGTAATCCATATCAAGGAAAAGACAACTCAAGATTTCATAATGCATTGTTCTTTGGCCACACATACTCAAAGGTATTCTCAAAACTATTTTTATGGAAATCATTGAATTACAAAGGGCCATCCACGACAGTCCTAAGCTATTATTCAAATATGGAAGGTAGTTTGTGAATATCTTACTATTATTGGCCCATCACATCATACAAGAGTTATTTTCTTATAGCATTCATGAAAAATTAGAAAATATTACAAATCTCAGGGCCCACGACACATCTCTTTATTTAATTAAGGAATATTATAAAGAAATTATTCTTTGGCCACACATACTTAAAGGAGTTCTCAAGATTATATTTATGGTAATCATTATCGTGCTCTACATTATGTCTAACTCGAAGACAAAGAAGGAGAATCTTATATCCGAGTTATTGTTCAATAATGGGAAGTGGTTTATGGAAATATCGTTAGCCTACTACAACAATAATTATTTGTATCCTTATTGCAACAATGGAGATATTGAAGATATTGCTAAGTTAACGACCCATGTTGATTCATCTTTTCATAGTAACAAAGAATAAGGTGACACAAGATATGATTTGAGGTTGAATCATTTTCAAGCCCGAGAGGATGATGGACTACAGGTCCATTCCATCATTAATAAAGTTTCCAAGATTAGCATGAAGAGGTTCAAGGTCAAATATAGGTGGAAGTCCAAGGATAATTGTGGAATATTTGATGGACTTTCCAAAACTGTCTTCTTTCTGACGTTTGAGAAGTGGTTGACTATTTTGGCATTTGAAACGGTATCATTTCAAAAGGAGTGCTTCATGAAAAATGACTTCCTAAGCTTTCTAGAATGGGTTGGATTGTTGAATTTGGAGTTTGTTTGCTATGGTAAAATCCCATGAAACAAAGAGTAAAGATTAAAGATAGTCCAAATGTCCAAACTTGGAGACCAAGGAAATCTCTACATGGAAACCATCCAAGTGGCCAAGTACCAACAAGGATTAGCAGCCAAAATACATCTAAACTGGGAGAAGAAAAAAGGAAGATATTAATTAGATATTCTTTTAGTTAATTAACCTAGTTTCTATTAAGTAGAAAATCAGACAATTTATTCTATGAGACGATTAGGGTTATTGTTGCTTAATTAGTTTACTATTTTTTATATTTTGTAATTGGCTATTTAAAGCCACCTCATGTACATGTTTAAGGGAGTTGAAGTTGATAATAGAAAAGTCTTTGTTTATTTTCGAAATTTGAGTGATTCCTATTTCAAATCTTTGGTGTGTCACAACAAAAATTTCCCTCGTGTGTGTTATATCACGAGATTAAGGTTACTTATAAGTTGGGTAGCCTTTCTTATTGGCATCCGCAATTACTCTTTTGAGGAAGAAAGTGTGATGTAGTGTCCAATTTTCCAAAGACGCTTCATCAAGAAATCATCCATACGGGAGTGTTCATCTTAATTATTTCTATTTTTGGTCACATAATTTCTATCAAGCATATTTCCTAATATGTGGCTAATATTTACATAATTCTTGAAGGGTTCTTTTCTTATTTCATCCAAGTTGCTGTGGTCTAAATTTTAGCTACAAAGCATCTAAAATGAATAAGTTATAAACTTTCAAAGTTGGACTTTCTTAAAGTGAATTTGTAGCAAAATAAGGAAACTACGAAATCGATCGATCAGCTCAACCGATCCATTAATCGCTCTATCAATCGATTTTCAGAGTCACCACTTTCCTATTTTTCGGTCAACATAAATAATTGACTGCTTTGTTGACCGCAGCTCCTGAAAACAGCAACCCTTTGGTTGAACATACATCTTCAACACTCGAACACATATTTTTGGGTTATATTCTAATTCCCTTTCGCTGGTGCATTATATGTTTTATATAATATGATTATATAGTACTGTGCTATATAACATTATATTTTTCTTATAATTTTTGTTAAACAAAAAACAATTTACTTCATCATCACGATATATATATGTATATCTTAATTCATTGTATTTAATAATCTTATTTCATTTTAATTGATTTTTTTATTTACTCGGTAAAGTTTTGTGTGAGTTACATTACTCAAACCTTTATATTTTGGGAATAAATAAAATGAGTAGCTGATAGTGGTAACACTTATACAATATAATCTATTATCTAAGATTCTCTAGTTTATTAGTTTTGCGATCAAATAATTATTGCGCAATTTATAAATGTTGTGAATTATTCAATTAAGAACTAATGGTAATAAAAGATAAAGATATAATATGAGAGGTTAACAGATTTTAAACCAAATTCTATTGCAAATTTTAATGGATGATCAGTACATATGTAATGACTAAATAGATAATAGTTTGTCTAAATATTGCAATTTTAAGTATTTAATGGAGTTAGTATAGAGTTAATAAGTGTATTAGCATATAAAGAGTTTATAGTAATTAACTAATAGGGTAAATGACAAATCAACCATCGTGGTTTGTGGTCAATGACAAGTCAACCACTATGGTATTTTGTCTAACAATTTAACCATTGACGTATGGGAAAATGACAAAACCAACATCGCGGTAACATTTTTCAGATTCATAGTTTTTTCTTTCCTGAAGATGGAGGCGTCTGACAGATCAGTTGGGCAGTGTCTCCTTCGTCTCTTCTGCTTCCTCTTTGTGTTCTTCTCCATTTCTGAACCCCATCGTGCTGTAGCGTAGTAGAAAATTTCTAATAGCTCAGTCTCTACCATTTTAGTGTTTGGAGACTCTATTGTCGATTCTGGAAATAATAACTACGTACCCACCATTTTCAAGGGCAATTTTCCTCCTTATGGTCGAGACTTTTTGGATCAAACTCCAACTGGAAGATTCTGTAATGGCCGTCTAATCCTATTTGTCGATATCCCTTGCTTAATACTCTTGTTTCATTAGTGACCGTAGGATGTTTTTTAATTAAGTGTTGCCTTAAAGCTCTGGTAATAACCTTTAGAACTACGTGGGTTTCGTCTGGAAGGACAACAGTGATATCCATGGCAACTGGAAGAACTGCGAAATTCAAAAGATGAAATTTCAATGTTAATAAATAATTAAAACAAAAAAGAGCTATCGAGTAGTTCAATACCCTTTTCCTCCTTCATCTTCTTCTCTCCTCTGGCCTTCCCCCTGCTGTTTCTCGGTGCCATAGCTCGCAGTTTAAGCTTCTGCAATTGTATTTGTGTGTGAAGAAAAATTCAATGAGAAGAAGCTGAAATCTGGCATTACGAAGCTTTAGAGACAGCCTATTTTGATTCAAGGTAAAGAAAATGTAGACACCGCAATTTTCACGGTGTCTTGTCTGCCCAGGCTCCCAGAGTTTCTTTCCATCATCTCTTTTATCATTTCCTGAATTTCTATTAATCGCTTCGTAGTTTCTCCTATTAATCATCTTTCTCTTCCTTACCGAGCTCCAATCTCTGTCTTTCCTCACTGTTGGATCCCAATAATGTCGGTGCATCTAACTCCTAATTCGATTTTCGCCATCATCGCCAGTGATGTGAATTCGAAGCCTCTCGTTCAGGTTCTGGATATTAAGGCTATCAATAACGCGCAGGAGAGATACTGGCTCTTAATCTCCGACGCTGTTTTGTCGCAACACTCAATGCTCACGACTCAGCTCAATGCTCACATTTGTAGCCCCATCCAAAATCGTAAGTAAGTCGTCGTGCATAATTTACTTTCTGTAAATTTTCCATTATGCTCGTTACATTATATTGAAAATAGCAGAGTGTTCTTGTGAGACACTGCGAAAATTGCCTGGAGACCGCGTTGTCTAGGCAAAACGACCTACTAAACTTCAAACAACTATAACTTTTGCTACTAGTGTCGGAATTAGACATGTNAATATACCATAGTGGTTGACTTGTCATTGATCGGAAACCACGATGGTTAATTTTTCATTTACCCAAATTAATTTTCTAATATTGAAGATAGTCATTTGAAAAGAAAAATATGACATTGACTCGTATTGGATCTTAGAAAATAATTTTCTAATATTGAAGATAGTCATCTCATGAGTTGAGTGTACATCTATCAACAAAATAAAGTGAGTGTGTTACTCGTATTTTCAATGACGCTCATACATCCATATTTGAGGTAAGAGGCAGGCCCATGAAGTCTTTTGGTTTCAAAGTCTCTGCATCAACTTAGGGAACTCATGCTGATCACGAGTTAAAGCTGTTAAATTTAACGAATTTGATCATATGTAAAGCTCGCTTCAAATGCCATGTACTTTTCTTCCTTAATCAAATATGAGAACTTTGAATATTTATTTTTACATATAATTATTAATATTTAGAACTAATGATTATATCTTTTGTTTTCGTTTCTTAAAAATTGTTTTTAATGATACACGAAGATGATGCACTTCGCCAACATTAGAAATGTCGGCAAGTGTCAACTATGCGTAGGATTTTCCGAAACCAACAATCAGTATAAGAAGCAATGGTTTTTAAGTTCTAAATATTAGTAATATGTTTTAATCTAAAATGTGATATGTGTGTTTTAAATAGTAGTGCATTAATTTTTAACTTAGGATAATTCTGAATGTATTAAAAACATGATTAATAATCAAAATTATGCTAGTTGTTTAGTTTAAAATTTCCTTTAAATTACACTTTTTTTTTGTTATTATTGGATCTAAACTCAGTATGTCTTAAGGCATGATGGAGGATTAAGAGTAAATTAATCACATATTAGATTAGTAGATTAACTTTTTAATAAAAATCATATATTTGATTGTAACAATATATTTGTAATTTTTCGTAGCGTAAATCTTTTTTCTTTCTTTTTTTTAGTTTATTTAAAAATTATGTCTTTAAAACCATACAACAAAAGTCTTAAAAGAAATCACATTTAAAATTTAATCGTAATAAAATCCAACATAAAATAAACATAAATACTCATAAAAATATTTTAACTTAAATTCAAGTACTTAAATGTATTATTAAAATAAAAAGTCTTTTTTTCAATTAGTTTTTCCTTAAATTTTCACTGTGGGTCAATACTCCAACAACGTCATAGTTTCACCCATGAAAATTCTCCATCAACTACACTATCATTTGTTTACATCCTTAGGTTCCTTAGTAAAATCATCATCATCTGCATCACAAAGTTCATCTTTGAGTTTAATGCTCAATAAAAGATGCATAAATATATCATAAGCATGAGATGCATTTTTTCGTAAAACATGTACTTTTATTTTAAGTCTTTCTTTCTTCCTTTATTTTCTTTCTTTTTTTTTTATGTTCTTTCTTTCGTTTTTAGTTTCTTTCTTTCTTCCTTTTCTTTACTATGGGAGACTGATGTGCCACGAATTCCCTCAATTCACAATCAAGCACGGAGATTCTCTAACAATAGTTGTAGTGTTTATTTTGTAGGTGTTCAAAGGGGAAAGAGGATGAATTTCATTCATGAAACATCCAAATATATCATGGTGTTATTCAATATGAAGCATAAGTGAAAAATCAGGTACAAGATTGAGAGACTTGTGGTAAAATGTAAAATTTGTGATATGAGGATTATTTGGCAGTTTTGATGATCTTTAATATTTTATATGTAATGACCCAGATTTTGTAAATCCTTGAAAATGAGAGAAAATTTGAATTTTTCAAAAGACTCTTTTGAAAAACGAAATCAGAGCGCGACGCTAAATTCGGATCGCTACTGACCTTTCCTTTCGTTAAACTTTTATTGAAAATCAATGAATAAAATGCGAAAATGTAAAACTAAACCTTTAAATACTGGATTTAATGAAAGAACTAAACAATTAAAATAATAATTGAAACTGATAATTAAACCCCATTTAATTACAATTACTTCTACCGTTCTCTCTTTTTATTTGAGCCTGGCCAGCCACGAGTCCCGCGTGTGCAAATCCTTCATCCCTGCTTTATTGTTTGATTATTGTCTTTCGCATTTACTTCTAAGTTTGTGCATTTCTTTTCGTGTACACGTACCTACACCTACACCACAAGTAACTGTAAGTCCAAAGGCTTAGTAAGGAAAAATGGTTTAATGCACGTGAAATGTCTCTCTTTAGTCCTTTCGGAATGGGGGCCACCCAAATCGATCCTTTCATTACATTCGTTCTTTACTCGTACTTCGAGCTGGAGATTGGAGGGTTCTTAGGGGATGAAATAGTTGATCGGACCTAACCCTTTACTTGCAACTAAGTCCCCGTTTCCATCAAGGTAGGGGGCTTCACCTAGCTGCAGACTAGATCCGCTACCCATTCGTCCCCAACTCCCATTTTCTTTGCTTTTCTTTTGTTTCTGTGCTGGCTAATCTACTGGACCACAAAGGCCTTCATTATCTCAACGTTTTTTTTCGTTCTCATCATTATCCTCACTCATGCATGTGTGAGTACCACCCCAAAGTGGCACTCCCTATGGATTTCTATTATCATGAGGCATGACTATACATTCTCAACCTAACATGATGCATGATGCTTTATAACGTAATTTCAACAGAAATTGAAGTGTGCATTAAATAAAAGTAATCGTAATTGAAAGCAAATTGAAATTGAAAGCGCATAGAATGAATAACGATAATTGAAAGCGTACACAAGGGATGATTATAATATTGAATTGAAAACAGCGTAACACAGGAGGAGAATTCAAAACATACTATAATATCCTAATTTATTTCCTAGTCATTTTACATGCTTTCTATTTTTATTCTAGGTGATTCTTCTTAGTTTCTTAGCATATTCACGAATGGTTTTCCTTATTCTTCTAATCAGTTATCCTAAATTATTTACATACTTATAAGTAATTAATATGCTCACAAATTAAATACATGCTTTTATCCTAGTTCACAATACATGCTTAGAATAATATGCTGAGGACAAGTATTTATAAGAAAGATTATAAACAACATTGTGAAAACAATAACAAAAGTCTTCATTCACTTAGCCAATGAAACCCTTAATTCATTCATGCTTAGTTCCTCCTTCTTTCATCTTTCCCATCATTCTTTAGTAAAGTAAAACAATAAAAGAAATTGCAGCAAAAGACAATATAATTATATTAAAGGAAATTACGGTAAAGAGAAATATACAAAATATTAACAAGAAGGAATAACCTATTAGTATTAACCTAGTTCATTACATGCTCAAGTGGAATTATCATTTTAATTAGTTGTCTAAATTAATTTGCATGCTCAAGAAGATAAGACAACTATCTTAGTTGTTAACCTAGTTATAAATTACATGTTTACTAATTAGTTAACATGCTCAAGGTTTAGTTATTGATTAAACATGCTTGAATGGATTAACATGCTTAAATCAATTAACACACTTAAGTTAACATGCTTGAGTTGATTAACATACAAACATGCTCATCTAGTTAAATATATTACTAAACATACTCCAAGATTGATTATTAATTACACAACTAATTAATCATGCTTGGATTGGTTATTTAACAACTAGTTAGTTAATTAGCATGCTTGTCTCGTCATATCTAAATTAGTCTGCATGCTCAAATAATTTAACCATTAGCTAAATAAATTAGAAATCAAACATGGTAGTTTAATTAGGGAAATGGCAGCTCAATAGGGAGAGGAATAACAACATTTAGTTAATAATCAACAACAAATAAACATCCCATAGCAAAATAACTCTTAGCTCATTTCTGGACTTCACTTAATCATCCCCTTTTTCACATTAACGTTCATCAAAATCATCACTATCAATTATGAAATTCTTATGCAGTTAAGGAAACAATTGCAGGACACTACAACAGTATACATATGACTTGCAAGAATTTAAAAACCAAGGAAATTAACAAGCAAGGATAGTAATGCCAGCAATGGGAATAACCAACAGTCAACAATTGAACTACAGAGCAACAACAATGGAAATCATCTAATAAACACTACTCAACAACTAGCAGTAAACATTTAGGAACACTAAAGCTAAACTCATGCACACCTACTTGTGGTGTCTTCTCTGGCCAAGACACCCCTATTTCCTTACCACTATTGATGAACACAACAGGGACAACACACTCCAAACTCACGGTTCACAGCTCACCGTAGTAGCTCACGGACGGAGCTCCAGCTCACAACAGCAGGAGCAGCTCCAGTTTCAAGGACAGTAGGACTTCAAGCTCACCAGCTCACACAGAGCTTGAGCTCTTGCAGCTTTATGGAGCTCACCCTCAACACTCACGTATCACACACTTAACACACCCATTGACTAATCCCACAAACTTCCTCACTCACTATCAATCACTCTCGGCCATAAGCTCTAGAAAGCACTCAGCTCTTCCTTTCTTCAACACAGGTCACACGGGGGAAAAATGGCAGAACACTCCACTTCTGCCATTTTTAACACCCCAACCACTGCCATTAATTCCCCTCATCGCTAAATAATTCACCTGATAACATCACCACCTATCCCTCTAGCAAACACTTTGCATTTACACCCATTAAATGCAGAGTGCAATTCCAAGCTGGAGTTTTCTGCATTAGCAGACAACAATCCCAATCGAGCCGGACAAATCTCAATTTGCATATGCCTTTTGAGCACTAAAATTACAGGACAATCAGATAATAGTCAAGGCATAAACACTCTCAAATATCAGCCTCAAAGGTCACGCACACGTAGAGCTGTGCATAATTAAATCCAAAGCTCAAATTTGGATTTGCTGGAGAAAAATTTGTGGCTAAAAGATCTTTCCTTGTATGACTCTAAAAATCGAGATCCAATCCAAGAAATATTCCCCCCAAATCCTAACAAACAAAACAGTAGCTCCAAGGGACAAGAAAATATAGGTTACGTTTCAAGAAAAATCAAGAACACAATAAGAAACCAACTTGGTCCGCAGATCACTCCAATGATCGAGGGGGCGACTAGTTCGAAAGCTCCAAGGAAGTAACATTCCAAATTTGGATTTGCCAAGATCTTCTATCTCCACACCACGACACAACTTCCTTACGAGGTTGCCGGGAGAGATAGCAAGGATCCTTCTTCTCGAGACCAAGCAAGAACAAGAAGAAGGATTGTAGAGGAGGAAAAACCGTGAACTTCCACTCGCGCATTCACCACACACAAAGAGTTCATCTCAATTAGGGTTTATCCAAAAGTGCTTACAATTTTCCATTAGAGATGTCTAAATACCCTCTAATGATACAACAAAAGAAAATGACCTAATTGGCCTTAAAACACAAAAATTGGGCATGAGGGCTCAGTTTACATGCAAACCGAGCACCTCCAATCCTTCAAACATAAAATGATTTAAAAACTCACAAAACAATCCCCAAACCATTATCTGGCAACAAAACATCCAAAAATGATAAATATAACATGGAACTTGAAGAGGATGCTCTCAATTAATCATATGAGCTTCGGTCCATGATAGCTCCTCCAAACTAGGACAAAGTGGATCTAGTTGATTAGGGTTTTGCATGGCTTCACATGAGAACATGGCGGAAAACTTCTTTGTCTTTATGCGGTGATGCCTCCGTGAATCCCAATGAATGATTGTTCCCTACAAAATAAGAACGCATTAAAAAAGCGACGAGCCTCTTGGCTTGTGCTTGGGTGAATGGTCCTTGGGGCACATCAGGCTATCAACACATAATGAAACCCAAATTTCAGATTAAAATCCTCAACAATTATCTAACCTCCTAGCAAATTTTAAATCCACAGCTAACACATAAACAGCCACAAAAAATAGAACCAATTCCATTATTATTCTCTGGTCTTTTTCCATCAACAAACCCGCAGCGCATCAGGAACCAATATATAAAAAATAGATCCTAATTCATCAGCTAAAATCATGGAAAAATAGGGGCAACAATCATCAGAATCAAAACAGGGGTAAAAACAAATCATCATCGTCGATTTTCTCTAATAATCCAAAGCATAATAGGGCAATCCATCCTCAAATTCATCGAACAGCCTGGCAGGGGAAAGAATGTCAGCCTATGCTCAGAAAGCCCTCCGACGGAATCACCCAAATTGCCAGAATCCCGAGCTTCCGTCTCGGCCAACCTACCCTCGCGAAACGCCTTTGGACAAATGGCACAACCAGCGCGTCCGGCAACTTTGGACCACCCGCAGCTATTGTCTGTCGAAATTGTCGTCTCGGTCGCTCTTCTCGTGAAGCTCTCAACAGAAGAAAATGGGGAAGAAGGATTTTTTTTTTTCCATTTTCTCAAGTCTTCTATGGGCCTTCACTTCTCTTCCCACTTTCTTCTTTTTAATCCTTTTTCTTCATTTTAAAATCATTCTTTCTTTTCATTTATTTTAATTACATTTCTTTCATTTCATTTTTTTCCAATTTCTCTCTCAAATTTGGTACAACCCTCCTTTCTCCCTCTTCTTCACTTATTCCACTTTAATTTCACTTAATTAATATATTCAAATACATTAAAAAAAAAAATACTATATTTTAAATAAATCCAATAGAAATTTCCAATTTAAAATCTGACTCGTACGAAACACTACTAGAAAATATTTCTTTAGTCATAATAATTTGCCAATAGCATTTCCAAAAAGAAATTTTTGTTGGGAAAAACCAATTTGACCATTTTCCGAAAAAAAGCATATGGGCGGCTAAGAGACAAAACATGTCAACTTTCCAACTTTGACAAAAAATTTATGAAAACTTTACACGTGGCATTTTTAAATTATTTTAAAAATTTCAGATTTTACATCATAACCATCTTAAAAGAAATTTCACCCCGAAATTTAAAACAAATCCAAAAACACGAATTTTTAGGAAACTCTCTACTGTGTGTGATACCCCAAGCACATGAACCAAGAGAATCTCCTTAGAAAACACGTTTGCCTACACCTTGGGCTTCCCTCAAGCCCAGAGCAGGACAAAAATTGAAGAACGTGTCTAGAACTGACACCGAAGGAAACCATCGTGAACTGAGCAAAGTTCACGATGAGCTGACAACCCAATAAGGGCAAGGGAGGGTCACCCGAATAGGAACAAAGGGGATGACTCGATTGATCGATCGACAGACGAAATGATCTCACGTGAAAGGAACCCAACATCCTAACAGAAAACAACTAGGGCGTTTAACCGGCTACAGTGGCTCACACAACAATGAACTGACAAGGATTCTCCGTAACAATCAAGACGTTACTTAACAAATTCTCTAACCGGAAACCCATTTGAAGTTGGAAGGCGAAAGGGCATCAGTTGGCCCCGGGTTTAAAATGTCCTTCAAAACGCTCTCCATGGTGGAGCAATACTCTAAATCGATATCACAACCAGACAACACTCTCTGGCTTCTTGCTGTGAAAGCACCAAGCCCAACTAGAGAGAAAATTTCAAAATTTGCAAGAAGCAAAAGATTCCTATCGAAACAAGGAATATGACTTCACATCAAAACCAAAGCGATCAAGTAACCTAACATCCAACGAAAGCCAAATCTCGTGGATTCATGGGAAACCACTATGTTTTGACTCATTAGAACATTATCAAAACCAAGTGTCTAACACATCAAAACAGACTGCCCGATGCAACACCATTCAAGAATTGTCAGATATTGTCCACACAACAATTGACACTAAGACACAAGAACACCCGAACCAAAACATCGAACATGAACCCGAAACGCGTCATGTCCCACATGGCCAACAATAGCTTGATCAACGAACATTAACTTCAGAACAACAACGCGAACTACGAAAGCAACCTAACACTAGTCAAACTGAAGGGTAAGATTGGAAGCACAAGGTGCCCAATTCCAGAATAGGAACACGAAGCTGACAACAAGAGATGCAGTAGCAAACAACAGCTGGAAGCATCAGGACAATGGTCCAAAACTACAACAAGCGACAAGGCTTAACAAACAGCTAAGAAACCACTTCAGCAAGGAAAACACACCAGATCCACACAGAGAAATGGCAGGCTCGGCCATGCCCCGTGTAACGACTCTATTTTTTTTAATCCTTTAAAACCCGTGAAATTTAAAAGTTTTATAAAACCAATCAAATCTCGTTTTAAAACGATATCAGAGTGCGTCTAAACCAGACCACTACCAATCTTTCGCAAACCGTAGTATACTGTGAAATGTCATAGATATAAAATCATTTGTAAATATAGTGGAAGCGTTATGAAATCATTTATTTAAAATATTGCAGAAGCGTAAAAAATTTAATGAAGAACTCAACAATTGAATACAATTTAGTAAAACTTTAATTTAATTACAACCGTTCCTCACTTTTACTCTTTTAGCCTGGCCTGGCACGGGCTCCCTAGTGCATGCAAATCCTTCAACTCTGCATTTTATTATATGCTATTCGTTTTCTCATGGACTCCTAATTTAGTGCATTTGTTTTCACGTACGTGTACCTACACCTATACCACAAGTAATACGTGAGCCTAATGGCCCAGTAAGGAAAAAAGGTTTAATGCAATTATGCTTATGCCTCTCTTTAGTCCTTTTTGGAGTGGGGGCCACACAAACCAATCCTTTCATTAAGTTTGTTTGTTATTTACTTTACTTTTGTTCATTCGTTCGTTACTCGTATATCGAGCTGGAGATTGGAGGAATCCGTGGGGGTAGGGTAGATCTTTGTTGGCTTCAACCACCTAGAGTAGACAGTCTCGCAGTCCTAATGAGGGAAAGGTAATGTTCTTTTAATCCTGTCTACATGGTTGATCCGTACTTATCCTACCATCCCCCAACTCCCTTTTCTTCTTTTTCTCCTTTTTCCTTCTTTTAACATTTTTTCTCGCATAATGCATGTGTGAGTACCACCTTGTGGCACTCCCTACTTGATTTCTATTAGCATGATGAATGATGCGGTATAGTGTAACATTAACAAAATTGAATTGCGCATAGAAATGAAAGCAACCAATAATTGAATAACGCATATAATAGGGAAATCAAACAGCCAATAGAGCACCCAAGGCAAGCAATAACAATAGAACACTCAATAAAGTAAGGCATGTGAAGGAGACAATTATAGAATTAATTAAATAACATGGAGCATGCTTGGATATGTAACTTACAATAATAGAGGAAATATGACAGAATTTAACAATGGACGTGCATAACTCAACTAACATGCTCAAGAGTCGATTACAGGCTATTATCCTAGTTATCTAATCATGCTTAGGTTTAGTAGAAGATAACATGCTAAGAACAATTTATAAGCAAGGTTATAAGCAACACCATGAAGACAATAACAAAAATAATATAAAACGTCTAATCACATAATCAATGAAGTTCTTAATTAGTTCCTGCTTAGTTCATTCTTCTTTCATCTTCTTCATTCTTTTTTAATAAGTGAAGCATCATTATAGAAGTTACAATAAATGAAATTGCAGAAAGGATAATATACAAAATATTAGTAAAGGAAGAATTTATCACGCTATATTAATCTAGTTAGTAACTTTAATCCATTACATGCTCAAAGATAAGAATTTCAATTATTATCCTAGATGGTTAGACATGCTTTTCTAGATAGTTAAACATGCTTTTAATAGTTTAATGGATTCAAATAAAGATTACGATTATAATTCTAGTTGGTTACCCTAATTAATTTACATGCTCAAGAAAATCAATGATCAAACATGCTTTTGTATTCAAATTAATTAAACATACTCAAGGAGGTTAAACATGCTTAGGCAACCATGCTTAGTTATTTAGCATGCGTAGAATTCTAGTCGATTAAACATCTAATTAAACATGACATAACTAAATTAATTGACATGCTAACATTATTGTCGTTAATAAATTAAACATGTTAATTAAACATGCTAATTACATGGCATAACTAATTAATTAAACATGCTAATATTTTTTTTAGTTAGTTGTTAAGTAAGCATGGCATACCTTAGATCTAGTTGGTCAAGCTCAAGTTAATTAATTACATTTATGATTCTAATTTGATATCCTAGTTAAGTAAAAGTGCTAGTTAATTTAACATGTTAATTTAGTTGCTTAAACATGGGGTTTTGTTAACACATAGATATCGACAACGATGATGGCAGTGAAATGATGCCTCGGACGAAGGAAATTATAGTTTATACTTATCATAGCAGGACAATGTTAACTAAATATGCAGCAAGTAGAACCACAACAAGTAAAGCAACCATATATATGTTTACAGAAAAGAGCCATAATCTTAATTCCTCATTCTCCACACTTTAGACTTAAGGTCCATCATTCTATATTTCACATCAACATTATCAACTAACAATATCACCTAGCAGTAAAGGGAATTACACAATCAACAAAGAATAGCAACAACCAAGGAAACGCCTACAACAAGGGATTCCATAGGGAAACAACAGCATAATTCATTCAAAGAACTATCAACAAAGGAAATGACAAACAACAAGGAATTGACAACCAAGAAATCAATAATTCTACCACTCACGCAAAACCACTTGTGGTGTAGGGCCTCTATTGGCCAAGACACCTCTATTTCCTTACATAAATTGAAGAACTAACACTCAGGGACAGCACTCCACAGCTCACCACTTAGCCCATGGATGGCACTCCAGCTCACAGTAGCTCAAGCTTTAGCCTCACACACGTACCACACTTAAACCCTAATGGCTACCCCACAATTTCTCTCACTCAGATGCTCACTCACACAGATTTCCCCTCTCTTTAGAACTCACTCTCCCACATGAACTCTCCTCTCTCGCAGAAGGAAACGCAGCTGAAGAAAGTGGGAAGGGAGAATGGCTAAATTGAAATCTATACCTAGTGAGGGAGGAGACAAAACGTATGCCTAGGAGGGTAAAGAGCGAGGTGGCTAGGCAAGGGGAGGGTGGGTCCTATGCTAGAGGGGATGACTCAGTAAAACAGGGTGGGGGAGAGTCACCTCATGTCTCAAATTATTGGCTAAACGACAAGTTTTCATCATTTTAACCCTAATTTATTCGTATGTCTAGGCTATTTCGGATGAGTGTGGATGCATGGGTCTATCCACATTCGTCCGCATGTGTAAAATCTTAAGGCAAAAATTGTTTCCTTGGATGAGAACTGGCGTCCTTGTCCTGTCCGCACCATTCGAAAGTCGCATTCGGACATGATATGGCATCTGCATGTAGCATTCACAAGCGTCTGAAAGTGTTTAGAAATCGGACAGAGTCAAATCGAATGCAGCCACCCCCGTCCGCATTTGTCCGGACTCGTCCGAAACTGTCCACGATTAGGATAGATTCAATTCGGATGAGGCATCACCACGTCCGCACTTGTCTGAACTCATTCGAAAGTTCGCGACACAGTGAAGTCAGGATGCAAAATCGCATCCTGAGTCATCCGAATCCTTGGGACCGCGCTCCAAACATTTGTGGATGACATGACTCATGCACAGTGTCGTCTGCAAGCGTCTGAAAATGTCCTGGACAACATTTCCTCACCTTTTTCCCACTTAATATTTATTCCATAACATTTCTCCATAAATACACGTCCTAAAATGACACGTATAAATACACAACGTAATGTCCTAGTCATTCCATCATCTAATTACGTTGCGTAAATGAGGAAAACATTACCGAAAATACTCGCTTGACTTAACGCTCCGACTACATCCTTAGTAATAGCTCGATATAAAAATTCGGGGTGTTACACCCCGCGTTATTAAGCCTTTTTCTTTTTTTCATTTTTAGCCATATAAAATTTTTTTTTTCAATTTATTTAAAATGTGTATTAGGTATCAGAGTAAAATAAGCAGAAATAGATGACAACTTTCTAAACATAGTTTTAACATTTCCAACGAGAGTCCATGGTTACAATACGATTACCACATTCAAATCTGTAATTAACTATTCAAAATAACCAACATTGTTTTTTGTGAGTCATAACCATTAGGTTGAACCCAGCTGATAACCCAAGAGCTCATCCTGTAATGCCTCGTCCTCCACTTGCATGTCACAGGTGTCATAATAATCACTTACATCACAGGACAAAACAATGTGCCTGATGCTCAGCAAGAAATAGGATGAAATGCAATGCTCATGATCATGCGTGCTTATGCGATGTATTTCAGAAAAGAACCTATCTTTTCTGTTATACTGAGAGAAAGGATACATCCTATGGTCATGTGGCTAACCGTCACTCTGACGAGGAGATATATCTTATGGTATCACCATCGATGACCTTCACCATTCTCTTTTGTTTCCAAGCGCTGGGGATTTTCGGTACAAGAGAAGATTATACATCCTATGGTCCATGTGGCGAACCGTCACTCTGATGGGGAGATACATCCTATGGTGTCGCCATCGATGAATCGACACCAAATCTCCTGAACCCCCACACGCTTATTTATATATGTTAGGCATGTCATGCAATATGTCAGCAATTTCATAAGCCCTAACCGTGATGCATGTATGTTGTACCATAGACATTTAACAACAATATACAAAATGTAATACCCCGATAATTTTCCCCGTTTACATAATGTAATGGATTTTGTGAAACAAATATATTATATTGTGGGATGGTATTTTGTTAGATTTATATTGTGTAAATGTATGGAAAATTGTAGGGTGTAATTAAAGTATGAATTTTTAATGAAAAATGTGCATTTTGGGTTTTCGGTCGCTCTGCGGTTGAAGACGCAATCGAGTCTCTTGTTCGAAATGCATTCCAGATTACATTTTGTGATTTCAGACACAGTGCAGTCGAGGGTGCAGACGTGATGCGAGACCAAAAAACAAAAGGTTTTGAATCTGTCAAATTCTTTGACTTTGCGATCGAGTCATTGGTTGGGATGCAATCGAGGTTTGCATCCAAAATGGGTCTCTGGTTGTATTTTACATGATTCGATCATGATGCGGTCGCACGTTTTGGTAAAGGAATGCGACTGGAAGACCAAATTGTGGAAAATTACAAATTATCCTGTGGCTATTTTGTGATTTTAAAATTAAATCAAACTTCTTTTGCTGTGATTTTGTAATATTCTGATGATTTCTCTCAATCTAACCGAATTAATATCGCGTTGATAATATGCTTTGACGTGGAGACTACTCATTGGATCTCCTCCCTTAATTCGGGTGATTTTTCCATCACTGTATCCATGATTATCCACCCTTGCTCGTCGTGGAATCCTTTTCTGTTTATAAAACAGTGATAACAGGAGCAACATTCTATCATTTTTATTTTGAGGGTAATGAGGTGTGAGTGAAGGAGGATTTCAATTATGCTATGTGTGTGTGTTGGTGAGCCGAAATTGCTAATGGAGGTGGACGTTCTACTGCAATGTTTTTCCCATGTGCCGTGAGCTTCATCAATTGGTAATTAGAAGGTAATAAATTGAGGTAGTGTTGTGGGCAGTGGAGGCCCTACACCACAAGCTTTGTCCTTTGTGTATATTGCTGTTGATGCCTCTATCTTCTAGACAATTTTGATAGTGTTCCTGTATGGATTTTCCTGGCTAATTGCTGCATAATCTTGTGAACATGGATATTGTTCTCAGTCAAGTTAGAACTATAAATTTTTAGTTGATTTTTCTTGCTCTTGATTTCTAGTAAATCCTCATTTATCTCTTAGTCAATGTTGGGGTATCTTGTTGCTAGTTAGAACACTTGGATTTTATTGCTCTCTGATAATAACCCCTGCATAATTATGATTCCTGCTAAATATCCACTCTACTAGTTTAGTTGTTTGGTAAATATGTGAATTAAAACTACGTTGTCCTCTGGCTTATTGATTAGAGTAGTGTTACTAGTTTAACTTTCATAAGTTAGTAACTTATCTTACTTGTTGTGCTGCTGCTTTCTTTAATTCCATTTCACTACTGCTAGATAAATGTTGTCATTGTTCCTTTAATCTATCAAACATGTTTTGTCACTCTATTATGAGTTGTTTGTTAGTTCTCTTGGGTATTTTATTCTGCTGCTCTGAATGTGACGTTGCATTGCTAGTTTTTTGCTGGATTTTGGTTTCATCGACAGCTTCATGGTTTAAGTTTCTGCTGCCAATTTATAATGCCCTGTTATGCCATACACTACTGTTTTTTCTTGTCGTATATTACGCTGCCTCTGTTCGTTATGTCTATGTCTGTTTCATGTCATTAAATTATAATCAAGCATGTTTAGTGTTTCGAATATATTGCTACTATTTTCATTTAACTACTGTGAATACTTAAGACGTTGAATATACTGCTGCTATTTTCCTTTAAATGCTGTGAATGTTTAGGATGTTGAATATATCGCTGCTAGTTTTCCCTCTCATTACTTTGAATATTTAGGACATCATATATATATTGCTGCTGTTTTCCTTTTATTTGCTAAGCATGTTTAGGATGTTAAATATGGTTATTGTTTCCTTTAATTGCCGAGCATGTCTAATATTCTAAATCGTATTATTGTTATGCTTAAAACGCTACTCTAAAATCCATGTTATAATAACTCGTTGTTAATAAACTAAATTGATTGACTCATGTTCAAGTAACTTGAAATGTATTGTTTTAGAGTATTTTGCCATATATAGCATGTTAGTAGTTTTCCATGTCGCTTTCTATTCAAATTATGCCATTGCCTCATGTTAAATCTCCACTATTTAATTCGCTAATTTTAATTAATTGCTTTTCCTTTCGTATTGTCTTCTTGATATTGTGATAAACTGTTGTGATTGTTGTGCTGCATTAAAATGCATCATGATAATAGAAATTATGAGGAATTCCATGTGTGGGTTGGTATTCATATGAATTTGTGGGAGAAAAATGGATAAAGGAAATGAATGTATGGGGAATTGGAGGTTGGGGAGGTGGTTCAAATCGTAACTGGGTAGACTCGAGTAAAGTGTGCTGCCTACTTGCTGATCCAGGATGCCCGTTTCTGGTGGGGCTCGGTTAAATCGTCACGAGATGTTAGGACCGTCTCCTGGAGTAGCTTCAAGGAATTTTTCTATGAGAAATATTTCAACGACACTATCAAGACTCAGAAGGTAGTTGAATTCTTACGCCTACACCATACGGGAACAGTATCGGAGTATGCTCAGAAGTTTGAGGCATTATCCCGTTTTCCCTCACACTTGTTTCCATCGAGGAGCACAAAGTCCACAATTTCGTTCTGGGACTCAAGATTGAAATCCTAGAAAGGGTCACAGTGTCTGGTACAGAGGACGCTCTCTATTCGAAAATTATGGCAAAGGCCTTGGCAGTGGAAAACGTGAAGGCTATGATGTCGGGGCAAAGGGAGGCAAATTAGAGATTGTGGAAGAACAATTCAAACCAAAAACCACGTGGTGGTCCGTCAACGGGTCGGGGAATCAAACGACCTTCAAATAGTGGGGCACAGAAAAGGTACAATAAGCGACCTATGACGAAAACATACAATGCTCATTAGGATGGGAAAACCTATCAGCCCAATACATGTCTGAAGTGCAAGAAATTCCACCGTGGTGAATGCATGATGAGCTCTAAGTAGTGCTTTGTATGTGGAAGGTCTGGCCATATTGCCATGCATTGTACGGCTAGATTTGGAGGACAAGGAGGTGTGCCTCCACAAGTCTTTGCTATGTACGGACCTAACCAAGAAGAAGAGGAGCAGCCAACTGTGGTGACAGGTACACATAACTTTATACAATAATTATATATGCGATATTAAAATGCTCCCTAGTTGAATTGGGAGATCTTACCTTAGAATAATTAAGTTGTTTAAACCTGTAAGATACAGTATATATTAATAATTGTGCGGCATATATTTTATTTGATTAAGGTGCTACGTACTTGTTCATTTTAACTAAGTTCTGTGAAAAGGCAAATTGCTTCTCTAATCGTATGAATTGCATGCATAGAGTATTGTTGCTTTGGGGCAACTACTTATTTGCTGGTGGAATTCTTAAGGTATATGCAGTGGAGATAAATGGTTGTTTATTTAGTGTCGATATGATTGTCATGGATCTGAAAGGATATGATATCATTCTCAGCATGGATTGGTTATCTTTGCACCAAGCGGTCATCAATTTCAATTGGAGAGAAGTCTGCTTCTACCCTCCTGGCGATGAATCGCATATTTTCCAAGGGACTAAAGAGAAGGGAAGACTTGCCGTTATTTTTGTGCTTAGGGCAGATAAATTACTGAAAAGTGGATGTGATGTGTTCTTAATAAACGTAATGGATACTATGGTTACCCCTAGTGCCAAATTGGAAGATGTTGCTATTGTCCGAGACTTTTTGTGTGTCTTTCTCGATGATCTTCCCGGTTTACCTCCTAGCCGTGAGATTGAATTCGTGATCGATTTACATCCGAGAACTAAACCTATTTCAAAGAACTCATATAGAATGGCCCTGGTAGAGCTATGAGAATTAAAGACTCAGTTAGAGGAGTTAATCAACAAGGGGTTTATTCGTCCAAGTTTTTCTCCTTGGGGTGCACCTGAATAATTTGTAAAGAAGAAAGACAGATCGTTATGAATGTGTATCTACCACAAAAAATTAAACAAGGTAATGATTAAGAACAAGTACCCATTGCTGTGGATTAATGATTTATTCAACCAGCTGTGTGGCGCCAAAGTATTCTCAAAGATTGACCTCCGCTCGGGTTGTTATCAACTGAAAGTTAAGCCGAACGATGTACCTCAAAAAATATTTCGCACGAGGTATGAACATTACAAATTTCTGGTGATGTCATTCAGGCTGAACAACTCCCCTGCAGCTTTTATGGATATGAGGAACCGGATTTTCAGGGAATATTTGGACAAGTTTATTATCGTCTTCATCGACGATATTCTGGTTTATTCTCAAACGTAAGAAGAGCATTGTGAACATCTCCGAATTGCCTTGTCTATTCTTAATCAACACCAGTTGTATGCCAAGTTTTCTAAATGTTAATTTTGGCTAAGTGAAGTCAGTTTCCTTGGCCACGTAATTTCTAAGAATGGTATTGCTGTGGACCCTGCAAAAATACAGGCAATTGTGGACTGGGTGCAACCGAAGAATGTTGGTGAAGTAAGAAGCTTCCTTGGATTGGCTAGATATTACAAACATTTTATCTATGGATTCTCCAAAATTGCTTTACCTCTCACCAAGCTGACAAAAAAGAATGCCCATTTTTAGTGATCCAGTAATTGTGAAGAGAGCTTTCAGAAGTTGAAACACCGGTTCACGTCACCACTTGTTTTGGCCTTGCCTATGGATGAGGGAAATTTTTGTAGCTATTGCGATGCGTCCAAGAATGGACTTGGTGGAGTACTTATGTAGAATGGCAAGGTGATTGCGTACGCTTCACCATAGCTCAAACATCATGATGCCAATTATCACACGCATGATCTGGGACTTGCTACCGTTGTGTTCACACTCAAATTTTGGAGACAATATTTAAATGGACAGCTTTGTGAGATTTATTTGGATCATAAAAAATCTCAAATATATCTTCACACAAAAGGAGCTTAACATGAGACAAAGCCGATGGTTAGAGTTCGTTAAGGACTATGATTGTGAAATTAAGTACCATCCAGGAAAAGTCAATGTCATAATCAATACTCTAAGAAAAAAGGTTGCCATCATGAGCATTATATGTGATGAAATGCCAGTTGCACTTCAGAAAGACATTTGATGTGCAAATGATTCTGGCTCAGTTAGACATCGTATTATCAAAACTGACACTGATGCCTCCCATTCTTGAGCAGATTAAGGAAGCCCAACTAAGGGACAACGTATACGGGGATTTCAAGTTGAACCCAACTCTACTTGAATATCGGGACCATTCCATGTCTGCTGATGGTTTTATAAAGTATAAAAACTGATGGTATATGCCTAGTGAATTGACGTTGCGAATAAAAATCTTGCGGAAGGCTCCCACTTCAAGCGTCTTTATCCACCCTAGATGTAGTAACATGTACAGAGATCTTAAGACGCATTACTACTGGCCGGCTATGAAATACAATATTGCTGAGTACGTGGTGTTGTGCCAGGTATGTCAACAAGTGAAAGTGAAACATCAAAGACTTGGTAGAATGCTTCAGTCTATACTAATACTCAAATTGAAATGGGAGAATATCACTATGGATTTCATTACGAGCTAACCTAGGACTGCTAAAGAGTATGATGCAATCTGGGTGATTGTGGGGACAGATTAATGAAGGTTTCCTGCTTCTTGCCTGTAATGATGACGTACAAGATGAATCAATTAGCAGATTTTTATGTTAAAGAGGTTGTACGATTGCAAGGTGTATTGGTCTCTATTGTATCTAATCGGGACTCGCGATTCACTTTGGCATTCTAGAAGAGCTTAAACAAGGCTATGGGCACATAATTAAAATTTAGTACTACATTTCATCTTCAAACTGATGGCTAAAGTGAAAGAATGATCTAGACACTTGAGGATATGCTACGTGCTTGAGTTTCAAGTTGGATGGGGAAAGATTCTACCATTGGTCGAATTTACCTATAACAACAATGTTTAGTCCATGATTGGAATGGCACCATATGAGGCATTATATGGAAGGAAGTGCATATCTCCATTATATTAGAGCAAGACAGGTGAAACTGTGTTCTACAGCCCGAAATGGTACAGAAAATTGCCGAATCCATCGCCATTATCAAGCAAAGGATGCTAGCCGATCAGAGTTGTTAGAAAAGTATGCTGATAATCATCGATGAGACTTGGAATTTAGTGAAGGAGACCAAGTATTCCTAAAAATATCTCCATTCAAGGGTGTGGTGAGGGGAAAGCTGAACCCGAGGTATGTTGGCCCTTTAGTAATCACGAAAAGAATAGGAAATGTGGCATACTAGTTGCAACTATCGGCTTCTATGGAGGATGTGCACAACGTATTTCACGTATCAATGTTATAGAAATGCCTGGAAATGCAACTCTATTGGATCCTCAAGAAAACATCGATGTCTTAACAAACTTAAGCTACAAGGAAAGGCTTGTGCAAATCTTGGATTCGAGAATAAAGGAGCTTCGACACATGCTGATTCCGTTAGTCAAAGTTTTACGGCAGAATCATTCAACTGAAGAAGTCACATGAGAGAAAGAAGATGATATGAGAGCCAAGTATCTGGAGCTATTCAGTTAGCTAAATTTTGAGGACAAAATTTCTGTAAGGTGGGTAGAATGTAATACCCGATAATTTTTCCCGTTTATATAATGTAATGGATGTTGTGAAATAAATATATTATATTGCGGGATGATATTTTGTGGGATTAATATGTGTAAATGTATGGCAAATTGTAAGGTGTGATTAGAGTATGAATTTTTAATGGAAAATGTGCATTTTGGGTTTTCGGTCGCTCTGTGGTTGAAGATGCGATCGAGCCCCTTGTCCAAAATGCATTCCAGATTACATTTTGTGATTACGGACATAGCGCAGTCGAGGGTGCAAACATGATGTGAGACAAAAAAGACAATAAGTTTTGAATCTGTCAAAATTGTCAATTTTGTGGTCAAGTCATTGGTGGGGAAGCAGTTGAGGTTTGCATCCAAAATGCATCTCTTGTCGTATTTTACCCGATCTGCTCGTCACCTGGTCGCATGTTTCAGTCGAGGAACGTGACCCAAAGACCAAATTGTGGAAAATTACAAATTATATCTCGCGACTGTTTTGTGATTTTCAAATTAAATCAAACTCTTTTTGCTGTGATTTCGTAATATCCCGATGATTTCTTTTGTCTAACTGAATTAGTATCGTGCTGATAATATGCTTTGACGTGGAGACAACTCATTGGATCTCCTCCATTGATTCTGGTGATTTTTCCCTCACCCCATCCACAATCTGCAACCCTTGCTTTCCACAAAATCCTTTCCCATTTATAAAACAATGATAATGGGAGCAACATTCTATCATTTTATTTTGATGCTATTGATTGGTGAGTGAAGGAGGATTTCAATTATGCTCTGTGTGTGTTGGTGAGCCAAAATTGTTGCTGGAGGTGGACGTCCTGCTGCTGTGTTTTTTCCCTGTGTTGTGAGATTCATCAACTAGTAAATAGAAGGTAAGAAATTGAGGTAGAGTTGTGGCTAGTTGAGGCCCTACACCACAAGTTGTGTCCTTTGTGTTTAACTGATTGTATTTGCTATTGATGCCTCTGTCTTCTTGACGATTTTGATAGTGTTCCTGTATGGATTTTCCTAGCTAATTGCTGCATAATCTTTTGAACATGGATATTGTTCTCTGTCAAGTTAGAACTATAAATTGTTAGTTAATTTTTCTTGCTCTTGATTTCTAGTAAATCCTCATTTATTTCTTACTCAATGTTGGGGTATCTTGCTGCTTGTTAGAACACTTGGATTTTATTGCTCTTTGTTAATAACCCTTGCATAATTATGATTCCTGCTACATAGCCACTCTATTAGTTTAGTTGTTTGGTGCATAAATATATGAATTTAAACTATGTTGTCCTCTGGCTTGTTGATTAGATTAGCGTTGCTAGTTTAACTTTCATAAGTTAGTAATTTATCTTACTTGTTCTGCTGCTGCTTGCTTTAATTCCATTTCACTACTGCTAGATAAATGTTGTCATTGTTCCTTTAATCTGTCAAACACATTTTGTCACCCTATTATGAGTTGTTGTTAGTTCTCTTGGGTATTATTTTGTTGCTCCGAATGTGACGTTGCATTGCTAGTTTATTGCTGAATTTTGGTTTCATCGACAACTTCCTGGTTTAAGTTTCTGCTGCCAATTTATAATGCCCTGTTAGACCATAGATTGTTGTTTTCGCTTGTCGGATATTACACTGCCTCCATTCATTATTCTATGTTCGTTTCACGTCATTAAATTATCATCAAGCATGTTTAGCTTTTCGAAGATATTGTTGCTGTTTTCCTTTAACTGCTGTGAATACTTAGGACGTCGAATATACTACCGTGGTTGTAATGTCCTGAATTTTGTAATAGAATTAACTAAGGATAAATGAGAGATTTATTTGATGAGAAATTTAATTGGGGAATATTTGGATAATAATCAAGGATTTGTTTAATGGAATATTTATTTAGAAAATGGAATTAGGAAATTTAAATTGGACCCGTAATAATTGTTAGTCGATCTTTGGAATAAGTCGGGAGTTGAAATTTGGTCGACTAATATACGGTACGTATATCCAACACATAAAAATATATATGTAATATTAATTTATGAAAGTGGGAATTAATTAAATTGAGGGGAAAAATATTAAGGGGAAAAATATAAAGTTTTGATGGAAAAAGGTGCATTTGTAGTTTTCAGACTCATGCAAACGACACGTGGACTTGGTGTTGCATCCGAAATGTGTCTCAAGTCATTCCTTGCATTTTGGGATGAGGCGCGACGACGTTTCACACTCAAATTCGTCCTTTGTCTCTAACACGGTTTTTGGATAAATATGGTTGACTGTGGACGATGGCAGACGAGGAGAGTTTGAATTTGTCCAATTTATTAGACTTTTCAAACGCATGTGGACGAGTCGCAGACGCCTTCCTTCATCCGAAATTGCAATTTTGAAGGGGAGAATAATGGATTGAACCGGTTTGGTTTGGCTCAGTCCGAAAATTATGTGGTCTAGGTTAAAGACAAAGGAGAGAAAATAAATTATATTTGAATAAAGGATTTATTTGAGATAAATTGGGGTTAAAATAACTGTGAAACTAATAAATTAAAATTTAGGTAATGGGGATTAATGATTTAAAAGGAAAATTAAGGGAGTATTGGGGGAGTGGGTTGAACCGGTTCACCCCTGACTGGTCCAGCGATTGAAATGAAACAAAATGGCCTGTAGCCATTTTGTGAGAGAAAGGGGGAAGAGAGACTGAGAAGGAGAAGAGAGGCCGTGAGATCGACGTCTCACGGCAATCTCACGGGGGAAGAAACGGACGCATGGGAGAGGGAGGTCGGGCACGCTGATTCGCGGTGACGGCGTTGTCAGGCGGCGACGAAAGGCACAGGATGACTTGGGTGCGGGTTCGTTCGACCCGATTTCAATTGCAATTTGAGGTCGCAATTTCCTAGCCGAGGTAAGCTCTCGATTGATTCTTCGATGCTCAGTGTTTTGGTATTGCATGTGGAATTGGATTTTGGTGATTTTTTGGATTGGTAGAGGCAAAATTGATGAAGGAATGGCTGGGGCAGGGAGCCTAGGTTGGCGATAGGCAGTGGCTGATACAGTTTGCGATTCGGTCGAAACCGGTCTTTCTTGTTCTGGTTGAAGAAACAGCTTGGACGTGCGTACGGGATGGAGATAATGCAGGGTGTGGTTTTGGAACACCTGTGGGTGTCCGTGGCAGAGTCATGGCACTGAGTGCCTCTCTAGTGAGGTAGAAATGCAGAATGGAAGGGGGACCTGAGTGTTCTAGAATGAGAAGATAGAAGAAGAAGGTGAAGAAGGAGCTTTCTCTCAGGTCCTATAAAGTCAGGTATCCAACTCATTCCTTGTTGATTTTATGGATGCTGTGATTGGTAGGAAGATTGATAGGAATTGTTTCGGTCATTTTGGTGTTTTGATATATAGGTCATGTTGGTTTTAGGAATGGTTTTGTTAGACAAGTTTGTTTCATTCCCTATTGTTTACTGTCTGTGAGGTGTCTTGGCTATAATATTTTGGTGCATGCATAAAAATATTGGGTGTTGAATGTTTAGGTAAATAATGGTTGTTTGGGAGGTAAAATCTTGGATGTTAAGGAAAATGAATATATTCGGTTGCTGTCATTGTTGGATGCGATGTATATATTCGATGCTCTTCTCTATTGTGTTAAGATTTATGATGCTGCTTGGATATTGTGAGGATTTTGTAATATGGAGGAACTACTCTGGTTGCTTTGTTATTAGGTTCTATTGGAAATGTTACTCTCTGTTGATGGTTATCATTAAATGATTGACGCTCTTGTTGTTTGAATAATGCTTCATTGTTGGTTGTTGAGTTGCAAGTGGTAGAAATTGTTAAGTGAATTAGAGTATTGGATTATGAGACTCTGTTGCGAATGAATAAAGAATATGGTATCAAGGTTGAGATTCATAATTGGTGGGTATTGATGATTGAATATTAATTGTGAAGTTAGAAAAGGAAGAAGGATAACGTTAATTGATTAAACGTGCTACGGACGCTAGGTAAGTTGATACTTTTTGTGCTTTGGTCCTCAGACCCTACATCGTAAGAATTAGGACTTTGTTTGCTGACTGTTTACCGCTTTAATAGAGTGCTTAGGTTGTTTACTGCTTTACCTGATATTGAGCATGTTCTGTGGATTGTAATGCTGTTTGCAGTGTGTTTATTAGATTAGGTACTTTTAATGACTTGTTTATAGCGAGTTATTTACATAATCACGTTTTTGAGGTTATATAGAGATATAATGGGAATTGTACGTGGCATTCAAGCATCATACCTCGGGCTTATGAAATTGTCAATATATTGCATGACATACTTAATATATGTAAATAGGTGTGTGGGGGTTCGAAAGTTTGAGTGACGGTCCATCGATGGCAACACCATAAGATGTATCTCCCTATCGGAGTGACATCACATGGACCATAAGATGTATACTTCTCTCTTGTTTCAGAAATCCCCAATGTCTCAAATAAAAAGAGAGTGGTGACGGTCATGGTAGTGAAGCCATAGGATGTATCCCCATGTAGGGGTGACAGATAGCTACATGACCATAGGATGTATCCATTCTCTCGGGATAACAGAAATGATAGGTTCCTTTCCAAATTGCATTCGCATAAGCATAGCTTGAGCATTGCATTTCACCTTATTTCTTGTTGACATATTGTATGACATACATATATGTAAATAGGCATGTGGGGGTTTGGGAGATTTGGTGACAGTCCATCGGTGGGGACACCAAAGGATGTATCTCCCCATTGGAGTGACGGTTAACCACGTGGACCACAGGATTTATTCTATTCTCTTGTACAGAAATCCCCAACGTCTTCAACAAAAGAGTACAGGTGATGGTCATGATAGTGAAGCCATAAGATGTAACTCCACATAGGAGTCACAGATAACTACATGACCATAGAACGTATTCTGACTCTCAGCTTAATAGAAAAGATATGGTTCTTTTCTGTAATGCATCGCATGATCATGTATCCCATCTGCATTGCATTTCATTCTATCACTTACTGAGCATTAGACTCATTAGTTTAAGTCTTGATGATGTTGGTATATGCTTGGAAATAGACGAACAATACAAGGAGCAATTAATGAAGAATTTGCACAGGTAGATCTTGTGGCTGACTGGGCTAATGAGTAAATGGTTTAGTAAAGAAATATTTTGAGTTCGATAATTGTTTTATTAAATGCATCTTTATTTAATGCTTTTGCTATATATTTAAGAAAGATGATTTTTATAAATGAAAGTTATTCTGCTGCTAAAATGTTTTAAATGAGTATTATTGGAAAAAAGGATTTTAAGTAATGGGTTTAACACTCGGTTTTCAAAGAAAAGTCTTACTCTTATTTTATAAAAGAAAAAGTTTTAAATTTCAAGACATTTTAAAAGGAAATAAAAAATGGATCATTGCAACTGTTTTCCTTTAACTGCGGTGAATGTTTAGGACGTCGAATATATCGCTGCTGTGTTTCCCTCTCATTACTGTGCATATTCAAGACGTCAGATATAAATTGCTGTTGTTTTCCTTTTATTTGCTAAGGATGTTTAAGATGTTAAATATGGTTATTGTTTCCTTTAATTGCTGAGCACATCTAAGATTCTGAATCGTATTATTGTTATACCTAAAAATGCTGCTCTAAAATCCATGTTATAATAATTTGTCGTTAATAAACTAAATTGATTGACTTGTGTTTAAATAACTTGAAATGTACCGTTTTAGAGTATTTCGCCATATATAGCATGTTAGTAGTTTTCCATGGCTCATGCTTTATTACTAGCTTTCTATTTAAATTACGCCAATGCTTTATGTTAACCCTCCACTATTTAATTCGTTAATTTTAATTAATTGCTTTTCCTTTTGTATTGTCTTCTTGAGAATTGTTGTGATAAACTATTGTGATTGTTGTGCTACATTGACTTGCATCATGATAATATAAACAATTAGGAATGCCATTTGTGGGTTGGTATTCATGCGAAAAATTGATAAAGGAAATGAATGCAAGGGAAATTGGAGGTTGGGGAGGTGGTTTGGATCGTAACCGGGTAGACTCGACATTATGCCCTTCCCTAGTCGGGTTGCGAGAGCTTGTCTGTAACATTCTGTATATAAAACAAAATTTCTTTTCTTCAAAAGCATTGCGTAATAGAACACTAGAGTAATAATCATACAGCAGAAGTTTTAGAGTAAACATATAGCAGAAGTCTTTTATACTTAAAAACCACAAACCCATTGTTTAAATAAACACTTAAATAAACACATTAACTTAAAACATTTATTCGAAGTCATAAAACATTTCAAAGCTTTTTAGAAACATTTAAATACATTTATTTCATCTTTATGAGCCATAACCACAGGTCAATGTCGCCAACAACATAAACGTCCACCTAGCAATACTCCATCTGCTACATCAATTTACAGCTTTATTCAATCACCGGCTTACCTACATCAACGAAACCTAACTATTAGCCTAAGGCTCAGTACATGATATAAACATAAAACACATACAATTTCTACAACATCATATACAGTTTTTTGTTTTACTTATATATTACTGTTCATGTATTTATCGTTATTTCATCTGTTTATGTGCAAGGTGTATCCAACCGGACCACACAAACATCTGTTTACTGTTTCTTTCTTTTACTGTTATTCCATCGGCTTATGTGCCGGGCATATCAAACCGGTGCACACAAACATCCATTTACTGTTTCTGTCTTTTACTGTTTATATGTTGGGTGTATCAAAATGGACCATACAAACATCTGTGCCAGGCGAAACTAACCAGACCATAGTTGGTTTACTTATCTTTGGTTTCTATGCAAGGCGTGACTAACAGGTCCACAACTGTTTACTTATGTTTGGTTTCTGTGCCGGGCGTAACTAATCGATCCACAAAAATAACTATTTATGTTCATTTCATTTTCGTATACTTTGATTTCGGGCATAACTTACCGAACCACAGCTGTTTACGTATCTTCCATTTTCGTGTACTTTAGGATATCAAGTCTTAACATTGTTGTGCACATATAATCCCATTTAAGGTGTTCCTTAATCGTATCCTTAAAACGTGATCCGTCTTAACTAAGGAACTGAACTTAATCTATAAATATACAATTCATAACAAGCAATTAAACAAATAGTAAACACCCCCTAATTCCCGTGATATAGGCCCTTTCAAACAAACCACATGCAGTACCACGTATCTGAATTCCTTAGCTTTAAAAGGTTTATCACTCAAAGTTTCCTTCTCAAAACCTGAAGCATCCGTTTATTCACTTTATGCACCTCACGATCCTTACTTTCCTTCACAAATGAAACCCTCATAGTTCACCCATCTCCAAAAACTTTCTTTCACAAAAACTTCACTGTTTTCATTCATGGTTACTCACACGCAAACTTTCACTCTTCTTCAGAACTCTAGAAACAACATACTATCACCAGAAGAAGAAAACCTAGTGATCATGCAAGAATGATTTCTCACAGATATGTTCTCCCATGATTTCCCACTCTTTATCACCTTCCTTCAAAACATACACACTCACAAAGAACTCCTCAAACATCAACAACTTCACACGTCAGCTCACTCTACATTTTGGCAGAGTTTACCCCCTTTATTTCTTCCTCTGAAACTTCGTTGCCCTCACCTCTACTTATAGGCCATTTTCTAATGTCCTAACAATAATGTCGAGAGGAAGATGGAAGGCCAAGAGGTGCAATCCATCAATGTCCATTATCTCTTTTTAATGTTCAGACATTCTAGACGGCGTTCCTTTCGTCTTCACGTTGGGTAAAAACTCTTCAAATTACCATCATAAATGTTGGCGGTCGTTAGCATTCTCCAATAGCCGATCGACCACCCTTCACTCGATCGACCACCGCTTTTTCATTGTTTATGAATGGCGGATGATCTCCCCATATTGAACGACTGCAACGATCGACCGTAGTTCATTCCATCTTAACGTGACATGCATGAATATAAATATTATTTCTTGTTTTATAATTACAAGTTGATTTCATCACAATCAACCGCACTTTTCAATACCCATATTCAAAACCCATTTTTGTTAACAGGTTGATCTCAATCAACCACAATGATCAACCACCCCTTCAAAACCCATATTCAATACTCAGCTTTTGTTTACATGTTGATCACACTGGTTGATCTCAATCAACCACAATAATCAACCACCCATTCAATACCCATATTCAATACCCATCTTTTGTTTACAGGTTGATCACATTGGTTGATCTCAATCGACCACAATGATCAACCACCCCTTCAAACAATCATCCGTTATATTCTTCTCCAAATATATATATATATATATATTCCAAACAATATCTATATATATCTCAACACGAAAAACTACGTTGTCTAGTATCAACGATTTTCCACAATCCACTGGTACACTCAACGCTAGGAAAGAAGAATGGAGATGAAGAACACGGTCTAACAGAACCAAATAGCATCCAAACAGATCTGCAGAAGGCGGGATCAAACCACTGTGATCCCTAACGTACCAAAGCATAGAAGTTTTAAGATACTTCAAAGAAGCCAAAGAATACAGTTTTGCGGCAACAATTCAGGATACATCTAACCAGGAACGTCACCGTCCCACCCGTTAGACTTCTTGCACCAGACAAGTGTGATGCTCACAAAGAACAAGCGTGTGACCCACGCGGCTATACCACCCATACAAAAGTAGATCTGAAACACACCGTCCTAGTAGAGGAATGGTTTAGAATGCAAAAAATAACATAGTCCAAAATGAGTCGAAACTTACTGCACCGAAAAGCTCATTGCACGGGAAATGGCAATGTTGAGTATCCACGAGGCTTTCGTCAACCACTACACAACCGACACTAGATGCGAAACAGCAAAAATGATAGAAGGCAATCATCGAGATTGAACGGTCTTCCAACAAAATGGTTGACACAAGGATCTAGACCCTAAGATCCTCCAACATATCCAAGGCATAGAAACCCTAGGGCAAAACGGGGAAAAATTCCAATGTGAGCACTTGAATTCTGACTAACCCAAAGCATTTATGTTGTATCAGTCAGACTCCAACTTACAGATTGGATGTGATGGTCATAGAAATGAACGCATGACAATCACGACAATTCAATTCATTTCTAAGCGTAAACAAAATGAACCTTGGTCAAGGAAGCCTCTGATGCAGTCTCCGAAAAACCCATGGAATGACTATAGTTCCCAGACCAAGTATTTCTAACAACTTATGCAGAGGTCTAAATTAATGCAGGAATGCATGCGAAATAGGCCCATTTAGAGACTTAAACCATGAGTTCCCGAATCATGAGAATAGTACAACATGAAATCGATTTAGGGAACATGAACCAAAATTTCCAACAAGACTAATGAGTTCCAAACAAACCAATGCAAACTTGGAAGCCCACAAGGAATCGAGATTCGAACAGCACTTCAAGGGCAAAGATTTAAACTTAGACCCACACATGCCCACACGAAGAGACAAGCCAAAAGGATCACAAACCAAGACTTTTTATCAGAATTCCAAACGTTATAGGCCCACACATGAGAAAGAACCCTGGTGAGTTCACAACTCGTAAACCAAAAGAATTTCTGTTCAAAATCCACAGTGCATACCCAACAATCGCATGGACAAGGGAAAGACGGAGTAATCATCAAGAAGACAACTCCAAATGCCTTCCTAGTAGCATCTTGATTCATTTAAAAACTTAACTAGGTGTTGGATAACTCCATGCACACGACTAACACATTACACTATCAATTTCTCAAGTGATCCCTCTCAGGAAATGCGGAACCATACTCTGATACCATAAAATTCTGTCACGACCCAGAGGTAGGCCAGATAGAACTGCCGGGTCAAGTAACACGATTCTCGAAGAGAATTTAACTACCCAACCCAAGGTGTGAATTTTTATACGAAAGTCTTAATAGGAATAATATCAAGCCCAAACCCAAATCATATGGGTTGGGGTCCACAGAGTGATCAACTAGAGGCATGATAATGTAAATAAAGGAGAGTACTATACAGGAATTAAATCAAACAACACCAAAACTAAAATCCTAACACACCAAGAATGGAGGGATTGAACCAACGAACCTCCACCCATCCACGGGGAGATCGAGACACCCTCATGGAACACCAACATCGCCTTGTTGCCACATGTACACGACCAGTGCACAAAATCTATACCCTAACCTAGGAAAAAATATAGTTTAAGGGGTGAGTGGCAAGCTCAATAGGAAAATCTAGACTAAATGCAATGCATGCTAAAACCATTTTCTTCATCTTTTGAAAACCATTTCATGCGTCCCATTTACCTTACATGGATTCAAACATTTAAAACCTCTTTATCATTTTAACAAACCAGCCCATAGCCCCTCGATGTGGCTTTGTCAAAACCCTCTATGTACAGAGACAACTATAATCACAAAATATGTCAACATCGTTTTTCGTATGAAAACGTCATCAGTGAAAAGGGATGGTCACACAAGGACCCATCCGTCACTCATCATCGTAAAGTGGTGTAATCTCTCGGATGTGCTAGCAAGTTGTAACCAGCGTCAATATGATCCGTATAATCAGAGTAACGGATAAGCTTGACCGCGATAGACTGCTCCTCACTAAATACCCCTATGTTCCAAATTGACGAGGGTTGCTGACGAGTAAG
Source organism: Begonia loranthoides (assembly GCA_022433065.1). Classification (NCBI taxonomy): domain Eukaryota; kingdom Viridiplantae; phylum Streptophyta; class Magnoliopsida; order Cucurbitales; family Begoniaceae; genus Begonia; species Begonia loranthoides. The sequence continues at coordinate 17,913,544 of CM039472.1, forward strand.
ATCAAGCCGTCACACCACCAGTCAAATTAAATGGTACTAGGATAGACAAATCTCAGTGACTGACAACCTTTAACCCGTTCTCAATAAAATGGATGGTCACGTAATGATGTGCCCCAAGTTCCTGTCGCTTGAGCCTGAGCCAAGGGCCCCTTTATTTTCTAACTTTTTATTTATTTTGTAGTGTTTTGAATGAAATAAACAAAGAGGAGTTGGAATTTGGGCTAATGGAGGTCATGCAATCTTTTAGAGAAAATTATGGGTTTTCCAATTCTGCCTAGAATCTGAGCTGCGGACGTTCAAGGGTTATTTCGACAATTGGGATGACGTCTTTTCAACTTTGGTCCTTCATACCAAATGTTGCCAACATCTAGAGATTTCTAACAACCTATTGAACGTTATATTTTGGTTTCATTTGTATGTCAAATGTCTCATTTACAGAGACCAAAAACCCAACTTGGATTTAGTGTTTTGGTGTTTTTGTTTAGGGTTGTTTAGTCATTTGTTATTTAGGGTTAATTTTGTCTTTTGTCATGATCTTGTAAACATTTTCGGTTAAAACCCTACCTAGTTGCAATTGCAACAGACTTTTGAGAATTGAACACAAAAACCCCTAGTTTGAAGAGAGAGCATCGCGCGGACTTCACCTCCCTTGGCCATCATCTGTTTGCCCGAACTTGTAGCTCTTGATCGCTTCTTGAGCAAGTTGGCAGAGCTACTATTTCTTCCAAAGCTTCACTTTTGTGGAATGTTTATAGTGTGGAGATAGGGGAAGCATCAAGCCCCTAGGAGAGAGCTCCATCATCGATTGAGCCAAGCAAATTCGTCCCTCTCATGGTAGGAGATCAAAACGGGACTCTAGAGTTTTTATTTTATTTTGACTATTAAAACAAGTGTTTTCTAGATTTCCTCATTCTGATCCCTTTATATCTGGTCGCTCTTGATTTGTGCTAAAAAAATATATTCGTTGCTCTTGTTGATTGGAGGTTTTATTGGATTTCTCATTTGCCGCAATATTGTTTCTGTCCTGCACTTCTTGGTGAGTTCTGTTGGGGTTCTGATTTGAAGCACTTACGTGGGTTTTATTGATTTTGTTTCTTCTGAAGAATCGTTCTATAATGAGTTAAGTTGTTGACTGCAAATTTTGGTGTTCATTGGTTGTGTGTGAAACGAGTTGAGCCTGTTTGATTTCTGGTTGTCAGATCTGATTTGTTATAGCCCTGGATTTTGGGTTATATTGATTCGTTTGTAACTGGAGATTCAGAGTGAATTTTAAACTGCAATTTTTACACGAGCTGACTGGATGTGTTATCTTGGTACCCCACAAAAATCAGCTTGCATTTACGCGTGAATTGGGAGATATATTTGTTTCATTGTTACTGGTTCAGAATATTTTATAGATTGGTAGCCGATTTTCTATATTGTGCTCCTAACAATCCTTGGACCACATCATTTGGTATTAGAGCCGTATTTCACATTTTCTTGCTGTCATTATTGGAGTTATTAATTATTATCATGAGTACGAGAAGTGGGGCTCAGTATCATGGTAATAACGAAACGAGAAACAACCCGAATGCACCAAGCGAGGAGAGGCATGAGCAAATCGAGACTAGTTTGCATGGAAGGTTAGATGATATGTTTCAAATGATCCTAAAGCTTCAACAAAAGATGGAACCTTCCGAAAATGACCAAGTTCGTGGTCCTAGAACTCCGAGGCCTAGAAGAAGGCTTAGCAATTCACTTGATTCACGAGGTCATGGTGTTAGTGATTTTGGTGAAGAGTGGGAGGAAACCGATGATAGTGACTCATCTATTACGAGGAGAAAACCGAACAGTAAACATGATATGAGACATGTTAAGGTCTCTATCCCTTAGTTCAAGGGCTCCAGTAACGGTGGTGATTTTTTTGAATCGGTTGGAGAGGTGGACTGGATTTTCGATTGTTATGATTATTCTGAAAAGACAAAGTTACAAATGGTGACATTGGAGTTCTCCGGATATGCTAGTATTTGGTGGGAAAACCTTAAATCACAAAGAAGAAAAATGGGGGAAGTTGAAGTCCAAAGTTGGGAAGCTTTGAAAGAACTCATGAGAAGACGATTTGTCCCTCCGCACTACAAGCAAGAACTATTCCTTCGACTTCAAAATTTGAAACAAGGCTCACTAACGATTGACAAATACTTGACCAAGTTTGAAATTTTAAGGATTCGATAGGTGGAGCCAATGGAGCAAACCATGGCTCGTTTTATTAAGGGGCTACATAAAGTTATTGGTGTTGTGGTGGAGTCGCAATCTTATGAGACACTTGATGATGTTATACAATTGGCTTTGAGAATAGAAAGACAAAGAAAAAGAAGACTTAAGGAGGGCTTGTCTCAGCCTTTCCAAAGGGGCAACATTCCTCTAAAAACAATTCAAAAGGTGGACAGCAAATTTAATGCTGTGAAACATAATGAGGAGAAGAAGACCTTTAATGCCGAGGAGAGGCATGAACAAGCCAAGACTAGTTTGCATGGGAGGTTAGATGATATGTTTGAAATGATCCAAAAGCTTCAACAAAAATGGAAGCTTCCCAAAATGATCAAGTTCGTGGTCCTAGAACTCTGAGGCCTAGAAGAAGGCTTAGCAATTCACTTGATTCCCGGGGTCATGTTGTTAGTGATTTTGGTGAAGAATGGGAGGACACCGATGACAGTGATGCATCTATTCCGAGGAGACAACCGAACAACAAACATGATATGAGACATGTTAATGTCTCTATTCCTCAGTTTAAAGGCTCTAGTAATGGTGGGGATTTTCTGGAATGGGTGGAAAAGGTGGACCGAATTTTTGATTGTTATGATTATTCTAAAAAGACGAAGTTACAAATGGTTACATTGGAGTTCTCAGGATATGCTAGTATTTGGTGGGAAAACCTTAAATCGCAAAGAAGAAAAACTGGGGAAGTTGAAGTTCGAAGTTGGGAAGCTTTGAAAGAACTCATGAGAAGACAATTTGTCCCTCCACACTACAAGCAAGAACTATTCCTTCAACTTCAAAAATTGAAACAACGCTCATTAACGATTGACGAATACTTGACTGAGTTTGAAATTTTAAGAATTCGATACAATGTGGTGGAGTCAATGGAGCAAATCGTGGCTCGTTTTATTAAGGGGCTACATAAGGATATTGGTGTTGTGGTGGAGTCGCAATCTTATGAGACATTTGATGATGTTATACAATTGGCATTGAGAATAGAAAGGCATAGAAAAAGAAGACTTAAGGAGGGATTGTCTCGACCTTTCCAAAGGGGCAACAATCCTCCAAAAACAATTCCAAAGGTGGATAGAAAATTTAATGTCGTGAAGCATAATGAGGAGAAGAAGGCCTTTAATGATGACACTTTGATAATGGCTAACGTTAAGGAAGAGTTGGAAGAAGAATATATGATTCCTCATGATGGTCCACTTGTGGAAATTGAATCTCGTATGGAAAAGAAAGTCAGTTTTGGAGAGTTGATTAGCCCGAGTTACTCCAACCAAACTTTTCCTATTTTAAGAACAATTGTAGAACCACTTCATGAGATGGATTGTAAAGATATCTCTTTGGCAGCCACCATTGAGAAGGAAGAATTATTTGACACTGAGATTGAGTTCCATCATACTGATCAACTATTCGAGAAAGGTTCAGAGTTACAGACAATGACAGAAAAAGAAGAAGAAGATAGAGAGAAGATTGTTTTACCCAATCCGAGAGTAGACGTGGACTTTATCCACACATCTTCATTCATTATTCTAGAATCAGAGTATAAAACATGTGACATTCTGCCAGTAATTGTAAAAGGAGAACCATTAGTGTTGAAGAGGGATCGATGTGGAATTGATGCGTATAGAAGTAAATCAGTGCAAAATAAATTTTCGGGGAACCAAGTTCTTCTTCACCAAAGTATAAGCCTAGAAAGGTACACTCCATCAATTTCCTTAATTGATTGGTTCTTCAAAGTTGGATGGTTAAGAAATATTTTTGTTATTGAATCTGTTATACCATTGCTGGATATTAATGTTGTGGCTACTGTAGTTCATCAATCTTTTAATACTGGAATCTATATTGAAGTTGATAATCTCAGCATGCCACATGGTGTAATAGGAAATGAGTTGATGGGCTATCTGAATATGTGGATGAGAATTATGATAATTTTGTTCGACTATTACCGCATCATCTTGTTTCTGATCATTTTGGATCCCACCCCATTGTGTATGCACCCCAAGAAAGGAACATGGTGTGAAATTCCTTACTTTCATGGTCCATTAAAATTGGGTGGATGGGAAATTCCTTTATTATTGGTGATGATTTTGAATTTTGGAAAGAAGGTTTTGATATTGGAGTTGAGAAAATAAATTCGAAGATTGAAGATTATTGTGATTCAGCATTGCTACAACTACTAGATCCGAATGTCGTTTTTTACAAACTCACCATTCTTCTTCCATCTTTGGCAAGATGGTATGCAAGTTACTATATGAAGGAATCTCTTCAAGGTGGAAACAAAACTTTTCCATTTGATCCGGGTGGAAGGCATGCAAAGAAGATAATGATGAATACTCCCTGGATTTAGGACAAATCCTTTTCAACCCTGGGAGTATGATGTGCCCCAAGTTTCTGTCGCTTGAGCCCAAGCCAAGGGCTCCTTTATTTTCTAACTTTTTATTTATTTTGTAGGTTTTTGATTCAAATAAACAAAGAGGAGTTGGCATTTGGGCTAATGGAGGTCATAAAATCTTTAAGAGAAAATTATGGGTTTTCCAATTCCGCCTAGAATCTGAGCTGTGAACATTCAAGGGATATTTCAACAATTGGGATGACATCTTTTCAACTTTGGTCCTTCACACCAAATGTAGCAACCATCCAGAGCTTTCTAACGACCTATTGAACGTTATATTTTGATTTCATTTGGTTTGTCAAATGTCTCATTTACAGAGTCCAAAAACCCAACTCGGATTTAGTGTTTTGGTGTTTTTGTTCAGGGTTGTTTAGTCATTTGTTATTTAGGGTTAATTTCATCTTTTGTCATGATCTTGTAAACATTTTGGGTTAAAACCCTACCTTGTTGCAATTGGAACGAGCTTTTGAGAATTGAACACAAAAACCCCTTGTTTGAAGAGGGAGCAATGCGCGGATTTCACCTCCCTCAGCCATCCTCCGTTTGCCCGAACTTGCAGCTCTTGACCGCATCTTGAGCAAGTTGCAAGGGTTACTATTTCTTCCAAAGCTTCACTTTTGTGGAGTGTTTGTAGTGTGGAGATAGGAGAAGCATAAAGCCCCTTGGAGCGAGCTCTATCATCGATTGAGCCAAGCAAATCCGTCCCTCTCACGGTACTAGGTCAAAACGGGACTCTAGGGTTTTTATTTTATTTTGACAATTAAAACAAGTGTTTTCTGGATTTCCTCATTCTGATCCCTTTATTTCTGGTCGCACTTGATTTGTGCTAAAAAAATATATTCGTTGCTCTTGTTGATTTGGAGGTTTTATTGGATTTCTCATTTGCCGCAATTCTGTTTCTGTCCTGCGCTGCTGGGTGAGTTCGGTTGGGGTTCTGATTTGAAGCCCTTACGTGGGTTTTATTGATTTTGTTTCTTCTGAAGAATTGTTCTATAATGAGTTAAGTTGTTGATTACAAATTTTGGTATTCATTAATTGTGTGTGAAACGAGTTGAGCCTATTTGATTTCTGGTTGTCAGATCTGATCTGTTATAGCCCTGGATTTTGGGTTATATTGATTCGTTTGTAACTAGAGATTCATAGTGAATTTTAAATAGCAATTTTTACACGAGCTGACTGGATGTGTTATGTTGGTGCCCTTCAAAAATCAGCCTACGTTTACACGTGAATTGGGAGATATATTTGTTTCATTGTTACTGGTTCAGAATATTTTACAGATTGGTAGCCGATTTTCTATATTGTGCTCCTAACAATCCTTGGAGCAGATCACGTAAGGACCCACCCAACACATGTCACAGAAAGGTGGCTATCTGTCAATAGCAACATCTCATGAGGCAGGAAAGAATACCATTGTCAGCAATCTGAAGATCTAGCACGTAACCCAAGTTGCCTGCGAGTATCTCAGTGACGACACAACTTGTATAATCGTAGTAATGGAGGAGGTTGTTCACGATTGACCGCCTCTTTCTTAGAATATCTCTATGTTCCAAACTGATGAGGGTTGTCGACGAGCAAGCTCATGCTGCCACACCACCCGTCAACTTGGAACGGTACTCAAATTAGCTAATCTCCGCAACTAACAACCTTGCCCACTCTATGTGATAATAGCCTGGCCAGGTTTAGGGACTCAAACCCAAGGAAGTGTCATCACCTTCCTATCTCTACTATCAACTTTTAGGACTTACGAACTAAGGACAAGTCACCAATGCCCCATCCTCTTTTTCAACTTCCAAGGCTATAAACCTGAGGATATGTCATGAATGCTCCATCGCTATTTTGCACGTAAATGACCAATCTTCAAACAACAAAAGATTTCACGTGGATAGCCTGGTGATGATTTAGCAATGGAGTGCCTACAGCATCAAGAGGATTCATCCTCCTAATGTACATAACAAATCTTCTTGTAGTAGAAGATTTTGAGGGATAACCTCCTGATGCTTTAGAGCTAGAGTGCCTAAAGCATCAAGAGGATTCATCCTTTCCACGCATATGCGCAGATATCACATTAGCAGTATGTACAGAATATTAACAATATACCATGTATGGAATATAAACATGAGAAAACATATGTATACGTAAACACCGACGTGCTGTCGAACACTCCCCGTCGAATTTTCAGGTGTGGTATCCCAAAAAATAGCAGTTTTGAAAACCATGAAACAACGCAGTGTAGAAAGTATAACGATCCATACCTCGATGGCGACCATGACATGTTTACTTACAAACCAGCTCCACGCGCTGTCGTAAGAGAAAAGTCAAATCAACTGACATCTCTAGAACCTACAACAAGGTCGGCATCAACATCCCAGAACAAAATAGGGAAACAGACAATCTTAAACAATAGTAGAATACAAGACAGTTTATAGGGACAACCACGAGTCCCAAACTGAAAACATAAACTAAGAATTGCAACAAAATCCTCAATCTTATCACTCAACGATATAACAATGCTTCAACAAAGTATAGATTCTCTATAGAGCCCTTCATGCATTAACCAAAGTGATGAATAGAACTCAATCAACAGAACATAATTCCTAACAGGGTCTATCAATCAATGACCTTAATGAGGATATAAACATAACATAATTTCCAATAGGGCTTATCTATTGCAGCCAAAATGAGGAAGAAAATTTCAATTAGCAAACAACTCCCACAATGTCTATCAAGACAGAACTAAACCAAAATTTCAGATTAATGTCCTCAACAATTATCTAACCTCCAAGCAAATTTTAAATCCATAGCTATCACATCAAACAGCCACAAAAAATAGAACCAATTCCATCATTATTCTCGGTTCTTTTTCCATCAATAAACCCATAGCACAACAGGAACCAACATATCAAAAATAGATCCTAATTCATTAGCTAAAATCGTGGCAAAATAGGGGAAACAATCAACAGAATCAAAACAATAGTAAAAACAAATCATCATTCTGGATTTTCCCTAATAATCCCAAAGCATAATAGGGCAATCCATCGGCAAATTCATCAAACAGCTATAGAGCCAAAGAGGTGATGCAAAATGGGACTATTCAATTATTTATCAAAGCTCAAAGAATATTATGAAGATCAAGCATAAGTGGAAGATCAAGAGAATAATTGAAGATGCCAATTTGAATTCATCGAAAGATATCAAATCAAATATCAAAGAAAGAAGATTTGATGTCAAATCCTCAAAAACCCGGAGATGATGATGCAAATTTGAATTCAATCAAAAGCTATCAAGCCAAAGATCAAGGAAACTTTTTAAATCGACCAAAAATCACAATCAAAAGATATTGAAGAAAGAGAAAGATATTATCTCTTAAGATAATATTTAAAAAAAGATTCACTTATCTAGGAGATCTAGATCCACTTATCTAGGAGATCTAGATCCACTTATTTAAGTTATTTTTTATTTCATTTTTTTTTAATTTATGTTTGTAAAAGGCTATATAAAGCCACCTAATTTTATGTTGTAAACAGTTGTTGAATTTTGATAAAAGAAAGCTTTTGCTTTTCGGGAATTGGAGAGATCCTTTTCTTCCTTTGGTGAGTGATATCCAAAGAACCCTTTGGTGAGTTATATCCAAAGTCCCTTTCGTGTGAGTTATATCACGAAAGAAACTTGCAGCCGCGTCCTTATCTAAGGAGGTGAGAAGTGTTGCGTTCATCCATCACGTGCGGTGCGTTCCATGCCGCATCATCTAGTATCAGAGCTAAAGCCGTCCTAACAAAAAAAATCACCTTTTTACACATGATGACTTGAGGAGCATCTGAAGCGGTACAAAATCCACGATGACAGAAGACTTATGGGAACTCGTTCTCTCACTACAACATGATATTGCTCAATTAAAGATGAATCAAAACCAACAATGGGCTCAGCATCCTCCTAGCACCATTGTAGAAAACATCACAAGAGATGAGGCAGGAGAAAGGCCATTACTATCTTTGGAGCCTCAATTAGAAGAGGAAGATTATCAGGAAGAGCAAGTACTCGATATGATAGACGACCAAGTTGATTCCGTTGCCACAACAACAAAAAAGGAGCAACCTGCCCATATTTCATGCTCCAACATGAAAATGGTGTGTGCTTTAATGAAAGACAAAGAAAATTACACAAATTTGTCTTCCATGGATTCTAAAGAAAGTTTGAGTTGGCTAAACGAAAAGGTAGACATCAAGGTACATCAAACTCGCCTTGATTGTTCTTATGGAAGTTTCACTAACATATTATTGTGTGATGTAATGAGTACAAGCCATCTATTATTAGAAATACCAAGGTTTGATGACAAGTGGCGCATACATGACAAGTCTTCAAATTTGGGCTCGATTATGGAATATAGTGACACAAGATATGATTCGAGGTCGAATCCTTTTCAACCCCGGGAGGATGATGTGAAATGGGACTATCCAATTATTTATCAAAGCTTAAAGAATATTATGAAGATCAAGAGAATAATTGATGATGCCAATTTGAATTCATCAAAAGATATCAATTCAAAGAAGATTTGAGGTCAAATCCTCAAAAACCCAGAGTGGATGATGCAAATTTGAATTCAATCAAAAGCTATCAAGGCAAAGATCAAGGAAACTTTTTAAATCGACCGAAAATCGCAACCAAAAGATATTGAAGAAAGTGAAAGATATTATCTCTTAAGATAATACTTAAAAAAAGATTCACTTATCTAGGAGATCTAGATCCACTTATCTAGGAGATCTAGATCCACTTATCTAGAAGATCTAGATCCACTTATTTAAGTTATTTTTTTTTTAGTTTTTTTTTTAAATTTATGTTTGTAAAAGGCTATATAAAGGCACCTAATTTTATGTTGTAAACAGTTGTTGAATTTTGATAAAAGAAAGCTTTTGCTTTTCAGGAATTGGAGAGATCCTTTTCTTCCTTTGGTGAGTGATATCCAAAGAACCCTTTGGTGAGTTATATCCAAAGTCCCTTTCGTGTGAGTTATATCATGAAAGAAACTTGCAGCTGCATCCTTATCCAAGGAGGTGAGAAGCGTTGCGTTCATCCATCACGTGTGGTGCGTTCCGTGCCCGCATCAAGTGGCCAAGAAAATCACACAACATCCTCACCTTGAGTGCCGGGGAAAGAATGTTAGCCTGTGCTCTAAAAGCCCTCTGACAGGATTGCCCAAATCGCCAGAATCCCAAGCTACTGTCTCGGCCAAGCTACCCTCGCAAAATGCTCTTGGACAAATGACACAACCACCGCATTCAACAACCAGAATTGTTGTCTTAGATGCTCCTCTCTCAAAGCACTCGATAGAAGAAAATGGGGAAGAAGGATTTGCCCTCCTTTTTTTCCCATTTTCTCCAAGTCTGCTATTGGCCTTCACTTCACTTCCTCCTTTCTTCTTTTTAATCATTTTTCTTCATTTTAAAATCATTCTTTCTTTTCATTTATTTTAATTACATTTCTTTCATTTCATTTTTTTCCAATTTCCCTCTCAAATTTGGTACAACCCCCCTTTCTCCCTCTTCTTCACTTATTCCACATTAATTTCACTTAATTAATATACTAAAATACATAAAAATATTTATATACTATATTTTAAAAAAATTTGATAGAAATTTCATATTTAAAAGATGACTCACGCCAAACACTACCTGAAATTATTTTTGTAATCAAAATAATTCGCAAAATGCATTTCTGAAAACAAATTTAAGCTAGGAAAACTCCAATTTGACTGTTTTATAGAAAAACACACATGTGGCCGCTAAGTGACAAAACATGTCAACTTTCTACATTTGACTGAAAGTTCATGAAAAATTTACATGTGGTATTTTAAAATTATTTTAAAAATCTCAGATTTTATTAGAAATGTGATTATTAATGATTGGTTATTAATGATAAATATTATGGTTTTGAAGGTATTGGAAAGGAAGAAGGGGAACGGTTAAGTGTGGGTATGCGTGAAAACTTTGAGGTAAGTCATATGTATGTGTTTTACTGAAAGACCTAGAGCGCAAGAATTAGGAATTGTTTGTGGACTGTTTACTACTTTCATAGATTATTAAGTTAGGTTGTGATTGTGTTTTGAGGATTGTGATCATGTCGTGAGGATTGTATTGATGTTTGATGCTATGTTTATAAAAATTATGTTCTTTTAATTATATGTTTATTAGATTTTAAAGGAATCGATATTAATTATGTTTTGAGGCCTATATAGAGGAGATTGAATTGTATGCATTCACGAGTATCATGCATCATGGCTTTTAAAATGATACGAAAATAGTTTTTCATGCATGGTTTTAAAGAATGGTTTAATGGATGCTCACACTTATTAAGTGAACGGTGTTCTTGAGGGCTGATCACTTGAAGCAGACAACTAACATTTGGGTTGTAGGAATATCCATTTTATCATTAAAAGTGAAATAGAGAATAGAGAAATTAAATAGAATAAATGTAAAGGAGATTATATGAGTTATGACCTTGTTGGTTGGTTCTTAGTCGAAGCCGAGATTGGCCAAGGCAACGGTATGATGTAAGACCATTTTAGTGTTTTGTTCGCACGACCGCTAGTTGGGCTTTTAGAGTATGCCATGGACGCTAGCAGAGCTTTCAGAGTATGCCATTGCTGCTCATAACAGTTGTGGATCGCTGTGTATTGGTGTGCATAGTAGTTATTAGGTGGTTCAATCAGAGTCAAACTTTATCACATAGTGGGTCCTTGAATGATGTTGGGACAGACTGGCCAATGGTTCATGAGGTCGTTTAAGTATTGCAACACACAACATCTAGGTTTTGGATTGTGTTATTGCTAGCAAGCTTTCAAACTATGCCATTGCTGCTACACCAGAGGTGTCAGGACATATGCATTGGACGAACTAGTCAACAGCTAGCGAGCTTTCAGACTAGGCCATTACTGCTATGCTAGGGGCATTGGGGTCGGGTGCATTAGAGAAAAAGATTGAAACATAAAAGATAAAAGAAAACAAAAACAGACACTGTATATGATATTTAAAAGTTGCATGGCACGTGCATGGTATAGTTTATTTTTTATCACTTATTGAGCATTAGACTCATTAGTATAAGTCTTGTGGAAGTAGATACACGAGGTCAGTATGATGAACAGGTTAAAGAGCAGTTGATGAAGGATTTGCACGAGCGGATCTTGTGGCTTACTAGGCTAAAGACATTTAAAGGAAAATGGTTGTGAAATGTTTTGTAAAGATAATGTAAAAGGTTTATTTATTTTTTTCTTCAAATGATTTGTTTTATTTATAAAACTTTCTGCTGCAATTTTTAAAAGAAAAAGTTTTAAATTTTACACATTTTCAAATGTAAGAAATAGTTGGTCACTACATTTGGTATTAGAGCGCCCGGGTTATAAAACCGATTTTGTAGATTGCCTACCAGCACAAGCTTCGACATGGGAATACTCCATCAACTGTAAGTATGTTAATAGATTTTCTTTCTTTCATTTATTTACTTAAGTGTTCTCTTTATGTTGAAAGCATATCATGGCTAGAGGACGAGGAAGAGTTGGGCAAAAAAGAGTTGGTCAAGGAAGAGGGGTGAATAATGCGGAGGAGACCCTCAGACAGGAAAGAGTCGTGAATAGTGCAAAGGAGACAATGATGTGCCCCAAGCTCCTGTCACTTGAGCCCGAGCCAAGGGCTCCTTTATTTTCAAACTTTTTATTTATTTTGTAGGTTTTTGAATCAAATAAACAAAGAGGAGTTGATATTTGGGCTAATGGAGGTCATACAATCTTTTGGAGAAAATTGTGAGTTTTCCATTTCCGCCTAAAAACTGAGCTGTGGACGTTCAAAGGCTATTTCAACATTTGAGATGATTTTTTTTCAACTTTAGTCCTTCATACCAAATGTAGCCAACATCTCTAACTTTCTAACGAGCTATTGAACGTTATATTTGGTTATTGTTTGCTATGTCGAATGTCTCTTTTACAGAGACCAAAACGTGGACTCGGATTTATTGTTTTTGTTTTTTTATTGTTAAGGGTTATTTAGTCATTTGCTACTTAGGGTTATTTTGGTCTTGTTATTTATTGTAAACTCTTAGGGTTTAAAAGCCCTCCTTGCTGCAATGAAACGGACTTTTGAGAATTGAACACAAAAACCCCTTGTTTGAAGAGAGAGCACTGCGCAGACTTCCCCTCCCTCGGCCTTCCTCCATTTGCCCGAACTTGCAGCTCTTGATCGCTTCTTGAGCAAGTTGGAAGGGCTACTATTTCTTCCAAAGCTTCACCTTAGTGGAGTATTTTTGGTGTGGAGATAGGAGAAGCATCGGACCCCTTGGAGAGAGCTTAATCATCGATTGAGCCGAACAATTCCGTCCCTCTCACGGTAGGAGGTAAAACGGACTCTAGGGTTTTATTTGATATTTTTGACGATTAAAGCAAGTGATTTCTGGTTTTCCTTATTTTGCCTCTTTTATAACTGGTTGCTATTGAGTTGTGTTGGAAAATATATTCGTTGCTCTTCTTGGGTTGGAGGTTTTATTGGATTTCTATTTTGCCGCATTTCTGTTTATGTCCTGCGCTGTTGGGTGAGTTCCGTTGGGGTTCTGATTTGAAGCCCTTACGTGGGTTTTATTGATTTCATTTCTTCTGAAGAATTGTTCTATTTTGAGTTAAGTTGCTGATTGCAAATTTTGGTGTTTATTGGTTGTGTGTGAAATGAGTTGAGCCTGCTTGAATTCTGGTTGTCAGATCTGATCTGTTATGGTCCTGGTTTTGGGTTATATTGATATGTTTGTAACTGGAGATTCAGAGTGAATTTTAAACTACAATTTTTACACGAACTGATTGGATGTGTTATCTTGGTGCCCTTCAAAAATCAGCTTGCGTTTACGTGTGAATTGGGAGATATATTTGTTTCATTGTTATTGGTTCAGAATATTTTACAGATTGGTAGCCGACTTTCTATATTGTGCTCCTAACAATCCTTGGAGCACATCATTTGGTATCAAAGCCGTATTGCACGTTTTCTTACTGTCATTATTGGAGGTATTAGTTATGATTAGGAGTACGAGAAGTGGAGCTCAGTATCATGGTAATAACGATACGAGAAACAACTCGGGTGCACCAACCGGGGAGAGGCATGAACAAGCCAAGACTAGTTTGCATGGGAGGTTAGATGATATGTTTGAAATGATCCAAAAGCTTCAACAAAAATGGAAGCTTCCGAAAACGATCAAGTTCGTGGTCCTAGAACTCTGAGGCCTAGAAGAAGGCTTAGCAATTCACTTGATTCCCGGGGTCATGTTGTTAGTGATTTTGGTGAAGAATGGGAGGACACTGATGACAGTGATGCATCTATTCCGAGGAGACAACCGAACGGTAAACATGATATGCGACATGTTAAGGTCTCTATTCCTCAGTTTAAAGGCTCTAGTGATGGTGGGGATTTTTTGGAATGGGTGGAAAAGGTGGACTGAATTTTTGATTGTTATGATTATTCTGAAAAGACGAAGTTACAAATGGTTACATTGGAGTTCTCAGGATATGCTAGTATTTGGTGGGAAAACCTTAAATCGCAAAGAAGAAAAACTGGGGAAGTTGAAGTTTGAAGTTGGGAAGCTTTGAAAGAACTCATGAGAAGACAATTTATCCCTCCACACTACAAGTAAGAACTATTCCTTCGACTTCAAAAATTGAAACAAAGCTCATTAACGATTGACGAATACTTGACTGAGTTTGAAATTTTAAGATTTCGATACAATGTGGTGGAGTCAATAGAGCAAATCGTTGCTCGTTTTATTATGGGGCTACATAAGGATATTGGTGTTGTGGTGGATTCGCAATCTTATAAGACACTTGATGATGTTATACAATTGGCATTGAGAATAGAAAGGCATAGAAAAAGAAGACTTAAGGAGGGATTGTCTCGACCTTTCCAAAGGGGCAACAATCCTCCAAAAACAATTCCAAAGGTGGATAGCAAATTTAATGTCGTGAAGTATAATGAGGAGAAGAAGGCCTTTAATGATGACACTTTGATAAGGGCTAACATTAAGGAAGAGTTGGAAGAAGAATATGTGATTCCTCATGATGGTCCACTTGTGGAAATTGAATCTCGTATGGAAAAGAAAGTCAGTTTTGAAGAGTTGATTAGCCCGAGTTACTCCAACCAAACTTTTCCTATTTTAAGAACAATTGTAGAACCACTTCATGAGATGGATTGTAAAGATATCTCTTTGGCAGCCACTGTTGAGAAGGAAGAAGTATTTGACACTGAGATTGAGTTCCATCATACTGATCAACTATTTGAGAAAATTTTAGAGTTACAGACAATGACAAAAAAAGAAGAAGAAGATAGAGAGAAGATTGTTTTGCCCAATCCGAGAGTAGACGTGGACTTTATCCACACATCTTCATTCATTATTCAAGAATTAGAGTATAGAACATGTGATATTCCGCCAGTGATGGTAAAAGGACAACCATTAGTGTTGAAGAGGGATCGATGCGGGATTGATGCGTATGGAAGTAAATTAGTGCAAAATAAATTTTCGGGGAACCAAATTCTTCTTCACCTAATTATATGCCAAGAAAGGTACACTCCATCAATTTCCTTAATTGATTGGTTCTTTAGAATTGGATGGTTAGGAAATATTGTTGTTATTGAATCTGTTATGCCACGGTTGGATGTTAATGTTGTGGACACTATAATTGATCACTCTTTTTCTACTGGAATCTCAATTGGAAATGATAACCTTAGCTTTCCTAGTGGTGTAATAGAAAATGAGTCGATGGGCCATATGAATATCTAGGATGAGAATTATGTTGACTCTATTTTACTATTATCACATCGTCTTGTTTTTTATTGTTGTGGATCCATTCATATTGAGCATGCATCCCAAGAAAGGCACATGATGTTAAATTTCTTACTGACCTGGTTCTTTAAAATACGTTGGTCAAGAGATTCCTTTGTTGTTAGTGCTGTTTTTGAATATTGGAAGGAAAGTTTCAATATTGTGGGTGTGGAACTTTCCTATTATTATGATGGTAGTCCATTTGTGGTTAACAACTTGTGGATGCCTAGTTCTGGATATAGAAAAATTTTACCCTTGATGATTCTTAGGGATGACCCTGCGAGCTATTCTGTTGATAGAATAACAAATTTTAGTTTGGGGTCACCTCTGAGTTTTATGATATTTGATACTGATATGTCTCTCGGACATGAGAATTGTAAGATCACAAGTTCCGAGATCATGAATGAAAAGAGATATGCTGACCCTGATATGATAGAGCTAACTCTGGACATCAAGAAATTTTTTCCATTTGATCCAGGAGGAAGATTTGTGGAAGATAATCAAGTATACTCCCTGGATTTGAGGACAAATCTTTTTCAACCCTGGGAGTATGATGTGCCCCAAGTTCCTGTCACTTGATCCTGAGCCAAGGGCTCCTTTATTTTCTAACTCTTTATTTATTTTTTAGGTTTTCGAATCAAATAAACAAAGAGGAGTTGGCATTTGGGCTAATGGAGGTATTACAATCTTTTGGAGAAAATTGTGAGTTTTCCATTTCCGCCTAGAAACTGAGCTGTTGACGTTCAAGGGCTATTTCGACATTTGGGATGATTTCTTTTCAACTTTGGTCCTTCATACCAAATGTAGCCAACATCTCTAACTTTCGAACGAGCTATTGAACATTATATTTGGTTATTGTTTGCTATGTCGAATGTCTCTTTTAATAGAGCAAAACTTGGACTCAGATTTATTGTTTTTATTTTCTAATTGTTCAGGGTTGTTTAGTCATTTGATACTTAGGGTTATTTTGGTCTTGTTCTTTATTGTACACTCTTAGGGTTTAAAACTCTCCTTGTTGCAATGAAATGGACTTTTGATAAAATAGAAAAAAACTTGGTTCTCTCTTTGAAGAAGAAGCTGCGGCTACCTCCCCCCCTCACGCCGATTCCTCCATCACCCGAGCTAGGCATTCTTGAAGCCTCTTGACCGAGCATATTAGGATACTATCTCTTCTAATACCTAATCTTCAAGGTGTGGATTGTGGAGTGGAGATAGAAGTAGGTTGCCACCCCTTGGAGAGTTTTTGTTTCTCGGCAAACCGCAAGTAGTCCCTCTCACTAGGAGGTCCACGGACTACTCGGATTTTAGCTAGTTCTTTGATGGGGTTTTATGTTATTTTTGGTTCTCCTTATTCTGTCCCTTTTGTAACTAGTTGCTATTGAGTTGTGTTGGAAAATATATTCGTTGCTCTTGTTGGCTTGGAGGTTTTATTGAATTTCTATTCTTTCGCAAATTCTGTTTTCTATTCTGTGCTGCTGGATGAGTTCGATTGGGGTTCTATTTTGAGGCCCTTATGTTGGTTCTCTTGATTTCGTTTCTTCTGGAGAATTGTTCTATAATGAGCTGAGTTGCTGACTGCCAAATTTGGTTCTCATTGGTTGTATGCAAATCGAGTTAGCCCTGTTTGAATTCTGGTTGTTAGATCTGATCTGTGAAACCCTAGTTTTTTGGGTTCTGTTGTTTCGACCATAAGTGGAGATCTAGAGTGGATTTTAAACAGGAATTTTTACACGATTTATTTGAATGTGTTAAGTTTGTGCCTTCAAATTTTCAGCTCAAGTTCACGTGGGAATTAGAAGATATTTATGTTTTAGCTCTGCTAGTTCGGATTGGTATAGATTTTTGGGACAAATTTCTATATTGTGCTCTTAGCAATCCTTGGAGCATATCAGACCATCAGTCAGTTGACTGATTTGGTGGAATGACAGTCTCGACGTTTGTAGAGGTTTGTGGAAATGATTGAACTAGGAAATGCAAGAGTGGTAGAGCACCATGACATAAGTGGGGAGAGATTTCAACAATTGTAGCCATCTCAATTTGATGGAGATATTACCAATCTAGCAGGTGCCGAGGAATGGACCAGAATTTTGGAGGACATATTTGTGTATGCTAAAATAAAAAAAGAGGAAAGGTTAGCATGTGCTATGTTTATGCTAGTTAAGGATCCGTGATTCTGGTGGGACTCAATAAAGATAACTAAGGATGTGGCTGCAATAACATGGGTAGAATTCAAGAAGATCTTCTATGACAAATATTTCAATCGCACAACAAGGACGAGGATATTGGTAGAATTTACTCAGCTACGGCAGGAAGGATCAGCTTCGGAGTATGTGCGTAGGTTTAAAGCATTGTCACTGTTCGCCCTACACCATGTGAGCAATAATGAGCATAAGGTACTGTAACATCCCATTTCAGTTTATAAATTTTTCATAAAATTTTGAACATTTTAAAAATCTCATTAAAATATCCTTAATTGAAAAACATAAGACTACGTTACGCATAATAAAACATTAAACTTTTTTACAGAAATAACATAAATAAATACTTGAAATTCATAACAAAGTCTTTATGCTTTTAAAATAACTTTTATTCTTTTAGAACCATAACCCCCGAGGTTGTTTCGCGCATGGTAACACAAGCTTGCATCACATCACACTTCTTCAATGTTCACTTCAACCAGCTCACAATCCTTACCTACATCACTTGAGGAATAATGAACCCATTACCCAGTAAGGAATATTAAATGAAATGCAATCATAACCTCTATGAAAAAACTACATGAGTAAGCCAGATACATCAGTAAGCTGGGTGAGAGCAACCTTTTCAAATTCTGAACTCACCACTTGGATTTGTTTTCACGTGAGAGCAACCTCTTCAGTTTCCGAACTCATTAAAAACGGACCCACTTACATTACATTCATTTACTCTTGGGTGAGAGCAACCTCCGTTGTCTCCGAACTCGCCCCCCATTGAGTAAGAGCAACCTCTTCAGTTTCCGAACTTACTCAAAAGAGCTTCTTTCTACGTGTGAGCACCCTCTTCAGTTTTCGAACCCACGTAGAAAAACACCATTTATTATCTTCATTATTAGCCCATGAGATGCATGACGTACAATCCTACTAACATGTCTACATGAATGTCACACACAGTAATTCATATATTGCAAGCAATATTACAAATAACTAACAAACAATAACTATGCTTCAACTATAACATTAATTCTAGGGTAAATGACAAATCAACCATCATGGTTTGTGGACAATGACAAGTAAACCACTATGGTATTTTCTTTAACAACTTAACCATTGACATATGGGAAAATGACAAACCCAACATCGCAGTCACGTTCTCCGTTAACAAGTGGACGTGAGACACGCGGTGTCTCAATAAACCGTCTCAAGACACGGCGAGCACGCGGTGTCTTGGGACTACAAAGACACCGCGACTCAGTATCTTCACAAGACACAGCTAATACGCGTTGTCTGAAAACAAAGCCAAGACAGAAAACGCAAGCACGTAAGAGAAAACATTGTCACGGCGTTCATCGGCGTCTGAGAAGAAAAACGCTGCAGCGTTTGGGAAGAAAGACAATCAAATCTCAAGACACCGCAGTTTCTTACGGTATCTTGCTGTGTCTTGGGATTTGATTTTCTTTCTTCCCAGACACTGCAGCATTTTTCTTCTGAGACGCCGATGAACGCCGCGACAATGTTTTCTCTTACGTGCCTGCATTTTCTGTCTTGGCTTTGTTTTCAGACAACGTGTATTAGCGGTGTCTTGTTAAGACACCGAGTCGCGGTGTCTTTGCAGTCTCAAGACACCGCGTGTCTCGCGGTGTCTTAAGACGGTGTCTGGAGACACCAAGTGTCTCACGTCAACTTGTTAACGGAGAACGTGACCGCGATGTTGGGTTTGTCATTTTCCCATACATCAGTGGTTAAGTTGTTAAAAAAATACCATAGTGGTTGACTTTTCATTGACCACAAACCACGATGGTTATTTGTCATTTACCCTTAACTCTAAACACTTTTCTATTACACTATGATACCATCATCAAACTCTCTATCCTTGACACATTATTCCTAACTTAGTTTCTAACAAAATAAGTATTATTCTATGGTATCCACCACTTGCATAAGAATTCAGGACTTACACTAATTAACTATTTTTATCATATAATTAATCTAATTTACCGTATCTATATAATTGATGTGCCCCTGGGTCCTATCACTCGGAGTCGAGCCAAGAAACTCATAGCTTTTCTAACTCAATTTTATTTTGCAGGAATGTCAAAATTTGGGATTCTTTGAAAGAGATGTCTAATGAAGACAAAGGAGTTCCGTTCCACATGATTACATGGGAGCATGAACAAGCAAACTTATAATACATCAAGTCCGTTTCGAAAGAGCCTATGAAAGGGTGAGGGCTCGAAGATTATTAGTATCATTTGATTTTCTTATTGATGAATTAGTAGTAGACTTGTTATGGAAACTTTTATTTGGTTTTTCCATTTTGTTGTTTGGTTTTGTTTAAGAGTTAAAGAGGTGCGGGGTTTGCATGTAAACCACGGCCTCATGCCGAAATTTCTTCGTAAGGGTAATTTGGTCTTTTGACCTATTTTCTAAACAATAGGGTTTTATATACCCTCTTTTGAAAGGAAGAAGTATTTTTGGTTGAAATAGAAAATTAGGTTCTCTTTTGAAAGAAGAAACCCGCGGCCTCCCTCTCCTTAGTGCCGATTCCTCCATCACCCTTGCAAAGCATTCTTGAAGCCTCTTGGCCCTGCATTTTCAGGATACTATCTCTTCCAATACCTCATCTTCAAGGTGTGGATTGTGGAGTGGAGATAGAAGTAGGTTTCCACCCTTGGAGAGTGTTTGTTTCTCGGCAAACCTCAAGTCGTCCCTCTCATTAGGAGGTTCAAAGACTCCTCGGATTTCATCTATTTCCTTGATGGTTTTTATGTTAAATATGGTTCTCTTGGTATCTAATTGTTCTCTTGGTTAAATGTCTATGAGCTCTTGAAGGGTTGTTTGTGATAACCAAGTGGAAGTTGAATTTCTATGAATTTTATTTCTTGCCACTGAATCTGTTTTTATTTGAATTGCTGGAAACACTCTGTTCAGGCTCTGTTTTAAGGTCCGTACGCTATCCTTTTAAAGTTTGTTCCTTCTGGAGATTTGATCTATATTATGTTGAGTTGCATACATCCAATGAACAACAAATTTGGAAGGCAGCAACTCAAGATATCCCTATTTTAATCCTGTATGTTAATGCTGCTTGGGTGAAACCCTAGTTTTTGGGTTCTGTTGTTACGACCATAAGTGGAGATCTAGAGTTGATTTTGTAACGACATTTTAACACAAGTTATCTGCATATGGTAATTTGGTACCCTCCAAATTGCAGCTCAAGTTCACGTGGAAATTGTGAGATATTCCTGTTTTAATATTACTAGTCGGATTGTTACAGATTGTTGGGACATATTTCTATTTTGTGCTCTTGGAGATCGTTGGAGCCTATCAATAATGTACCCATACATAAAATTTTTACCATTTAATATAATCTAATAGATTTCTATTTATTCTTATTCTCACAATTCCAAGTAATTCACATCCATTCTACCAATTCCATAAGGAAAACAATGTAATTAACAATAACCTAATTTAATTCCCCATAATCAAATTCTAATATTCCTGAAAAGAACGTTCCTATATAGTGTCGTATATTAATCAATATGTTTAATACCTTATAACCTACTAGGAACATACGATGATTTAAGCCACTAACCATAGATGACACCAACAGTAGCACAATAACACTATCCTACTATCTAATAATTAAAGGCAATATTATAAGCAGTTTTGTTTAGATACTTTGCTTCTCCAAGGACAGTTTCATATGCAAGGAAAATAACAGAAGCATATATATTAGGTTATATTGCTTAGAACTATTCAAGAAAAATGGCAAGACATATAGCACTCATTCCTTCACTTTATTTGGTTGTTAACTGCCTATCCTTATCTCCTACTATAATTATATAAACCATGGAACAGATAGCAAACATGCATGCAGACAAACTTGTAGAGAACAACAATTCACAGAAGGCAAACAATTTCATATTCAGCAAACAAAAGCCTAGTCTTGCGATGTAGGTCCTTAAGGACAAACCACATGCATTATTCTTTACCTGGAGCTTCATTTCCTTTCTCTTCCAGCAGTCGAACCAAACACTCATAGTTCCTTTGCTTCCAATATTGGAACAAAATACTTTTTGTGAAGTTTCACTCGTTCTCTTGTTTTTCCAAGGAAAAACTTCACCTCACGTCCTATTTATACATAATTCTGATGACTCTTTAGTCACTCACTAAAGACAAAATGTCGAGAGAGACATTGGATGATACTAGAATGCCAAAGCCTGAGCATTCAGCATTTCTGGCAATTGAATATCGCTTCCAGATGTTGATAATTAATGGCGGTCGATCGATTTAAATAAAGGGTGATCGACCTGACCCCAAATGCATTGATCAATCGCTAGAATTAGCCTTTAGTGTTGCCGGTCGATCTCGCCGGTCAATCACCCAAGATGCGGTCGACTACCAAGATCGACCACCAGCTCTATCTTCCAATTTCATCTAATTTTTCATTAATTTCTTAAAATCTTTTCCTCCTATATATATATATATATATATATATATATATATATATATATAAATTCCAATGCTTTATAAAAAGAACAATACCTCACATTTTTACTTAATTCAATATTTACATGAATTTAAATATCCCGGACATTACATCCTCTCCTCATTTAAATTTTGTCCCCAAAATTTCAGCTACTGAAATAATTCAAGGTATTTAGCTTCTATCTCATCTTTTCTTTCCCAAGTAGCCCCATCAATAGTATAATTATGCCACAACACCTTGACAAGTGGAATCTTTTTATGTCTCAGTTCCTTAACTCTTGAATCAAAAATTCGAACTGGTCTTTCTTCTTAACTGAAATTTGGTTAAATAATAACATGCTCTTCAGTTCCACTTGGATTAGATTCCCCAAACATTTTCTTAACATAGACACATGGAATACGTTATGAACTCCATCCATCTTCCAACGTGTGTGCTTTGTCCGTAAGGACCCACATCACGGGAGTAGGATTGGTTGTGCTTCTCTGTAATTTTTCATGCAGAATATTGTTCTTTCATGTTCTACTACTTGCATTCCTTACTACCTGATTTCTTAGATTTATTCTATATGATATTATGTCTTTGTTAACGGTTCCCTACTCATGATGTTCTTTGGTTTTTGTATTGCCAATGGCATTGATGATAACAGACTGAAGTTTATGGCATAAAGATGAGTTCTGCTTTGCATGTTTAGTTGTTGTTCCTTACAAATATTGTCTCTGTAATGGATTTATACTTATATGCTCTCTATTTCATTAGTTGTTCCTCTGCATGGTTGTTCCTATAGTCTAGACACCCTGTTAATGAACCTTGTTCGTCTATAATTGTTCTTCTCTATATGATTTTTCCTATGATGTTTCCTCCTATTAGTAGTTTCCATTCATAGTTCTTGATAGTTTTGGTTAGTCAATATACTAGGTGATAAATAAACAAACCTATTAGTAGCAAATAATAAAGAGAATGGGTTTTACATGATTTGTAATATACCATATATTAATCTCATTATCTCTACAATTTTGGAGTTTCAGAATAATTTTTCCATTGGATTTACTACCCCGATTTCCTGTAAAAGAAATTTAGTAGAATTAATCAGGATATTTATTGAGGGTAAATTTATATAAAATATTATTTAGATGGAGATTAAATGTTGTTAAAATGGAAAATTTTGTTATAAGTGGAATTATAAATTAAATGGGAATTATATGAGTAGAAGAAATGGCAGCATTTGTTGATTTGAAGGAAGAATGCAGTCAGTAGTTTGACCGGTAGCAATACAGTTCAGAAAATTTGCCAAACTTCCGTGCCTGGAACAAGTCTCTATTTATTTTCTAACTCTCAGCAAATGAATAAATCCCTGGCATTAAATCCTCTCCCCCTTCAGCTATAAATAGAGGGAGTTCTTCTCCCTTGAATCTCACAAGTAGAGAGAGAGAGAGAGGGTTGTTGAAGAATTCAATGCCTATAAATAGGCATTGAATTTTGAAGGAAATCACGCTAGAGAGAGAGAGAGAAAGAGCGAAAATGTAATATCCCAGTAATGTTTTCCTGTGTACATGATGTAAGTACATGTTGGGCGGATTAACATATTACATTTTCTATCTATACGTGTCAAATCGTGATGTGTAATTATGAGGAAAATATTATGGGATGAAAGTTAAGTTGGAAATTGAAGAGAAAAGCTAGAATTTAGCTTATGCGGACACATGCGGACACCATGAGGATGAGAATCGGCGTCCGCTCAAGCGTGGATCACATATAGGACACAGTTTAGTGTCCTAATGTTGTCAATGTCGTGGAGTTTTGGACGACTGCAGACATCATGCGAATGCGACCTATCCTTTGTAAACATTAGGTTGCCACTCCCAATAGGTTGGGATGCATGGGGATGGGACCCTGCTTCTATCTAAACCTTTCAGACGACTGCAGATGGAAGCAGATGCAAGCAGATGGGAGTGTTTTGAATCTGTCCAGTTCTGGGACACATTCGGACGATAGTAGACACCTCATGTGGATGCCATGTTGCATCCAAATAGTGAATTTGGACGACTTCAGTGGTATTGGGTCGCATGTAGACAAGGCCAATTCGACTATGTTTCAGTTTTGGACACTTTTGGATGCATGCAGAAGATAGGTGCAGACGCCATTTAGTGTCCGAATGTTGCCTACGGACGAGTTTTCAAAGGAGTCAGGACGCGTCCTCTTATCCTCACCCTTTAATTTTTGGTTGCACAGTAAGGTTTGGACGTGGTGCGGACGAAGTACGGATGCCAAATGGTATCAGAAAATTATTTAGGGGAAAATGAGTTTTCGAACTAAAAATGTAACCAATGTATTCAATGCCAAGAAACCCAACCAGCGATAGGGAGAGAAGCTCCACACCTCAACCACGTCTCTCCCTCCTTCCCTAGGCGAATATTTTGTCTCCTTAGGTAAGCTTTCATCTAATTAATTGCTCCTTCTCTTGTGTCTGGTGTGTGTTGAGTTCTTTGAGGAGAGCTTCTAAGTGAGGGGAAGAATCGTTTGGTGAGAGTCCCTTGAAAGTAAAAGCTCCTGACTGTGTGAAACCGAAAATGAAGGTGAGTTTAAGTGTGGTTGGGCAAGTCTTTCAATGTGTAAAGCAGAAGGAGAGTTAAGTTGTGTCCCGGAGCTGAGGGTGAGCAAAAGTGCTATCCAGAAAGTACAGTTCTTCACTTTGGGTAAGGAAATGGGTGTGTTTTGGCTGTCAAAGCCCTACCCATAAGTAGTGTGCGTGAGTTTTACCATTTATTTCTCTGTAATTTTCTCTACTACAAGTCTATAAGAAATTGCTAGTTAGAAGTGGATAATGGTACTGCTTATTGCTAGTTGATATGATTAGTTGATAGTTCCTTGGTAGATTTACGGCTGTTAACTTCTTGAGATTTCTCTATTGCACTTACTGATATGAAATGCTTCGAAAAGTGATAGTTAACTGAAGAAGTTGATGAGGATTATTGGATGAAAAAAGCTTACTGTTAGAAAAATGAACTGAAGCATGAATAAGTTATGAGTTTCATTAGCCATAATTCTATTTTGTGAAGTGTTTAATTGCTGTAATTATCTTTTAGGACTCGTTGTTGTTGAGTTACTTGCTGTAGATATCTATCGTATGCCGCAAATGTTGTTCAATTCTCCTGTGAAAATGCTAATGTTAGAATCATTGTGTAAATTAGTAATTACCCTCTTTAACTCGACCCTGCTAATTAAGTAAGTAGATAACTAAAAGGTTAACTCCATTAATAACTCGTTCAATTTATTTACTTGTTGTAGTTTATTAATTTCTAAAGCTTACTTCATTAGTTGAAATAAAATGCTCAAGGATGAAGTGAATGATGAATGAAAAGTGATAGGAAGATATGATATGCATGAATGACTTACTTGTTGTAATTCCTTTGTGGTACTTACTATTGTTGGTTTGTTTGCTGTAGATCTCCTTAATCCGAGCATGATTATTGAATTAGATTGATAGTGGTAATATTAACTCTTGAAACAAGCATGTTAACTAGTTAGATTAGTACCTATAAAAATGAGTTAAGATAATCCCGTTGAATTTAGTCCATCAAATCATACTTTGCTTTGATTGTTTCTCGATCACTTGTTATAATTAATTTATGTCCATAATAAGTTATTTCTCATGTTGTTTGTTAAGTCAATAGATTTAATATATCAGGTTGTTATTGCTCTCCTTGCCATGCCTTTGTTGTTATGCTCTATAGATTCCTCGTTGTTCTTTGATACTCGTTATTAAATTATCGTTCGTTTTATATTATGCCAACATGCATCATGTTAATAGAAATAAGTAGGGAGTGCCACCTCTGGGGTGCTACTCATGCATGCATATGTGAGGAAAAATGATGAAGAAAAGAAAGGAAAGAAAAGAAAAGAAAGAAACGGGAGTTGGGGGCTGATGGGTTGCGGATCTAGTCTGCAGCTAGGCGAAGCCCCCTATCTTGTCGATAGAGGGGACTTAGTTGCAAGTAAAAGGTTAGATCTGATCAACTAGTCCATCACAAAGGAAATCCTCCAATCTCCAGCTTGAAGTACAAGTAAAGAATGAACAAAAGAATGAACGAACGTAATGAAAAGATTGGTTTTGGTGGCCCCATTCTAAATGAACTAAAGAGAGACATATTATATTGTACAACCTTTTTCCTTACTAACCCTTTGGGCTTACAATTTACTTGTAGTGTAGGTAATGAGATAATGATGCCTGGAGCACAGGAGGACACATTTCCCATCGAGCCTGTGGTGTATCCGAAAGAATCGCTACCTGAGTAGGTGAATGGCTCAAGAATAAAATACATGAAATAAGTATTTTGGAAAGATTTGGTAAAGGGCATGTTTTGTAAAATCTTGTTTTGGATATTCATTTCATATGTTTTCACTTTGAATCCTGAACTTTATTGATGCATTTATAAATAAAATGTTTCTGCTTTACTCTGATATATTTCTACTCTTTAGCTTTTATGTTGAACTTGAGATTTCACGTTAACTCATTTTAAGTAGATAAAAAGAAAAAGAAAATTTTTTACTCAAAAAAGAAGAAAATTAATAAAGTACGGTTTTTGATGCGGGGCGTCACTGTTGGTATTAGAGCCATCTCCCTCTCATATGATTCATCGCGGATAACCCAGAATCATCAGAAAATGCTCATCTAACTATAAGTTTTCTTTTAAATTGAACTACTTCCTTAAATTGCTTTCAATAAAATTGTAATGGGTTTATATGTTCCCTCTAACATATTAACTAAAATGTCTCCCTTAAATTAATCTTGAAATCATATAGGGGATTATATATGGCTAGAAGAGGAAGAGGGGATATGCCATATAATGAGGAAGTGCCTCGAGTGCTCGGCAACCCAAAGCATAACTGCTGAGACGATGCTCTCGAATGTATAGCTACGGTAGTCGAGCAGTAGTCCCGACAAATGGAACAACAGTCCTAGTTCGTGGAACAACATTTCTGGTACATGGAGAGGTTTAGGGGACAAGATCACGGAAATGGTCACGGTAATGGGAATCAATGGCCAATGCAAAACCCACTAGCCCAAATGATTGGTCTCAAACTCTAGTTGCACAAAATTACCATATCTGGAAATCGGGTAGAGACAAATCCAATCTTCAATTTTTAAACAGGAGTAACTTCAGGGGCATACGGAATTAAAGGCTGAATTTGCAGGAGTTTAAATCAATAGTTGAAAGAGAATCATATCCAAAATCCAGCTTCAAACTGGGTTAACACTTGGAGATACGTTTTTGCAAAAATCATCCTCGAATTAGGGTTTTGTGAGACAGTTTCAGGCGGTCAAAATTATCACAACGAAATCATCACTTGCATACATCTAATCAAGCTCAATTCTGGAGGAAAAATGCATAACAACCCCAGTAATATCTCTGTCAAATATGAGCTTCAAATAACAAGCATTTGCAAGGCAAAACGAAATCACAAAACTCGGAATAAATCGGCCAAACTCAAAAACAGATTCTTGGAAATGGATTCTTTCCTTTTAAAACAATGATTATCGATTCCAAATTTCAACTTAAACTCTAAAAATTCCAGACCAACAAAGATGCAGTGAAGAACTTCAAGAAAACAGAATCCTTCCTCAAAAAGATGGATGAATGAAAGGTGAAAAACCGATGAAGTCCGTAAATCCTCCAAAATCGAAGGGGGACTAGTTCGGCCAATGCAAAGATGGCTCTCTCCACCGGGGGTTGCTAGTTCTTCTACCTCCATGACGCAAGTACCACCACACAAGGAAGTGGATCTGGAAGAGGCAACTAGAATTGGTTTACTTGAGATCTAGCAAGAACAAGTGAACTGATGTTGAAGAATGAAGTTGGCCGAGAGGGTTCTCCATGGGTCTTCACGCAAATGCTAAGAGCAATCTCCTTTAGGATTTTCCAAATTGCCTTTAACATTCACATTAGAAGGGAATAAAGACCCTCTAATAGCATTACAAAGTAAAAGACAAAATTTGCCTTGGAAAGACAAAATAGGGCATAAGGGCTTGGTTTGCATGCAAATTGAGCACCTTCCAAAAACAAACCAAATAACATTTTAAAAATCCACAAAAAATATGTTCCAATCCATAACCAGCAACAAACATAAAAATATGATGTAAATACTCGAGCAAACAATCTGAATTTGTCTAAAAAACTTGGCTACTTTGCAGCTCTTTCAAGCTGGAAACTAAACGAGCTAGCCAATTGAGTCTGCATGGCTCCACATGGGGACGTGGCACGGAGCCTCTTTATCTTCATGCGTGATCTCCTTTGTAAAGTCCAATAAATCATTGTTCCTTGCAAAATAAGAGCGTGTTAAAAAAAAAAAGCGGGCCTCTTGGTTGCCGAGTGGGTGATAAGTTCTCAGGGCACATCATCCTCCCCGGGTGATTGAGGATTTGACCACAAATCCATGGCTCAACAAATTTTCCCTTTTTACTTCTTCAATAATTCCTTACACCCTTGTTTGGAAGCTTGAGCATAAATCCAATTCAATTTTGCATTGTGTGTTTGTTTCCATCAACCCAAATGAAACACATTGAAGCACAAAATTGCACAGGCAAAAATTCGGACTTGGCAGCAATTGGTACAATTTCGACAGCAGTAACAAATGGGCTAATTGGTGGACTTTAGGCTTGATATTTGGACAGTTCATCCCCATGTAAGTTAAAAACAAACCCTCAAAAGTTCAAGGTCAAACTTCAAGGAATAAAAAGTTGTGATAGAATCTCTAAAACCTGTTCGGATTGGCAAGGTTGATTTCTCGAAATGGCAGTTTTCGGAGTGAACTTGTAATAGCCATATCTTTGGCAATTCAACGTATTGTTACACGAAATTTGGACAGCACAGACATTTATGAGTGACGAAACTCTCTGCCAAAATTCACAATTAAAATCATTCCGACACAGAAGTTACGCTGAAGGGAACCCACTGCCTGAAATGGTGCAAGCAAAATTACAGTTGTGGATACTATCTAGAAATGGCACACAATCAACAATCCGCATCCAAATAAGCTCAAATTTCATACACGCTGCATCAATCCCAAATATCCAGAGCAGTACTCACAATAAAATAATATATAAAATCGAAGCAACATACCAGCAGGTTCATCTTTCTACAATCTGAGAATAAATTTATATATGTGCTTCCCGGAATAACTCTTTCATAGGTTCACCAACATATCGTCCACTTGGATCAAATGGAAAATTTTTGTTTCCACCATGAGGCACTTCATTAATATAGGATCTTGTACATCGTCTTGACAAAGATGGGAGAACAATGGTGAATTTGTGCAAGACAACATTCAGATCTAGTAGTGGTAGCAACGTTGAATCAAAATAATCTTCAATCATCATATTTCTTTCCTCAACTTCAATGTTAAAACCTTCTTTCCAAAACTCAAAATCAGCACCAACAATAAATGAATCTCCTATCCAACCCCTTTTAAAGAACTAAGTAACCAAATGTTTATTGGTGCATACCTCAATAACCTAGTTTCAGCTAGTTTGCTTGTTTCTCTACTGTAGTAGACTAGTAATTAAAGACTCGATTGAGGCAACGATCCTAAGCCCCAATCTTCATCCATATGCATGTAAGCATAGTTGATAGATCTCCTTTAATTTGTGAGTGAAGAAAATACTTTGTCCATGCCCCAACAAAAATCATAACAAGTTAGCTCCCTTTGATTTTTCTCATCTCGACATTCTGTAGTGAGGGGTCTTTCTATTGTCAAAAACATTTCCTCTCCACCAAAAGTTAACTTTTGGAAATCACTTTCTCCTTCAAAGGTTGCTGCAAATGATTCATCTCCATGCTTCACTATGCTTGCTTCTTCCATTTTACATAGAATGTTTTGGTTTGGCAAAGTGGAGGGTTGTTTATCTTCTAAAATTGTTTCCTCGAAGACCATGAGTTTTACCCCTTGAGGAAGGGCTTCTTCCTCAATTTTTTCCACTTATTCCCGTAGACTTGGTGTTTAAAAAATCTTACAAAACTGATCTCCCATTTCTACTTCATGTTTCTTCTCGGCCACATTAATTGTTGCCAATAAACTATCTCCATTCTTTAGCCGTTTGAGTCTCCATCACGAATAGTGGCTCTTCGAGAGCATAAATAGTCTCTACTTCCAAGTTGTCTTCTTCATTAGTGGCTGCCAAGGAGTCAACTTGGCTTCTCTCATCAATCAAGCATTCCTTTATAATAATATTTTTTTGCTTTGGGCATTTTGAAGTATTGTGCCCAATTTCAAGGCACTCGGAGCAACGGATGTCTTTAGCCCTTAGCCAAGATGTATCAAATCTTTTTCTCATAAACTTTTTCATCATCTTCCAAGTAACAAGTTCATCTTCCACATCAATTAGCCGCCTAGCTTTCAAATTATTCCACCAAGATTTTGCATATCCAATAAATTCTGAGGAGGCTAGTCTCACTTTACCATTATCCAAAAATTCGTGACAATCAAATATGCTCTCGACTTTTTCCAACCAATCCACACACTCAATATCGTTGCTGAATCCTCTAAATGGAGGGATGGATAAATTCACAAGCTTCATTTCATTCGTGTCATGAGATCTTCTACTCGAATTCGAAAGCTCTTCCATATAGCATTCTCTCTCACAACAATCATAAAAGTTTTTATTTCGGCCCCTTGACTCGATCGATGTACTGAATTTTTTTCTTGGTCTAGGAGTCCTAGGGTCCCTCACATGCCCACTAGAATTCTCCTATTGACTTTGTTGTAATTTAAGTATCATTTCCTTAATCTCATCAATTTGTTGTTGAAAATTTACTTGGCCTTGTCTTGTTCTATCTTGGTGGGAGGTGAGCTTGAGCTAGGCATTGCTCCTTTAATATAGCGATAATTAGTACCACTTCTTGTACTCATTGTCAACATAAAATAAGATCACCAAACTAAATCCAAATGCCAAAAATGGCTCTGATACCAAATGATATGTCCCAAACTCTAGTTGCACAAAATTACCAAATATGGAAATCGGATAGAGACAAATCCGATCTTCAATTTTAAAATAGGAGTAACTTCAAGGGCATATGGAGTTAAAGGCTGAAATTCGTAGGAGTTTAAATCAATAGTTCAAAGAGAATCATATCTAAAATCCAGCTTAAAACTCGCTTCACACTTGGAGATACGTTTTTGCAAAAATCATCCTCGGATTAGGGTTTTGTGAGACAGTTTCTGGCTGTCAAAATTATCACAACAAAATCATCACTTGCATACATCTAATCAAGCCCAATTTTGGAGGAATTATGCATAACAACCCCAACAATATCTATGTCAAATATGAGATTCAAATAACAAGCATTTGTAGGGCAAAACGAAAGCACAAAACTCAGAATAAATCTGCCAAACTCAAAAACAGATTCTTGGAAATGGATTCTTTCCTTTTAAAAAAACGATTATCAATTCCAAATCTCAACATAAACTCCACCAAATCCAGACCAACAAAGATGCAGCCAAGAACTTTAAGAAAACAGAATCCCTTCCCAAAAAGATGGATGAATGAAAGGTGACAAATCGATGAAGTCCGCAAATCCTCCAAAACAGAGGGGTGACTAGGTCGGCCAATGCAAAGAATGGCTCTCTCCACCGGGGGTTGCTATTTCTTCTACCTCCATGACACAAGCACCACCACACAAGGAAGAGGAGCTGGAAGAGGTAGCAAGAATTGGTTCACTTGAGATCTAGCAAGAACAAGTGAACTGATGATGAAGAATGAAGTTGCCCAAGAGGGTTCTCCACGAGTCTTCACGCAAATGCTAAGAGCAATCTCCTTTAGGGTTTTTCCAAATTATCTTTAACATTCACATTAGAAGGGAATAAAGACCCTCTAATGGCATGACGAAGCAAAAGATGAAATTGCCCTTGGAAAGACAAAATAGGGCATAAGGGCTCGGTTTGCATGCAAACCGAGCACCTTCCAATAACAAAGCAAATAACATTCTAAAAATCCACAAAAAAATATGTCCCAATCTATAACCAGTAACACACATAAAAATTTGATGTAAAAACTCGAGCAAACAATCTGAATTTGTCTAAAAAACTTATCTACTTTGCAGCTCCTTCAAGCCGGGAAATAAACGAGCTAGCCGATTGAGTCTACATGGCTCCACGTGGGGACGTGGCACGAAGCTCTTTTTCTTCATGCGTGATCTCCTCTGTAAAGTCTAATAAATCATTGTTCCCTGCAAAATAAGAGCATGTTAGACAAAGAGCGAGCCTCTTGGCTCACGAGCAGGTGATCGGTCCTCGGGGCACATCACCAAAGGGAATCTGGATGGGAAAAGTTTCAAAAACTCAAGCCTCCCTATTTCGATGCGGACATTTCTGACATTACACGGGCCGAGGAGTGGATACGCTCCTTAGAAGACAAATTTCACTTATGTGGAGATTAGCGAAATTGAAACGGTCAAATGTGCCATGTATACACATGAGGCGCGTTTTTGGTGGGACACAGTTAAGTCTTCTCAAAATGTCACAACCCTCACCTAGAAAGATTTCAAGGATTTATTTAATGAAAAGTACTTCAACTAGACTGTCGGAACCCAAAAATTAACGGAATTCATGCGCCTACAACTTACAGGAACCGTGATGGAATATGCCCAATGGTTTGAAGCATTGGCTTGTTATGGTCCTCAATTTGTGTCGACTGAAGAACATAAAGTCCATCATTTTGTGCAAGGACTGAAAATTTAAGTGTTAGAAGGAGTTGTCGGAGCCAGTACCGAGGGTCTTACCTATTCGAAGATTGTAGCAAGGGCACGAGCAGTGGAAGGAGTAAAGCTTATGGCAACTAAATAAAAGGAAGCAAATTAGAGGATGTGGAATGCCAGCCAACAACAATGAGGCGACCCATCACTAGGCCAGGGAGTTAAATGACCATCTGAGATTGGACCACAACAAAGAACTGATAAGAGACCCATGACAACAACTGCAGTCTCTCCACCTAATGCCTATCCAAAATGCAAGAGGGTGCATCGCGGCGACTATCTGGCTAGAACAGAAAAGTGTTTTTCTTGTGGAAAGCCAGGTCATATGGTCAAAAATTACCCAAACAGACACGGTGGCCAAGGAGGAGTAGCCCCTCGAGTCTTCACAATGTATGGTCCAAACCAAGACAGTGAGCAGCTAGCCATCGTAACAGGTACGCTTAATTCTATATAATAATTTTTATAAATAATGTTGATTCCCCTAGTTAAATTAAGAGATCTTCCTTATGATAAACGAGTTACTTAATCTTGATAGGAACAATCTATATTAACAAGTGTGCTACTTACGTTCTATTCAATTTGGGTGCTACGTACTCATTTATTTCCACAAATTTCTGTAAAAGGGTGAATTGTTTCTCTAGTAGTATAAATTGTACGCGTCATGTGTTATTGTCTTCTGGCGACAATCTACTTGCCGAGGGAATGCTTAAAGCCTATATGGTAGAGATAAATGGCTGTTTATTTCAGGTCGATTTAATTATAATGGACATGAAGGGATACAACGTTATTATCGGAATGGATTGACTATCTACTAACCAATAAATGATCCATTGTAAGAAGAGGGAAGTTTGTTTTTTGCCCTCCAAATGGAGAGATGCACACCTTCCAAGGCACCAAAGAAAAGAGAAAAGTAGCCATAATCTCATTACTCAAGGTAAACAAATTATGAGGAATGGCTGTGACGTATTCTTGGCAAACGTGATAGACACCACCGCAAATCCCAATACTAAGATAGAAGATGTTGCAATAGTTGGTGATTTTCCAATTGTTTTTCTCGATGATCTTCTTGATTGGCCCCCAGATGGTGAGATCGAGTTTGAGATCAACGTAAAGCCTGGAACAGAAAAAATCTTAAAGCACCCGTATCATATGGCGCTAGTCAAATTATGGGAATTGAAAATCCAATTAGAGGAACTAATCACCAAGGGGTTTATTTGCCTAAGTTTTTCTCCTTAGGGCACACTAGTGCTATTCGTGAAGAAGAAAGACGGAATAATGAGAATGTGCATCGACTATAGAGACTTGAATATGGTAACAGTCAAGAATAAGTATCCCCTACCAAGGATTGATTACTTTTTGACCAATTATATACGGTGCTTGGGTATTCTCAAAAATTGACCTCCGCTCAGGCTACTACCAGTTGACGGTCAAACCAGACGATGTGCCTAAGACCGCTTTTCGCTCTAGGTACGGGCACTATGAATTCCTGGTGATATCATTCGGGTTAACCAATGCCCCGACAGCCTTCATGGTCTTAATGAACCGAATCTTCAAAGATTATCTAGATGATATTATTATCGTCTTCATTAATGATATCCTCGTCTATTCCCGATTAGAGGCAGAGCATTGTGAACATCTACGGATGACCTTATCGATTCTTAGCCAACATCAACTGTACGCCAAATTTTCTAAGTTCGAGTTCTGGCTAAACAAAGTTGGCTTCCTCTGCCATGTGAATTACAAATGGTACCATTGCAGTTGGATGTGATCTAATCAAAATTAACTTTGACACCATCCATTCTTGACCAGATTAAGGAAGCTCAGCAAAGTGATATTGTGTGTGAGAAGTTCCGATTGAACCTAGACCTAGTAGAATTTTAAGACTATTTTATGTCTGTGGAAGGCATAGTGAAGTATAAAAACCAGTGGTATGTGTCAAACAATACAACCTTGCAAACAAAGATTCTACGAGAAGCCCACTCATCTAGCTTTTTAATCCATCATGGTTGTACTAAGATGTACAGTGATCTCAAGGTGCTCTATTACTGGCCCAAGATGAAGCATGACATCACTGTGTATGTGGCCTTATGCGATATATGTCAGCGTGTTAAAGCCAAATACCAAAGACCAGGTGGGTTACTCCAGCCATTACCAATTCCAGAGTGGAAATGGGAGCACATTATAGTGGATTTCATTACTAGCTTGCCCAAAACAGCTAGAGGTCTTGATGCAATCTGGGTGATCATAGACCAATTGACTAAGGTATCGCATTTTCTATCACTAGACATAATGTATAAGATGAACTAGTTCACTGAATTATATGTCAAGGAGATCATCTGACTTCACGGTATTCTAGTTTCTATCGTGTCATATCGGGACCTGATATTTACATTGGTATTCTAGAAGAGTCTCAATAAAGCCATGGGCACATAATTAAAGTTTAGCACAACATTTCACCTTCATACGGATGGCCAAAGCGAAAGGACAATCCAAACGCTCAAAGATATGCTTTGGGCTTATATATTGGAATTTCAGGTTGGATGGGGTAAGATGATACCTTTGGCTAAGTTTGCTTATAACAATAGTTTCCAGGCCAGCATTGGTATGGCACCGTATGAAGCACTACATGGAAGAAAGTGTAGATCTCCCTTGCACTAGGATGAAGCAGGTGAAGCTACATTCTATGGCCCTGAAATAGTGCAGAAAATGGCAGAATCGGTGGCCCTAATTAAGCAGAGGATGTTAACAGCCCAAAGCCATCAAAAGAGCTATGCAGATAATCGACGATGAGCCCTAGAATTCGATGAGGAGACAATGTGTTCTTGAAGATATCTCCTTTCGAAGGCGTTACCCATTTCGGAAGGAAGGGAAAGCTCAACCCCAAATATGCGGGGCCCTTTGTTGCTTATCAGCTATAGTTGCCTATCAGCTATAGTTTCCAGACTCTATGATGGGTGTACACACTGTCTTCCATATGCCCATGCTCAAAAAGTGTCGGGGTGATGCAACTATATATAACCCTTCCGATAATTTTGAGGTGTAGCCCAACCTAAGCTACAATGAAAGGCCTGTTTAGATCCTTGACTCAAAAGAGTAAAGGAGTTGCGACACAAACGAATTCTACTGGTCAAAGTTTTGTGGCAGAATCATACCACCAAGGAGGTCACTTGGGAGAAGGAAGATGAAATGAGAGCCAAGTATCCTGAATTATTCAGTAGCTAAATTTTAGGGACCAAAGTTTTTGTAAGGGGGTTGTATGTAATATCCCGGTAACGTTTTCCTGTATACGTAATGTAAGTACATGTTGGGAGGATTAAGATATTACATTTCGTATCTATATGTGTCAAATCGTGACGTGTAATTATGAGAAAAATATTATGGGATGAAAGTTAAGTTGGAAATTGAAGAGAAAAGCTGGAATTTAGTTTATACGGACGCCATGACGATGAGAATCAGGATCCACACAAGCGTGGATCACACATAGGACGCATCAGGACGTGGTTCTGCGTCCTAATGTTGTCTGTGTCATGGAGTTTCGGACGACTGCGGATGTCATGCAGACACGACCTGTCTTCTACAAACGTTAGGATGCCACTCCCAGCATGTTGGGACGCATGGGGATGGGACCCTACTTCTATCCAAACCTTTCAGACTACTGCAAATGGAAGCGAACGCATGCGGATGTGAGTGTTTTGAATCTATCAAATTATGCGACACATTCAGACGATAACGGATGCCTCATGCAGATGCCATATCATGTCCGAATAGGGAATTTAGATGACTCCAGATGTATTGGGACACATGCAGACAAGGCCAATTCGACTCTGTTCGAGTTTTGGATACTTTCGGACGCATGCAGACGGTAGGTGCAGATGCCATTTGGCGTTCAAATGTTGCCTGCGGACGAGTGTTTGAAGGAGTCAGGACGCGTCCTCTTGTCCTCACCCTTTAGTTTTTGGTTACACAGTAAGGTTCGGACGTGGTGCGGATGAAGTGCAGATGCCAAATGGCATCCGAAACTTCCCAGATCTAAAAATTATTTAGGGGAAAATGAGCGTCATTTTTTAATTAAAAATGCAAACAACGCATTCAACGCCAAGAAACCAAACCAACGACAGGGAGAGAAGCTCCACACCTTGACCACGTGTCTCCCTCCCTCCCTTGGCGTACGTTTTGTCTCCTTAGGTAAGCTTCCGTCTACTTAATTGCTCCTTCTCTTACGTCTGGTGTGTTGTGTTCTTTGGGGAGACCTTTTGAGTGAGGGGAAGAATTGTCTGGTGAGAGTCCCTTGAAAGTAAAAGCTCCTGTGTGTGTGAAACCAAAAATGAAGGTGAGTTTAAGTGTGGTTGGGCAAGTCTTTCAGTGTGTAAAGCAGAAGGAGAGTTGAGTTGCATCCCGGAGTTAAGGGTGAGCTGAAGTGCTGTTCGTAAAGTATAGTTCTTTGCTTGGGTAAGGAACTAGGTGTGCTTTGGCTATCAAAGCCCTACCCACAAGTAGTGTGCGTGAGTTTTACCATTTAGTTCTCTGTAATTTCCTCTACTACAGGTCTATATGAAATTGCTAGTTAGAAATGGATAATGGTATTCCTTATTGCTAGTTGATTTGATTAGTTGATAGTTCCTTGGTAGATTTACTGCTGTTAACTTCCTGAGATTTCTCTATTGCACTTACTAATATGAAATGCTTGGAAAAGTGATAGTTAACTAAAGAAGTTAACGAGGATTATTGGATGAAAAAAGCTTACTGTTAGAAAAATGAACTGAAGCATGAATAAGTTATGGGTTTCATTAGCCCTAATTCTTTTTGTGAAGTGTTTAAGTGCTATAATTATCTTGTGGGACTCGTTGTTGTCGAGTTACTTGCTGAAGATATCTATCGTATGCTGCAAATCTTGTTCAATTCTCCTGGGAAAATGCTAATGTTAGAATCATTGTGTAAATTAGTAGTTACCTTCTTTAACTCGAGCATGCTAATTAAGTAGATAACTAAAAGGTTAATTCTTTTAATAACTCTGTAACGACCCGGATTTTTGTAATTCCTTGAAAATGAGAGAAAATTTAAAATTTTTGAATGACTCCTCTGTAAAACAAAATCAGATTGCGATGCTAAAACTAGATCACTAGTACCCCTTCGTTGAACTCGTAATGAAATTTCAATTAATAAAATGCAGAAGCGTTATAAAACCATTTGTTTAAAACATTTTGGAAGAGTAAATAATTTAATGAAAGAACTCGAGGAAATGACTAAATAACTAAATTACAATTTATTACAACCATTTTGTCTCCTCGCTCTCTTTATGCCTGGCCAACCCCAATCTCGCTCGTGCAAATCCCTCATCCCTGCTTCATGTTCTGTTTATTATCTGTTCATCGTTTGTACTTACACCACAAGTAATACGTGAGCCTAATGGCCCAGTAAGGAAAAAGATTTAATGTAGTTATGAAATGCCTCTCCTTAGTCCTTTTTGGGATGGGGGCACCCAAACCAATCCTTTCATTACGTACGTTTGTTCATTCATTCATTACTCGTACATCGAGCGGGAGATTGGAGGACCCATATGGGGTGGTATAGTTGTTTGGACTAGCCTCTTGGGTGCAACTAGGTCTCTTTCCCGTCATGGTAGGGGCTCTGCCTAGCTACTGACTAGACCCGACTACCCACCAGCCACTAACTCCCCATTCATTACATTATGGACTAGCCTCCTGGGTGCATACCAGGTACCTTTCCCGTTAAGGTCGGGGCTGTGCCTAGCTGCCAAACTAGGCTCGATTACCCATTGATTTTATCATTCATTTTTAACATTTTCCTCCAGGTGGCACTCCTTATTAGTTTCCATTAATGTGATGCATGACCATACATTCTCATCCTAACATGATGCATGATGCTTTATAACATAACAATAACAGAAATTGAAGTGCGCATTGAAATGAAAGTTACTGTAATTGAAAGCGTATATAGAATAAAGTAAAGCACATAATGGCAGGTACATCCAAAATCAAAGGCGCACATAAGAACAAGTAATGACGATGAAGGACATGCTTGGATATATATATGATTCACAGTAATAAAGGAAACATAACTTAGTTAACATGCTCAAGGGTTAATTTCGTACATTTATCCTAGTTAACTAATCATGCTCAGGTTTAGTAGAAAATAACATGCAAACACATGCTGAAGACAGTTAATTATGAGCAAGGTTATAAGCAATACCAAGAAGACAATAACAATGGAAACATCATAATTGAAACTCTCGTTCATTCGTACTTAGTTCATTCTTCTTTCAACATCTCTATTATTTTCTAATAAAGTAAGGCATCATTGTAGAAATTACAGTAAATGAAATTGCAGTAAAAAATAATATATATAGAATCTTAACAAGGAATAATTAACATATTAATATTAATCTAGTTGGTGGTCTTAGTTTATTACATGCTCAATGTCTAATTAATTAACATGCTCGCTTAGTTAATTAACATGCATCAAGTTTAGTCAATTAAACATGCTCGAGTCTGAGTCTAGTTGTACTTTAGTTAATTACTCTGGTTAATTAACATGCTGCTAATTTATTTAAACATGCTAATTAAACATGCTAGTCATCTAATTGAATATGCTAGTTAGTTAATTTAAACATGCTATTTAATCAATTTAAACATGCTACGTATTAGTTGATTTACATGCTCAACTAATTAGTTAATTAACATGCTCCATGGTTGGTTATTACTCGAACAACTAACTAAGCTAATTGATATGCTTAGGTAATAATTAATGTGCTTAAGTTAATTAACATGCTTAAGTTAATTAACGGGCTTAAGTTGACAACAGAGTAATATATGCCTAAGGAAACAACAATAGAGATATTTAACTAAGCAGCAATTAAACATTCAACAATAGCATAGAATTCTTAGCTCATTTCCGAACTTCAGATAACTGTTATTGTTCACCCATTCCACATTGATCACAATTATCACTAACAATTTGAAAGGATCGTTTGCAGTAAAGGAAGTATTTGCTGGAATTAAATAGCAATACATATAAATTGCAGGAAACTAACAATCAAAGGAAATGCCAATCATCAACTAAGAATTTACTACTAGCTAGCAATTAACTACAGCAGTAACAATAAGGAAATCACAGTGCACTAGACATAAAACTCACGCACTGTACTTGTGGGTAAGGCCTCCAAATGGCCAAGACTCACCCATTTCCTTACCTCAACTCTTTACCGCGCACTCGTACTTAATTGCTATCCTTCCTCATCTTTCTGTACCTTCACAATTAAAACATTAGAACCTATAAATGAATTGTATTCTAACTTGTACAAATTCTAAGAACTTCTTCAACGCCCAAACGGAATATAACCTATCTCAATTTGAACTATCAACAGGATATCAATCTATCAAGTACAATACTTAACTTAGATCTCACAATTTCCATAGTCAACCCAATTGCAAAGTATATTCATGCTTCAATCATTGAACATGTAAGAACAATAGCAACAATCATCCAACCATTTGATTTAGAGCATCAGTTTAACATTTCCTACTTCCAACGAAATCCATTTATAACGTGTACTTAACATGCTTTAGACCAATAACAACACATAATATACCCTTTCCAAATAGAACCACCTAACCCAACATTCCATATCACAATACTAAGCCAATCCCAGTAGAATATATTTAAGCAAGAGTATCAATTACGAGGCTCACCACAAGGAGACAACCTTTCATCAATAATTAACCAAGTCCATCAAGTTATGAATCACGGTTTACAAATGACATATTCAACTCATCAATTCCTAATGTATGGCTGCAATGATAATCGCTAATAATGGCACAATTCACTTTACAATGAGCAGTCAATATCATTTCCCAAATCAACAACGGTGCATTTCAATGTCACAGTACATTATTCAAGCAATAGAGCATTAATTTTCCAAAATAAACACCCATAGTGCAAAGTCAAACCAAAGACTAACACGACATAGATAAATCTTCCAACTACAAAGTATATTATCCACTTATTGAACAATAACATAGCAATAAACAGAAGGGGACAGAGAGCAACATCCGAAATCAATAAAATAGAGAAGGAAGCTCACCATCAGAAGCTCTCGGCCAACCCTCTCAGAGCTCAGAATAGAACATATCAATTTTGTCATTTTTCCTCCACACCCATCTGCCCCTCTACGTCTTCTAGAGTAGAGGCACTCCATAACCTATTCCCGCCACAGCCACCACTACAAGGTCTACTATGTCTCTTGTGTCGACTTTCTGCATAGCAAGGACCAAGGAAGAAAACTGAACTACAAGCTGGACCAGGGCCTTCGGCCGGTCCACCTTGAATCGCCAGTTCCCCTGCTTCCCGAGGCCATTTGAGGCCATCCCTCAACGATCGCCTCCCTACGCCTAAACGCCAGAACGATGACATGCCAAGGGGAAGAAAAAAAGCCATGGACTTTCCTCGAACCATTGCCGAAAATCATGCCCGTCCTCCTCGCCATTGAATGCCCATCGTCATTGCCAGTCCATTAGCCTGGACGTCGCACATGCCACCAAACAGCGTCACCCTAGCACGCCACTGCTCTCTCCTCACCGTCGCGAGGAAATCGCCCACGAGACCTCCCAGCTTCTCCCTCGTCGTCGCCCTCTCTCTCTTCTCTCGGTTCTCCATCGCTGGAATGGCCAAAGGCAAAATTCTCCTTCCCCCCTCTTTAATTCTTGAATCGCCAGTAATTGGCGTGAGCTAGTTTTGTTTAACCGGTTCATGTTTCCCATCACCTCTTTTACCCCTCTTTGATCCAATTAATCTAATTAATTAAATCACCTTACATTATTAATCCCAATTAATCATATATAGTATAATTAAATTTATATTTATTTTATCTTGATTACATTAACTTCCATAATATCTAATCTAACGAGCACGTTCTTGGTAATACACCGATAATTATCCAATTACTCCAATACTCCCTTTTACCTTCCAAGTACCCTTATTAAATTTTGATATAAAAAGTCGGGTTATTACAAACTCATTCAATTTATTCACTTGTTGTAGTTTATTAATTTCTGAAGCTTACTTCATTAGTCGAAATAAAATGCTCAAGGATGAAGTGAATGACAAATGGAAAGTTATAGGAAGATATGATAAGCATGAATGACTTACTTGTTGTAATTCCTTTGTGGTACTAGCTGTTGTTGGTTGGTTTGCTTTAGATCTCCTTAATTCGAGCATGATTGGTGAATTAGTTTGATAGTGGTAATATTAACTCTTGAAACAAGCATGTTAACTAGTTAGATTAGTAGCCGTAAAAATGAGTTAAGATAATCCCGTTGAATTTAGTCCATCGAATCAAACTTTGCTTTGAATGTTTCTAGATCACTTGTTAGAATTAATTTATGTCCATAATCCATTATTTCTCATGTTGTTTGTTAAGTCAATAGATTTAATGTATCAGGTTGTTAGTGCTTTCCTTGCCATGCCTTTGTTGTTATGCTGTATAGATTCCTTGTTGTTCTTTGATACTCGTTATTAAATTATCATTCGTTTTATATTGTGCCAACATGCATCAAGTTAACATAAACAAGTAGGGAGTGCCACCTATGCGGTGCTACTCACGCATGCATATGTGAGGAAAAATGATGAAGAAAAGAAAGGAAAGAAAAGAAAAGAAAGAAACGGGAGTTGGGGGCCGGATGGGTATCAGATCTAGTCTGTAGCCGTATCTTATCGATAGAGGGGATTTTGTTGCAAGTAAATGATTAGATCCGATCAACAATTCCATCACAAAGGAAATCCTCCAATCTCCAGCTCGAAGTACGAGTAAAAAACGAACGAAAGAACAAATGAACGTAATGAAAAGATTGGTTTGGGTGACCCCATTCCAAACGAACTAAAGAGAGACATATCATATTGCATAACTTTTTTCCTTACTGAGTCTTTGGGCTTATAGTTTACTTGTGGTGTAGGTAATGAGATAAGGATGCCTGGAGCAGAGGAGGACGCATTTCCAGTTGAGCCTGCTGTGTATTCAGAAGAATCGCGACCTAAGTAGGTGGATGGCTCAAGAATAAAATAGATGAATTAAGTATTTCATAAAGATTTGGTAATGGGCATGTTTTGGATATCACGAGACTACTTTTATGCTTTAAATTTCGTTAATTATTTTTATCGAAATTATTATAGGAATTCTTATTATCAAAATTATTGTTATATTTATAAATTTACTTAAAGAGAATTAGTCTGTTATAATGCATGAAATTATAATGACAAGAGTGATTACTTTTATATTCTCTGTTATATTTCATGAACTGTTTTAATATACTGTTATAAACTGTGGCATTCATGCATCATGATAGCATTTATAAAACTACTGACATATGCATGACATGATAAATAAAAATGAACCAATAAACGTAAATATGTGTATGAGATAGACTGATAATGGTGTGACAACCTTGACGGTTAAGCCACAAGACTGTATAATGAATTCTAAGACTGATAAATCTCATACACCTTGATTGATAAGTGAAACTAAAGATGTAAGCAAGAGAGGATTGGTTCTTCTCTATGATAGATTGCATGTACATGAGCATAAGCATTGCATAAATCTTATTTCTTGTTGAGCCTTTAGCTCATTATATTGCCCGTGCTGCAGGAAATGAAATAAGTGTTACCAATGTGGACGAGGAAGCATTGCCAGTTGAAGCCTTGGGTTATCAACTAGATTTCACATGCTAAAGTTATGGCTCAAGACCAATAAAATTATGGTTTAATAATATCTTTAATTTCAATAAAGATTTTGTAAATATGAACTGTGTTTAAACTTATTTGAAAACTATGCTTTAAATTAATTATGTTCTATTCCGCTTAAACTTTGAATTGTTGAATTAATACACGTTTTTAAATGAATAAAAGAAAATATTAATTTATGATTAAAAATATAAGGTTTTAAAAACGGGATGTTACAAATGGTATCAGAGCCTAAGCAAGTTTAATTCGGTGTTGATAACACAAGACTCATCAGGTAATGATCCTCCAACTGTAAGTAAAAATTTTGTTGGGTTAATATTATTTGTTAAATTGTGTTGTTTCATATGCCCTTGCTAATAAGTTAAATCATATTTGTTTAGTTAATTAGAAAATAAATAACTCTGTATTAAAAAAAGTGAATGATAAAAGAAATAATAATAATAAAATAAAATTAAAATTTAAAAACAAAGTATATTTATATAATAAAATATATGGAATTAAAAAAATGAAAACA
Source organism: Begonia loranthoides (assembly GCA_022433065.1). Taxonomy (NCBI): domain Eukaryota; kingdom Viridiplantae; phylum Streptophyta; class Magnoliopsida; order Cucurbitales; family Begoniaceae; genus Begonia; species Begonia loranthoides. The sequence goes on from CM039472.1 coordinate 17,957,708, forward strand.
AAATAAAAATATATTTATATAATAAAATAAATAAATAAATAAATAGCGAAAGATAAAAGAAAAAGAAAATAAATAAATTCGAAATTTAAAAACAAAACAAAATATATTTATATAAATTTTTTTAATATAATAATAATAATATTAATAAATAGAATAATAATAATAAAATAATAAAAAAATATAATTATATATGCATATATATACATATATATAAATAAATAAATAATAATAATAAATAAATAAAAAAAGTAAGATAAAATAACTAACTGAATTAAATAATAAATAATTCTTAAAAACATTTCTCAATACATCGTTAAAACATTAAAGTAAAATAAATATCCTAATATTTTATCAACTTTTGTAGCACAATAGAAATGGCTAAACGAGCAAGAATTAATGAACAAATAAATGATACGAGAGAAGAAGCATCTATGGAATAAGAGAATAGACTTGCGGGTGTTAGTACTTAAATAAGAAGTGAAAAAGCCCTTGATCGCATAGCTACTGTAGTGGAAAAATAATCCTTGTATATGCAGTAGCATTTCTGATTTATGGAGCAATTCATAATGAATGGAAATGGAAATGGAAATGGAAATCATCCAACAATAGCGTTTCCTAAAAAATCTGGCTAGGAGAAATTTTAGCGACTCAAGCCTCCTACTTTTGATGGCAATGTATCCAATGTTGTTAAAGCTAAAGAATGGATTTGTACAATGGATTACATGTTTGAATATGCCAACATCACTGATGCTAAAAAAGTCAAATGTGTTGCTTACCTATTAACCCAAGAAGCCCGATTCTAGTGGGACTCAGTGAAGACTACTCAAAATATTTAAACCCTTGAATGGAAGGCCTTCAAGGAGTTATTTTATAGCAAATACTTCAATCATACCATCCCAACACAAAAGATGGTGGAGTTTATAAAATTGCGACAAATACGAACGGTATCAGAATATATTAAAAAATTTGAAGCATTATCCCGATTTGCTTCACATTTAGTAACTATAGATGATGCTAAAGTCAATCACTTTGTCCAAGGTTTGAGAATGGAAATTCTTGAAGGAGTCACAGTGTGAGGAATAGAAGGTGTTCCCTACACAAAAATCGTTGCAAAAGCACTAGTGGTTGAGAATGTAAAATTAATGGCAGTAAAGCAGAAGTAGTTTAACCAAAGACTGTGGAGAAACAATCAAAATCAGGAACGAGGTGGTCCGTCCATAAATCAAGGAACTAAACGACCAGCAAATAGTGAAGCACAGAGAGTAGACAAATGCCCTATGGTTAAACCAACTAATCAGTCAATGCCATGCCCAACATGTCTTAAAAATCATTTCGGGCAATGCAGATTGGGTTCGCACTGTGTTACAAATGTGGAAAGATGGGGCATATTGCACAATTTTTCCAGACCCTGGTTAAGAAACCAAAAGGAGTGGCTCCACGAGTTTTCTCCTCATATGAAGAAAATAAAGAGGAAGAACAACCACTAGTTGTGTCAGGTACATATGATGTGCCCCAAATTCTGTCACTTGAGCCCGAGCCAGGGGCTCCTTTATTTCTAACTTTTTTATTTGTTTTGTAGGTTTTGAATCAAATAAACAAAGAGGAGTTGGCATTTGGGCTAATGGAGGTTTTACAATCTTTGGGGAAAAATTGTGAGCTGTTTTTCCGCCTAGATTCTGACCTCCGACAGTTCAAGTGGATTTTTGACGATCGGGATGACGTTGTTTCACCTTCGGTCCTTCATACCAAATGTATCCAACATCTAGAGGTTTCAAACGAGCTATTTAACGTTGTATTTGTGCTCCATTTGGTATGTCCAATGTCTTTGTTTCAGAGAACAAAACTCAGACTCAGATTTTATTGTTGTTGTTTTAATTAAGGGTTTGTTTAGTCTTTTGCTACGAAGGGATATTTTAGTCCTTTTATGATTTTGTTGTAAAACCTTAGGGTTTTATATACCCTATTTTCGAATGGAAGAACTAGTTGAAGATTGACTAGAAAATTGTGTTTCTCTTGGAGAGCATAGCCGCGGCCACCCCCTCCCATTGAGCTGATTCTTCCATCCCCCTTGTAAGGAGTTCTTGAAGCGTCCTTTCCTTGAAATTTCAGGGTTATTACCTCTTCCCATCCCTTATCTTTGTGGTGAGGATTGTGGCGTGGAGGTAAAGGTAGGTTTCCAACCTTGGAGAGTGTTTGTTGTTAAACTAACCGCAAGTCGTCCCTCTCACTAGGAGGCTACGGACTCCTTGGCTTTTTCTTCTCGATTCTTCAAGGTCCTATTTACGATTTCTGGATATTTTTGGCACTTACAGATCCTATTATGTGAGTATTGAATCGGTGTTTGGTGGATCGTTCATAAACTGTATGTTGGTTAGTGTTTATTGTGGAATCCATTTTAGCTGCTGAATCTGTTTTATTTGCGGATTTCTGGAAGCTCGATTTGCAGCTCTGTTTTGGAAGTCTTAAGCTCCTTGGATCAGTTTTGTGTCTTCTGGAAAGTTGTTTATTTCTGAGTTAACGGACTACCCTCAAAAGTTGGGATTATTTCGCTGTAATCATTTTGAGTTATTTACGTTCAAAGACCGAAAGGTATTTCTGCCCTGCTGAAACCCTAGATTCGGGTTGATATTGATTTCGACATATCCCCTAATCCAGAGTGGTTTTTGGATTGAAATTTTGAAGCAACTCTTCTGAATGTGTTAAGTTTAGGTCCTCCAAATTACAGCTCTAGTTCATGTGTAAATTTGGAGCTTGATCCATTTCATTGCTACTAGCTCGGGTATTGACAGTTTCCGGAACAGATTGTAGAACTTGTATTTGTGGCATACTTGGATTCTATCATTATTGGCTGCCAAGGAGTCAACTTGGCTTCTCCCATCAACCACACTATCCTTTAGGATAGTACTCTTTTGATTCAGACATTTAAAAGCATTGTGCCCAATCTCAAGGCACTCGGAACATCGGATGTCTTTAGCTTTTAGCTGAGATGTATCAAATCTTTTTCTCATAAACCTTTTCATCATCTTCCAAGTAATAAGATCATCTTCCCCATCAATTTGATGCTGAGCTTTTAAGTTATTCCACCAAGATTTAGCATAACCAACAAATGACGAGGAGGCTAGTTTCACTTTACCTTTATCCGAAAATTCGTGACCATCAAATATGCTTTCAACTTCTTCCAACCAATCCACACATGCAATATCATTGTTGAATCCTCTAAATGGAGGGATGAATAAATATATATGCTTCAAATCATCTTTTTCATGAGATCTCCTTCTCGAATTCAGAAGCCCTTCCATAACACTTTCTCTCCCACCCCAATCATTCAAGTTTTTATTTTAACCCCTTGACTCGGCTGATGTGTTGAATTTTTCCCTTAGTTTAGGTGTCCTAGGGCCCCTCACATGCCTACTAGAATGTTTCTCTAGACTTTCTTGAAGCCTAAGAATTATGTCAAACAACTCCCGCTTAGTAGGCTCGGTTTGGTCATGAAATCCCTCGGGTGGTGGTGCACTTGAATTATTTCTCATCTCTCTAGGGTTGTGATAGCGAGCCCCACTTTTAGTACTCAAAATAACCCTCTTAAGTCACAATAATACAGCAAGAAAATGTGAGCCAAGGCTCTGATACCAAATGATAGAATCCAAGTATGCCACAAATACAAGTTCTACAATTTGTTCTAGAAACTATCAATACCCGAGCTAGTAGCAATGAAATGGATCAAGCTCCAAATTTACACGTGAACTAGAGCTGTAATTTGGAGGACGTAAACTTAACACATTCAGAAGAGTTGCTTCAAAATTTCAATCCAAAAACCACTCTGGATTAGGAGATATGTCAAAATCAATATCAACCTGAAACTAGGGTTTCAGCAGGGCAGAAATACCTTTTGGACTTTGAACGTAAATAACTCAAAATGTTTACAGCGAAATAATCCCAAATTTGGAGGGTAGTCAGTTAACTCAGAAATAAACAATTTTGATAAGAAAAGAAACTGAACAACTGTTCGTCTTTGCAGTCTTCTCCAGTCTGCCGCTATCTTCCTGTGAGTCATATCGGTAAGTTTTGTGTGTACCAAAAATTGAAGTCATCCTCTTGCAACTTTTGGGTGTCTTCTCTCAGCCTTCGCCCTCCTCTCCTTCGTGTCGTCATTGGAGAATCTTCTAGTGAGGGAGAAGAGAAGCTGCCAGATCCGAGTTGGAGTGCTGCCTTCTTGCAAGTAGCCGTAGAAGTCAGAGACACTGCCATTGAGTGTTGTTCGGACCAACTTGTTACATTTCTGCATCTTCATTTTATCCATTTCATCTTTCTCCATCGGGAGAAAACTACCGCCAAAATTGCAAAGGACATTCACCTTCCATCTTTGTCGCTCGTCCATTTTCCCAACCACTATCGAATTCCAACTCACCCATTCCCACGAGCCAACTAATTCCCACACCTCCAAACTATTCTTCTCCATCAACAAATTCATCTCTATTTCACAGAGACCATCCCCCATCTCAAGCTCTCCTTCTCAATCAATTTCGCCTCTATCCATTCGAACACAATCTTCACCAAAATCTTGATTTTTTGCCTCAGACCAATCCAAAGACTTCTCCCCGTCACTTTCTGAGTGCAAAGGCTTGCCTTGCACTGCCTCTCGCCATTTTTTTTCCTTCTGTCAAAGTCGGCGTTCTTGGCTTCCTCGACCTTCGCTGGAAACATTCGAGTTTCCAGTTCCAGGAGCTTCCTTCATTGTTTTGCCAAGTCAGCCTCCACTACTCCACTCCTCCACTTAACTTCTGCCACTTGTCGTACCTTTTTGCCCATCTCCCCTGTTAATTAAATTTACCCAAATTCCCCTTTACCAAGACTTTGAACCCATTTCCTTCCTGACCTCAACCTAGCCACGGCAATCCTTTGCTTCCACCAACGATCACCCTCGTCTCCGAGCCCAGTGGCGTGCCGGCCGGATTAAAAGCATCCCGAGTCACATCAGTTGGTATTTGACTTTATACAAATCTAATTAGTATTCATATAGCATCATAAAATACAAATTAAGAAGTTTACTAATCTTTTCAGGCACTATTTATATTAATAATATTGCTGCAAATATCTTATTTGATTTGGGTGCTATCACTCGTTTGTTTCAACTGAGTTCTGCACAAAAATAGATAGCCAACCCAGTCTTATGAATTATGCACAAAGAATACTTTTACCTTTTGGCAACTATTTTTCTGCCTAAGGAATTCTAAAAGCATACACAATTGAGATATGCAGCCGCTCATTCCATGCCGATTTAATTATTATGAATCTACAAGGATATGATATCATCCTAGACATGGATTGGTTGTCACAACATGAAGCAATTATTGATTGTAAAAAGAAAGAAGTTCACTTCTGTCGTCCTAATGGCAAACCCCATATCTTCCAAGTGGTTAAGCAAAATAGCAAATTAGCATTTATTTCTGCGCTCAAGGTGAATAAACTATTCAAAAATGGATGTGACGGGTTGTTAATAAATGTAATGGACATTACGACAACCCTAAGAGAAAAATTATATGATGTTACTGTGGTCCAAGACTTTCCTGAAATTTTTCTTCATGATCTCCATAGATTGCCGCCCGACCATGAAATTGAGTTCAAAATTAATTTACATCCCGATACGAAACCCATTTCCAATAATCCAAATAGAATGGCACCAGCAGAGCTATGTGAATTGAACATACAACTGGAAGAATTGATAAAAAATGGCTTCATCCCTCTATGTTTCTTACCATGGGGAGCTCCAGTCCTATTTGTAAGGAAGAAAGATGGATCATTAAGAATGTGCATCGATTACTGGGAGTTAAACAAGGTTACAATTAAGAACAAATGTCCTTTGCCCCGAATTGATTATTTATTCGATCAATTGGAAGGTGCAAGTGTTTTTTCAAAAATTGATCTTTCGTTCGGGATATTATCAACTAAAAGTTAAACTTGAAGATATTCCAAACACAACATTTTGCATCAGATATGGACATGATGAATTTCTCGTAATGTTATTCGGTTTAATTATTGCTCTAGTAGCATTTATAGATCTGATGAACCGAATTTTTAAGGAATATCTGGACAAATTCGTCATAGTATTCATTGATGATATTTTGATCTATTCACGTTCAGAGGAAGAACATCAAGAGCATTTGAGAATTTCACTTTCTAAGTTGACTAAAGATAAATTATACGCAAAATTCTCCAAATGTAATTTTTTGGCTGAACAAGGTAAGTTTTCTTTGCCATGCAATTTCCAAAGAAGGAATCGAGGTTGACCCAACAAACATCCAAGTGGTAATCGATTGGTCCCAACCAAAGAATGTAGGCGAAGTGAGAAGTTTTCTTGGATTGGAAGGCTATTAAAGATGTTTTATCGATAGATTCGCACAGACTGCATTGCCCTTGACAAGTTTAACAAAGAAGAATGTACGATTTTTGTGGACAAATGACTGAGAGGAAAGCTTTCAAAAACTAAAACGTCTATTAACTACTGTTCCTATTCTGGCATTACCTATAGAAGAATGTAATTTTTGTATTTATTGTAATGCATCTAAATACAGCTTTGGTGGGGTACTCATGCAGAACGAAAAAGTGATTGCTTATACATCAAGATAGCTTAAACCACATGAAGCTAATTGTCCCACTCACGACCTGGAACTTGTTGGAGTAGTATTTACGCTCAAAATTTGGAGACATTACTTGTATGGACAACAATATGAAATTTATACTGACCACAAGAGTTTGAAATATATTTTTATGCATAAGAAGTTAAATATGAGACAATGACGGTGGTTGGACTTCGTAAAATACTATGATTACGAGATCAAATACCATCCTGGTAAGGCCAACATTGTACCAGATGCTCTAAGCTGAAAGGTTTCTAACATGAGTCTAATGTGCGATGAAATGCCATCAAGACTTCTAAAAGATGTTCAGGAGTTGGATGTGCAATTGGTTCCTGCTCAATTGGATGTTATGTTTTGTACATTTAACCCTGAAGTCTTCCATTTTGGAGTAGATTAAAGAAGCCCAACAAAGTAACTTATGCAAGGATTTTGAGCTAAATCTAACGCTAACAAAATATAAAGAGTATTTCATGTCTTCTGATGGAATAGTAAAGTGTAAAGATAGATGGTTTGTATCCCGTGACCCCCAACTACGAACAACAATCTTAAAAGAGGCTCACACCTCAAGTTTCTCCATTCACCGCGGGTGCAATAAGATGTACAAAGACCTCAAAAAATATTATTTTTAGCTAGTAATGAAGTATGATATTGCAGAATATGTGGGATTATGTCATGTGTGTCAACAAGTTGAAGCTGAACATCAAAGACCCAGTGGAATGCTTCAGCCATTGAGGATACCTAAATGGAAATGGGAAGATATTGTAATGGACTTTGTTACTGGTATACCGAGGACCGTCAAAGAAAATGATGCGATATGGGTAATTATTGACAGATTAACCAAAGTTGCCCATTTCTTATTGGTACGGATGGCTTATAAGATGAGTCAATTTGCCAATTTATATATCAAAGAGATCGTTCGATTGCATGGTGCACCAGTTTCCATTGTTTCCGATCGGGATTCACGATTCACCTCGGCCTTCTGGAAAAGCTTAAATAAGGCCATGGGTACAGAATTGAAGTTTAGCATGACCTTTCATCATGAAACTGGTAGATAGAGTGAAAGGACAATTCAGACATTAGAAGAGATGTTGTGTGCCTGTGTTCTTGATTTTCTAATTGAATGGGGAAAGATTTTACTATTAGTGGAGTTTGCATACAATAACAATTTCTATGCTACTATTGGTATGGCTCCATATGAGGCATTATATGGAAGAAAATGCAGATCTCCTTTATATTGGGGCAAAGTGGGAGAAAGTAAGTATTTCGGTCCTAATATCATTCAACAAACTACTGAATCCGTTGCTTTGATATGTCAGTATATGCTTTCAGCTGTCGTTAGAAGAGTTACGCAGATAATTGTCTAAGAGACTTAGAGTTTAATGAAGAAGATTTGGTATATCTAAAAATATCACCTTTTCAAGGAATTATGAATTTTAGAAAGAAAGGAAAATTAAGTCCCAGATACATTGGTCCTTGTGCAATCACTAAAAGAATGGGAATTGCAGCTTATCAACTTCAATTACCAACTTCTATGGATTGCGTGCATAATGTGTTCCATGTTTCGATGTTGAAAAAATGTTTGGGCTACCCAACTGTGGTATTACCTCATGAAGATGTGCAAATTCAAAAGAACCTCAGTGATGAAGAGAGACCATTGCAGATCTTAGACTCAACTGTACAGAGCATAATATGCACAACACATATCACCCAAAATAAGAGCAATCGATAAACATTTACATGTTTTCAACCCTCTAACAAATCCATATCAACAATCATCGCCAAACAATCAAACACTTGAAAATCACAGATAAGGAAAACCCTTTACTTGCATAACATCTCATACCACAGCCTTAGCCTCTGCATCCTCCTGTTTCCATTGCTGCACCAAAGACAGGAGCTTCCCATCCTTTTCAGCTCACACCCTCCTTCGATTCCCAGTGCTAGAGAAGAAGTTCTCTCTTGTCTCTGTCTCTCTACCCAAATTGCAGCTCACTGAAGAGAGGATCACTCTCTGCCAAGACCAGAAGGTAGAGAGTATAAGCTCACTCGCACGCCCAACCAACCACAAATGAATGCCAATCCTCCAATTTGTCCATTTCCCGTAATTCATCCCATGTTTCTCCAGCTTTACAAAGCTTGCCCATCATGTAGAGTGTGGTTCAAGGTTGGAAGGAACATGGGGTTGTTTGCGTAGCAAACAACGGTTCAACCCGAATCGAGTCAAACCAGATTCGGTCACACTTGGGTTAGAGCACCCGATCATAGCCCCCAATCCTTGCAACTTAAAGCCTGAAATCATAGTCTACGCCATCGCCAATTTGTCCAAAATATAGAATGCAGGGAGAAGAAGTGACTTACCACATCTTGACACTAAAAATTGCAGCAGCGGGAGCTCCAATTCATTCGATAGGATTCGGGTAATCTCGTGCCCTAGCTTTGCTGCTCAGGCGCTTCTCCAACACATACCCCCACAGTTTCGTTCCCACCAAGCTTTTCAAAAATGTCGCTCGAGACTCACCATCTTCTTCACGATCGTCTCTCTCCCTCGCTCACTAGTGATCTCTCGCTCTCATTTCGTGAAATGGCAGAACTCCAGACGAAAACTCCTCCCCCTTAGCTAATGAACCCGAGCTGGACCAGAGCCAAATGGCATGAACCGGTTCTGCTGAACCGATTCATGCCTTCCATCACCGTCCTTTAATCCTCTTTAATCCAAGTAATTAAATTTATTTAATTCCCTTACATTTAATCCCAAATAATCTATTTTATCCCATAAATCTTATTCTTCTTCTTTCAATTAAAAGAAATTTGGCCATTCATAATTGATCTCGAACCCGTCCGAAAATGCAATTTTGGACGAAGGAAGGCGTCCACACCTTTGTCTGCGTTCGTCTGGTCCAGTCCGAAAAGTTGAGCTACAGACGAGTTAGGACGCAAAGCCTCATCCTGAATTGTCCTAAAACACAGGGGACAACATGCAGTACATTTTTGGATGTGACTCCACGTCCACGTGTCATTCGCTATCGTCTGAATGTGTAAAACACACAATCCAAGGAAATTTCCATGTTTAATTTAATGACCCAATAAAACACCCCTTCTTCCAAATTAATCTTAATCATTCTCCAATAAATTCCCAAAGTTATAATCTATGAATATGTCATTGGTAATACACCAATAATTATCCAATTACTCTGAATACCCCTAATTACTTTCCAATTATCTATTTTAAATTTTGATATAAAAAGTTGGGGTATTACACTTTGTCTATGGTTGATCGATAAATGAACTGTGCATGTTGATTAATTGTGCTCCATGCTTGTTACTTCTCCATGTTTAAATGAGGAGAAATGATTTTGGTTACTTGCTGTGAAGTGTTCACATTGGATATATGTACTGTTAAGGATAGTTTTGGGAGAAATAATGTTATCGAAATTATTAAGGATAGTGAACTATAAAAATGGGGACAAGGAATTTTGATTAATGATTGGTTATTAATGATAAATATTATGGTTTTGAAGGTATTGGAAAGGAAGAAAGGGAACGGTTAAGTACGGGTACGCGTGAAATCTTAGAGGTAAGTCATATGTATGTGTTTTACCAAAAAGCTTACATCGCAAAAATTAGGAATTGGATGTTGATTGTTTACTTCTTTCATAGATTATTAAGTTAGGTTGCGAGCATGTCCTGAGGATTGTATTGATATTTGATGTCGTGTTTATTAGAATTAGGTTCTTTTAATGATATGTTTATTAGATTTTAAAGGAGTTGATATTAAACATGTTTTGAGGCCTATATAGAGGAGATTTAACTATAAGCATTCAAGAAAATCATGCATCATGTTTTTTAAAATGATATCGAAATGGTTTTTCATTCATAGTTTTAAAGAATGGTTTAATGGATGCTCACATATACTAAGTGTACGGTGTTCACAAGGGTTGATCACCCGAAGTGGACAACCAACATTTGGGTTGTAAGAATATTGATTTTATCATTGAAAGTGAAACAGATAATAAAGGAATTAAACATAATAAATGTAAAAGAGATGATATTAGTTGTGAGCTTGTTAGCTGGTTCTCGGTTGGAGTCGAGATTTGTCAAGGCAATGGTATGATGTGAGTCGCTAGTTGTGCTTTTAAAGTATGTCATTGCCACTACCAGAGCTTTCAAAGTATGCCATTGTTGCTCGTAACTATTGTGGGTCGATGTGTATTGGTGTACATCATAGCTATCAGGCAGTTTGATCGGAGTTGAACCTTTATCACATAGTGGGTCTCTGGATGATGTCGGGACAGACTGACCAATGGTTAGTGAGGTCGTTTAAGCATTGCAGCGGACGATCTCTAGCTTTTGGATTATGCTATTGCTAGTAAGCTTTCAGACCATGTCGTTGCTGCTATACCAAAGCTATCAGGTTGGATGCATTGGACGGACCAGTCAACAGCTAGCGAGCTTTTAGACTATGCCATCGCTGCTATGTCTGGGGCGTTGGGGTCGGATGCATTAGAGAAAAAGACTAAAACATAAAAGATAAAAGAAAATGAAAACAGAAACTGCATATGAGATTTAAAGCTGCATGGTAAGTTCAGCGTTAGGCTCATTAGTTTAAGTCTTGTGGATGTAGGTACACATACGAGGTCAGTATGATGAGCAAGTTAAGGAGTAGTTGATGAAGGATTTGTATGTGCAGATCTTGTCGAGGAAAACGGTTGTAAAATATTTTGTAAAGATAATATAAAAGGTTTATTTATTTTATTATTCAAATGATTGGTTATATTTATAAAAGCTTTCCGCTGCGATTTGTAGAAGAATTTTATGAAAGAAAAGTCTTTCATTGATTTTATAAAAGAAAATTTTTTAAATTTTATATGTTTTCAAATGTAAGAAAAAGGGGCCACTACACGTTTCTTTTCGTGGAAACGTTTCTTTTTGCAGCTTCACTGTTCAACGTGGCACATCGTCTTTATAATACGATGTCTTCCATTATGCGGACACGTTCCTGTCCACAGACACGTTCCTTTCCAACTTCATTGTTGACCGTGGCACACTGGCTTTATAATACGACTTCGTCTATTCTATGCGCACATTCTTTTCTGTAGACACGAACCCTTTCACTAATCCTAACACTTTTGCGGACACCACTCTTCTGCATTTTCCGCCAATAGTTGTCCACCATGTATACAATTCTTACGCAAACAACTCACTTCTGTTTACCCATTCCAATCCGCGAGCACCCTTACGTCGACACTTTATGCTTTATTCTTTCCTACTTCTTTCACCTCTATCTTTTCTTACTGAAATCTAATAACAATAATTCTTTCGGGGATATTCTTACATTCTTCTTTGCAACTTCTTTCTACACCAGACTTTTATAATTCCTTAAGTTACTTAATAAATCTCATATTTTTATTAAAAATAAAATCTTTCAGTCCAGCTTTCTTTATCTTGTGACTTATTTAATTATTCTAATGTTTTTATTAGAATATAATACTCCAATCTAGTTTACATAATTTTTTAACTTGCCTTAATAAACAAATTCTATATTTTATTACAATATTATTCTAATATATACAGTATATAAGTTTGCAATTGTGACAACATTCATCCCATTTATACTCTAAAATGTCACGTCACACTTGAAATTGTTCGTGAAAATTTTAAGGGTGTTACAATATGAAGTTTAACATAAAACATAAATTAGATTTGTGGTTTTTATGGAGGATGATTAAAGAATCATTGATAATGAATACGATTCATCAATCTATAAAATCAATAATTGGTCTTTTGATTTTAAATCATAAACTTGATTTATGATTATTGAATGATCGGAAGATCATACGATTTGTTGATCAATTTGAAAAAAAAATAGCCTTTTTTATTTTAAATCATAAATTTGATCTATGATTTTTTGAACCCGAAATGAAGTGGAGAATCTAACCGCCCAAGAACACAAAGATCTTAAGATAGATTTTTTTTGTAATTTTAGAAATATCCAAATTTCAACTCAATCATTATCTAATTTATTTTATCGTATGATATAAATGTTATATCATTATCAAGTATTCACTTGTCATATCATTTTTTTGCATATAGGGCCTATTATTGCTTTTTCTCATGTTGTCATGCATTACATTTAAATTGTTTATAATGCTTATATTTTTAATTTAATTAAAACTGTATATTCATGTGGATGAATTAAGTGAGAAAATAAATTATTGTAAAATTTTAAATAGTTAAAAATTTTGCACTATTAATAAAAACTAGGGAAATTAATGAAACAAGCACTGAACTATGAGGGCAATGACAAGTCAACCACTAAACAATTTTTGCTAACAAATGAAATAGTCAAGTATGAGAAATGAACAAAATAAACATCGTTGTCACATTTTTCATTAAAAAATATTTTCTTTTCTTAGTAAGAATCCTAATCTAAGGATGCAACAACCCGATTTTTATTTGCTTTAAAATCGCGTGAAATTTAAAACTTTTTCTTTTATAAAATTAGAGTAAGACTTTCTTTATAAAAACCCGAGCGTTAAAACTCTTTACTTAAAACATTTATCAATTGCAGAAGAAGTAATAAAATCTTTTTTTATAAAACACAGCGGAATTTAAAACAAAGCATTAAAGAATATTAAATAATTTACAAACCCATTTTACAAATAAATTCCCTTTTAAATTCTTTAGCCCAGCTAGCCACAAGATCCACCCGTGCAAATCCTTCATCAACTGTCTTTGACTTGGTCACCAGTTCCTCGTACGATACCTACATCACAAGTTCTAAACTAATGAGCCTAATGCTCAGTAAGTGATAAAAGAAATGCAATGCAAATGATATGCATGATCATACAATGCATTACAAAAGAGAACCGTATCTCTTCTGGAAGTCAGGGTGGAATACTCCCAAGGTCATGTGGCTGAACCATTTCACTCCGATGGGGAGATATATCCATCGGGGGTGTTCCATATGCCGGTATCCTCACTTTTGTTAAAGACGTTGGGGGTTTTAGAATGGGGTAAAGGTGAACCCAGCTTCCACGTAGCTAACTCTCATCTCACCGCTCCCTATGTTGAAGTATACTACCGTATGGAAGTGTCACCGATCACCCGAACCCCCACACGCCTATTTACATATATTAATTATGTCATGCAATATGTTCGTGAATACATACAGTCCTATATGATAAAAACGTCTAATAAACATGATAGGCTCCAAGAAAGAAATAGAGAACCTTAAAGAAATCTGTTCCGGAAAACTGTCAATACCAGAGCTAGTAGCAATGAATGGATCAAGCTCCAAATATATAGGTGAACTAGAGCTGTATTTTGGAGGATGTAAACTTAATACATTCAGAAGAGTTGCGTCAAAATTCCAATCCAAAAACCACTATGGATTAGGAGATATATCAATTTCAATATCAACCCGAAACTAGGGTTTCAGCAGAGCAGATTTACCAATGATTATTCAAAACGGCATAACTCGAGCTACATACATCAAATGGAGTCCAAATTTGGAAGGCAACTCCCTGACTCAATCTTTAAGAAATCACTAGAAGACACGAAACAGAGAGGAACGTCGTAAAGGTCTCAAACAGATACCATATTCAGCGAAAACAACAATCCAGCAAGAAAAACAGATTCAGCAGTTCAACAATAATCCGAAAATATCCTTCTTCAATCAACAATCCACAAAAGGTTTCTTAAAAAATTATTAAGCATTCAATGACCCGAACATTAGGGTGTCCAAGCATTAAGAAAAGAACATAAAAGACCTTCAAGAATCAAGAGAAACTTCAATGAAGTCCACGGACCTCCTAATGAGAGGGGCGACTTTGTGGTTGGCTGAAAACTAACACTCTCCAAGGGTGGAATCTTCTTTATCTCCACTCTACAAACCTTACCTTGATGATAAGTGAATGGAAGAGATAATATCCCAAGGAATGCAAGGTTGAGAAGCTTCAAGAATCCCTTGCTTGGGTGATGGATGAGGACGGCGCAAAGGGGAGGGGGAGGCTGCGGCAATGCTTCTTCAAGAAACACCAAAATTTTCTTCAATTCAAAAAACTCCCCTCTAATCTTCCAAGGGAGGTTGCTTAACCCTAAGGTTTACAAAATAGTTCTAAAGACTAAAATACCCTTAATAACGAAAATTCGGCATGAGGGTGCGGTTTTCATGGAAACCGCACACCTCTCTAGCATCTCATAACACAATAAAAGAAAACCAAATAAAATTGTTGTTCAGAATATTAATTCTACTAAATTAAAACAAGACCTTAAATAACATTTGTAGTCTTCACATCATCACACTTCATGGCTAATGTGGAATTCGGCTTGGGCTGGTGGAGCACCATCCCAAGAGATCAAATGAAAAGGAACTCCTTTATCGTCTTGTGATACCTCTTTCAAAGAATCCCACATCTTGGTATTTCTTGCAAAATATAAGTTAGTTAGAAAAGAAATAAGCTCTTTGACTCGACTTTGGACGATCGGATTCTGGGGCACATCAAAACATATCATTAAACGAACACACATCATGCAATCCTAATTCTTACGATGTAGGGTCCGAAGACCAAAACTAAGTAAGTATCAACTTACCTGGCATCTTCAATGCGATTATGTTGTTCGTCTTAGTACTTCGTAAAACCGAACGGTATTCCATCTTAATAACCTATTTCCCACAGCAGAGTAAAGAACCATTTAATTCCCACACTAACATGGAATTATCAAGTGAATAATTTATAAAGTCAACTTCATATACCCTTAATTATCCAAGTCTCTCATTCAACAATGAATTATAGGACATTACACATTCTCTCAATCTAGTGATACCAAGTAGCAACAGCCAACGGAGAACCGTACATATCAAAGTTACCATTAAGTAGAGAACTGTCTCTATCAATAAAGCATAATGGTTCCAATATGCCCTCAACTATCTAACAACTTCACAATTACAACCGCTCAATGTCCAATATATTCAACAAAATAGTAATAGCCAACACTTAACAACATCCTCTCAAAATATGTCCCTCGACAGAACAAACTAACAACCAAACATTTAAATCTGAATGACATTCTCCACAATGACCAATGACAGAGAATACACTCCTACGGTTCGAAATTGATAACAGTATAGAACATCCTAATTAACTTCTCATGGAACTTATCATAGGGAAATCAACTTCAATCAACAAAGCATACAACTAGAGGTTCACAACAACACAGAGAGCATTTATCAAGAGAGCAATATGCACAGTGGGTAAATCCAAATGTTCCAGAATATGTTATCCGAGGCATTCAAAACAGAGAACAACACATTATGGTCCTCATCAATTATTTCTAACAAATAGAAACCATCAGGACATATTTTATCAGCATGTATCTCGTTATTCTTCACAGTTTAGAAGCAACAACCAAAACAAGGAACATTCATCATTCAGTATCATCTACTGTCACAATTCATTTGATAATTCCATAAATGATGAAGGAAAATGTGCTTACCAGGAGAACAGGAGCAGCAGCTCCACCCTCACGTTCTCCTTCCTCCAGAGAACTGTCCACCATTCAGTTCACAGCTACACCATCCACTGCAATTATCTCATTTAATAGAATGCACTCGGTCACTTCCGAGAGAGCATACCAGGAGTTCATTTCTTTCCACAGTTCTCAGAGAAATACCCACACACACATCCAAAAATGAAACACTCTCACCTTCCCATTTCTAGCTCTCGGTCTTCAACTCAGCATAGAGCTTGTCCACTGCCATCGACTTATAGGTAGGAAGAGGAGACTCCACGTGAATTGCCCACTTCAAGGGAGAGGGGTTCAATGCCCAGAATCCATGTGGACAACTTGCCAGAGGATCAACTAAAGGAACTAGCTCCGGTCCGGTCCAGTTCACCCTTGCCTTAGCCAAATCACCTCTACCGATTTTCACCTCCGAATTCGTCATTGCCAATTGCCCATCCGAAATTGTCGAATCAACAGAATGCCAAGGGAAGAAGAAACACTAAATAGAGACTATTGACTTACCATAGTCAGAAATCACAGCTTCCCAGTTGCTCGCCCCATCACCATCTCGGGACATTCCGAGCCCTAGCTCGCTACAGCATGCCGGAAGTCGGACGTTGTGCACGCCGCGAGGGAGCCTAGCTCATCGCCGTCATCACCATTCTCCTGTCGTCACCTGAGCTCCGACGCCCAATTCTCCCTCATCGCGTCGCTCTCTCTCTCTCTCTGTTCTTCTCCTTCTTTTCATTGCTCAAATGGCCAAAAGGCCATTTGACTTGAGATCCACACTGAACCGGTTCAGGGTTAAACTAGTTCATTCCCCCCTTTCTTTAATTCCTCTTTTCTTTTTTATTTAATCCATTTCCTCTTAATTTAATTTAATTTAATTAATCCTTCTTATTTATCTCCAATTAATTATCCATCTATATTTTAATCTCAACTAATTTATCATTTCTCTCCCCTTCTTAATTATTCCAATTTGATCCCATTATTTATAATCTAACAATTACTTCTTTGGTAATACTCTGAAAATTATTCGACTAATTCGAGTACTCCCAATTTCTTTCCAATTTATCTTTTTTAATTTTTGATATAAAAAGTTGGGTATTACAAAGGATCTAATAAACCCTACAAATATCACAACTAACCTTGTACTAAGGCCAACATGATTAGTCCTTACATCCATAACTTTCAACATTTAACTTTTGATCAACTCTTATGATCACACATCCTAGAATCTATGTTTTATCTAGATCTTTAGATATTTCTAATTAATATCTCAATTAAGTGATATACCTTTTTATATAAGAAGTGTTTATTAGTGCATATGTATAAATACTTAGGCCTATGATTTAAATAACTACAACCTACCTTTCCCTTTAATCTCTTTAACAATTTCTTTTAGAATATTTATTCCGTTATTCCTTTTCTTCACTCCAATGTGATTTCTTGTATTATAAATTGCATGTTCTATTATGGTCTGATAATTACCATTATTATTTAGATATTTCCAATTAATGTCTAATTCTCAAACCATCTCTTATAATCTTTTTATGGTTTATCTATCACCCTAGTAAACATCTCTAATGTGTGTCTAATTTCAAGCTATCTAGAAATTTACAATGTATGTCTATCAAAAACTATATCTCAAACACATGATTCTATATATGAAGGATTTCCTTATTTCTAAATATTTTTAGCTATTGTCTATCTCATACTATTTAGATATTTCTATTTAATGTCTTTCACAAACTATCTAGACATTTGTATTTAATGTCTATCATAATGATCCCTCTATATGAAGGAATTTCCTCAACATGGTGTATATACAAATGCCTAGACTTATGATATAACATATCATAACCTAGATACTAAAACAATTCATCTAAGTATGTCATTCCAGGATCCACAATTATGCAATATATAGATATGAAATGCATATCACAACTCTCTTTTGACAATGATGCAATGATATGCTCCATTTATTATTAAATGGTCATATTATTTAACAAGTACTATTTTATTAACTTGTACGTGAGTGTCAACATATCTATGAATATCAATATTTATGTGACTATCAGCATTAATGATCATATACCATCATATGTAAAGTCACACACGACCATGAAACCTCACCATATTGACTATTGTCTCCAATAGGTGTGTGCATGAATATAATAAACCTCTGGAAGACTAAGGACTTTCAACCGAAGGGGGATGCAACCATTCCCCTTCTGTTTCTCACTTTACATATATCACACAATACATAGTCTGGCAAGCTATATTGGGTTCCTTTGTGGCCAATAATACCATCCAGATAATATTTTTATACGTATAAATATTTCCATGATGCATGATTTGACATCCTGACTATGCATGCATTGAATGCATATAATACATACCATAATGTATGTAATATGAGTCATGCATATCTTTTTATTAAACACACATAAATGATGCATGAAATAGTCTCATACATCTATCTAGTCATGTTTTATCTATATCTTAATACTCTCCTAAAAAGGGTGTCTACAATTGGGTAAACAAATGGTTAAAAACTTAAGAAAAATATTCCAAAAATACAGGTTTGGTCGTTCGCCCTCTCAATCGCAGTCATTTGCTCTTGTGCATTTTCAAGACAAACATGGCAAAATATGGTTTTTGGTCGACCACAAAAGTCACAATTTCAACTCTATGATACGATTATTCACTTTTTATTGTTGCTGCCTTGTTATTTTCACGTCTGGTCAACTGACCTATAGCCCTGGTCAACCACAATTTGTCTAGATTGCAAAAATTCTTCAATTTTCTTCATCTCCTTCATAAAAAATTCATTAAAAACCATTCCAAATTACTACCAATCTTTCATAGAATCATCAAATAGATAACTTAATCTATTTAAACTCATTCATAAACATTATAATAGCTAAAACACCAAAATAGAAATTTTAATCCAATCAAATAACCTATACATTATTTGTTATGCATACTCTTTCAATTACTCAATTTTACACTTTCAACTAATCCTATATTTCCATATCATATAATCAAAACCAACATTAGATTTATTTATCTAGTTTCCAAAACTCATGCTTTTTCTATAACGCCTTGCATTATTAAACCTTTTTCTTACTTTCATTTTTGGCCATAAAAAAAATTTCTTTAAATTATTTAAAACATGTATTATAAAATTTATTTGAAAACGTATCAGAGTAAAATGAGCGGGCATAGATGATAAATTTTCAAAACATAGTTTCAATACTTCCAACAACAGTTTATGGTTACAAAATGTTTACCATATTCAAAACATGAAGTTAACCGTTCAAAATAACAAACATAGTTCATGAACCATAACCATAAGGTCAAACCCAGTTGGTAACCCAAGAGATCATCCTGAAATGCCTCGTCCACAGCTTGCATGTCACATGTCTCATAATAATCACCTACATCACTCGATAAAACAATGAGCCTAACGCTCAACAAGATTTAGAATGGAATGCAATGCAAATACTCATGCATGCTCATGTGATGCATTACAAAAAAGAACCTTTCTTTTTTGGTATATGAAAAATATTTCTTCCCTCATTTACATTGCATCAAGTTCCAAATTAACAATTAAAAAAGATATTTTCTTTTTATAAAATATTTTTTCATTCCATAAAATCTTTTATATAGTACATGGAGGATTTATCTAGGCATTACAATCTCCCCTCTTTAACAAAATTTTGCCCTCAAAATTTTGCTAAGTAAATAATTCTAGATACTTGGCTTCCATACCATCCCACTTTTCCCACATTGCTTCCTCTACAGTTATGTTTCGCCATAATACTTTAATGAGTGGGATTCGCTTATGCCGAAGTTCTTTTACTCTAGAGTCCAAAATCTAGATTAGTCTTTCCACGTAGCTCATGTTGGCTTGAACTTCAATGTGGTCTTGAGGTTCCACTTGAATTGTATCCCCAAGGCATTTCTTAAAGATCAATATGTGGAATACATTGTGCTCGCCCACCATGGTAGCTGGTAGTTGCAACTGATATGCCACTTTGCCAACCATTTCTGTGATCGTAAAAGGGCTGATATATTGTGGATTCAGTTTTCATTTTCATCCAAACTGCATAACACCCTTGAAAGGTGATAACTTTAGAAAAACTAGGTCTCCAACGTTAAATTGCAAGTCCTGACGACAATGGTCAACACAACTTTTCTAGTCACTTTGAGCAGCCAACATTCTTTGTCAAATGATTGCCACTGATTCAGCTATCTGTTGTATCATGTCAGGGCCCTAAAACTCAGCTTCACCGACTTCACTCCAATATAGAGGGGACCTACTCTTCCTACCATACAGCGCTTCATAGGGTGCCATACCAACAGTCGCATGGAAACTGTTATTGTAGTAAACTCAACCAACGGTAGCATCTTTTCCCATCCGATTTGGAATTGCAGTACGCAGGCACACAACATATATTCTCATATCTGGATTGTATGTTCACTTTGGCCTTCAGTCTATGGATGAAAGGTAGTACTAAACTTCAATTCTATGCCTCTGGCCTTGTTCAAGCTCTTCTGGAACATAGATGTGAATCGCGGATCCCGATTAGATACGTTGGAGACTAGTACACCATGCACTCCCACAATTTCCCTATCATATAGGTCTGTGAATTGATTCATTTTGTAGGTCATTTGTACTGGTAAGAAGTGGGTAATCTTGGTCAATCTATCGACAATTACCCATATCGCTTCATGCCCTTTTGCTGTTCTCGGTAACCCCGTAACAAAATTCATTGTGATGTGCTCCCATTTCCATTCAGGTATTGACATTGGTTCAAGCATTCCACCTAGTTGTTGATGTTCGGCCTTTACTTGTTGTCATACCTAGCACAATGCAACATACTCTGCAATGCCTTACTTCATCACAGGCTAATAATAGTGTACTTTAAGATTTTTATACATCTTATTACACTCGGGTGGATGGAAAAACTTGAAGAATGAATTTCCCTCAATATCGCCACTCATAATAGTGAGTCGGTAGGCACATACCATCTGTTTTTCAATTTCACTATTCCATCCACAGATATAGAATAGTCCTAAAACTCAGGCAGAGTCAGATTCAGTTTGAAATCTTTACATTGAACGTCTTTCTACTGGGCTTCCTTAATTCTCATGACTATAGAGGGCTTTAGTGTCAGAGTTGATAAAATATACGCCAATTGTGTAGGAGCCATCTGCACATCCAACTCTCAAATGTTTTTCTGCAGGCCCACATGCAATATCCCAAATTTTCATTAGCTAAGCACAAGGCTTAGGTGATGATTTTGGGATATTAGGACTTCAATTGGACTGTTTAGAAATTATTGGTCAAGAGAAATATATTTGGAATAAGTGAATTATGATACCCCATTATATTCATAATTAGTTTTAGGAAAGGATTAAGGTTATTTTAGAATGGGTGATGATACTTGGATTTAGAAAAGATGATATTAGGACTGAGTCAATGATTGATAGTCAGTGAATTAGTAAGAGAAAATGCACTCAGATATAATAAGGTTGAAGTTATAAGGTTTATTATATTTTGGAGTGTATTAGATTTAATAAAAGAATAAGGTGGAAGAGGTGTTATGGAATATATATATATATATATAAGGCTTTGGTGCATAAGAATATGGAGAAGATAAAATGGTATGAAGAATATTGTAATTACAAATATGACCTTAAATTATGGTCTCAAAATATAAATATATAGATTGAGGGATATATATATGCATGTCTGTCACAGAAGTAATAACGTTACGTGCATGGTCTGGAGAAAAATGCATAATCTTTCATTTGATATCTATGGCCGATCAAGGTGGTCGATCAACCGGCGTCAATCAACCGACAGTAAAAACTAAACAATGAGATATGGGGGCGTTCGACCAAAGGTCGGTCGATTTTCCTTCATAAAATCGATCAACCACCAATATTAGACGTTGTTTGAAGATGTGAATGCTCACTAGAACTAATAAATCTTCAATGACGACGCTTCATTGAATGAATAAGTGCACGTCCAGTGATCTTCCACCTTCAGAAAGTTGTTGGAGGGACATTGAAGGGTGGCTAATTATGTGAGTAGTATATTAATGATAATCATCGTCTGGAGGCGAAACACTTCATCGTCTGAACGTTTGAATATTTAAAGGACCATCTTGTGCCATTCTATATTCTATACGTTGAAGTGTCTTACAAAGTTGTCTATAAATAGAAGCTAATGTAGTGAGGTTTGGGGAAGAGAATATCATGCGGAAGCTCTGCAGAAATTGTGAGAACAAAGAGAGAGAAATGGCGAAAGTCTTCTTCTTCTTTTGGAGTTCTTATTCTGCAAAAATTGTGAGATCAAAGAGAAAGAATGAGCTGCGAGAGTCTTCTTCTTCTGGAGTTTTCTTCTTCTATAGTTTTTGTGTGTGATGGTGCTGCTGTATTAAAGAAGAGTTTGAGGAAGTTATGGGAATTGGCGTGATGTACTGATGTGTTTCTGAATGGCTTGAGGGTTCGAAAAGAAGCAAAAGAGAAGCAGTAGATGGATTCCATGGCCAAGAGCAAAGTCTGAAAGAACAGGCAGTACGTGATCAGAGGTGAAGGTTCTGGTTGAAGTTTTTGGAGAAAAAGAAGGTGATAGAAGGATGGACGCATCTATGAGGATTTATTGCTAAATGGTGGGAACATTTTATGGCCAATGGATGTTACAGAGAGAGAGAGAGACTATGAAAGAGGAGATTGAGGATTTGTGATGATAAGTTGCATAACAGAGAGGTTGCAGAAAGGTGAAATCGCGGAGGAAAGAAACTGTGAAGAATATTTTGGAGTTTGAGAGAATGAATTTTTTTGGTGCTTCGGGTTTCGCAAAGGATTATAAAAGCTATCTTGGTAAAGCTATGGACCCGATGTAAGGAATAATGCTTGTGTTTTGTCCGAAAGGTCCTACATCACAGGAGTAGGGTTTTATGAAAATTTCTTTGTTAGTTTTTATTGATGCTTATCTGGTTAGGTTATATTCCTACGTTAGATTATTGACACTTATGATGAAAATAGTTTTCTAAGATGATGGTCTATGATATAGGAAAGTTAGATTAAATCTAATATAGTTAATTAGTACAGAACCCAAATTAATATTCAAGTGATGGATACCATAGTATAGTGCTTATATCATTTCAGACTAAGTTAGAATTAATATGTTAAGGATAGAAGATAATAATAGTATTTCTACATGGGTTCGAAAACTTAAGAGGTTGCTCATACGTACTGTAACGACCTGGATTTTTTGTTTGTCTTAAAAGTACGTTAAAATTTTAAGTTTTTACTAAACGATCAAAACGTTATTTAGAAACCTTTCTATATTTAAAAAATCAGAGTGCCAAGATCCGATCGTTACCAACTTACTAAAAACAGTCAATTAAAATCGAGGAAAAACTATGATTAATAAATTTAGCAGAAGCATCACTTGAAACATTAATTTAAAATCCAATGTGTGAGTTTTCAAAGTGAAACCCACATAATATTCTGAATAAGAGCTCAAATAAGGGTTAAACGGAAAATTAAAGTTTACGAAACGAGTTTGACGTTAGCCCTTACAAAATTACTCTTTCCTTACTCATTGATGTTGCACTACCAATCGGGTTGCGTCTCCTCTGGATACGCCGCAGGCTCCACTGGTAAGGCCTCCTCTGCTCCTGGGAAGATCATTTCATTACCTACACCACAAGTAAGGACATGAGCTTTCACCCAGAAAGGAAATGGGGGAAATACAATTATACATGCCTCGCTTTAATTCCTTTTTGGAATGGAGGCCACTCAAATAAATTCTTTCGTTATGTTCGTTAGTTCTTGGTTCTTACTCGTACTTTGAGATGGAGATTGGAGGTTGTCCTTTTGAGATGGCCTAGTTTGATCGGCTTCTAACCTATTGTATGCACACTAGTCCCTTTTCCAACTAGGTGAGAGTGTATCCTAGCTGCCAGGCTAGATCTAAACTACCCATCTACCCCAACTCCCTTTCTATCCCTTTTTGGTGTATCCCGCCTTCAAGGTTTCTTCCTTTCCGACAAATCCCGCCTTCAGGGTTTCTTTCAGTGATTAGCGTATCCCGCCCATCTCGAAACATCCTTTTTCTTAGCGTTTTTCCTCACTCATGTGTGTGAGTACCACCCTGAGGGGGTACTCCCTAGTTGTTTCTATTATCGTGATGCATGATGATATCTACACTACACATACATTGCAAAGAAATACGATAATAAGAAATAAATAACAGAATTGAAGATACACAAAAGAATGATTATGACACAGTTATAAGAGGAACATATAAATCAACAACATCTAGAACATGCTATTTGGACAATGATAATAAATATGGCGGACTTCATAGAATAAGAATTTCACGCTCGAAGAGAAATTAACGTGCTTGACAAGGCTTAACAAGATTAACATATACAATTTAACGTGCTTTCAACAACTGAAAGAAAATACAACAGCAATTTATTCAGGTAAGACAGGAAAATATGCTTTTAATAACTAAAAACAGCAGCAAGTTCACCTAAGAAACAAAAGCGAATTATGTGAAATTAACACAGCAAAACATGTGTTTGAACATCTAAAAGAATAATGAATTAAAACAGCAAAATATGCTTTTAAATGCCTAAAACAGTAGTGAATAATTATACGAATCCAAACAACTAATGTGCTTCTTAAATGAAAATAACAGTAGTGAATATCAACAAAATAGTGGAACGTGCATTCAATTTATTTATCTTAGACATGCTGACTAAATAATTATTTAAAATGAACTGTACAGCATGCTGGAAAATATTGCAAGTAACTATTCAGCAACATATAATGAGCGAAGTAGAATCACAGATCATGTTTTTAATTGGTAGAAATAATACAGCAGAATATTATGAATGAAATAGACTATAGATCATGCTTTTGAAGCGTAATACAAACAAAAATAGGACTATGAATAATGCTGATATATAACAACCAGCGTGTTAATATATTTGAGCTTTTCGACGTATCATGACAACATGCATAACAGTGAATTAATAACGACAAATGACAGCAGATTCGAAGCATCATACATGCTTGATAAATGACTATAAGCAGTAATTAGTAAGGAATCGAACAACGAAGCATGACTATAAACATTATTAATAACAAATAACGAAAATGAAACAAAGATAGCATGCTTTTTAAATAACTATACTGACAGGAAAATAAACAGCTTAACATGTAATACAGCAGCATAATATGAACCACTAACATGCTTGAGCTTGAAAAATAGATTACATTTGGTTTTCTAGTTCCAAATCAATTAACATGAAGATGAATAGTTATCATGTAGAGTAATGACTTGAAGGTTACTGGCTAGGTTACAACATATGATGAACAAGGTGAAGGTTGATCATATTCTTAGCATAAACTAAATTTAACAACGAAATAGAAGAAACAGTGAGCTATGGTTGACATGTAAATAACAAACGTTCAGAACATGGGCAACAAGACAAGGGTATGACTAGGTGATCTCATGAATCAATAGAATCATTCGTTCCTTTCATGTTTCCTCCATAGTTCTTATGTTAGACTTGTCATCAAACATCCTTCTTAGTAAATATAAAACAAGGGTTGAAAAAAAATGTGCAGCAAGTTATGTAGGAAATAACTATAGAGTGAAGCAACCACATTATGAAGAGTAAAGGCAGTAGGGAAGTTTACAAATTAAAGATAAATTATTATCTAAGAGTTTGCATATCTAAACACATCAACAATCAACACAAACACGTTTTACTTGTTGGTAGGGCTTCCTCAAGCCATACACTACCCAAATCCTTACCTAACAGAAGGAATAACCTCACCCAGATAGCCACTCCTTGTCATTAGCACTTCACCTCACATAGGGAATTCTAGGAAGAAGACTGTCAAACTTCATGGAGAAGAGGATGAAGAAGATGAAGATGAAGATAAAGGGATCTACCCATCCTTGGGGAGACCACCCGTACATCCCAATTGGAGAAGCAGTGGGCAAATCCCTGTTGGTTAGTTAGGTGGTGTGATTCAGTGTCGAGAGCTGCATTCCTATTGGTTGGGCGTCGTTCTCTTATGATTTTAAATCATTTCTATCGCTGAGCTGCAATGATTCAGACCAGTTCAAATGACTTGGTCTCGTCCGCATTCGTCTGCAAGAGTAAATTTCGTAGGCAAATCCTGAGGTCTCAGATGAGAAATGGCATCCCCATTCTCGTCTGTACCATCTGCAGTCGGGGTTTGGATGCCAGTCAGTGTCCGTACGTGTCATCCGCATGTGTTCAAAATCGAACAGAGTCGATGAAGACAAAGCCTTACCTCATTCACAGTCATCCAAGGTGTCGTTTGAAAGTGTCTAAATTTAGACAAAGGCAAATTGGACGAGGTCCTTTGTCATCCGTAGGCGTCTGGGTTCGTCCGAAAGTGGCCCCAGACTTGGACAGATTCGATGCAGACGTGTCCTGCCCTCGTCCGTGTTGTTTGCACCCTCGTCCAAAACTCCACAACAGAGCAAAGTTAGGACGCTGAATCGTGTCCCAAGTCATCCCAAGGTTTGTACGACATTCCAGGTGTGTTGCGGACGACACTTCATGTCTGTAAAGTCTTCCGCATGCATTCGAATAGACCAAAAGTCCATCTCCTTTGCATTTTCGACTAAGTTTTCATCCGAATTTGATTTCGACAAAATTACAAGTCGAAACTTAACGCGCATGGGGACGAAATGTATTATCAAATTTTTTCTACAAGGTTTGATTACATCGCTTAATGGGAAAAGTGGTATTGGGTTCTTACACGTAGAAATAGCTCGTTTGAGTAAGTTCAGAAACTGAAGAGGTTGCATTTACTCAACAAGTGGTGAGTTCGGAGATTGAAGAGGTTGTTCTCACGTAATGGTAAAACGTCAAATGGTAATGAATGTAAATGTAGATGGATCTATTTTTTAATAGGAACATGCTTAACGTTAATGTTATGGTTGAAGCATAATATGGTTTGTTAATTGTTTATAGTATTGGTTGCAATATATGAACTGTTGTATGTGGCATTCATGTAGTTATGTTAATAGAATGTACGTCATGCATTTCATGGGCTAATAATGAAGATAAGAATGGTGTTTCTACCTGGGTTCAAAAACTGAAGAGGTTGCTCACATGTAGAAACAGCTCATTTGAGTAAGTTTGGAAACTGAAGAGGTTGCTCTTACTCAACGAGTGGTGAGTTCGGAAACTGAAGAGGTTGCTCTCACCTAACGGAAAAATGGTAAACTGTAACGAATGTAAATGTAGGTGGGTCCATTTTTACTGAGTTCAGAGACTGAAGAAGTTGTCCTCATGTAAAAATGAATCCAAGTAGTGAGTTTAGAAACGGAAGAGGTTTCTCTCACTCAGCTTACAATAGTATATGAAACTAAAGCATATAGAATGGTCATAGAGATTATAGTTGCATGTCATGATTATATCCCTTACTAGGCAACAGGCTCATTATTTCTCCTTTGATGTAGGTATGCAAAGGATCAAAGATAGTAGCAATTGATGAGGCATTTATGCGTTGTGGACTTGGAGGGTGGTTAGGCTAAAAGGTTTTAAGAAGAAATGTAATGTTTGAAAATAATGACTTTGTTATGCTGTTTTATTACATTAAGTAGATTTTGGAATGAGGTGAAATTCTTAAATTATTTGAAATACAAGTCTTCCGTTGTTGCAATGTTGTCTTAAAGTTTTATAGTATTAAATGTTTTAAGTGATAAATGATATAACAAAAAGGAATATATTTAAGTAATTCTTATTTAAGTTAGTTTTCAAATGAAAAGTCTTCCGTTGTGATTTTAAAAGAAAAAATTTTCAAAAATCGTGAGTTTTAGATTGAAAGAATAATGGGATGTTACACCACATGCATCTTTTCACATATTATACTCATTATTGCAACTTTCCTGCTTAGAACATCAGCCCCAACATTTGCCTTTCTCGGATGGTATTTCATCTCATAGTCATAATCTTTTACAAACTGCAGCCACCGTTGTTGCCTTATGTTTAACTCTTTCTACATAGAGATATACTTCAAACTTTTATGGCCCATTAAGATCTCACACCATTGCCTATAAAGATAGTGCCTTCAGATTTTTAGTGTAAAGACCAAAACAGTGAACTCAAGATCATGAATAGTGTAGTTAGCCTCATGGGGTTTAAGTTGCCGTGAAGCATAGGCAATCACTTTTCTATTTTGCATCAGAACCCCACCAAGTCTAGTCTTGGACGCATCACAATAAATATAGAAATTACCCTATTCCAATGGTAGGGCCAATATAGGTGCTGATGTCAGCCGATGTTTCAATTCTTGAAAACTCTCTTCGCATTCACTAGACCACCAAAATCATACATTTTTCTTAGTCAGACCGGTGAGAGGCATAACAATTTTTGAAAATCCGCTTATGAATCCTCTGTAATATCTAGCCAATCCGAGAAATATCGGCCACACTTTTTCGCAGTACCCATTCAACAATTGCCTGAATCTTCACTCGGTCCACAACAATGCCATCTTTAGAGATCACATGACCACACTTTTTGGTCATTTGAATCTTCACAGTTGGAAACTTTATCATAAAATCGGTGCTGCTCTAGGATAGACAAGGCGATCCTTAAATGTTCACGGTGTTCTTCTTTCGACTGGGAATATACAAGAACATCATCGATGAAGACGATAATGCACTTGTCTAGATAGTCTCTGAAAACTCGGTCCATCAAATCCATGAAAGCCACTGGGGCGTTGGTCAGCTCGAAAGACATCACCAAAAATTCATAGTGCCATACCTTGTTCGAAACACTGTCTTGGGTATATCATCTGGTCTAACTCTCAACTCAATCTTTGAAAACATGCAGGGACCGTGTAGCTGGTTGAATAGGTCATCAATTTGAGGTAAAGGGTATCTGTTTTTAATTGTCACTTTGTTCAGTTCTAGATAGTCTACACACATCATCAATGATCCATCCTTCTTTTTCACGAATAAATCCAGAGCTCCACAGGGTGAGAAACTCAGACGGATGAACCCTTTGTTGATTAATTCCTCGAGTTTGGCCTTTAACTCACGCAATTCTGTGGGTGCCATCCGGTACAGATTCTTTGAAATTGGCTCCATGCCAGGATGCAAGTCTATTATGAATTCAATCTCCCTGCAAGGTATTAGCCCAGGGAGATCTTCTAGGAAAACCCCCAGAAAGTCACGACCCACCATAACATCCTCAACCTTTATCTCACACTTGACTGAGGTATTCATTATATTCATAAGGGATCCTTCACATTCGCGTTTCATTAGTCGATTTTCCTTGAGCACAGAAATAACCGCGAACTTGCCCTTTTCCTTGACTCCTCAGAAGATGTGTTGTTCGCCACCGAGGGGGTGGAAGCGGACCTCTCTTCTAGCACAATTAATGACTACTTGGTTCTGGGCTAACCAGCCCATGCCAAGAATGATATCAAACCCCTCTATGTCCATAGCAATTAGATCAGCATGGAATTCCCGACCATTTATTTGAACTACATATGCTTCCAAAATACCACAAATAGTCATATACTCTCCAAAAGGTAGGAGTACTCTAGACCCACTCCTCGTAAGAATAGGGAGCCAATTTGCTTTTGCGTAAAATGCTCTTGAGATGGATGAATGAGTAGCCCTAGTGTCAAATAAAAAGTATGCGGCCACATTATTAATATATATAGTACCTAGGGTGATCACAAAATTTATTTATTTGATTGCAGAAATTTCTAATGCTACAGGAGGATAATTCAATATCACATACAAAAATTTGAGTAAATAACTTCATAATATTTTGTGTACCTGATACGACAACTGGTAGTTCCTCTTCTTTGCCATTTTCGTATAATGAGAACACTTGTGGAGCCACCCTGCCAGATCCTCCTGCAATAGATGGACAATGTCTCGCCATAGGCCTAGGTTTTTTGCACTTAAAACACCCACCCAAGCAAATTTTGCATTGTCCGTGATGGTTCTCTAACATTTAGGGCATAGGTGGGTGGAGCAGTAGTTGCTTCAACCATGGGACGCTTATCTCTCCCCTATTGCATCTCATTTCTTGATGGCCTCTTCACTCCCCAATTTACTAATGGAGCACCTCGCTACGATAGGCTCTAGTTGTTATGCCAGACTTTCTGATTTATCTTCCGTTGTCTTGCTGCTATTGACTCTACATCGTCAGCATCAAGTGCCCTAGCCACAATCTATGCATATGGAATAACTCATATGCCAGACGTTCTGACCACCCTCAAGATCTCAACTTTAAGTCCTTGGCCAAAATGCTACCTTATGCCCATTATTGGCCACCAAATGCATAGCAAACCTAGACAATGCTTCAAATTTCTGAATGTACTCGGATATAGTCACTGCCTAGAGTAGTCGCATAAACTCCGCTAGTTTCTAATTCTAGATTGTATAACTGAAATATTTTTTGTTGAACAGTTCCTTGAAATCTTCCCACATGAGAGTCCGGATATTTAGCGTCATCTTCACAGAATCCCACCAAAACTTGGCATCATGGGTCAGTAAATAAGTAGCACACTCACCTTCTCGGTTTCCCATATTTCTGTATACTCAAACATCTTTTCTAGAGATCATATCCACTCTTCAGCTTCCGTGACATCAGAAATGTTGCCTTCAAAGCTGGGAGGTTTAAGTAGCTAGAACCTTTCCTAACTAGCTTCCATAGGAATCACAATGGCACGGTGATTCCCATTTCCATTACCATTTTCTCATTCCATAAATCGTTCCATAAATTGAGATTGTTGCTCTATAATTTAGACTGTCGTTCAACTACATTGGCAATACGATTAAGGGCTTCGTCTCTCTCATTAGGAATTGGTATGTTGTTTCTTATTCTTCTTGCCATTTTAGAGCTCTCTATATTTTCAAATTAGGGAATAATAAGTTTAAATGAACAAATTTTAAAATTTCAAACTGAACTTATAATCGAAGGAGTATTCTAGGACAAGTCTTGCGTTATCGGCAGTCTACAGAACCACGTTTGACCTGGTTATGCTCTGATACCAACTGTAACGCCCCGCGTTATTAAACATTTTTCTTTCATTTTTGGGCCATAAATTTTTTTTTTCTTTAAATTATTTAAAACGTGTATTATAAAATTTATTTGAAATCATATCAGAGTAAAATGAGCGAAAATACACGATAAATTTTCAAAACATAGTTTCAATTCTTCCAACAACAGTCTGTGGTTACAAAATGTTTACCATATTCAAAGTATGAAGTTAACTGTTCTAAATAACCAACATTGTTTTCATGAGCCATAACCATCTAGTCAAACTTGGCTGGTAACCCAAGAGATCGTCCTGAAATGCCTCATTCTTAGCTTGCATGTCACAAGTCTCATAATAATCACCTACATCACGAGATAAAAACAATGAGCCTAACAATCAGCAAGAATTAGAATGGAATGCAATGCAAATGCTCATGCAATGCGTTACAGGAAAAAACTTATCTTTTCTGGTACAGAGAGAAAGGATACATCCTATGGTTATGTGGCTATCCGTCACTCCATGAGGAGATACATCCTATGTAATCACCATCGATGACTGTCACTATTTTCTTTTGTTTAAGACATTTGAGATTTCCAGAACAAGAGAAAAGGATACATCCTATGGTCCATGTGGCAAACCGTCACTCCGATGAGGAGATACATTCTACGGTGTCACCACCGATGGACTACCAAATCTCCCAAACCCCCACACGCCTATTTACATTTATTATGCATGTCATGCATTATGTCACAATTTCGTAAGCCCTAATTATGATGTATGGATGTCATGTATAGTTCATGAACATATATACAGAACATTTATAGGAAACATGGCATTTATTTACTGAATTCATTGAAAACAATGCAAAGGCCTAATATGCTAAGAAATCACCAGCTCATGAACCTACATATATATATATATGGCAAAGATTTATGAAGAATAATTATAATTTAAATCATACGTGTTTTTGGCAGAGAACTTTAAAAGTAACTAACAAAGGGATTAGGTGATTGTTAACGAGTTTAACTACAACAGTTATCAATCCAATAATTACAGGGTAATATGCACAATGAGAAGTACCAATTAACCCATTTAGGAACAGAGTGCAAGTTATCAATTTTAACATCAAATTTTTCCTTACTTATGCTTCACGATTCACAAGCAACAACCTATTGATATGTTTTGCCAAACATTAATTAAGTCCCATTTAGACCTAAGGTTGTAACTAAAAACATTTAGTAAAAAAAATTTACAATTCATGGTTATTAACCGAAGCAACATTTAAACACACAATGGAGGCAATAACCATTTAACCACAATGCAGATCATCCCATGACCTCCAAAAAACTTTCATTAACCATTTTCAGTTCCTCACAACAGCAGGACAATAACAATATTCAGCAGGAAATGGAAGCAGGTATTTACAGTTTGCAACAAGTAACCAAACAAAAAATTACTACCAAATCAATGTTTAGTGACAAATAACAAACAATCCCACGATGTAGGGCCTCCACTATACAACATACATCCATATTCTTACCTTCAACAGAATGTCA
Organism: Begonia loranthoides; assembly: GCA_022433065.1. NCBI lineage: Eukaryota > Viridiplantae > Streptophyta > Magnoliopsida > Cucurbitales > Begoniaceae > Begonia > Begonia loranthoides. Next base: position 17,990,493 of record CM039472.1, read on the forward strand.
CTCCACATATCACCTCACGGTCACAACAACACCAATGTACCTTAGAAAAATACCAAGATAGGATGATGTGCTCCAATGATCGATCACTCGCTGATGAGCCAAGGGCTCATTTGTTTTCTAACCTTTTTATTTATTTTGCAGGTGTTTCTTCTCTAGCTAACTTGGAGGAGAGTTTTGATCAATTTCACAAAGAGGAGTCGGTGCATTTGGTCTAGTGGATGTCATGCTAAACATAGAAGAAATGGTGGGCTTTCCTTTCCGCCTAGAATTTTACCTCTGGGCGTTCAAGGGCATTTTTAGCAATCAGGAAGACTTCATTTCAAAATTTGTGGTGATGTGAAGAAATGCCATCCCACATTGGATCTGGGATAGCTAGACTAGTCGTACTTATAGTGGGTGGTGGCCCTCTTCTAGTAAATGCGTTTTTGGGCTAGGGCTCTCTTCAGAGGGTCCGCACCAAGGAAAAATTAGTGCGAGTATGGACGGGGGAGACCCCGGCCCAAAATGGACAAACATCTACTGGTTTGACCATGGCCCACTATGGGTACACATCATATGGTATCAGAGCCAGCCAAGTTCGATGTGTCAGCAATGCACTCGTCTGCGAGGGCGCAGACTTTCCCAGTGGGGGAGGGGTGATGTGTAGAAATGCCATCCTACATCGGATTTGGGACAACTGGACTGGTTGCACTTATAGTGGGTGGTGGCCCACTCCTAGTAGATGCATTTTTGGGCTTGGGCTCTCTTTTGAGGGTCTGCCCAAAGGACAAATCCGTGCAAGTATGGACGAGGGAGCCCCCGGCCAAAAGCAGACAAACATCTACTGGGCTGACCATAGCCCACTATGGGTGCACATCATATGGTATCAGAGCCAACCAAGTTCGATGTGTCCACAACGCACTCATCCGCGAAGGCGCGGACTTTCCCAGTAGGGGAGGGGTGATGTGCAGAAATGCCATCCCACATCAGATTTGGGACAACTGGACTGGTCGCACTTATAGTGGGTGGTGGCCCACTCCTAGTAGATGCGTTTTTGGGCTTGGGCTCTCTGTAGAGGATCCTCCTGAAGGAAAAATCCGTGCGTGTATGGACGAGGGCGATCCCGGCCCAAAGCGGAGAAACCTCTACTGAGCTGACCATGGCCCACTATCGGTGCAAATCATTTGGTATTAGAGCCTTGCTCCTATTTTTTAGTGGGTGGTGGCTCTCTCCGAGTAGACGCATTTTCGGGCTTGGGCTCTATTCGGAGGGTCTGTCCGAAGGACAAATCCGTGAAGGTATGGACGGGGGAGGACCCAGCCCAAAGCGGACAAACATCTACTAGGCTAACCATGGCCCACCGTGGGTGCACATCATAGGAACTCTCCCCTCTCACTTAACTCACGGGGCACTCTTCACTCACATAAAGAAAATGTATCCCCTCACTTCTCTTCTACTCTCGGTCGTAGCTTGCAGTGTTGAGTCCAGAAACATCACCCACGCCATCATCTTATAGACCAAGGAAGACCCACGTGAAGGTCAGAGGTGATGGACAGTTGCCCAATTCAAGGGAGAAGGTCGAATGAGAGAGAGCTACATGGAAAAGTTGCTATCTTCTCTGGGAGGGAAAGAAATCTTGCTGGAAGAAAAGAATTCTGGTAGAAGGAAAGAAAGAAATGGCTAATGGAAACAAAGTTCTCACTTTAAATTGATTTTTTGGTCGAAGGAGCCGTTCGAAACATCGACCGTGTTACGACCCAATTTCTAGATTTTGCTTTAGTTTTTCATTTTTGGTCGCACCTTGCAACCACATTTTGACCGAAGGTTCGACTGCAAAATCGATGAATTTGACAGATTCAAAATCTTGATATTTTTCAGTTGTACATCACGTCTACAACTTTGACTGCCTTGCGCCTGAAACTACAAAATGTAATCTGAACCACATTTTGGCAAAAATCTTTGACCCGAACACTGCCCGCGGTATGATAAAAAATGCAAGGAGTCACCAAAATGCATTTTCGGTCGAGATATTTGACTGAAGCCACGACCCGACGCGACTGAAAGTGTAAATACACAATCCGTAACAATTTCCCACTTGAAAATTTCTAAAAATATTTCTTCTCACATTTACATTGCATCAAGTCCCAAATTAATGATTACAAAACATATTTTATTTTTATAAAATATTTGTTCATTCTATAAAATCTTTTACATAGTATATAGAGGATTTATCTGGGCATTACATTTTCACTTAAGCATTACAACCAAATTTCTACAAATTTAGTAGTAACCAAATTCATAACGCAAGAGTTCACAATTCTCTTTATTTTACATATAAATTAGTTTATCAATATCAAAGTCATGATCACCTTCTTATCAAACCATGTTGATACCATTCTTCATTCAATCTCTCTTAATCAAATTAAATCAACATCAATAATCTACCCTAATCCAACACTTCTTCAATTCAATTTCATCAAAACTAACTTGCATCATTAAATATTACCAAGATGGAATTCCAAAAATTTACATGTAATCACAAATACACAACTTTCTACACATAAAGAATACAATATTCAACATAGTTTATAAAACTCTTAGGTTAGAGTTCTTACTCTTGAAGACCACTTTATTCTTCACTATCAATTATTGATTCTTAGCTCAAATGAATCCTCTTGATGAAAGGAACAACTTTGATGAAGGAGTTGAGGGTCAATTTTTCAAGTTTCCCCCTACTTTTTTCTTCCTTTTTCCTCCCTTCTCCCTCTTCTCTTTTATCCTCTTTTCCTCTATGGTTTAACACAAACTGGCTAAGTTCCTTAGCCATTTCTTCATTTTCTAGAGAGATCTTAGAGTAAAATTACCCTTTTTGGCCTTTGATTTTTACCATTTTACCCTTAATTCCATGAAAATTTACAAAATAACTATGATTAATTATCCTTAACCAGTATTAGATTAAACTAAAGCACTCTAGCTTAGTTCTAAGCTAATCCCCATGATTATCATAATTAATCATGATTAATTAGCCTTAATAATTCACCAAATACACCTTAGTCACACTCTTAATCACTAATTCATAGGTGACACGTATTAATAACCCGTTGGTTGTAAAATTTTATTACATGGGCACATACTTCAATGTATTAGAAACATTTTTTCTTTCCTGTACTTCTCCAAATTCCCACTCTGAAAAATTTTCCAAAACAGTGAAGTTTTGGACTCATTCAACTTTAAACTTGCATAACTTTTATTGTATACATCCAAATCCCTTCAATCCAAAGCCATACACTTCATTTATGTGCCCACTTTATTACATTTGAATTTATAATTGCATAACCTCTTCAATTAGCCACAAACAGTGACTATGCTCATTTATAGCACATTTATGACTTTTATGCAAAAATTCATATTTTAATGAGAATACATCAAATTGATCTAATCTCATCACCTATAGTTTAAGGTATCTACTATTATAACTATTTTTAGTTTGGAAAAATACCCTCAATTAGTTGGTCAATTTATTCTTCAAATTCATCTCATGATTTATTTTTACTTAATCATTTTTAATTATATAAAACATAATTATTGGAGTTAATCCTTAATCCTGATCATCACAACTATGCCATAACATTTTTTAAATTTGAAGTATAAAAATTACTTGATAAATCTTTATTTATTTATTACAACACAATGTCATATTTTATCATAGCTCTTATTCTTATTGAAAAACTAACTAGTGACATTTTGTAGAGTGGAAAAAAGAATATTAATTTTATTCTTGCGGACAAAACCCTGCAAAGTACAAGCCCAACAATAGAAACAAAATTAGCTCTAATCTAAAGAAAAATGTTTCCATTGTGGCATTAATGCCTATTGGAAAAGAACTTAAAGCAATATCTTGATAAGTTGAACAATTAAAGTAAATATGATTTACTTGTTACTGAATGTTGTTTAGTTAAAAATTATTTATTGTCCTTAATAATTGATTCATGAGTGACTAATCATATTTGTTGTTCCTCGATGGTGTCTATTTTTTATAATTATATCCTTTTGCAACAAACTTTTTCTTGTTTTTCACAATAATTCTATTTTCATTCAATTTATTCTTGAAAACCCGCTTGGTTTCAATTATTTAGTGTTCACTTGGCCTTTGGACTAGTTCGCCAACTTTGTTTTTGTTGAGTTGATTTAGTTATTCTTGTATGACCATAATCCAATTTCATCAATCTCGGCATCATCAAAACTCTTAGATTCAATTTGAGAAAAGGGATATCGACCGGTCCCTTGTGGTTTAGCGGCGCAATGAGATAATTGAAAATCCCATGCTGTGATGTCTCCACGTCTTCAAGCTCTTTGGTGTGAGCTTTGTGCCGAGGATTCTCTAGAGCAAATAAATAGTCAGAAGATGAGAAGCAACGAGGTTCTCTCTATGCTTCTCGTGGGTAACTCTGGAGTTGGAAGTTGAAGCTGCTTCTGTAAAGCCCCGTTTTAGAAAACGTTATTTTGTGGTAAATTCTTGGGATATTTTTTTTTTTCTAAAATCGTCCCACTAAAACAATGTTACTTAAATTCTTTTTGCAATAACACCATACTTTAAAACCAATTTCAAAAACATGCATTCATAAAACATTTGCAGTGGAAGACTTTGTCAATTAAACACTTTTCTTTCCAAAGCACTATTAATAATAGTACTTTACAAATTCCACATAACAATATTCATTTTATAAAGCAGTAAAATAAAACGTTGAATTAGCCAACAATCGCCAAGTCTTCATCATGGGCAAGCTTCCTCAACGTGGTCCTCACATTTGCCACTTTCTTAGTAATACCTGTACCGACAATACAAAGCTCATTTATAATTATAAGACTTAGCAAGTAATGCATGTGACCATGAACATGACATGTCGTGACCTTTCGTTTCTCTTCTTTTCTCTTCTTTCCTTTGCTTTCCATTTCTTTCTTCTTTTCTTTTCTTTGCTTTCGTGTCTTTCCTTTTCTTTCTTCTTTTCTTTTGCTTTTGTTTCTTTCCTTTTCTTTATCTTGTGGATATGAGTAGACACGACAATGGGGCACACACTACCGCCTCAACCCTTTTGTGAGATTTGGGCTCCACACCCATTTCGGGAGCCTAGACTCCAAGCCTATTTTTGCAGTCCTCCGTTAGCTGCGTGTAATTTAATACACTACGACCCTGGGCGGCCCTTGTATCTGTCAGTTTCTGGGTTGCGCTTGAAACAAGCTAACGGGCTTATGACCCACTGGCCCGCCCTTTTGGGCAACCTGCTCTCAGTCACCATTTAAGTATTTTCTTCGCTTCGATATCGAGTGGGTAACCATTCAACCCAAGTAGCCAATGTAATTGGGTGATCAGCCCACACAAACCAGTTCTTGGGCTAGCGTCACATACCAATAGCCTATAACTCATCTACTTGGTCTAGATGGGCACCCAGTCGTATCTCATGCATTTACTCTTGTTTTATCTTTCTTATATGTGACTCGTGCATGAACAATACCCTACTATGAGACATGGACACTTGACATCAATGCAACAATAACATAACATCTCCAAATTAATCTAACAAAAATAGTAAACAATGATCTCCAAGAAATCCATTAGAAATTGTAAGCAGACATCTCCAAGAATCAATAGAAAACAGCACCAAAATGAAAAAGAGAGAAGACTCACCTAGCACTTTGCATTGTAGGGCCGAAAGGCCAAAACACAAGCAACATTATATACTTGGCGTTTGGAACGCTTTTCTACACTTTAGCCTTCTTCCTTTAATGCCCTTAAAATCATTAAATAAGTAATCATCAAAGTCACATATAGTTACCTTCACTTCTACAGTTTATCATGCTCAACTAACTCGATATCATAATTTCCTATACAGGAATGTAACCAATCACTTAAAAGTTCCAAAAACCCATTAATATCATTTACAGGTAGTTAAAATAGTAAACAACAGGGGTAGTCATAATCAAACTGCCTATTAACACTCAATTCCAAATTAAGAGCTTATTTCATCATTACTTATTCCAACAACATATAACTACCCATTAATAATATGCATGCCGAATACCAATAACTTCCTTCACTTCCACATTCAATAACAACATGGAGAGACCATTAAAATCCTTATGCATATCATCCAAAGTAGCGAATAACAGAGAACCAATTCAAATATGCAAACATAATCCCCTAACTGACACAACATAATAAAATCCCAACACCTTTATCATTCAAATGGAGACAGAACATAATTCACTCAGAGTATCCCCACATTCTTCAATAATCAACAACCATATTTTAACCAAACAATATTCCACAAGGTTGTAATTCAAAGAAAATAAATCCCACTTTTCCACATGCTAACCAACAATATACAGTGAGCATTGTCGTCCGTAAATTTCATCAAGACAGTAAAATCAACAAAGTGTAAATATGCATCCATGTCCAACAATTATTATTTGAAATGTAGAACTAAACTCTAAATCCACAGAGAATAAGCACCCATCCAAGTCCAGTGGGTAGGAATTAAAAATGCAAAACCAAAATCAGTAGACCACATTCCACAACAACGACCAATCAGACAGAACACTATACCCAACTTTATCAACCAGAGCAATACATGAAAATGGAGAAAAAATTTCGCCTAACACCTTGAAATACATACCACGGCTATCCGAAAATGGGGAAATTGGTTGAATCTGTCATCCCCTGTTCATCCCTCCAGTGCTTACCAACATTTCACCACAACTGCCACAGTGAACTCCCTTCCATCTTCACCAAACCTGCGCCTCCATATTCCCTCGATTTGGCGCTACGAAAACCCCAACTTGCAGTATGCGGGTTCGCTCGTTCCCGCGGGTTGGTGCTCCTCCATTTTCCTTGTATTTCAGCAGGTCGACGATGTTCCCGCTCGTCCACATGCAATGGCGCCGTCCAGACGCTCGTCGGTTAGCATTTCATCCTGCAAAGAAGCCCTTGTCGCGAAGAAGAATCGCAAACTATCTCTCTCCCTCTCTTGCTTTCCCTCTTCTCTTTAGCCAAAATTGCAAACCTAATTCCCAATTTCTTCTAATTGCCAGACCGAACCAATATGACATAATGAACCGGTTCGGCTGCACCATTTCAACCCTTTAATCCTTCGTTTCATTTAATTAACCCCTACTTGAATAAATTAATATCACCTACATATATTTAAGCATCAATTTTAATTGATCCAATTCCAATTTCTGACTCATCCGAACATCACTTGACGATTATTATAGGTCCAATTTAAATTTTTCAATTTTCTTTCCTAAATTAATTTCCCTCAATTAAATCTTATCTATGTCTTATAATTAATACTTCATATGCCAATAAAATAAAGTCTCATAAATTCCCAACTAAATCTCCACAATCATAAAATAATATATATTACCAATAGACCATACTGAAAATTGTTAAATACCTTTAAATGACTCCTCAATCATTTAAAATTCATCCAAAAAGGAATTTTGGTCGTTACAGCTTCCCTTGGGTAATCTTCTGGTGAGGTGTTCCTACACTCTTTTATGGATTTTATGTGAATATGATGGTATGGAAATATTGATGGATGATAAAGGTAATGCTCTATCATGATTGTTCTTCTCTGTTGTTTAACTACTTCTTGGTTTAGTGAGATATTTATTTTGGAGGTTTATGTTTTGTTAGATGTTACGACTTCTAATGGTTGATTTCACACTCTGCTAGTTTTATTTGGTTATGCTCGATGGGTATTGTGTGGTTATTGGCCATGAAGGTTGTTACTCAATTGTTTAGAAATGATTTGGTTGGACACTGTGAAGTGTATTATGCTATTGTTAAGTGATTTATAGTTGGTTAATAAATAGGATAATATTTTGTATTTTACTATTGATTGAGAGGTTTTGAATGATGAAGGATATATGAAACTGACTCTGATAAATGAGTCATTCAATTTTCCCTATGAAAAGTTAGATGGAAATTTACCCTTGTTGTGGGAAACTTGTTGCCGAAAGGGTTTGTTGGTGTTCTATTGGTTTCCATAATTGTTTTTACTTTTGGATTATTGTTTTAGAAGTTTAGTTGCTTTGCTCTATTGAATTGTTGAAATTGCTCCTATGGTTTACAATGCCATCTGGGTATGGGTGAGTGTTTACAATGAGATCTATAATTATAGATAATAGTTATTCATAAATAGGCTTTATTATTTTGAAGGTGCACGAGAATATTCGGAAGCATAAGAATTTGTGGTAAATTGCATTGAAGACCACCAGGTAAGTGATATACATGTGTTTTGATCTTTGGGGCCCTACATCGCAAGAGTTAGAAATTGTATGCTTATTGTTTATTGCTTTAGTAGAATAATAAGGATATTTACTGTTTTATTAGAATAGCCAGATATTGAGCATGTTTCGTGAATTGTACTATTGCTTGTTGGGTGTTTATTAGAATTAGGTTATTTTAATGATATGTTTAATAAATGAGCATGTTTAGAGATTATAGTAATGATATGATAGACACTGTATGCATTCTTGAGCATGGCACACATCATGGTTTTAAAAAGATTACGAAAATGGTTTTGTTGCATGGTTTTGAAAAAGAAATAGAAACAAAATGTAAATGAATTAAATAGAATAAATTTAAAAGAGATTATATGAAATATGGGCTTGTTAGTTGCTCCCCGGTTGGTGCCGAAACTAGCAGGCCAACGGGTGAGTGAGCTTATTTTAGTGCTTTGGTGTGCATAGCCGCTAGTAGGCGGAGGTCTTAGCCCTAGCCGAATGTTGTCCATTATAGCGTACAATAGCTAGCAGAGCTTTGAGTTGTAGCCGGAGTGCTTATCCTTGAGGTTGGATTGATGTGTATCGGTGTACATAGTAGCTAACATGCAGTTCGATCGGAGTTGAGCCTTTAACACATAGTGAGTCCTCAGTTGGAGTCGTGATGGACCAGCCAATGGTTCGTGAGTCCGTTTTAGTGCTTGGTGTGCACAGTTGCTAGTAGGCGGAGGTCGTAGCCTGAGCTGCAAGTTATGCATTGTAGCGTGTAGTAGCTAGCTGAGCTTTCAGTCGTAGCCGGAGGTGCTATACCATAGGTGTTGGGTTAGAAAATGATAATAGAAAAGATAACAGAAATAGAAAACAAAATGATAAATATTAAAACTTAAGAGATAAAAGATAAAGGAAAGAGAAAAATAGAAACCGCATACAGATTTTGATAGTGGCATAGCATGTGCATTTAGATATTTTATTTATATCATTTACTGAGTATTAGGTTCATTAGTTTATGTCTTGTGATGTAAGTATACTCACGAGAATGGAAGAACAGATTAAGGAGCAGTTGATGAATGATTTGCACTTACGGATCTTGTTGCTAACTAGGCTAAAAGAATTTAAAAGAGAAAGGGATTTAAAAAGAGAAATGATTTTAAAGAGATTTTGTAAAATCTTTAATTGTAAAAGAAAATGATTTTAATTATTTCCATTGCGATTCGAAAAAAGAGTTTTATTAATTGCATTTTCAATTCACTTGTTTTATTAAATGTTCTGTTATTTTTATAAATGAAAAAGTTTAAAATTTCACGCGATTTTAAAAGTAAGAAAAATTGGATCATTACAGTATAAAAATTTTTCTTTCAAAACGTGTTAGGGAAAAGAAGAGTAAACAACAGCGAAAGACTTTCGAAATGTTAAAACATACAATCACAATTTCTAAAGGTTTAAGCAAACAACATTAACACTTAAAACATGTGTCACAACGAAAATAAACCATTTAAAAACTTTGAAATACTTAACATACTTAAAAACCATTTCGTAAGCCATAACCCCCAAGGTCAATACGCCAACAACACAAAAGGGCTCAACACTGCAACACTCCATCAGCTGCTACCTCTACAAGCTTTATCCAATCATAGCCTTCTTATCTACATAACAAGACTTAAACTATGAGTCTAAAGCTCAGTAAACCATATAAATTAAAGTTTTCATGCTATGCTCTTTATAAAACACATGCAGTTTTCGCTTCATTATAAGAACCCTTACCCTTACCTTTATAGACGTTGGAGATGTCAACTTGACAAGGTATAGTGGCACCTCATGACCCACAATGCGCATCCAACTCAATAACCCACATCTCACAACTTCTTTTTCCATTTATTCAGGTGTATTCCCTTTTCATTTAGTTCCAGCTAACCATACAAGTATTAGAGATGTCAACTTGACAAGGTAGAATAACACATAATGACCCACATGGCGTAGCCACTCAAAAACCGACATCTCATTACAACTACTTAAGTTTTATTCAATTTATTCCGTTTATATTTTTAAAACAATGCATAAAAATCATTTTCGTGCATTTATAAAAATCATGATGCATACAAGTCTATTAATCAAGCATATTATCAATTAATCCTCAAGGCACGCATAAAATTCCAAACTTAAAGAACTTAATACTAGTAAATCACAGTATCAAACATCAAGCAACAATACATTCTTAATAATAGCAACTTCTATGAGTAACCCAATAACATGCACAAATTCCCCATTCTTTGACTAATAAAAGTCCATAACCAAAAATCCAACTTATTTGCTTAACTATTTTCAACACTGAAAACTTAAAGGACAATAGCTATACTTAGTAATTAGCAGACATTGAATCTATTTCAACATGAAAATTATGTCAACTTAACAATGTGTTTCCAATTCACTAATGCATAAGCATATCATAAAACCCAAGTATACAACAGTAACCAATTTTATGGACATCAACCAAATATGCAAATTCTACTTAGCAACAACATACAATGGCTTTATACGATTATTGATTTCCAACTCCATACCAATCACATAGAGAACATACAAAACATCACTTCAACATAATCAAACTTAGCAACCAAGCATATAATTACATAGCATTTTCCCATAGAGTGTAACAGTATGGAGTGAAACTATGCTTAAGAAAATCATAGAACAAACCATTCTTACCAGAAGCACCCAAATTCTAACCAAACGGCCTTCTTCCTTTATCTTCTTCTTCAACACACCAGAACCTTGAGGAAGCCGAGAGAGGGAACATAGAGACAATAGAATTCTCCACAACTGATCATCACTCTTTTGCTCACACCTCTCTTAGACCATCTCTCTAACTTTCTCTTAAGTTTCTCACAGTTTCACTGAAGCTTTCCCGTCTAAACCTTATGTTCTTCCTTCCATCTCTATATTTATACACCAAAACTTGCACCCCTTCAATATCCTACTAAAGGTGAAAGGGTTGTTGGAGGGATTCTTGAACATCCACGAAGCGTCAAGCGACAATTTCCTCCACTAAGCATACACATCTTTACAGTTTTAGGCTACTTTTCATTCTTCTCAGTTGATCACCTTCTTCACTTGATCAACCAAAAAATCCTGCAATCACGGCCACGATCGACTGCCATTCACTTATGTTCAGTCGCAATTTTGTCTTCTCCAGAATATCTAGTTGATCATCGACTTAGAAGACAATCGACCGCAAATCAATATTTTCAAGTTTGCTTTAAACATGGTCGATTATCCCCCTTCAGATGATCGATAGCTTAAAAAATTTCTGATCTCTGTATTAAATTCTCTTTGGAGCTGGCAAATATAACCTCTTCAGCTGATCAACTACTCTAAATATAGCTTTCTTTTGTAATATTTCACTCAACTAATGATCGACTGCCTCCATTGATGATCGACCACAACACTTCATAATACTTAACTACCTACAATTACTCTAACTAAGTTTGATCATTTCTTCAAGTGATCAACCACACCCTTCATTAACATCGTATAAACACTTCCAATCATCCAAAAACCACAATTCATATCTCTATCCTCAAATCACCCCATAAATCCTCAATCATCACCACTTAGACCTTCGACTTAGTACTATGAAAATTCTGGGACATTACAGGTATACATACTCCCATGAGGGCTTGTCTAGGGGGAGAATTTTCAGTTAAATACTCGTTCATTTGCAAGGTAGGTTTCCCTCCATTTCATCCCTTGTCTTCTTGGTGGATTCCAAGTTGATTTGTGGTAAATAAACTGGTTTTCCTTTTTTTTTTTAGAGTTTTGTGTAACATCCAATTTCCGTTTATGCATTTTCATAAAATTTTGAACATTTTGAAACCCATTTAAAATGTACTTAATTAAAAAACATCAAACTACGTTATACGGAATAATAAAAATATTTAACTATTTTGTAAAAACAACACAATTAAATACTTAAACCATAATAAATTTTTTATGCCATTTAAACAACTTTTATTCTTTAGAGCCATAACCCCCGATGTCAATTCGCGCATAGTAACAAAAGCTTGCATCACACCACACATCTTCCACATTCACCTCAATTAGATAATAATCAATACCTACATCACAGGAGGAATAATGAGCCTATTGCCTAGTAAGGAATATAAATAAATGCAAATTACAACCTCTATGACAATTCTACATGCATAAGTTTGATATATCCGTAAGCTGGGTGAGACCAACCTCTTAAGTTTTTGAACCCACCACTTTGATTCATTTTTACTTGAGAGCAACCTCTTCAGTTTTTGAACTCACAAAAAACGAGCTCACTTACATTTACATTTCGTTGCCTTTTGGGGTGAGAGCAACCTCTTTAGTTTACGGACTCATGCACTCATTGAATAAGAGCAACTTCTTCAGTTTCCGAACTTACTCAAATAGGCTGTTCTCTATGTGTAAGAAACTTCTTCAGTTTCCGAACCCACTTAGAAAACTCAATTTATTATCATCATTATTAACTCGTGAAACGCATTATGTGCAATCCTACTAACATGCCTATATGAATGTCAAACAACAGTTCATATATCGCAAATAATATTACAAACAATTAATAAACAATTAATACAATCATCCTTCAATGAACACTAAGCATGCTTTCAATTAATATCACTTTCCCTAACAATCATACAACGTATGTATCTCCTTATTTTTCTCACGTCATTTCCAACATATATTTAAAGTTTCATTTCCAACACATTATCTACCACTAAAGACACTAACCTAGGGCAACAATCAACTTAACATGCACTTATCACACATGCAATAAAAATTATACAATTTATTATTCAGAAACTAAAACTAATATTTTAATTTCAACCCCTATTTCAATTCCTACAATTACAAGACCTACAAAGGTAGGAAAAACCTATAATGTCAAAAGGAGAACACATGGTAGACTTCATGGACATAATATTATAGTCCATATATTTGTAGAGAGAATGCCTAAGAAACCAAATCAAATCTATGCAGAATTTACTTTCTTCGCCAATTGGTATTAACACGTTATTTTATATCATCCAGAATATTAACAAACCCAATAACCAATATTTCCACGAACTGAAGCTACTCATAGAAGGAAAACATCATAGGAAAACAGTCATAGACAAATAAGTTCACTAATAGGGTATCTAAATTATAGGAATAACGATGCAGGCGAAACATCGAAGCAAAACCCATAATATAGATAATATTTAAAAGGGTTAACGACAATTCATGTAGAGCATAACTCATTTTTATGCTATAACTTCAATCTGTTATCATCTATACCCTTACCAATAAAAACCATAGAGAACAGCGTGAGTAGGAGAACTATTAACGAAGACAAAACATCACAAAGAATGAATCCAAGAAAACATGCAGCAAGATTACTAGTAGTAGATCATTCTTTTACAATATCTTGCATGAAACAAACATGAAAAATTGTAGAGAAATACAACGAGTTCTACCCTCGTGATATAGGTCCTTACGGACAAATCACACACAATATTCCTTACCTCGTGTAACTTTTCTCTTCTCCTTCCTTAGCAGCGGTTCTCCTCACCGTTTATAGAACTACAACTCACATAATAGACTCATTAGTTTTTCTAGAAGGAAAAACTTCTAAGACACATGTTCTATATATACACGCCTCAGACAACCATTCAACCTCCCTATGAAGGTGGAAAGTCAAGAAGAAAAATGCCTGGACACCCACTGAGGCGTCAAGAGTCGAAGGTTTTCTATTTCTATCATTTCCATACGACATTTCAGGTGGTGGTCGATCGATTCATGATTGGACGATCGACCACCCATTCATTGATCAACTGCTAGTTTTCGCTTCCAATTTTGCTAGTGGATTACGCCATTAGATCGATGTTGATGCCATTCGACTGCCAACTTCCTCCATCCATATTCAACAGAATTTGTTTTAAATCCTTAATTTATTAAATACTTATTTCCTTAACAATAAATAATTACATTCCTATAATTGCAACACACTTTAGCATTTTATTCTTCATAATAAAAACACCAAGAATAATGTGTGACAGATTGACAATGACCAACATATTATATTTTCACTTAATCCAATTTTTACACGAAACTAAATACCCCGAGTATTACATACTCCGCCCTTATTAAAATTTTGTACTTAAAATTTTAGCTACTTAAAATAATTTTGGGTATTTAGCTTCCATGTCTTCTTTTCACTCCCAAGTAGCATCTTCAGTCGATGGTTCTGCCATAACACTTTAACAAGTGGAATCCTTTTATGTTGTAGTTCCTTCATTCTTGAATCCAAAATCCGCACTAGTCTTTCCTCATAACTTAAATTTGGAGGAACATGAACAACAACATGTTCCTCATGTTTTGCTTGAATTAGATTTCCTAAGCACTTCCTTAACATGGACACATGGAATACGTTATGAACTTCATTCATGGCAGCTGGCAATAGTAATTAGTATGCTATTTCCCAATTCTCTTTGTAATAGGAAACATACTAATGAACCGCAGGCTTAACTTTCCTCTCTTTCTAAAATTCGTAACCCCTTTAAGTGGTGATATTTTTAGGAACACCAAGTCTCCTTCCTCAAATTCCAATTCTCTATGACGAGTACCAGCATAACTTTTTTGGCGACTTTGTGCTGCCAACATCCTTTGATGAATAATCGCAACAGATTCTGAGGTTTGTCATATCATATATGGTTCGTAGAATTAGCTTCTCCCACCTTATTCTAATGTAAAAGAGATCTACACTTCCTGCCATTCAAAGCCTCGTAAGGTGCCATTCCTATCATAGCTTCAAAGCTATTATTGTAAACAAATTCTACTAATGGAAGCATTCTTCCCCATCCAACCTGAAACTCTAATACACATGCGCTCAACATGTCCTCCAATATTTGAATTGTTCGCTCGCTTTGTCTATAAGTTTGTGTATGAAAGGCGGTACTAAATTTTAATTTTGTACCCATAGCCTTGTTTAAACTTTTCCAAAATGTGGAGGTAAACCATGGATCTCAATTTGACATGATTAAGATAGGCACTTCGTGCAAGCGCATAATCTCTTTAACATATAGTCCTGCAAACTGGTTCATTTTATATGTCATTGCAACAGGTAGAAAGTGAGAAACCTTCGTTACCCTATTAACAATCACCCAGATTGCATCATGCCCTCTTACAGTCTTAGGTAGTCCCATGACGAAGTCCATAGTGACATGCTCCCACTTCCATTTAGGTATAGGCATTAATTTCAACATTTTCCCTGGTCTTTGGTTCTTTGTTGTCACCCGCTGGCATACATGGCACTAAGTGACATATTGCATAATATCATATTTCATCACTGGCTAGTAGTAATGTGATTTGAGGTCCTTATACATCTTGTTGCATCTGGGGTGGATAGAAAAGCTTGAAGAATTATCTTCACTTAGGATTTCCGATTGTAATTCTGACTTTCCCAGTACATACTATCTATCCTTAAATTTCACGATCCCATCATTAGATATGGAATATTACTGGTATTTTTCATGAGTTGGGTTCAGTTTAAAATCTTCACACTTCTTTTCTTCAATTTGAGCGTCTTTAATCCTTTCTAGTATCAAAGGCTTCAATGTCAATGTGGATAAAAGAGTGGTTAACTGCATAGAGACCAACTGTGTATTCAATTCTTGAATATCCTTGCAAAGTCCAGTAGGCATTTCTTCACATACGATGCTCATAACTGTAACTTTCCTACTAAGAGCATCAAATACCACATTTGCTTTACCGGTGTGATATTTAATTTCACAGTCATAATCCTTCACAAACTCAAACCACTACCATTGTCTCATATTCAAGTCCTTTTGAGTGAAGATGTATTTTAAACTCTTATGATCCAAAAAGATTTCACATCACTGCCTAGAGAGATAGTGTCTCCATATTTTTTTGTGAAAACATGACCGCAATAAGCTCCATATCATGTGTGGGATAATTTGCCTCATACGGTTTGAATTGTCTAGAGGTGTAAGCAACTACCTTCCCATTCTGCATAAGTACTGCACGTAATCCACTCTTGTAGGCATCACAGTAGATACAAAAATTACCATCTTTTAAGAGGTAGGGTGAAGAGAGGACCTGAAGTTTGACGACGTTTCAGCTCATGAAAACTCTCTTCACAATTGTTTGTCCACCAAAACTGAGCATTCTTTTTTGTTAAGCCCTTTAAGGGTAGTGCAATTTTTAAAAACCCACTTATAAACCTTATGTAGTAACTAGCCAATCCAAGAAAGCTTCTTACCTCTCTCATATTCTTTAGTTGCAACCAATTAACCACTTCTTTAATCTTTGTTGGGTCTACTTCAACTCCTTCCTTGGAAATTATGTGGTCGAGAAAACTTACTTTGTTTAGTCAAAATTTGCATTGAGAGAACTTTGCATACAACTTATGCTTTGCTAGTATGGACAGAGGAATCCTCAAAAGTTCCCTATGTTCTTCCTTAGAGCACAAATAAATTAGTATGTCATCGATAAATACATTGATTAATTTATCCAAGTACTCCCTAAAGACCTGATTCATTAAGTCCATAAATGCCGTCAGGGGATTAGTTAATCCAAATGACATAACCAGAAACTCATAGTGTCTATATCGCGTCCTGTGTGCAATCTTAGGAATGTAATCATGTTTAACTTTCAACTAATAATATCCAGATCGGAGGTCAATTTTTGAAAAGACATAAGCTTCTTGTAATTGATCGAACAAAACATCTATTCTTGGCAGTGTGTATCGATTATTAATGATTACTTTTATTTAACTCATGATAATCTATGCACATCCTCATCGACCCTTCATTCTTCTTCACAAATAGCACTGACGCTCCCTAGGGTGAAAAGCTGAGATGAATGAATCCACTATTAAATAATTCCTTGAGATGGACTTTTAACTCTTTTAATTCAGCTGGGGTCATTCTGTATGGATTCTTCAAGATAGGTTATGTTCCAAGGTGTAGGTCAATCACAAACTCGATTTCACGATTTGGAGGCAATCTAGGGAGTTAGTCTAGAAAAACTTCCGGAAAGTCTTGAACAATGAAAATTTCCTCTAGATTTGTCTTCGATACCACCATTGTGTCCAATACATTAACAAATCCTTCATCTCCATTTCTCATCAATTGGTCTACCTTAAGAGTGGAGATTACAACCAATCTGCCTTTTTCCTTGTCTCCAAGAAACGTATGTTTCTTGCCATCAGGGGAGAGAAAATGTACTTCTCTCTTTCTACAATTGATCATCGCTTGGTATTAGGATAACCAATTAATACCCAAGATAACATCATACCCCTTCATGTCCATGAGAATCAGGTTAGCATAGAAAATTTGATTGTTTATTTTTATGGCATAAGCCCTTAGGATTCCATTAGTAATCAGGCATTCACCGGATGGTAAGAGGACACAATAATTACTCTCTTCTAATTCAGGGGAACAATTTATCTTTGTACTAAATCCCTTTCCAATGAAGAAATGACTAGCGCCAGAATTGAATAAAACATATGCCGCTATATCATTAACATAAATTGTTCCTAACACAATCGAATTGCAATAACTTACGAGCTACTAATACATTCTAAGGAATTTAAGTGATAACTTCAATAGTAAGGCGTACCTGACACCACAGCAAGTTGGTCGTCCCCTGCCACATCATCAATCTGTACTTCCTCACCATAAAGTGAAAAGACTCTTGGTGCCACACCTCAAGATCCACCAACTCCAATTGAGATAAATTTTACAATATGCCCAGACTCCCCACATTTAAAACACCAACCAATACCCACTCTGCATTCCCCAAAGTGGTTCTCCTTCCATTTTTGACATTGAATCGACTTATGTGTCCCTACATTTGTACATTGCGGGCTTGGTGGCTGGTTAGGCTAAAAAGATTGAAGAAGAAATGTAATGTTTGGTAATAATGTTTTTTAGGAAAGCAAACCTTTGTTATAGTATTTCGTTTTTATCAAGAGAGTTTTCAAATTGTGTTTAATCCTTTTGGTATTGTAAATACAAGTCTTCTGCTATTGTAAATATTTTAAAGTTTTGTAGTATGACATGTTTCAAGTGATAAATGGTTTAACAAAAAGGAGTTTATTTATGCACTTCTTGTTTAAGCTAGTTTTGAAACGAAAAGTCTTCCACTGTGAATTTGAAAGAAAATTGTTTCAAAAATCGTGACCTTTAAATTGAAAGAATAACTGGGATGTTACAAACGAGTTCACTAACAGGGCATCTAAATTATATGAATAACTATATAGGAGAAACATCTAAGCAAAACCCATAATATAGATAATATTTGCAAGGGTTAATGACAATTCATGCAAACGGAACTCATTTTATGCTATAACTTCAGTATGTTATCATCTATACCCTTTGCAATCAAAACAACAGAGAACAGCATGAGTAAGGGAACTATTAATGAAGACAAAACAACACAAAGAATGAATCCAAGAAAACAAGCAACAATATTTCTAGCGGTAGATCATTCTTTTACAATATCATGCATGAAACAGACATGAAAAATTGCAGAGAAACACAATGAGTCATACTCTTGTGATGTAGGTCCTTAAGGACAAATCACAGTCAATATTCAAAGTTAGGTGAACAAATGCCGATGTGGCACTCGGGAGGCTAATTTGGTCGGCGGTGCGTGCATGGGGCAGTGCGGACTAGTCGATATGTGTACTGTTCATTATACGGCGCATGCTCTGTTCCTTCTATGGCATGGGCTGGGCTTCTCTGTGGGCTGCTTGGGCTATTCTTCAAATTTAACAATATTACCTTTCTTCCATTGCCTTCTTGGGCCTCCATTGGACTTTCAATAATGCTTATAACCCAAGTGGACCTTGGCTTGCCATTTGTTGGGTCAAAACCTTGGACTTCATTCATTAAAGATTGTATAATTTGGTCCATCTTCTTTGTTATGGACTCTCTCCATGTCCCTTGGGTCTTGGTCATGGTTTGGCTCTTGATGGATCCTTGGATTATATCATTCCCTCCCCCTTCAAAAAGATTCTTCCTCGAATCTTCTACATCATAAAAGGACGAGTTAGTAATACTTAAAGTAATTCTTACGTTAACATACCTTCTTTTCTTCCTTAGACGTTTCCATGCACAATCTTCGGGATCAAATACAAATTTCTTTGGGTTTTCTTTCACTAATTGTGCATAGGGTTCATGCCTCTTTGGATTTTCCCACTTCTTTGCATGTAATTTTCTAAGAATGTCAAACCTTTTCTTTCCACAAAATTTACCAAACTCATTAGTAAATAAAAGTAATGGTTTTGAAGGATAAATAATTTCAAATGGTGAGTAAACTGTTAAATAATGATCAATTTTATTATCATGTATTTTTGCAATTTTGCTATAATTTAAATCGTTATCAAAACATATAACAGCATATTTTCTAGCAAAAGATTTAAGCACAAGACTTATAAAAATAACAAAGTTATTATAAACATCAAATAACTCATATAATATGTTCATCCATTCATGTTTAAGTATAAATGAAAATTTCCAATATCCATTCTTTAAACTTAGTGTAGAAAACATGTATGCTCCATATAGCTCATAAAGATAATATCTACGCATACACAATTTGTTTTCATCAAAATCGACACATTCAAACTTTTCACAAAAATTTGTACATACATCTTTTCCAAAATTTAAGGCGTAATTAAGCAAATATATAATATTTTCACACCTTAATAATTTAGTTGAAAGGGTGACAAAATACCTTGTTGAAAATGGGTTGGCAACCACATTTTCCTTACCTTCGTAATGAATGTCGTATGGGCACACCTTGATGTACTCCATCCTCAGGTTTTCAATCCTCCTTCATGGTGCTATGTCCTTGGGTAAGTCTTTCGGATGTATGTTCCTAGAATTCTGCAAAATAGTTGACACATCCACTAGAAAAGAAATAGTTAACTCATGGGAATGAATATTTTTGCGTAATGGTAAAATCAACTCCCTCTCACTCTTTTCACTCCTTTTCTCTTCTTCCAATTTGTTTTCTTTCTCCATTCCTTTTTCAATTACCTCACTTTCGTCTTTTCTCTCTTCGGCTCTTTTCTCCTCTTTATATTCGCCTTTTTCTTTATCCTCTATTCCACTCGGTTTTTCAATTACGCCATTATCAAACTTTTCCTCCACTTCCGAAGTTTGTTCAACTACGCCAAGATCATTTTCTCTCGTTTGTTCGACTACTTCTTCATTCTCTCTAGGTTGTTCATCTACTTCTTCTTCCAAGTTTTCCTCTTTGATTTCTCCTTTAGTTGGTTCCTCTATTGGTTCCTTCACTTCCACATTGCTATTTTCCTCGAGCAATGCTGATGATTTGTCGTGACTAGAATTGACATGTTCTTCATTTCCAAAATTTTTCTCTTCTCTTTAAATCCGTTGTTCCACTTTATGGCTTTCTTCAATAATTTCATGCTTTTCTTCAATGATTGCCTTTTCCATCGACTCCTCTTCTTTGTTGAAGTTGCTTTCTTGCTTCTCATCATTATGAACATCATGCATCTCATTAGAACTCGATGCTTTGGTGGTACTTGCTTTCTCCTTCAAGCAAGACTCAAAAAGTTTGTCAAAATCATATTGTATAATCTTAGGCTTTCTTTTATCAGCTTCATGTTTTCTATAATAGTGTGAAAGGACAAACCTTTCTCTCATGATGTCCTTTAGGTCTCCCCAAGATTTAATTGGCGGTTCTCCACATCTCCTTTGATCCTTCAACAAATGTGTCCACCAAACGTTCGCATGATCCGTGAACTTCATAGTGACCAACTTTATTTTCTTTTCTTCCGAATAGTTTTGTTAATCAAATATGTCATCCACCTTTTGTTTCCAACCTAAGAAAGTATTGGGATCACTTTCCCCTCGGAAATAAGGAATATTTACCTTGATATGGCCTTGGTTACGTGTCTCTCGATCTACCATATCATACCTTTCTCGTCGGTACAATCCTTCATTCATTTCGGCATCCATTCTCCTTCCACAAGAATAACTAGAAGATGGTGCCTTCATTCGATCCATTCTCCTAGCAAGATCTGGATATTGGTCTTGCATCGACCTCATAAACATTTTTAGATCCTTGTCTTTTTCTTTTCTACTCAATTTTTTTTTTTGAAAACAAATGATCACACTAAGTGAACATTAAAGAGAACAAAAATTACAACAATGTAATCAAATACAAAGTATGAAGAAAAAATTGAAAGACGATAACTGATACGATAAAGTAAGTACGATAAAGTAAGTACGATAAAGTAAATGCAATAAAGAAAATGGTGCGTAAAAGAAAATAAAAGGAACTCTTTTTTTTTTACTCACGTGTTTACACTCCTTTTTTTTTTTTTGCGCTTTTACAATAGTTACTTGCACTCTTGCCTTTTACAACTAAATCTCTTCTTTAAGTTCTTTAAGAAAGGAACTCAATCAAGATTTACACAAATGTTGCAAGAAAATTTCAAACTTTTCAAACTTTAAATCCAATGTTCAAGAATGACTTGAATACAAGCCACGAAGGCGCTTACTAAAATTAATCTTTGATGCAACGTTTCGGAAGAGTTTGATATTTGAAAAAGGGTACGAAACAATCACCGAAAGGTGACACCTTGAAACAAATAAGGTACTTTACAAGAATCAAATTTTCCTTCGGTGAAATTTTAAAATTTGAAGACAAAGAAATCCGATAAGAATTATCAAATGATACAAAGTTTGAGGTACTTTTTTTTGGAATTGAAAGAAACATTGAAAGTAACTTTGAAACTTGACAAGTTCAAAGAACACAAAATAAGAACAATTGATTTTTTTTTTTTTGACTTGAAAGAAATCTCAAAACTTGAGAATTTATAAGAACAAACAATAACACCTTTTTTGTTTTGAATTTTAATGAAACCTCGATACTTGAGAATTTCAAGAAGACAAAAACAAGAACAATAATATATATTTTTTTGAACGGGATGAAATCTTGAAACTTAAAGATTTCAAGAACACACAAAAACAAGAACAATTTTTTTTTCAAATGAAATGAAATCTCGATACTTGATAACTTCAAACAACACAAAACAAGAACGATATTTTTTTTTTGAAATTTGGATGAAAAAACAAGAATAATAACGATAGATAGAAAAAAATAAAGATAGCATTTTGAATCGAAGGCAAACAAGCTCTGATACCAAATGATTTGAACCACCGGATATGAGGGATCTGAGACCCGACAACAACGCAGAATAATAACCAGGATGCCTTGGAGATTCAATAGAAAATAGGAGCTCGAACCGTTACCTACAAAGAGGTAGGAACCAAAACTATCAAAGAAAAGAGCTTGACCTAAACCAAACTTGTTGGTTGAACCAAAGCTACCAAGTTGGATCTCTTCAAGGAAACAATTGAAGAAGATCAAGCCCTCCAAAGAGAACTCAAGAAGAGAATGCAAAATGCTCTCAAATTTCAAGTTGTAAGTTATCAAATTGTGTTTGAAAATGAAGACTTGCCCCTCTATTTATAGGCAAAGAGAAGGGACATAGAAACAATAAAATATGTCCAAAAATGTATGGATCAGTGCCGACTTGTTGGCATGCGTGTGGGTCGGTGCCAACTAGTCGGTGCATGTATTGTTCATTATATGGGCACGAACTGTACATATGACGGTGCGTGCATGGTACATATGATGGCGTGCACACTATTTTTTCTACGGGGCAGGCTGGGCTTCACTGGGCTGGTTGGGCCATTCTTCAAATTTAACAATATTTCCTTGCTTCCCTTGCATTCTTGGGCCTCTATTGGACTTTCAATAATGCT
The DNA here is from genome assembly GCA_022433065.1 of Begonia loranthoides. Taxonomy (NCBI): domain Eukaryota; kingdom Viridiplantae; phylum Streptophyta; class Magnoliopsida; order Cucurbitales; family Begoniaceae; genus Begonia; species Begonia loranthoides. The sequence goes on from CM039472.1 coordinate 18,013,610, forward strand.
TATAACCCTAGTGGAACTTGGCTTGCCATTTGTTGGGTCAAAACCTTGGACTTCATTCATTAAAGATTGTATACTTTGGTCCATCTTCTTTGTTATGGACTTTTTCCATGTCCATTGGGTCTTGGTCATGGTTTGGCTCTTGATGGATCCTTGGATTACGTCACTTTGAATTTTGGATTTTGGATGAATGAATGGTGGATATTCTAGAACTGTTTGGGATTTTATACAGGATTTATAGCTTTGGGGGAGTCTAAAACAAGGGAGACTCTGCCCAAATTTTTGGAAATAAGTGAAAGGAAAATCCCAAATGAATTAGATCGACTAGATAGCTAACCGAAGTCACTTAGGTAACGATGGTGTAAACAAACTAGGTTCCAGAATGAGGCTGCCTAGATAGCAAGCGTAAAGACCGACTAATTAGTTGAACGTGAACGCCTAAGTGATAACAAATCCGACGAAAGATAAATTAGCTAAGGAAGGACGAAGGAAGGAACATGCAGGATAAAACCGAAGTAGAGGAGTGGGCTAGTTGTTCCGTTAGTATGGCCTTGAAGAAGGACTTAGAGGATAAGGTTGGAATTTTAGAGAAGAAGTTGGAATAAGAACCTAGTAGAGGTTGTAAAAAGAGACTGAGAAGGGGTAGTTAACCAGGTCACGCTAGGTTAGATTTCCTACAAAGACGAGAGATTCCAGGTCTTGTTAGGTGGGATGACCAACTTAGATTGGATGGCAGTTTCCGACATAAGTGGAGTAATGTCGGATTAGTAGTCGAAGGGATAAGAGTACTTATGTCGGGCTTGGACTATGTCCTCTATCTCGATTCGGTTTCACTTAGGGTAACCAAGGACGTGATTGCACAATTTTATGGTAAAAGTGGATTCAATCAGTTAAGCTTCTCCTGGAACGAGTACAGAAACAAAGACAAGAACAGACCTAGAACAGCAATGGAAACAGAAACGGAGACGGAAACGGATACGAAAACAAAGAAGGAGACGGGAATGGAAATGGAAACAGAGACGAAAATGGAAACATAAACAAATTTTCCAGAGTGATTTCTGGGAATGGATATCGGAATGGATATGGGAATGGAAACGGGAACGGAAATGAAAATGGAGAAGAGAATGGAAACGGAAATGGGAACGAAAATGGGAATGAAAACGAGAACAAATACGGGAAGTAAAACTAACCTCGATTGAAAACAAGTACAGATACAAAAAGAGAATCAAGACAGAACACGTCTGACTCAGCCATGGAGCGGTGTAGCTCATAACTTGGGGAAAGCTTGAATGGGTGGATTTGATGATGGAGAGTATGTTTAACTATGCTAAAGTTGTGAAGTGAGAGTGAAAGGCTGCATGTGCTTGGACTCAAGTGGCGAAGTGCAAAGGACTTGAAGGGTCGAATCGTATAGGAAGTGTGAGTTTGACATCAAATTGATGCTGAATTCACATGGAGTTGGTGGAAAATTTGATGTGGAACGTCAAATTTAAGAGAAAAGTGCTGCAGATTCAAGAGTTGAACGACAATGGTGGAGTATTTATCGGATTAAAGTGACGTTTAGATACAAGAAAGTTTCAATTTGGCTCTTGATGTTGAAGAATGGCTTTGATTAAGGCATTTCTTTCTTCGAAAATGATGTAATCAGAGTGGGCAAAGGACGTGTGGTGGCGAATGAACGCGAGGGTTGATCGCCTTTGGTACAAGAGACATGATTAGGTGAAGTTAAGAGTATAGGTAAGAAGGGAGTAGATAAGTCTAGATGCAAGAAGTATTAGGACCATTAGGGGAAACCACGTCATCAAATGGGGGAGTTAAAAAGAGATTTGATATGTAGATTAGCATGAGGGAGATTATTAGGGAGGGCAAATTTCGAGGATAAAATTTATTTTAAAGGGGGAAGTATGTAACACCCTGACCTTTTTTAAGTCGATCAACTATAGGGGTATTACCAAGGACATTCTAGGGCATTAAGTTTAGGTGTAATATCGTTAATGATTCCCTCGTATACGTGATGCAATAACCCTATGCTGCCAACACTTGATTACATCACGTATTTATACATGTCATTTTGTGACAGGTATTCATGGGGGAAGAGTTACGGGATAGGAGTTAGCGAGAAAAATGTTAGAAGAGCTGTCCAGGGTGTTTTCGGATGCTTGCGATCGACTCTGTGGACGAGTCATGTCATCCACAAACGTGTGGAGTGTCATCCCGTGAACTGGGGATGACTTGGGGACGCGATGTTGTCCTAACATCATTGTATCGTGAAATTTCGGACCACATGCGAATGACACCGAGGACGAGATGTGTTGTACGCAAATGGGTTGAACACACGGAGAAGAGGAGCTGCATCCGCATTGAATCTATTCTATCTTGGACAGTTTCAGACGAATTGGGACGGTTGTGGATGGGTCAAGGTATCATCCAATTTGCCTCTGTCCCATTTTAGGACACTTTCGGACGATAATGCGGATGCCACTCCATGTCCAAAACTCACCTGTGGACGGTACAGACTGGAAGGGGATGTATATTCCCGTCCGAAATCTCAGTCTTAGCCTTCAAAATTTAGCATTGCAGACGAATGCGAATGAGACCTATGCATTCACACTCATCCGAAATGACCCAGTTCTGCGTAAATTTAAGGTTAATAATTAGAAATCATTGTCATTTAGTAAATAAATGCCCTCATTGGAGACAAGGAAATAGACTCCCCCTCCATGGACGATGAAGTCACCCCCTATGTCGTAGCTGGATGCCTCCCCTACCTCCAGCCATCTTCCTCTCTACCTTAGGCACTCACTGTGTCTCTCCAAGTAATAACCTTACCTCTCCTTTCCCTTCGTTTCATTCTTCTTCCTAGGTGAGGAGTTCATAGAGGGAGAGAGAGAGTTCCAGGGAGGAAGAGTGTGTGAGAGTGAGGTGTGTGATACGTGAGTTTAAGAGGTGAGCTACGTGAGTGAAGAAAAGTGGAGTGGAGTGGTGAAGCTCTATGAGTTGCTGGAGCTGGAAGTACCGTGAGGAGAGTTGTCCCTGGTTTTAAGGTCATTAAAAATTGGTAAGGGACTAAGAGTGTCTTGGCCATTTGGAGGCCTTACACCACAAGTAGAGTGTGTGAGTAGTGTTGTCATGTGCTATGCTTTCCTTGTTGAATCATTTACTGTTATTTGTTTATTAAGCAGTTGTTAAGTGATAATCATTTGAATGATACCTTGTTCTCTTATTTCCATTGCTATGTGTTATTTCTTTGTTGTTAACACTAACATTTATTAGTACTATAAGTAGCCACTTGTAGATATTGATGGTTGAAGGTTGAAGAATAATCGTGTGAAGTACGGAGTAGTAAAGAAAGATGAGCTAAGAGATGAGATAGCTTGAATCAACCGATTCTTTTTACTCTTGTTGCTTATACTTTCACTTGTTGCTAATTAACTATCTCTGTACATTTCTCTGTTTAAGCAAGTTTTGATTTTCTATAATTGTGATCCTTAGTTGAGCATGTTAACTAAATTACTCACTGATTAAGCATGTCAAATGATTAGGAACTATAGCTAATGACATACCCTTGAATATGTTTAATTGATAATTAACTAACAAGTTTAAGCCATATGTGTGTAACACCCCGACTTTTTAAGTTTGTCAACTATCTGGGTATTACCAAGGACTTTTCTGAGCATAAAGTCGAAGAGTAATCTCATTACGTTTTCCTCATATACGCGATGTAATCAAAGTGTTGGAGTTTGTGGGATATTACATTGCGTATTTATACGCGTTACCTTATGACGTGTATTTATGGTGGAGATGTTATGGGATAGGAGTTAAGTAAGAAAAATGTTAGAGAGGCTATCAAGGGTGTTCTCGGACGCTTGCGGATGACACTTTGGACGCATTATGTTGTCGGTAAATGCATTAGGAAGTCTCCCTTGACCCCAGACGACACTTAGGACAAGATTTCTCGTCATGACTTCACTGTATAGTGGAGTTGTGAATGAGGGTCTAGACGATGAGGACTAGAAGAACGGCATCCGCATCAAATCTGTTCTAAACATGGACAGTTTTGGATGAGTTAAGGTATCGTCTGCTTTGCATCTGTCCGATTTTGCGACACTTTCCGACGCTAGTACAGACGTGATATGACGTCTAAAACTTGTGCGGACGGTATGGACAGGGACGAGGACACCTTTCCTCGTCCCCGAGAGTGAGTTAGCCTGTGAGAATTAGCCTTGGGGATGACATGCGGACGAGACCTATGCGTTCGCACCCATTTGAAACAACCCAAACCTACGAAAAAAATAAGAAGAAAATCAAAGGAAATCATAGAAAATGGACAGAAATCAATAGGAAGCGACCCTAGGAGATGAAAGTTGCCTCTCTACGCCGTAGCTGGCCTTCCTTGCCTGAGGCCACCTCCTCTCTGCCTAGAAGCCATGATGGTGTCCCCATCTCCCCTCTAGGTAATATTTCTCCCTTCCCCTCTCAGTCTTCATTCTTCTTTTCCTACTTGAACAATCCAGAGAGAGAAGGCTTTTGAGTGAGGGAAATTGAGTGTTAAATGAGTGAAAGTCTGTGTGAGTGAGGTGTGTGCTACATGAGTATGAGGAGTGAGCTACGTGGGTGAAGAAAAGTGGAGTGCAGTGGTGTGTTGTAGCTGTTGGAACCGTGAGAGGAGAGTTGTCCCTGAGTTTAGTGGCTTCAACTTGGTAAGGACTAAGGGGTGCTTTAGCCATTGAGGCCCTACACCACAAGCTAGGGTGTGTGAGTTTAGGTTGAGTTTCCCTGAATGATTGTTGTTAGTTGCTGATAGATGATTTCTAGTTGATGTTTCCATTGAATGATATATGTCCCCTTGTTCTTATTACTATATGTTGTTTCTGCTGCTCTGTGATTGTTGTTGTTAGTTAGTTCTATTGTTCTTAATGTTAGCTCTGTTACATATTAGTGTTGTGCTTGGTGACTGGTAGATGCTATTCAGTTGAAAAGTGTAGAATGGTTAGTGGTGAAATAGAGGATGAATAAACTAGAGAGATACAAGGATGTGATAAGTGTGAATGAACTGATTTCCCTTTTCTCTGTCGATTTTATTCTTGTTACTCACTTCCTTAACGATTGTTAATTAAATTTTTCTTTGTAAGCATGTTTGACCCATTGTGGTTGTGATTCTCCCTAGAGCACGTTAACCTAATCAGATTAAATTAACTAGACTTGAATGATTTATTTACACTTGATGCATGTTTATTTAATCGTAAGTCATCACATGTTTCTTTACCATCCTTTTTATTGCTCATTAGTTGACTCTAGGTGCAACTTCAATTATATTTGTTTTCGATTATTTCAATGCACTATTCAATTCCATAATTGTTAGAGGGTAGAGTGATAAAGAAGGTGAGAAGAGAATGAAGTAGACGTAAATGAGTTAAGAGCCACAAGGGCCTCACTTGTTATGCAATCTAGCCGAAGCCCACCCTTATCAGGAACGAGAGTTCTAGATTGCATGCAAAGGGTTAGGTTCGATCAGCTGCACCATTCCACATAGGTCTCCTAATCTCTAGCTTGAAGTAAGTAAAGAATGAATGAAAGAACAAAACGTAATGAAAGAATTGGTGTGGGTGGCCCCCGTACCAAAATGGATTAAAGAGAGGCATAACGTACATTACATTTCCCCTTTTTCCTTACTAAGCCTTCGGGCTTACAGTTGCTTGTGGTGTAGTAGGTATGAGTACGCTAGGACAAATGCATGGAACTAGAAGTTAAAGTGAAAGACAATAATCAGATAATAAAGCAGGGACGATGGATTTGCCGCTCGAGGGTAAAAGAGAAATGGTTTTAATTTAGTTTTCTAAGTTGTAATTAACATAAGTTTTCTTTAAAGTATATTTAATTTGGTTAGTCCTTTCATTCAAATGATTAACACTTCCGCTAAGTTTCTAAACGATGATTTATTTACTCTTCCGCAAAGTATTGATACATTCACTATGTTTTCCTAAAAACGTTTTACAACACTTTAGCACATTTTATCAATTAGTTTTCATAACGAGTTTAAAGAAAGAGTTAGTAGTGATCCGGTTTAGATGCACTCTGATATGTTTTGCTTTAAAAAAAAATTTTCAAATTTTAAGGCATTTCAAAGAATCACGACAATTCAAGTTGTTACAATGTGTGGATCACATAGTAGCATGTTAACTAACTTAGAGTCATTAACTAGCCAAATTGAATTTATTAAATAACGAACTAGTTAAGCAGGTTAATTAATTCGCTAATTGTAACTAATGGCTAATCTCTAAATATGTTTAATTAGTAAATAACTAGCATGTTTAATTGATAATCAATTTAGAAGTTGTTAATCTGTTGAACATGTTAACTAATTAGCTAGTCTAAGCGTGTAGTTAATTGAATAATCAATTAGCATGTAAACTAACTAAGGTAATTAATTAGATAATAAATGGAATTACTTATCCAGCATGTTAATCGATTAGTTTAATTAATTGATAGTTGTTAATTACTCCTTGAGTATGTTAATTAATCATATAGAGAGCAGGTTAATCTACCTAAGTAGTTCATTTGACTTAAGCATGTTAATGGAACTAGCATGTTAAATGTTAATCCATTATTCATAGAAGTTAATCCCTTGAGTGTGCTACGTACCTTAACTATCTAATTCATCTAGTTCAATACCTAATCAAGCATGTTAATTAATTCAGATAACAATGATATATTGTTTAATTGTATATTACTTAAGTAATAGATTCTTTAGAATAATGGAAGTATGTTAATTAACTTGACCTAAAGTGATATGGCATGCTAATTAACGAAAGTAATTAGCTATAGAGTAATTAATTAGGATCACAATTATAATCTAAATCAAACCCGAGCATGTAAATTTATTACTTGAGCATGACAAATTGACTTAATTGAATTGATCCTTTCTGGGAGCATGTTGGAGCTAGACTAATCAACTAGATGTGAACAAGTAATTAACTAGAGTAATCTGCTAGTAATTTAACTAAACCTTAGCATATAAATCAATTAGGCTAACTAATCAGAATAATCACCTAGAACAATAAACGTAGGAGGCATGTAAATGAACTAGGGAATTAACTAAGATATTTAATTAGAATAATAAATGTAATTAATCCTTGAGCATGTAAATTAATTAGTATAACCAACTGGATTAGTAATTGTAACTCGAATGAAGCATGATGGTTAATTAGGATGTTTGTTAACATGATATTGTAGTTGTTTCTTAAGCAAGTTAGTTTAAATAAATTAATTGCATGTTTAACTTACTTGTACGCATTCACTGTTTCCATTTGATATTGTTTATGTTTCTGGTGTGCGCAGTCATTCCCTTCTCTTAAATGTTTTACTTCCATGTATACGTTGTGAATTCCTGCAATTTTAATTACAGTTATTTTCTTTTAATGCGCTCTTCAATTATTATGAATGATATGTTGTGAAGCATCATGCATCATGTTAGGTTAAGAATGTATGTTCATGCATCATGCTAATAGAAAGTATAGGGAGTGCCACCTTAGTGGTGGTACGCAAGCATGCATAAGTGAGGTAAAAAGTTAAGGAAAAATAAAGAAGAAAAAGAGAATTGGGAGTGGATGGGTAGCGGATTTAGCTTGCGATGTAGGTGTAGCCCCTCCCACATAGGGAACGAAAGTTCTAGATGCGAGAAAAAAGGCTAGGTCCGACCACTATGCCATTGCACGAGAAAAACCTCACAATTCAAGCTCGAAGTACGAGTACTGAAAGGATTGGTTTGGTGGCCCCCATTCCAAAATGGAATAAAGATTGGCATTCATATGCATTAAACCCTTTTTCCTTACTAAGCATTCGGGCTTATAGTTGCTTGTGGTGTAGATGTAGGTACTAGTTCGCTTTGAGCAGTGCACGAACTAGGAGTAGCAAAAGATAATAATCATACAATAAAGGCAACAGATGATGGATTTGCACATGCGAGGGAGTCAGGGGTTGGCCAGGCATATGAAAATGGGTAAAAGAGAAACCATTTTAATTAAGTTAAGTTTTAAATGTTGTAATTCAATCAAATAGTAAATTGTATAAAAAGTGGTATTTCAATGGTTTAGTATTTCTTCTTTAAATTAGTTCTTTACGCTTCTGCATAGTTTCATAAATGGGGTTTTTATAATGAGTTTACAAATGGTTGGTAGCGATCCGGACTTAGGTGCTCTCTGATTTGGTTTCAAAAGAGAATTTTAAATTTTCACTCATTTTCAAAGATTAACGAAAATCCGGGTCGTTACATATAATGTAATGAATTTTTGAATAATTAACATGTTATATTACGTTGATGATTAATGTCGTATAACTATGGAAAAATATTATGGTGTGATGAAAGTATTAAAGTTTTGGAAGAAAAATGGTGCATTTTGCTTTTTGCTCGACATACGATCAACGTGAGAATTTGGTTTGCGTCCAAAAAGTGTTGTGAATCATCCCTGCATTTTGGGACGAGGCTGGAACGACATTTTGCATCCAAAATCATACCCTTTCTGCAATGTAAGTTTTCGGTCGACTCGCAGTCGAATGTGGTCAAGGAGAGTTTGAATCTGTCCAATTTTATAGACTTTTTGATCGAATGCGATCGAGGCTCGGACACCTTTGCTCGACCAAAAAATGAAGATTAAGTGAAGAATGAGAAATAAAGAGGTTGAACTGGTCCGTCTTGAACATATCCGGTTTGAAGAGAAAGGAGTGAGATTGGAGATAAAATGGAAATTAATGTAATTAAAATAAATTTTATGTTAATGAATTAAATTATGATGTTTGGGTTAAATAATTTAGAAAAAAAAATTAAAAGAAGAAAGTAAGAAATGAGGGGGAGAAGTGAACCAGTTCTTGTTATGATCTTGTTGGCTGAAGAACAAAAAGAATCGCCGTAGGCCATTCTTGAAAGAAAGAATAGAGTAGCGAGGGAGAGAAGGAGAATGACAGAGTGAGGGGGAGAGAATCGAGAGAATGACGGAGGGTGTGCGCGAGCTCGGGCTTGGCAGGGGCTCATTCGCAGTGTACGTGTCGTCTGGCGAATGGCGAGCGACTGCAGGCTCGGGCATCTGGTTTCGCAGGATGGTTCGGTACAGCTTCAGGTCGTCAGTGTGGCTTCGGGTTGAGGTTTGTTGCAATTGACTGAGGGCTCATCGAGTGTAGGTGACCAGCTGTGATTGGTGGAGGGTATTGGCGTCGGTGTGGTTGCTATTTCCATCCTCTGGTCAAAGGCAGGGAGCTGGCAGTTCGCGAAGAAACAGCTGAAGGCTGTAGTCTAGCTTGCAGTTTGGTCCGAACCGATCTGTCCTGCTCTAATGGAAGTGACAACGTCGAGGTGCGAAGGGAATGGTGAAGGTAGGGTATGGCTTGGCGGTAAGGTGTGGGTGTCGGAGGCATGGCAGGGTGTGCCTCTTTGGAGAAGAAAAAATGAGACGAGAAGGGAAAGGCAGGGAGAAGAGAGCTCTTAGGTGAGTTGAGCTGGGAGAGAAATGGATACAGAGCAGGGAGTGCTTCTAGAGAAATTGTGAGGTTGTGAGCATCTAGATAAAATGCAGATATATAGAAGAGAAATGTGAGAGCAAGAGGTGAAGCTACTACTCCTCTCGGGTCTCTTTGATTCTTCAAGTGAGGAGGTTTCCTCCATCATTTTTTTTGCTTAAGGATGAAGATAAAGTGTTAGGATTATACTCTATTGGTGGGTACAATGCCTAATGCTGGTTTTGTAATGCTTTTGCTTGCCTGCTAAACCGTGGTTCTGTTAACTATAATATGTAATGCTAAGTTGAGGAAATGTTGATCTAATGGATTTGTTTTTAGTTGTAGTTGTCAGACACTATTAAATGGCTGAGTTCAATAACTGTTTTTGGACGTTGATAAGTTAGGAAGTGTTATGTTGCTTGAAAATAAACCTGTTTAGTTATAGCTTTGACGATGTACTTTGTTGGTTTGGATTTGAGTCCCTAATTGGATAAATATATTCTGGATATTGGTGTACCTTGTTGGATAAATGTTGTATGCATCTTTTACGTGCACAGTTTGTTAATTGATTAGAAAATGGACATCGAGATTGGTTTATGAAATGCTATCAAGTGATGAATAAAGATTAAGGGTGTAGATAACGGTGAAGTTGTTAAGTTGAGAATGTTAGAATTGTTAAGTGTTATGTTCTGTTTTGGGGTGTCAAAGGGGTTCCTAGAATTACTGTAACATCCCAGTTATTCTTACAATTTAAAACTCACGCTTTTTGAAAACTTTTGCATTTAAATCATAGCGGAAGACTTTTCATTTGAAAACTAGCTTAAACAAAAAGTGCATAAATAAACTATCTTTTTGTTAAACCATTTATCACTTGAAACATGTCATACAGTAAAGCTTTAATACATTTACAATAGTAGAAGACTTGTATTTACAATACCAAAAGAATTAAACACAATTTGAATACCTTCTTGATAAAAATAAAATACTATAACAAAGGTTTACTTTCCTCAAAAACGTTATTATCAAACATCTCATTTCTTCTTTAATCTTTTAGCCTAACAAGCCGCCAAGCCCACAACATATAAATGTCTAATCATCTACTTCAATCCCTGATCCCTTGTATACCTACATTACAGAACCTAACTATGAGTCTAACGCTCAGTATGTAGTATAAAAGTAAAACGTGCTCATACAATACTATTAAAACACATACAATTTTTTATTTTGTTTATCAGTCTTTTACCGTTACATTTTCCTTTCACTGCTGAGTTTTCATTTATTTGTTTTTCCGTTAAAAATCTCTTTGAGTGAGAGCAACCTCTTCAGTTTCCGAACTCACTGACTCGTTGAATGAGAGCAACCTGTTCAATTTCTGAACTCACCCAAATGAGTTATTTATAATTTGGGGTGAGAGCAACCTCTTAAGTTTCCGAAGTCACCCCCTAATTGGATGAGAGCAACCTCTTCAGTCTCCGAACTCACCAAAAGGAGTTCATCTCTGGTAAGCAACTCGACATCAACCAAAAGATATGCTAGCGGTTGTACACATATATGTACAACAATTGGTTCTGGCATCAATCGAGAACACACTAGCAGCCATGCGCATCAATGCTAATGACCTCACTTACCATTAGCTAGTGTGTTTCTACATCAATCGAGAACAAACTCTTTTTATTCTTTTACTTAATTGTCTTTTACTGTTATTCATTGTGTGACTCGTTTCCACGTGAGAGCAACGTCTTAAGTCTCTAAACTCACGTAAAAACTATCCATTTACATTTACGTTTATTCACAATTCAGTTATGTTTGTACTTTCGTGTGCATTAGAAACAATAATGTAAGCATACAATTCTAACTATCGTGTCTATTATCGTAACCTCAAACATACACCACATCCTAATTAAAGAATTGAACTTAACTCTAATAAACATACATGCAATCATTCAACAGTACGTCTCCAAATATAACTTAAGCTATGCATTTAGTAAACAAGCATCAAACAAACACCCCCTAATTTCCGTGATGTATGCCCTTGCGGACAAAACACACACAGTACTACGTACTTGGAGTCCTTAGCCTTACAAAGTTATCACTTAGAGTTATCCTTCTCAAAACCTAATCATAATGTATACGTATAGCTATTAATAATTACTTTTCAATAATAAAGTCCCCTAGCTTCAACTGACATGCTTAGTATTTTCCACCAAACCTTTACTTAACAATTCCTAACTATTCCAAAACTAATATTTATCTACATCATTTCCTTCCACCATTCATTGATACACACAACAACAATTCCAACAAGTATATATATTTCCAATCATATCTATCAGTTCAAACCAATCATTTCTAACAACCACCTTATTCCAATAATCCAACTTACTCATGCCAATATACTTCACATGATACAACTAACAATTTAAACAAATAATCATATATTCCATGAATATATAATTACTAATTAAATAAAACATGTACGTAATAATCGTGTAGTGACTTTATGCACATTTCTCTCTTTATGCACAATAGGTTCTAGGTTATTTCCATAAACACGATTAACACAGATAAACTCAGAATATACTTGTCCAATATATCCAACACTATCACTTAGAAAAACAAATATCTTATGCAGGAGAACAATCATAACTGAAACATCTGAACAATTCATAGTTTCAACCCACGAGTTTTCTTCTCTGTAATCCCTTCACTTCATGTCTTTCATTCTCTGAGACTTTCTTATTCAACTCACCAAAAGCAACAACAACACTCACTGTCATTTACGTTCTCATTCATAGCAAGCACGAAATCATTCTCTCTCTCATAACACCTCGGTTTCTCACTCACAATCTGCTCTTTTAGAAAGTCTAGAAGACCACAACCAATTTCACAACACTCAGACCACACAACAATTTGACTGAGTAACCCCATCTTTTTCACTCTCTTCCAACTTCTCGTTCCTTCACTCCAAATTTATAGGCCTCTTAATAACGTCTCTTTAACAACCATGAAAATGGAAGGCCAAATGATGGCATCCCATAAATGTCCAGATGCATTTAATGTCGATCTGCTTCATCTTCATACGGATATAACACAGACCAAAAGCTTCCAGTGATGCGTTTCGGCTCCCAGGCAACAATTTAATTTGGTGGTCGATCAATTCCTTGACCATGATCAACCGTCATGCTTGTTTGATTAGTCACAAACCCATTTCTTAACACACTGGTCAACCGGTGTTCATGGGCGATCAACCGCCACACATTTTTTACTATCTGCCACTCAAAAATCAATATATGTGTATGTATTTTCATATTTATTCATATCCACATTAATATATATATATATATATATGATCTTATAACTTCATTATTAACTACTAATATTACTTCTCTTAATTCTAACTATAATTTCCTAACTCTTCAATTTATTCATATGTCACATAAACAAACCTCATATCCAAAACCAGCAATATACTCTTAATTGCAAATTCTAATATCTTCCATTAGATTTCACCTTCTCCAAACCAGTATGTACTAAATCCATATATATATATATGCACATCAACATTATCCACACTAAATTATACTATATATTCCACCATTCTTCCAGCACTTTTGCCCAGGTTAAATTCCAATAACTGATAAGAACTTATTCATTCAATATTCAATTATGTCCAAATATATTTTTTCTTTGACCAACACTCGAATTATTCAGCTAACCATAAATTTATCCCTTAATAATCAAATTATATATTTCATAACTCCTCTTCCACCTTATTCTTTTATTAAATCCAATATACTTCAAAATATTATAGACCTTATAACTTCAACCTTATTATATGCAAGTGCATTTTCTCTTACTAATTTACTAACTGCCAATCAGTAACTTAGTCTTGATGTTGTCCTTTGTAATTCCAAGTGTCATCAACCCATTCCCTAATAACCTTAATCCTTCCCTTAAACTAATTATGAACATAACAGGGTATCATAATTCACTTATTCCAAATACATTTCTCTCAACCAATATCTTCAAATTGTCCAACTCAGCTCCTATCGTCCCAAAATCGTCACATAAGCCTTGTGCTTAGCGTAACGAAAATTCGGGATATTACAATTACAATGTAACTAAGGATAGAAAAAGAATGAAATTAATAAGTTGTGATTATTAATAAGAAAATGTTTTTAATTGTGAAGGTATTGAAAAGGAGAGGAAGGATAAAGATTAAATGCTAATACGCGTTAAGACTTTGAGGTAAGAAATGGGTAGAGTCGTTGGGAAGTGGAAGCCCTACACCATAAGCCGTATCTTTCTCTTGGTTGTTTGTTAGCATTCCTATTATACTGCCTTATTTATTATGCCTATGCTATTTGCATATTATTAATTTAATCTCTAAGCATATTTAGGATGTTATCATATCGTTATTGTTTCCTTTAAATTGCCAAGCACGTCTACATTATTATTATTAATTTTTAAATTACAAACCATGTTTATATTGTTATTATTTCCTTTAATTGCCAAGCATGTCTATACTGTTATTGCTTTCTTTAAATTACCAAGCATGCCTATATCGTTATTGCTTTCTTTAAATTACCAAACATGCCTATATTATTATTGTTTCCTTTAAATTGCCAAGCATGCCTACTTTTATGTGGTTCTAATTACTGTTTCGTGTCTAATACTTTTATATTGTTGTGATTACTGCTTCATGTCTCATACTTTTATATTGTTGTGATTACTGCTTCTCATTGACATGCATCACAATAATGCTTCTCATTGACATGCATCATGATAATAGAAACAAGTAGAAAATGCCCTATCGGGGGGGGGGGGGGGGGTATTTATATGCATTTACGTGAGAAAAAATGAATAAAGAAAATGAATGAATGAAAAAAGGGGAGTTAGGGATGGAGAGGTAGTTCATATTTAACCAGGTACATTAGAAGAATTATGGTCTTCCCTCATTGGGTTGTGAGAGAACTATGCTCTTCCCTTGTCGGATTGTGAGAGACAGTCTACCCTAGGTGGTTAGAAGTCGACAAGAGACTATGCTCTCTGCCACGGATTCCTCCAATCTCCCAGCTCGATGTACGAGTAATGTATGTAACGGAAATAAAAGAACATTTTGGTCGATACCATTCCGACATAATGAGTTAGAGGCATACATCATATTCCATATCTCAATTCTTACTGGGCCTTAGGCTCACAGTTTGCTTATGGTGTAGGTACACATAAGAGAACAGATGAATGAGCAGTTGATGTAGGACTTGCACGTGCGGGACTTATGGCTTGCTAAGCTAAGGAAAGTAGAATAGAAAAGGGTTTTATAAATGTAAAATACCAATTTGTTACTGTCTTTTAAAATGAATGATTTATGCTTCCACTGTGAAATGAGAAAAATGGATTTTATAAATAAAGTCTTCCACTGTTAATAAAGATTAAAGTAACGAGTTTTAAGTAAGATATTTTAACGGTCCAGTTTTCAGAAAAGAACTCTAATCACACTTTAAAGAAGTTTTAAACAAAAGGTTTTCTGCAGTTTTATAAAGGAAAAGAAATGTTTTAAATTTAACGCAAATTTTCAAAGTAAGAAAAATCTGGGTCGTTACAGATGATCAATAACAAATTTTGTTTCTTTAGAAAAATCAGTCGATCACACTCTTGTGGATGATTGATAGCAAATCATCACATGTTACAATCTACTTTGGACTCGATTGATCACCTCCTTTAGCTGATCGACCACTTCAAAAAAGGATATAATCTGTACAGATTTCGCTTTGGAGTAGGTTGATCACTTCCTTTAGTAGATCAACCACTTCGAAAAAGGCTACAATTTGGAGCTGCTCGATCATCCCTCTTCAGTTGATCGACTACTCCAAATATTGCTTGCCATTGTAAAAGTTTGCAATATGTACAATTGAGCGTCACCTTTGTGATGATTGACCACTCCCTTGTATTCCTTCTAACACTTAGAAAATCCTACTCTTTCCTCAATCTAAACCATAAGCACTTCTCCATTCCAATATCATCCCATAACTCTACAAAAGTTCTCAAATATTCTCATTTAGACCTTATGCTTTGCATTATGAAAATCGGGGGTATTGCAATACATGAAGTCCCTTAGTCGAAGGGTGGGGTCACCTTTAGATTAAAAGTGGAGGGACTAAGTCAATAGGGTTCATGAGTAGAGGAGTCGCTGGAATTTATTCTAAGATTTAAAGTTAACAAATGATGTATGCATTTGGCCCTTAGGGGACTATACCACAAAATGCTAAGGTTTAAGTTAGAAAATGATGTTTTACAGTTTCTATTAAGGGAAAGCAAGTTGTATTATTCCATGCATCATGTTTTCAGAAAATTTATGAAAATGTTTTCTCATGCATAAGTTTTCTAGATAAGATAGATAAAGATGAAAGAAGGTATGTAATAACTTTGGTGATACTGTACCATCGGAGCTTTGGGAGGTTGATCCCCCCAATGGAGAACAAAACATCTTTGGTATCGTGTCCCAATGTCAAAACAGAATGAGAAACATAACAAAAATAGGAAAGAAAGAAGAGAATTTTCTGACTTTTTGTAACAGATGATTTATCATTCATGTTGCTTTACATTTCTTACTAAGCTTTAGGCTTATAAATAGATTCTGTGGTGTAGGTAACAGGAAAGATCATGATGAGTGGATCAAGGGATAAGATGAAATAAACATTTGAAGGAGGATCTCCATGTTGACGATGACTTGGTGTTGTTACACCAAAAATAGTACATTGTGTAAAGTTTTACTAGAATAACTTGTATTTTATGAAGAAAAGTTATTGATGAAAAGTGTATAATGAATGGACTGATATTAAAAATGAATTTTGTTATGGTTTTTATTCTTTAAGTATTTTGATTCAGCTGTGTAACGTTTTAAAGAAAATTTACGTTTAAGTGTTTTCCACTACGTAAATGTTTTCAAAGTATGGAAAAAGATTTAATGGCTCGAATTTATATATTTTAAGAGGATTTTATATGTTCAAAATGAAAGAGATTTTTTAATGTTTGATTTCTAAAGAAAAAGAATATTAAATTTTGGGTCGTTACAGTCCTATTGGCCAAAAATTATCTTTGCACCAATTAAAACCGTCACAGGTTAATATGAGATTCTTTATGCTCATCAATTCTCATTTTAACGCCTTCATTTAACTTTCCAAAGTTAAATCCTCCTTAATTAATCCTAAGTTAACGCGTTAACTTTAACTTTCCATAATTTAATATCTAGTTGTCCAATTGACTTGATTCCAAAGTCAATTTATAGCTTATCCAATATACTTCCATTCAACTATTTGTTTCTTAAATTTGGACATAGTATCCTTTGTTTACAGAGCATCCCCAAAAATATCACATAATTAGTTTATAACCTAACTAGATATCTAATAATCACATCAACATAGGTTATAACTTACATGCAAACATGCTCTACAACACGATATACATAGTCACATTCACAATTAATTATTACTATTTAACATCATAAGTAATAATTACACAATTTTAAAAATTCAAACTATTACATCATCATTTTCTTTCTTTAATTACATATGTTCAAATTTGAGCATGTTATATTGATTATGTAATTTCTCAAATGCTTCCAGCAATTCATTTTGATCGAAATTTTCTTCTAAGTAACTTAAGGAATAACATACCTCATTTTCCTTGGCTATTAAACACATTGCCACTCTTTATCTTTGGAGGATGTGTCTTCATTGATATCATCCCATGTGGCCTTCATCGCTTTCTTCTTGAAAGCTTTTGGTTCCTTCTTGGCTTGGGGACAATGGACTTTGTAATGACCCAACTTCCAACATTCGAAGTATTTGGGTTCCTTCCCTTTTTTAGGTCGTTCCTCTTTAGTGACCTTATTTACTAACCATTTTCTTCTTTTAAAAACTTTCTAAATCTCCTTATAATGAAAGCAATTTCTTCATCATCATCTTCCTTTTCAGATTCAAATTGGTTAATCGATGAGGCTTTGAGAGTTATGTCTTTCTTCTTGGAAACTTCTTCCCCCTTTAGCTATTCCTTCTCATTTTCCTTTATCGTGATCTTAAAAATCATTAGAGATTGGTTGAGTTCTTCCATCATTAGCACCTTGAGATAACGTGCTTCTTGAATTGTCATCACCTTTTAGTTGCCACGATCTTGGTTGCCATGATCTTGGTAAACATTTAAAGATTTTTCTTACACATTTCTTGTAACGCCCTCAAGCTATAACAACCCATTTTCTTTTTCTCTTAAAACTTGAAAAAAAAAAACGATGGAAGGCCTTCCTTGTAAAACATTTACTTTCGAAAAAAATAAAGCATAATAATACTTATTACAAAATATTTTCTATGTAAAATATACATTTTTACTCATTGAAAACAACACCCCTTTTCACTTTCCGTTCTCGCTTTGTTTACCCAGTACAATCTCACCGTTAAATTCTTCATCAACTGTTTCTCTCCTTAATAGTGTGTATACCTACATCATGAGATAAACCATGAGCCTAATGCTTAGCAAGGAACAGAAGGAAATATGATGCATGCTTACGTCTGATTATGTCAGAAAGGGATATGCCCTTTCTGTTCTTTACTCACAGTCTAATAATTAGTCGGGACATTGGAGATATTTTCGATAGGGAGAATAGTTATTGCTCGGAATCTAACCCTAGGGAAGAACATGCTTTTGCAATTCCCGAAAAGGGATTGGATGAAATCTTTTTTCTAACAATTAGATTCGAGACTACCTCCCCAACCTTCAATTCCCATTACATTTATTTAATTCATTTCTCTTCCATGCAATGCAAGTGAATGCCAACCCACATACGGTATTCCTAATTGTTTCTAAACATGATGCATGTCAAGCAATGCTATAACAAGAAAAGAACACATTCCATTCAACCAAGTCATAATGTGATGCATATCACTTCAAGAGATACTATACTAAACAAGGAGCACATTCAATTTATGGAGCATGATTAACAGGGAATAATCACATTTAAACTTACTATATGAAAACAAGGAAAACATGCTTAACTATAAAGCACATTAATTACAAAGCATAGTAAAGAACCATTTAAGTCTACACAGGAATCTACACAATTCATTATTCAATTAGCAGAGTAATTATTTATTTAAAGTAAAATAGAGAGCACATTAAGATAGGGAACAACAGTAAAATAGAAGGCATTAATAAAACAAGGAACAATTGTATAACAAAGTAACCATTCCTAAAACTCTATACCATCAGAAACCAACAGGGAAAGTAGCATCGAAGAGCATGTCAAAACATAACCGAATAGTCTTCCCCCAAAATACATAGGAGTTAGAATCAACATTTACACCAAGCCATAACAATTTCTATGTAACAACACGAAACTAATTTTTCCCATTAAACGATGTAATCAAACTTGAAGGTGAAAATTTTTCGTAATACGTTTCATGCCTATACGCCTTAGTTGTGACTTATAATTTTGTGGGAGTCCAATTTGGACAGAAACTTAGTCGAAAATGCAAAGGGAATGGACCTTTAGTTAATTCAGACGCATGCAGACAACTTCGCAGACGAGAAGTGTCATCGTAACACACTTGGAATGTCACCCAACCTTAGGATGACTTGGGACGCAATTCTGTATCCTAACTCCACTTTGATGTGAAGTTCCAAACGAGATGCAAACGATGAGGATGAGAACAGGACGCGTCCACATCGTATCAGTTTAAACTTGGAGACTTTAGGATGATTGTGGATGACAGCGGATGAGGAAAAGAGTCGTCCGAATTGAATCTGTCCAATTCGTGGACACGTTCGGACGACAGATGCAGACAATGCGGACGAGGACAAACTCGTCCAAATTGAATCCGTTCGATTTAAAAATACATGCGGACGACACATGTGGACGAGGACTGGCATCCGAACCTGGACTACGGATGGTACTAAGAGGGACGAGAACACCTCTCCTCGTCCCCAAGAGTGATTTAGCCTAAGGATTTTTGCCTTGTAGACGAATGCGGACGGGATAAAGTTGTCCACACTCGTCTGAATCATTGCATAACTGCGAAGACAGAGATTTAAAATCATAACAAAAGTGATACCCAACCAATAAATTGCCACCTCTCGACACAATATTGTGCATCGAAACTGACCAATAGAGATTTGTCTACTGTTGGAGGTTCAGGTGAGCCTATTTCTTCAGCCCTTCATCCCTTTCTTCTTGGTTGTTATTCCTGGGGAAGGTTTCTACAAGGGTTGCTGTTTGGAGCTAAAGAGGAAGCTGTTGTCCGAGGAAGAAGAGTCTTCAAGGGTAAGGAAGGGGTTGTCTTGGCCAGATAGAGGCCCTCACCCAAGTAAAACGTGTGGGTGGGTTGTGTGATTGACTTGGTTGTTGTAGTTAGAATATATGAAATTTCTTAGAGGAACTCTATTGATTTCTCCTATGACAGTTTTTATTATCTTTATTCTACACCCTATAGTTGCTTACCTTGTCAATATTTTCTCTATGTGTTGTTGTTAAAGTCATTTCAAAGGTGTGGTCTAAAAACCTCTTATGGAATATGGATGAGAATGTGAGCAGTGGCTGAAATGTGAATGATGATGAAGGCTGGAATATGAATAATAATGAAAGGAACGAAGATTCATGGTATAAACTCATTTTGATGCTTATTTATTATGTGAAAAAGAAAAGAAACACTCTACCATCCATGGGACCCCTTAGCTTATCCTTGTTTAGTTGCTCATTTGTCCTATGAAACCTATGTCAGGTTCTTAATGTTGAGCTATTTAGTGGTTGACAAAGTGTATAGTTTATGTAACATGTGTTCGCCGTTTTGATTTGTTATTGTTTGTGATGTTATAAACATTTGAGGAGCATGACTGTAACACCCCGTTAATTAAAAAGTCATCTTTCCTTGATTTTAAAATGCATCATAAAATTTTTTTGCTTTAGTTAATTATCAATTGAAATTCATTTTTGAAGAAAACGTAATGAGAGTAAAAGTGCGGAATAATAATAGGATTTCAAAACATAATTTCCCAGTTTTCTTAATAAAAGTTCCGAAGTCTCTATTACACTGATTAAAAGGTTCAAATACTGCCAATAGTAATTACCAAAATACCCCTTTCTTCATCAAAACACCAATGTCAAAATACCAATGTTTCCTAAAATATGTTAGCTGCACCCATCAGGTTAATTCAGCTAATAACACGAGGGGTCATCCTGGAACGCCTCCTATTCCACTGGTACAAATTCTTCATTATAATCATTACCTACATTACGAGGAAAACAATGAGCCTAACGCCCAGCAAGAATCAGAATTAAATGCAATGCAAGTGATGCATGATCATGCGATGTACTACAGAAAGGAACCGTATCCAATCTGTTGTTTGGGTCGATGGATACGTCTAGGTCTCGTGGCTTAACCGTATTTCCGACTAGAAAACACACCAATCGGGGTGTCACCACAAGTGATACCCATTCACTTTTGTTGGAGACATTAGGGATTTCAGAACAAGAGAATTGAGAATCTTACGATTCTTGTGGCTTAACCGTACCTCACCACCCCTAATTAGGAGTAGGCACTCCAATAGGGGTATCACCATGACAACCATTCCCAATCCTCCCGAACCCCCACATGCCTATTTACGTATATTAGGATGACATACAACATGTGAACAGTTTCATAAATTCTAAGATGATGCATGAATGCCAGCTTAATGTAGATGTCGTTATCACTACTATTATCAAAACAATTTAACACAAGAGGTTTTCATGCTTACTTAGAATAGGGACACTTTAATTTAACGTCATTTTATTGGAAATGATGAATTCTCATTCTCTTCCTATCTTCCCTACGTATATAGATCTTTGAATAACAATTTAAGCGTAATTCCAATCATTCAATAGTCCAAGGCAACATAGTCAATACTCACATCTATCAATAATGGACATGGATCCAAAACCATTGTTAAACAATTTATTCTCCCCTTCTCTTATTCAATCCACAATTCATGCTTTGTACTTAGACAATTAATTCAACTTTAGTTCAGTAATATTCTTCTCTTATCTAGTCAACAGACCCATGCTTTATACTTAGACGATAATTTCCACAACAGCTTAGCAATATTCAGGAGTCAAACAAGGCATTCCAAACAATACAACTTAGACGATAAATTCCACAATAGCTTAGCAATATTCAGGAGTGAATCAAGGCATTCCAAACAATACAAGATCATCCAAGACCCGTAATGTAGGGCCATTTCTGGCCAATTCAACTTCCAATCCTTACCTCAAATCTCCAGCAGCCTAACAATATCACAATAGCTCCAACAACAGCTCCAACGGCCACCAAGGGAAGGTTATCAACTGTTTACACCTTTGCACTTTTCCTAAGCAGACAACATTAGAGATTAACCCAATACTTAGAACCAATTTGTCCCAAAATTTTGGAGACTCATAACTAATTTGACAACAAATCCTTACCTCTTCGTTACTTCACTGGTGGATGGTAACTTCCCTCAACTCACAATTCACTTCACACTCAAAACAATACTCCACTCACATTTCCTAGAGAAGAACACAGATGAACTTATTTTCCAGAGAGGAAACAGAAGAGAGGACTTACCTATATACAAAAAGGGAAAGAGGAAGGGAGCTGGCAGTGCTGTCATTGCAAGGGATAAGCTGTAAGATCTCCTAGCCATCACACAAACATATAAAGAGGAGGCCCAATGAGGAAACGCTAAGTGGAAGGCTTCCCCTCCTATATGGGAGACCTGGCGTCGCAAAGGGAGGCCTAGGAGAGAAGATTCCTTCGTGTAAATCACGAAATCGGAAGAGAGAGATGATTTTTAAAATGGGTTTCTCAGATTTCCCTGATGTTGCGTACAAGTCGAGTTGTCCGCATGTATCGTCCACATCGTCCGAATTTTCCCAGATTTGGGACAGATTCGTTCGGACGCCATTTGTTCCTCATGCGCCATCGTCCGCATTGTCTGAATTGTCCCAGAATTGTATAGATTCAATGCGGACGCAAACCATCTCATTCGCATCGTCCGTATAGTCGTCCGAAACACCGAAAAATGCATAATTTTTCTTAAGTCTTCCACACTCAGCTTATTCTCAATGTTAATCCTATACTTCCCAAGCACAACTTAACACGTACCATCACATAAAATGATGCACTATTTATATATTAAAATTTTCCAGATTTAATACATTGTCAAAAGGAGAAATACAATTTCAGGGTATTACAATGACTATCATTGTCTTATTTTCACTATTCTTAATGCCTTATTATCATTTTGGAAATATGTTTTGTTGTCTTGTTCCATGTCACCGCTGTAGATCTTAGTTGTGAAAAGCATGACCTTTGTTGTTTGGTTTCGCCATTTTTACTGCTATTACCATTACTTGGAAGCACATTTTAGCTATCTGGTAATTATTGTTGCCAGTTTTAGTGGTTTGAAAAGTATGCCCCTATGTTCTGTTTTGATATTTCTTCGTTGACACTTTCCGTTGTTCGTGTTTCTACTGTTGTTTTCAATTAGAAGCATGATTAGTTGTTCGTAAATTCCACTATTGCATATTCCATTTAAAAGCATGCTTAGTTGTTTGTATTTCTATTGTTGTGTTCAATTACAAGCATGATTAGTTGTTTGTAAATTCCACTATTATATATTCCGTTTAAAAGCATGCTTAGTTGTTTGTATTTCTGCTATTGTGTTCAATTAGAAGCATGATTAGTTGTTCGTAAATTACACTGTTATATATTCCGTTTAATAGCATGCTTAGTTGTTCGTATTTCTACTGTTGTGTTCAATTAGAAGCATGATTAGTTGTTCGTAAATTCCACTATTATATATTCCGTTTAAAAGCATGCTTAGTTGTTCGTATTTTTGCTATTGTGTTCAATTAGGAGCAAGATTAGTTGTTCATAAATTCCACTGTTATATATTCCATTTAAAAGCATGCTTAGTTGTTCGTATTTCTATTGTTATGTTCAATTAGAAGTATGATTAGTTGTTCGTAATTTTTGCTGTTACAATCCATTTAAAAGCATGCTTAGCCATTTGTATTTCTGTTGATATGTTCGATTAGAAGCATGATTAATTGTTCATGATTTCCGCTATTTTATTCCATGTAAAAGCATGCTTAGACGTTCATATTTGCTATTGTCAATTAAAAAGCACGTGAACTGTTTTAATTTTTTGCTGCTGTAGTTGATTAAAATGTATGATAGATAATTTAATTTGTTGTTGTTTAGTCTATAATAAGCATGTCTTGCTGCCTTAAATTCGATATTTGTTTGTTGTTGTTTTCTCTAGGTTTAACAAGCATGTTCGTTGTTCTAATTCGATGTTAATTCATTATCCTATGTTCTTGTTACCTTCAGTATATAAAACCATGCCCTGTTTCTATTTTATTGGACGGTCAATATCATGTTTAGTTACCATCTCGTGGTTATGTGTCATCGTTACATTCGTTATATGTAGCATATGCTATTATTCGTTTTATTCATTATTTATTGTTAATTCCCCTAAAGCACTGCCATTCACTTTACATGTATGTGTTATATAAATTTGAAAGTGCTATATTTGTGTTCATGTTAATAGAAACCAAGTAGGGGGTACCCCCTCAGGGCGGTACCCGCATGCATGAATGAGGAAAAACGCTAAGAAAAAGAATGTTTCAGTATGGGCGGCATACGCCCATCACTGAAGAAAACCCTGAGAGGGGATAGGCCAGACGGGAAGAAACCTTGAAGGTGGGATACGTCGGAAAGGGGAAGAATAGGGAGTTGAGGTAGATGGGTAGTTCGGACCTAGCATGGTAGCTAGGATACACCCTCACCTAGTCGAGAAAGGGACTAGTATGCACATAGGAGGTTAGAAGCCGATCAAACTAGGCCATCTCAAAGGACAACCTCCAATCTCCAACTCGAAGTATGAGTAAAGAACCAAGAACCAATGAACTTAGTGAAAGAATTTGTTTGGGTGGCACCCATTCCAAAAAGGAAGTAAAGAGAGGCATGTATAATTGTTTTCCCCCATTTTCTTACTGGGCGTAAGCTCACGTCCTTACTTGTGATGTAGGTAACGAGGTGATTGTACCTGGAGCAGCGAAGGAGGCCATTCCCGTGGAGCCTGCAGCGTGTCCAGAGGAGACGCCAGCTAAGTAGTAGTACGATATCACGAGAAGGAAGAAGAAGAAGTTGTTTTTGTAAGGGTCCTAACATCAAACTTGGTTTGTAAACGTTAAATTTACTATTTTAACCTTTATTTGAGTACTTATTAGGAATATTATGTAGATTTTTACTTTGAAAACTCAAACATTGGTTTTCAAGTTAATAATTTCAAATGATGCTTTAAATTACATTTCAGCTTAATTCATTAATCATAGTTTTTGTCCCTTGATTTAATCGACTGTTTTTGGTAAGTTGGTAACGATCGGATTTGGGCACTCTCATTTTAAATGTTGAAAGATTTTCTTTATTTTTATTGTTTAGTAAAAACTAAAAATTTTGACTTATTTTTATGACAAGCAAGAATGTTTCTTTTGTTTTAACAATGTTTCGCCATTTTCCGAAAGATTAAACAATTTAACATATTTTTAAGATAAGTAAGAATTCGGGTCGTTACATTCTATCAACCAAGTTAGTCAACACAGTAGTAACACCAGAGCATCATTTTCGACAATTTCAAGTAGGAATTATCCAAGAGAGGTATGACAACTTAAGCACCGCAATATCTAGTATATCTAGTCACAATTAAATCAAGGCGAAACAAAATAATTCTAATCCCATGACGTAGGCCTCCATTGGCCATACACATGAACCATTCCTTACAATTTTACGTTGTCTAACCTCCTAGAGACAACTCTTGATGCTCTACTTCAAGGATCGCCTTCAACACCCTCACAACTTCACTCTCATAGCACTACGTTGTTTCGTTGCTTCCCTCTATCCCTCTCTATTTTTCTCTCTTCTTCTCCCTTAGCTCACTCTTTTTCTCTAGAGAGTTCACCTTTACAGAATCTATCTCTCAGCTCTCTTTCTTTTCTCTTTCTCTCTCGCAGTCTATTTCTCCCTTCCTTTATGTCTTCTTAATAAATCAGCATAGGAGGCTTCCTTTAGAAGCCTCTACTAATAGACGTTCACCAACCACACAAAGGTGGCACCACACACAAATGCCACTTGGATGATCTTATCGTTTAGGAAAATCTATGTAAATCCATCGGGTGAAGCACAAAATGGCTGCTGCTGGAAAATGTTTTTTCAAATTTCTGCGTTGGAGTGGTCGATTAGAGCGGTCTCAGATGTGGATTTCAATTCTTGCATTTACTGGTCGGGCATCCATGTGAAACCAAACTTTTCCATGCACTACTTGACCTCTCCCACATGGACGAGTCCAACATTAAATAGCTATTCTCTCTCCTCTAATTTATATCTTAATTAAATTGGTAATCCCTTTTTACTTAAGATATACCCATTTTATCCATATTTATCGCATTAATGTACCATACATTATTACAGAATACATTCCCTTCATCAAAACATATATTCCACAAGAATTCTTTACTATATATATAGAGGGATTGATCCAGGTATTACATTCCTCCCTCCTTAACAAAATTTTGTCGTCAAAATTTAAACTAACTTAATCACTTACTCAACTTAACTAGTAAAACATTAACATTCATAGCCTAAAAGTATCCAACACAAGTTCTTGTATTATACTCTTACACAAAACTTACAAAGGACTTCATTATTTCCACTTCTACACAACATAACAAGTTAACAAAACACTAACTCACGTCCAGGTCCTCAGATTGTCATTTACATTTGCTACAAGAGAAAAGCTTTCATTATAATTTCTTTTCTTTTCATCAGACAGTGTGTGGTAGAACTTTGTAATCTGACCAACTTTATTCCATTGAAAACATCTTCCAGACCCAGCCACACATTATCCTTCATGATTTCTCTTATACCTTGGGCATTGAGTAACCATAGATTCCCCCTTAGAAACCATTTTGTTTCCTTGGTGGATTCCTTCTTCAAGGAATCACTTTACTCTTCTGCTCATGCCCTCAAATTCAACTTAGTCTATAGCCCTTAAATACTCTTTTCTTCCATGATAATCCTACCCTCTACTTCATTCTTTACAACTTATGTAACCTCGCTTAATGGTCTACTTGATTTAGTTTATACTAGAACTACTTTTTACCATTTCCCCTTTTCTAATTTATAAAAATTTAGGCAAAGTTGCCTTTGTTTCTTTATTCCCCCAAAGCTAATTCCATACATCCAGCACAAGACCCAAGTAGTTCTAGTATTCTTTATCTTTTATCATATACATTACTTAACTTAATCCAGAAGAAATAAAGTATTTACATCCAAACATAATTAAAGTAAATCGCATAGGTATCCATAAAGTTACATTCCACTTCAATTAATTTACATATGAATTTAAAAAAATGCAATTTAATCATCTCCTTCGAGGAGCAGGCACATGTGAAGGGGATTGTCATCATCATTGTCGTCACTATCTTGAAGAGGAGGAGTCATTAGTCTTCTATGCAGAACTATATGATAGCTCCCAAATGCACTACTATCCGTATATTTTTTCTTGTGATCCACCCCTAGATGGAACGGATGTCCCTCCTCACAATGTCATTAGTTGTCATTAGTAACGTCAAGTCTAATGATATTTTCTTTCATCCATGCTACTTCATCCTTCGTTCCTCTTATCTCCTCTCTCATCTCCGCTCTCATTCCTCGCACATCCAAAGTCAGGCTCGCCACTCCAGCCAACAGGGAACAGTAATCTTTCTCAAGCATAGAGATGTATCAGCTCGTCGAATATTTAGCAGAAGGCTGAGATAAAGTAGGCAAGGTGGTATTCATTGGATTATTAGTCGTCAGGATCGAAGGCTCAATGTACTCAGAAGGTGCAACAGCGCTTGTTGGAATAGCTACTGCCCTAGCAGCTTGAACTTTATCCTTAAAGTACCATAAACCTCCCCTCATCTTTATCCACATTTATGGCAATGTGTGCTGAACATATAATTTGGTGCCCTTTTCTTGTCACACAACTTCATCAGCTGGGATTCAAACTCTGAAGTGTTAAAGGATGGCAGAAATGAATGTATTGTATTGGAAACTTTTTGCTACACACGAGTAAGCTTCACTCATCACATTCAAGATAATAAAGCTGAGATCAAAGTATCCATGGCTCACAAGCTTCTCCATAACATTTAAGTCCATGAAACTTACATGTTCCCGATGTTTGTCTCTCGGTAATAGGGTGTAGGTTAGGATATGATGAAGCACTCTCCCCTGCTCATTGAGGTCGTTGGCCTTCGACTTATAGTAACCCTTCTATGTTCGAGTCCTTGTGAACTAGCCTCAAAATTATGTTCCTCTGTCTATCCAAACAAAGGCTGGTTCAGAAGAGGTAAGATACTAGAGCTCCATATTAGCTGAGACGTTGAATCCAATTATCCCATTTATCATCTCCAGTGTGAGTTTGATCTTTGTTACCATAATATACGACTTCCCAACCAGTGATTGAAATCTGAATGTCAGATTGGTATAGAACCACCTAACCAATTGTTTGTATGATGTTCCCTCCAAGGACCACAGTCCCATCAATCCTGCATTCTCAAATAGTTCTCTCAACAAGTATATCAAGGATCTACTTTTATCGTTGTCAAATAAGTTATTCTCTCTCTCAGTCCAGTATTCTTCTATAAAAAATAAGTGTCTCCTGATTGCGATGAACTACCAGGTGACAGGCTCCAAGAAACAAATGGGGAACCTTTGTTAAATCTGTTCGGAAAAAATACAGTTCACTGAATCAGCAACAATCAATCAAACTTAACTCTCAATTTGTGCGTGAGATCAAACTGGAACTTGGTAGAGCTGTCCTCAATACAACCACAATACTCGTGTCAAAATTCCATAAAGAAAACCATTCTAGATCAGAAGTTATGCTCTAAATACCAATGACCCAAAAACTGTTTTTATACAGGGCAGTTTCAGCAACGTTTACTCAAAACGACATAACTCGAGATGCATACATCGAATAAAGTTCAATTTTGGAGAGTAGCTCCCTTACTCAAGCTCAAACAATTCTCTAGAAGACGTTAACCAGAAAAGAGCGACGCAAATACTCCAAACAGAAGCCTCAATCAGCGATAACACAATCAATAATGAAAACACAGATTCAGCAGTTCACTCTATTCCGAAATTCATCACCTTTAAATTCAATAAATTCCACAAAAATACCTCCAACAACCAACCTATATCAGATCCACATATCCATAGTTCATCAATCAATAACAAAATCCAATAGTAGCACCAGAATAAAGAAAGGAACACCAAGGGAGTTGCAGCACCTCCTAAGTGAGAGGGCGTCTCTTTGGGTTGGCCGAAACCAACTATCTCCAATGGGGAAAAATTCTCTTACCTCCACACCACATTCACCCCTTACGAAAAAGAGGAATGGAAGAGGCAATAACCCGGGTTAGCAAGGATGAGAATCTTCAAGAGGACCCTTGCAAGGGATGGATGAGAATCGGCGCTTGTGGAGGGGTTGGCCGCGGTTTTGGAGGAGCTTAGCTCTTCAAAATTCTATTCTTCAAAAACTGGTCTTTCATCAGCAAGAAGGGGTATTAAACCCTAGGGTTTACAAAATAGGTCAAAGACCAAAATACCATAGCAGAAAATTACTAAAATAACCCTAAATAATAAAACATAAACAATAAGTCCGAGTTTGGGAAATTAGTCTCTGTAAAATAACTATTTGACGTAGCAAAAGATAACCAAATATAACGTCCAATAGCTTGTTGGAAAGCTATGGATGTTGGCTACATTTGGTATGAAGAACCAAAATGGAAAGGAAGTCGTATTAATGGTCCAAATTGCCCTTGAATAGCCGAGGGTCAGATTTTAGGCGGAATTGGAAAACCCACAATTTCCTCCAAAAGAATTCAAGATCTCCATTAGTCCAAATGCCCACTCCTCCTTGTTTATTTGGATTCAAAAACCTACAAAATAAATAAAAAGTTAGAAAATAAAGGAGCCCTTGGCTCGGGCTCAAGTGACGGGTTCTCGGGGCACATCACCAGGCCTAATCGTAACTCCTTTCCCTTTGCTTTTGTTTCTCACGGGTCTAGAAGCCATTGCAATTTCTTAGGCAAAAACTTAAACAATAATTTCTTATCCACAATTATCCAAAGCAGAACAGCAGTCCTCAACTACTGACAACCCAAATGAATAGCAGTTGACAACCAAATCTATCAGCAAAGCTCTCAATGTAAAGATCAGAACTAATCTCAACAATATATATTTCCCAAACAATATACCATCTTTACTAAATTTCCAAAATCAGCTCTTACTGTCTAATTCCCTTATGATGACCTAATCTCTCAGCAACAACATACATGAATGAAACCAATTCACGATATACAAATTTTCCCTCCCATGCTGAACATTAATCAATCCCCCACCACAATGTATTTTGCTATCAATAGAACAAAACAATAATCACCTAATACTTCAAAATCAGAGCTGTACATCATAATGCTTTTACCGTGAAGACTCTGACTATGGTGAACTCCAAAATTTGGTAGAATAAAACCCAAATCACCCAGCATTTCAGAATTTGCCGGGGAGTCATTTGCCTCAAACTCTCTCCCCACTATTTTTGCAACTGTCCAAGCTCAAATTTGTACCACCCATGTATAGTGACGCAGTTCTCCCTCAGAATCGAGCTCAGGTGATGAAAGTCAGAATTGAAGCCTCGCCCTCATCTTCAAAATCGTCTGAGAGTTGCTAAATTCGCAAGAGGATTTCTCAGCCTAATTCTTCACCACCTTCGTAAATGCCAAAGCTGTAAACTATTTTTCATATTTTAATTTCAACAGGTACTGGTCGAGTGCTCTGTCGACCACTTGATCAACCCCTTGATCATTTGACTTCATTCCCAACCAGTTACACTGTACTAATACCTAGCAATTAACTGATTACACTCTGTACATAGCAATTGTACACTAATACTACTCTATTGACCCATTCTTCAACACTTTAACAAATTATGCACCCTAGTTAACCCAATTATCATATCGCAATAACCAATTAAACAAGTACTATTCTCTAATAAAGAGTACTATCTACTCACATTTACTATAGTTGTATACCAAGTAAGAAATGAAACTCAAATATAAGGCGAGATAGTCCTCCACACTTACAGTTGATAAAATATTTCCATGTTGATAATTGAGCTGGTAAACAGTCTGCAGAATCGATTTTAAAACTCGAGTGCTCTGATACCAACTATAACTACCCATTTTCTTTTTCTCTTAAAACTTTAAAAACAAAACACGATGGAAGGCCTTCCTTGTAAAACATTTACTTTCAAAAATGATAAAGCATAATAATGCTTAATACAAATTCTTTTCTATGTAAAATACATATTTTTAATCATTGAAAAGAACACCCCTTTTCACTTGCCATTCCCACTTTGTTTAGCCAGTACAATCTCTCCTTCAAATTCTTCATCAATTGCTTCTCTCCTTGATAGTGTGTGTACCTACATCATGAGATAAACCATGAGCCTAACGCTCAACAAGGAATAGAATGAAATATGATGCATAAACATATTTGATTATGTCAGAAAGGAATCCACCCTTTCTATTCTTTACTCACAATCTAATAATTAATCGGGACATTGGAGATATTTTCGACAGGGAGAATAGTCACTGCTCGGAATCTAACCCTAGGAAAGAACAAGCTATCGAAATTGTCATGACCCAAAGACAGGCCGGACAGTACCACCTTGTCAAGCGACCCGATCCTTGTAGAGAACCCGATCACCCAGTCCAAGCCGTAAATTATATTGCAGAAGACTTTTATAAATATTGTGCGACCCAAAAGATATGGGCCTAGGTTCGAATAGGGATCACGGGAAAGTAACGGCGCATAAATAAAAAATGAAATCCAAGTACTATGCAACAAATTAAAACCAACAATGTTTAAGGTTTACAGACGAAATGTAAATATCATCACCAAGTAACGATAAATCACTCAGTTCAAAATAACAGAACACTTCAACTTCTGATCTTCAGCTGCTCTTGCCTTTACCTGAAGTTTTGGGGGAAGAGTCATTTGGGGCAAGTGACTAACTCTGTAAAGTATAGCTATATTAGATGCACCTCATGAAAAATTGGTTTTTCTCTATTTTTGAAAACATGGTTATGTTTCTCTTTTTATCCGTACGTGAATTTAAATCATTTCAAACAGCTTTATCATTTTATCAAACCGGCCCATGGGCCTCGATGTGGCAACATAAAAATTCTACTGTATACATAGACAACTGTATCATAAAAGTATGCCAATATCGTTTTCCGTATGAAAATGTCACCAGTGAAAAATGATAGTCACTCAAAGACCCATCCGTCAGTGATCATAGAAATGGTGGTCACCCGTCGATGACAACACCTTATGAGGCAGGAATAATGATGACAATCTGTAGAGTTTGCACGTCACCTGAGTTACCGGTACACCAGTCTGCATGACACAACTCGTATAATCAAACAAAACGGATACAGTTGCTCGCTATATATATAGACTTGTTTATCAACTAAGATACCTATAAACTAAAAATGGACGAGGGTTGCCGCCGAGCAAACTCGGCCGTCACGCTACCCGTCAAATGAAATGGTCCTTAGGATAGACAAGTCTCAGCGATTGACCACCGTCTGATTCGTGGGACAAACCCTGGCCAGGTTTAGGGGCTTGTGACCCAAGGAGGCGTCATCACCCTTCCATCCTAATTTACAACTTTTAGGAATTTCAACCTGAGGACACGTCACCAATGCCCTACCTATATTTTTTGCACGTACAACCAATCGACCTTCACGCAATAGAAGGTTTAAAAGCGAATAGCCTCGTGATGCTTTAGCGCTAAAGTGCCTAAAGCATCAAGAGGATTAATCCTTCAATATGCACAATAATTTCAAACCATGTACGGAAATTGAAACGTGAGAAAATATACATATACATAAAAACTGACGTGTTGTTGAATAGTCTTGGTCATTTCTCAAGTGTGGTATCCCACAAAATAATCATTTTGAAAACGAGATGCAATTCAATGCAAGAGGTATAGAAATCCTTACCTTTTCGGCGTTCTTTCTTGTTGAACGGAGCAACCATCTCCTTTGGAATGGTGTCACACTTGCCGAAATCATCCAAGCCTGACAAAGGTATAAACGCAGGAATTTATAAATTAATTCTAAGAAATAAGCAGAGGATTCTATACAGGAAATAGGAGCCCAACGGACGACTAATGACTCATCTAATAATCCCAACAAAATCCCCGAACTTTATTCCCTTTGTAAAATCCAATGTGGACTCACTATATCAATCAGTTCCAATAAATAACGGTAAAACATGTCCTCCCAAAATAATGCAATTCCAACTTAGCTATTGTTTAACAACGGAACCCTCACCAATACTCTCTATTTTATCACACTTCGCATTTAGCACAACACCTTAGAGTCCATTATCAAGGTAAAATCTTAGGATTGCCATAAATAAATAAAAAAAAATCATTAATGAATAACAATAATCGAACATCCCTTTTCTACAATGTTTAAACCTTAATGGTAGAAATGAATCAACAATAGCAAATGACTTGAAAAACTATCCCATCCAGATTTCAACAGAACATGGTTATCTGCTTAAACTATCAAACAACAATTTCATTCTTGGTCTCATATTGATTTGCAATAGCCCAAACAACAAAGCAACATCCAAGCATAGATTAATAGTTAACCTCATGGACCAAAAAAAATGACAGATTGCAGGACATATTATCGAACCTCTCCATCAATATAAAAT
Organism: Begonia loranthoides; assembly: GCA_022433065.1. Classification (NCBI taxonomy): domain Eukaryota; kingdom Viridiplantae; phylum Streptophyta; class Magnoliopsida; order Cucurbitales; family Begoniaceae; genus Begonia; species Begonia loranthoides. The sequence continues at coordinate 18,047,002 of CM039472.1, forward strand.
ATTGTAATTCTCCGGCTAGCAACCCTTAACCAAACAGAGACCAAAACAGTTCCCACATACAAAAACTTCAGCACTAATGTCCTTTAAATAGGGGCGTTCCATCATTAACGAAAATTACTTATTTCGATGCTCGACACTCCAACAAAAAAGGAAATTGCAGAATTTATTCAATCCAGCTATAAAACAGAAACAATCAATTTTTCCAAGAACAAAATCTAACCCAACGCTAACCACTGTAATTGGTAGAAATCACAACTGAGCATAAGTCACAGGGGTTTCTACGGTTTTTCAAAAAAAATGCAACAACCGAATAGAGCCTACACTAACAACTAGCCATGAATCGAAATTACAATCACCAAATCACAGTAATGCTCAGAAATTATAGCCCAAATCAGAAACCAATTTCTCAACTTTGATCTTTCATCGTTTATGGCAGTAAACGAGAACAGAAACAAAAATGTAAAACCCATTTCCTTAATACAGGCAACAGAGAATAGAATAGGGCATTGCTCACCTAAATCGGAAGCTGGTAGAGGGAAGCTCCCTGGCTTGGAGCTGTCCTATCCTCCACAGTCTACAGCTTCCATGTTCGATCACGCGCAATTGCCGGTGACCAAATATTTGCCTGTCGACTGCTTGGAGTGCTCCCAAATAGAAGCTGTCAGAGCTCGTCAGCTATCGTTCGTTCGCTACTCTTGTTGCAAGAATGCTCTCAGTCACTCACGGTCTCTTTGTCCCTCTCGCTTCTCTGTCGGCTGGATGCAAAAGGGGAGGGGGGGAGGAATGAAGTGTTGCCCTAATTTTCTGCCCCCATTTCTTTCTTTTCATTTTTAAATTGGCCCCTATTCTTTCCAGCTCTTTTTTTTAGAGGGATAATCGGCTAAGCTGGATTGACAATCTGTCCAACTTATTTCAACAAGATATATCTTTCCAACCACAAATGATCAAGAGCTGCAATTTGGAGGGCAATTTTATGACATACTCAAGTTCAACATATCAAAAATACAGCTCGAAATTCCTTAAGAAACTCTAGATATAGCAGAAACAAGCCGGATCCAAATCTAGAGTTTGGAGCAGATCAGATTCGGCGACCAAAATAGAAAGAGCTAGTAACCGATATGCATACGGCCAATCAGCGCCAATTTTGGTGGACAATATCTTGACTATTTGTAGAATAAATCAGCCAAAAAATGGGATCAAAAGAACACGCACAAAGGTTTCAAAATATAGTCGCAATCGTAAGAATCCAGCATCAATTTTCCAAGGACAGATTTGCAGCTAGCAAACATTCACCATAAAAAAACATAATCATCATAAAACCTTCAACTATAATCACCATCCAAGATCAAGGCAACCTGTTAATAATAGAACAGAGCAAGAAAAAACCTGAACTCCTTGAAAGAAACGGCAAGAAAAACCAAGAAGAATCCGTGGAGTCCGCGAGTCTCCAAAGGTGAGAGGGGCGACTTTCAATGGCTTAACAGGTTAAGGAAGCACTCTCCAAGGGCTTGAGAACTTCTTCTATCACCGTACCACAATCAACACCACGAATGAGAAGTATTGGAGGTGACAGTAACCCTTCCAACTTGGTCAAGAAGCTTCAAGAAAATCGAGCTCGGGCTATGGTTGAATCGGCGATGAAGGGGGGTGCTACAGGTTCTCTCCTCAAAGGAAATTACCTAGGTTTTTAGATTCATCAAAAGTGTCTTCTCTTTCGAAAAGGAGTCCTTAAAACCGTAAGTGTGTTTACAAAAATGCCAAAAGACCAAATTAACCCTAATGTGAAAATTTTTGCATGAGGACGTGGTTTGCATGCAAACCGCGCACCCCTCAAACACTCACCAAGAAAACAACATTAAAGAAACCAAATAAAAATTCAAGAACAAAGCCTATTTCTAGACCAACAAAATAGTGTTCGAAAGTCAATATTACTCTTTGAATCTTCACACATCATGGAATCTCCGAGGCGGGAAATATCGTGCTATCCGTTCGGTGGTGCATGCAACCATGTGAGCACGTGGAAAGGCACTCCTTTGTCTTCGTGAGTTGTTTCCTCTAAAGAGTCCCATAATTTGATATTGCCGGCAAAATAAGAACGAGTTAGAGAAGAAATAAGCTTCTTGGCTAATGACCGAGTGATCGGGCCTTGGGGCACATCAACCGATTTTGATCAATTGACCAAATTTGCATACGTGCTGCTACGCGATAATTTAAGTCAACTTTTCAACGTTATGACCAATTTTAACACAAAAATTTAACACATGGAATTTGTTATTTCAAATTTCACGAGTTTTACAACAATTTTTGATGTGGGATTGGATAAAATCTCGAGTCTCCCAATTAGATCAGAGACTACCTACCCAACCTGTAGTTCCAATTACATTTATTTAATTTGTTTCTCTCTTGTGTAATGCATGTGAATGCTAACCCATATATAACATTCCTAATTGTTTCTAATCAAGATGCATGTCAAGCAATGTTGTAACAAGAAAAGAACACATTTCATTCAACCAAGTCATAATATGATGCATGTCACTTCAAGAAATACTATAATAAACAAGGAGCACATTCAATTTATGGAGCATGATTAATATGGATTACTCAGATTTAAACTCACTATATGAAAATAGGGAAAACATTCTTAACTACAAAGCAGATTAATTACAAAGCCGAGTAAAAAACCATTTAAGTCTAAACGAGAATCTACACAATTCATTATTCAATTAACAGAGTAATTATTTATTCAAAGTAAAATAGAGAGCACATTAAGAAAGGGAACAATAGTAAAACAAAGGGAATTAGTAAAACAAGGAACAATTGTATAACAGAGTAACCATTCTTAAAACTCTATATCATCATAAACCGACAGGGAAAGCAGCATCGAAGAACATCTCAAAACATAAACAAATAGTCTTCACCCAAAATACGCAGGAGTTAGAATCAAGATTTTAAACAAGCCATAGCAATTTCTATCAACCAAGTTAACCAACATAGTAGCAACACCCAGAGCACCATTAAAGAAGTCCATGTAGTGAATAGGTATCATATTGAGACTTAGGAAAATAAAGAATGGCGAATGGCAAACACGAGGACGAGCAAACTGGTTTCTGGTCGATCAAATTCACTCTGCAATGGACATAATCAAGGACGCAGTTGAGTAAGCGATCGACAAGAGCGACCAAAATATATCACATTGCACTCCTAGGATTTGCGATCGACAAACGGGAAGAGGAAGTGGTCGACGCACATGACCGAAATTGTATACAGATTATCCCAAACATTTTTCGGTCGAGGAAGTGGACGAGGAAGCGGTCAACGCACACGACTAAAATACATCATAGAGAGCACCCTGATTTTTCGATCGAGTAAGCGGTCAAGAATGAGAAATGTGGTTGACAAAAAATGTGCAGAACACACAATGACTAGTTTCCAATGGTCACGTGTGGTCGACCAAAAAGGATTTGGTGGACCTAATTTACAGTGTCTATAAATATAAAATACTCCGAAGCTCATTCTAATGAACCGGTAATTGAGGTGAAGCCCTGCCAATTTTTGTACTCAATTCCAAAACAATATTTAAGCTTGTAATCTCACTTTCCTCATCCCTAAACTTGAGTTTGTTATTTGGGAGAGTTAGGAATCCTTGCATTTTTCATTTCTGACATTGTACTTCAATGAAAAGGGTGACGCCCCATAATAGTCAAACAGAAATGGGTGATGTTCTAAGAAATAGTAAATTTTAAAAGGTTTGTTTGACAGCCGTGAACTCGAATGTTGGCAAACAGGGAGATTTGGCAATTAAGGATCTCCAAGAAGAAAACTTGGAGCGTGGACATAGGCTAGGATTGCTAAACCCCATGAACAAATTGTTTTCACTCTCTAACCCTTACTCTTTACATTGATGCATTGTTTGTTTATTTATAAGCATTAAATCACTTAGGGTTTAGAAAATCGAATATCGTACAACAAAGTTAGAATGCCTAATTCACTCCCCTCTATAGGCGTGCACACGGTCCTTTATTTGGTATCAGAGCTGGTTAGTAAAATTTTTTTGTGATATTGCTTATTCTATAAATTTGTTAATTTGTTTGAATTTCTTGAGTTGAATTTATTTGACAAATTTCTTGATATATACTGTGTATATAATTGAGTATGGATTTCAATACTATTGTTGAAGGACAATTCACAATTAGACTTCCACTGTAACGACCCATAACTTTTACCATATCTTTTTCAATCCTTTATCATTTTAAAATACTTTAAAAACAATACCAAAATAAAGACAAAAAAAAGCAAAAATGAAACACGATGGAAGGCCTTCCTTTTTAAAACATTTATTTTTGAAAACCATAAAACATACAGTTATTGACTACAAATCTTTTTTCATTAACTAGTATCCACTTCGTTTAGCCAACACAATCTCACCGTAAAACCCATCATCAACTGTTGTTCTTCTCTATTAGAATGTAACTACATCATGAGAAAACCATGAGCCTAACACTAAGCAATAAATAGAAGGAAATATGATGCATGCTCATGTTTGATTATGTCAGAAAAGAATCCACCCAATCTGTCTTTTACTCACATTTTCATATCATTAAACAATGACATTTGAGGTCTTTCACACATGGAGAATAGATACATCCTCGAGGCCTAGCCTGGTAGAACAGGTCACCCAACCTTACATGCGAGGGATAGATCATCATGCAGTTCTCAATGCATCATCATCATTAGACTCCCCAACCTCCAATTCCCATTACATTCATTTGAATTCGATCTCTCCCATGCAATGCATGTGAATGCCAACCGTGACATTCCTTGGGGTTTGTATCCATTATGCATGTCAATTCAATACTATAAACCTCAATAATAAATAAAAGCTATAATAACAGAGATCACCAAACCATGGAGAACAATTCTATAGTAGAGCAACATTCACAAAACATGCCTCTATAATGATAAAGTTCCCACATCAACTATTTGTAATAATGCAGTGATGACTTATACAGACAACAAGGGACAATAATCAACCAAGAATAGCAACCATCACAGCTGGAGACTATCAAACTAACACTTATAACAGTATATATACGTAAACTAAACACAACAATACTATTCTCATGATGTACACCTCCACTAACCACTCACATACACTATTTCTTACCATTCTTCATGTCTGATCTTCGACAGAAAATTTGTGGAGTTCACACTACCCTAAAACAAACACGAAATAATACCCTCATGCTAAAGTACCCACCGTGTTCACCTAAGCTACAAACCAAAACACAGAATATGACTGATAGTTAGCAATTCAACATATTTTTTTACAAAAACATTTTCATCAGTTTTATCCTCATCACCCTTTACTACAAAAACCTTCTCATAATATTCCGTAAGATTATAAACGAAATCTTATTACCTGCAGATTACCTGAGAGGAACAGAGGAGAGAACCCAAGCTCCACCTTCTCCTTCAGCTTCTTCTTCTTTTTCTTGTAGTTTGCTTCTCCCCTGTCATATGTTTTCCTTAGTTAATTAATAGAGGAGGCTTCCCTCAGAAGCCTCATTGATAGACGTCTCTCCAACCAAATGCTTATGTGGTCCAATACACAATTGCCAAATGGGTATGTTATCTGGAAAACCACTATAAAACTATTAGGTAAGTTACAAAATAGTCGAGGAAAAACTTGAATTTGGGCAAACCAAGTGGCACCAGTCAATAGCTACAGTTGACCGGTCCCACATGGAAATCGCTGCTGCTATTTTGTCTACTGAACTGACCCGTCCCAAACATTCTGATTTTATTTTGTTTTCAATACTATTGTTCTCTCTCTTCCACCTTGTATCTCAATTAAGCGTATACATTCTTTTTATTTAAATGTTTTTTTTACTATAGCTTGTATTCTTGTTTTCCATAATTATCGCATTAATATATGATACATTATTACGAAACTCGTAAAATGTATATTCCATAAAATTCTTTCTATTTTAATTCAATTCAATTCATTCTTCCTTTATTTAACCTATTCCGAAATAATCCTTAACCAATATTGGTTTCCATAAAATAAGTCTTCAATAATTAGTCAAATAATCCTATTACACCCAATTAATTTCCTAATCATTCTTACTAAATTCCTTTATGGGAAACGAGGTTATACATTCTCGCCTCCTTAGTGAAATTTCGTCCTCGAAATTTAGATTAATGTAATCACATCCCTTGATTCAAGATTCCAACATAACTATTGACCTCTATGGCATTGCAGCACTCAAATATTAAAGGTAAAGCTTACATAATGCTTTTAATCTGCCTAACATTTGCGAACCCAACATCTTAAACTTATAGCAATAATTTCCATTATCATTAAGCAACTTGAGGTCTTCACGCCCGCCAACAATTCCAAGCCCCTTTTTAATAGATTCTCAAATGGCAATTCATTGAATGGATTCTAAAACTCCAACCCTTGGGCAAAAATTCGTCAGTAACAATTGCTAAAAGATGAGGCAATGGTCAATTACACCATCTAGTCGATTTTATCTTTTGATAGACTCCCTAATCCGAAATCTAACCACCCACTTAAGTAGCTCCAAAAAATCTACTTTACGCGTGCAATAGTTTTCAAATCACTAATGATGGTTACAAAAATTTTAACCTCTTTTACCTAATTCTCTTGACCTCTCCCGACTCATGTTGAACTTTCCTTTAACCCTCACATTTCCCAAATATAAATCGTTACCAAATTAAACATTTTATTTTCCTTTTTTAAATTCTGCGGATTTTCTAACCTATCAGTTTGGAACACAGGCCTTTCAGTCAATTCCTTTTCAACTTAAGGGTATATTCTTACCGCAGAATCTTTACCATAACTCAATCCTAGATCGAATTGAATACCAAATATTCTTCTGATGTAAGGGCCATTACTCATTCACTTAGTTATAGGTCCCTACTTTGTTTCATAATTGAATTTATCGCGCCAAGGCTTCTGTTCGCCCACTAACAATTTTTAATCATTTACGATATGGACAGATAAATCAGTAGTTCACTTAACCAATCTAAACAAAAGTGCTTTCCCTCCAACTCATTCTTTTAGTTTTATGAAAATTTGGGCAGAGTTTCCCATGTTTCAAAGCTAATTCATATATCCTACAAATCAAATCCAAGCAGTTTCAATATTTTTCTATCTCCTGGCATATATATATGTGTGTGTGTGTGTGTGTGTGTGTGTGTGTGTGTGTTATCCAACTTAAGGAAAAAGTAATAAGGCACTTACATGCATACATCGAACTAAAAATAAAATAAATTATACTTGTTTCTAAAATTAAATGTTGGAAAAATTAAATTACACAAAATGCAAACAACATCCAAATGAGTCATCACCACCAAGGAGTAGGTGCATGGGAAGGTGGCGTGACATTGTCGTCATCATCATCATCATTATCTGGATGAGGAGGAGGCGATGGCCTTTGCTGAACTCTAGGCCAGCTTCTAGATGCACTGCAAGTATTTCTTTCGATCTCCTCACAGATTGAATAGATGTCATCCCTCAGAAGGCCATGACAGGCATCAAGCCTATTGATTTGGTCCTTTATCCCCCTTATCTCCTCTTTCATCAGAGCATTTATTCGTCGCACCTCAAAGACTAGGCTTATCATTCGCAACATCAGGGAATGGAAATTTTCTCCCGGTATCAAGACGTAACTACTCGAGGATTCTTTCATGTACCCATGGGATCTGGAAATGTTGGATTCGGGGCCACATCATGAGATGGAGGTACAAAAGTGTCCTCGGGGTCAGTAATGGCTCAGTAGCTTGTCTCTGATGACTGAAGCACCACAATCCTCCTGACATTCTGATCCCCATTCTCGTAAGGGTGCTCTGATCGTAAATATTGGTGTGCTTTTCCCTTCTTATCTTTTCATCATCGGGGATCCAAACTTTGAAGTATCCAAGGATAGTCGTGATCAAAGTAATGTAGGGGAGACTTTTTGTTGTTCCCGAACAAACCTATATCATCAAATTCAAAATAATGAAACAAGGATCAAAATACTCATGACCTAGGAGCTTCTCCATAACATACAAATCTATATAGTTCACATGCTTTCGATGCACATCTCTCGGCAATAATGTGTATGTTAGGATGTGATGAAGCACTCACCCCAAGATCTCTTGCGCTTGGCTTGTAATATCCAGAATGTTGGGATTTCTGTGGATTTGTCTCAAAAATTCTGTTGTTCACTCGGTTTGAACGAAGGCTGGATTAGATGAGGTACATTAATATCATTCTACATTCGCCAAGACATTGAAACCAATTATCTCATTAATAATTTTAGGGTTCAGCTCAATTTTAGTCCCCAACACATAACTTCTTCCTGATAGTGGTTGAGATTGGAACGTCATGTTGGCATAAAACAACTGAACTAACCTCTCATATGAATTCCCCTGTAAAGAGCATAACCCCATCAACCCAGCATGCTTGAATAGCTCCCTAAGTCCCAATGACGGAAAGCTCTAAAAATAGACCCTCCAAAAATGAATTAGCAACCTATCCTTAAGGTCATTGTTAAATAAATCTTCCTCTCTCCTAGATTAGAAATCTTCTGACAAGGTAAGTGGTTCCCAATCGTGAGGGAGTATCCCACCTAGAAACCCTGTTTCCTTTATTTATGCTCTTCGAAGGTCTAAAAGCCATTGAAATTTCTCGGGATACATCTAAAACTCAATCAACACAGTTATTTACCAATAGTGCTTGCTACAACTATATATAAGAAGTTTCCAAAATTCAACTTCTCAATCACTAATAGAGTTCCCTATAATTTTTTGCACCAACCGACTTATCCAACCAAACTGTCTCAACAATTTGACCTCTAGAACTAACTTAACTGATTAAACCAAATTCTCCTTTTTCATTGTATACCATTACCGTAATTGCTCAATAAACTGTGGCTAATCAAAAACCAACTACATGACAATAGAAAAAAATGTAGTTTTGCTAAATCAGAATTGGAATATTTGGGCTATATCATTTCTTAAAAAGGTGTGGCTGCAGATCCTAGTAAAATTTCAGCAATTTTGGATTGGCGATCCCCAACATCCATCAAGCAATTAGGTGGTTTTTTTGGCTTAACAGGGTAATATCGAAAATTTGTGTCGGGCTATAGAAGTATCGCATTGCCTCTAACTTATCAATTGAAAAAAGATAAATTTTGTTGGTCAATTGAAGCTGAACAATCTTTTTATAATTTAAAAATAGCAATGGGTTCTCTTCCGGTGTTGCCTATTTCGAATGTCAAAGATATTTTAATTGTTGAAACAGATGCGTCTTGTCACGACCCAAAAAGGACCTGAGAGAGAACTGGGAACGACCCAGCCCAAAGAACCGAATCACCCGACCCTCTTTCTCTTACATTTTATTAATTAACAGTGGAAAACTTAAAATATTAATTAATAGTCAGGGCCCAACAAATAAGGGCATAACAGGTCCAACAAGTGATATCAGATAGCAAGTAATATAATCCAAAAAGAAATAACTTTACGGAAACTAAAAATAGGATTACAGTCATCCAATAAAAGTATACCTCACAGAAAGTCTCTCAAGGAAAATTATCAACTAATAGAAACTAAGCAATTTTGTCGGATCCATTCTTGACTCGGCAACTGGAAGTGTGGCTGATAATTTCCTAAAAATTTTGTTGTAGGGATGACTTGAATAAACTCAGTAGGGATTTAAAATTTTCATATTAAAAAAAAAAAGATTTTTATTAAGCATGTAAAAAATTTGAGATCACATTTTATAAAATTTCAATTTTTGAAAGAAAATTGTACAAAATGGCATGTGTTTAAAACGACCCACTAATACCTCGTATGTACTGAAAATACGCCCTTGTTGTACTAATTAAAGTCACAGTGAAAATGGAGCCACTCACGAACTCTGAGCACACTATCTCATAGGCATTTAAGGAAACAAAAGTGATGCTAGGCGATCGCAAAAGCTAAATAACACCCTGATCAGGTTTAAGGATTCGCAACCCAAAGGACACGGCACATATTACTATCCTATTACCTATTTGTACTTTAGGGATTCGAACCGAATGACATTTAAAAAAAAATCCCCTATTATCCAAATCAATAACAAGCAAACACATTTTGTACGGGGGAATGTGTGAAAATTTTATAAAATATAATTCGACGATTGTGAAAATGATTGCGTCATAAAAAGCAGAGAGGCATCTCAAAAATAATTATTTTAAAAACAGAACGCAAAAGTAGTGCATAGTAAAAATAATCCCTACATCGAAGTGGGTTATTCTGATCCAAGCCCAATTGCTCAAAAGTGTCAAATTTTAGAGTCCACAAATTCATCCAATAATTGAGTACATAAATCGAAGTTAGGAAAATTTCGTGAATTAACTTAAAATCCCAACATTATTTAATTTCAATTGGATTAGAAAGAATTCTAAAATAGTCCCAAAACAGATTTAATTTCGCCCCAATAACATATTTAATTTCGACCCAAGAAGGCCTGGAATCACATTGGGCCACCCAACTGAGGGCTTTAAGCCCAGCCCAAAAATTAACTACAGCCATTTCCCCAAACTCGTGGGTCTGCTTGGTGACCTGCATAGATGGGGATCTCTCTTCCCCTTCGATGCAGACAAATATACAATCACAGTACCCATAAAAATTTCTTTCTTCTAGCGAATAAATCACAACTGGCCGGTGCATTCCATCAACGGAAGTGAGCACAATCTAATTAAAATTTCTTTCCAGATTACCCCATCAACAAGCACTTATATAGAATCTGAAATTGAACTCAATTAAACAAGTTTAATGAAAAAGAATTCCATATCCAAATCTTCATTCTAATGCCAACGAGTAGAACATAAATCAATTGAAAAAAATTATTTTCATACCCTCAAATTTGCAGCTTTAGATACCGTGAAGAAATCTTGCACTGCTTGAAGTCTTCAATAATCAAAATGAATCCAAACTTCAACCTTTTGAACAATTTATGTCCATTACAACTAGTTTTCGTGAAGAACAGAGTAGGAATCAAAGAAGAGAAAGCTTACATGTCAATGTACGCTGAAGAAATCAAAATTTTTATCTTCTACACTAGCCAGAAAAGAATCACCCGATGTCCGCAATGCGTCTTCCACCCCTAAGGGAGAAACATCCCGTGAGTAGAGTACACCGAGGAAAAATCCGATTAGGGCTTAAAGTTCGACTTACCATGGAGAAGTGTTCTCCTTGATCTACTCGGACGTTAGAGAAGAGGTCGAAAATCGAAGAGCCGAGTGGGTTCAACTTCTCTCCTTCAACAGCTAACAAAGGGGAGCTTTCTTCCCTATTTCTCGACAAACACCCCCTGAAATGCGGTGTTTCAAAATAAAAATCGAATTATAATTTTTTTTTTTTTTCTTCCTTGTGGGCTGGGCCGAATGGCCCAGATATTACATTCTTTCCCCACTTAAGAAATTTTGTCCCCGAAATATAGAAGAATCTCAAAAGTACCATTAAACGAATGGGGATACTTAGCCATCATGTCTGATTCAACTTCCCAAGTAGCTTCTCTTAAACTATGATTCTTCCACTGAACTCGAACAAGAGGTATTATTTCACTATGACGCACAACTTTGATCACATAACCTAGAATCTTTTCAAGTTCTTCCTCATAAGATACATCTTCTTGGATAGGCACTTCATGTAATACCCTGAAAAATGTATTTTCCTTTTTGATAATGTAATAATTCTGGATAATCTTAATATATGAATATTGCGTCAAATAATGCAACTGTAAGCGTAAGTTATGCATGGAAAGTAGAGGGTTAATGTTGGAAAATAACCTAAATGTGGAAAACTTAGGAAAAATACACTATTTTTTGGTTTCGGACGCCGATGGACACTGTAGACGACAGAGGACAGCATTCGTTTTGAATCTGTACAAATATGGGACAGACAAAGCAGACGAAGAAATTCGCGTCCACAATGAATCTGTTCAAAATCTATGCATTTTCGGATGCCTCTGCATCGTCCAAAAACGGGTACAGACGGCGCGGACGTTGTTGAAACGAATCTGTATTGAAATTTATGGGTTTTCGAACACATAAATCACGCCCAAAATCAGGCGGGGACGCCTCATAACGTTTGAAAAGTCTGAAATCTGTGAAAATCTATTTAAGTTCTCCTTCTCTCTCTTCCGATTTCGTACTCCTCACGCAAATTCCTCTTCTCTCCAGCGTACCACTATCGTGCCCAGCTCTCGCTAAGATTGTGGAAGCTTTTCCAAGCGGCAGCCTTAGGTTGGACCACCCTCCTTGGTATGTACAATTATCCCCCAGCGTTGAAGTCTTCTCCTCGGGTATATATGACTAGTAGCAACGAAGTGTCGGAGGTAATGTGTTCTGTAATTGTGTTATGTGATGTTGAAGTGTGTGATCTCTCCTGCCTATATAGATATGGCAGTGATGCTGGAATGCAAGGGAGGTAGCTCCAAGCTCCATTTTGCTGCTTCTCCAACTTCGGTAAGGTTTTTTGCACATTCCCTTGGTCTCTTAGCCAAATTTTGGTAATGAAGACTTTGAGTTCAGTTGTAGTTTGATGAGAAAATGACGATAAGTTGTTTATGATTTTCCTTGGATTATGAGTTCCGTTTTGTTGCCATTTTGGATGAAAGAAATACCGATGGTATCACCTTGCCTTGCTGTGATTTTTGTAGTCCTTCTATCTACTGTTATTCTTTTTTATTGATTTGAAAATATGTAAGAAGATAAAGGTGATTTCTATTTGTCTAAAGTTTGAATTATTGGAATGGAAGTTAGTTTAATTTTTGGATAATCTGTGAAGGGAATATCATGTTGTGAGAGATGAATTGTTGGTTTCAATGTATTGCCGATGGACTGAATGAATGAGGAAATTACACTATTGAAATTAGTTTTGTTCAAGTTTGGATTCTGCTGCAGGAAAATTATGTAGAATTGTTAAACTTGTTTATTACCTATGACAGTGGGATATTATTGGACTATGATTATTGTTTGGATGTTATTAGTTTGAATTGCCCCTGTTTGGTTAAGCGGGTGTGTTTATGGGTGTTATGTTATTTGGGGGATTAAGGTTGTGAATTCTTTGTTAAGTTGTTAAGATATATCATTGATAAATTGTTCAATTGGCGAGCACGTGGGAAAAGTTGAAATCTCTATCAATTGGAATTATATGGTTCTCTATTCTGCTGATTCGGTATTGTAAAAAGAATTCTTTGAGTTATCCTGTCACATTGATGAAATGAGCAATTATTGTGGGTTATTACTATTTCGTTTTGCTAGTGGAAGTGTTAAGGAATGAGTCGTAAAAGTAAGATTTATAATATGCGATTTTAACTTTTTTGAAGGTACAGAGAGGAAAGAAGATGCCGAAACGCGCTATGGATGCTAGTTAAGTTGATACTTACTGAGTTTTGGTCTTTAGACCCTACATCGCAAGAGTTAGGATTTGCATGTTGTGTTCTTTTAATGATATGTGTTCTTTTAATGATATGTTTCTTAGACATTTGTACGATCATATAGGACTGTAGGTATTTTCATAGGCATATTGTATGTTATACTTAATATATGTAAATAGGCGTGTGAGGATTCGGGTGATCGGTGACACTTCTATACGATAGTATTCCTCCCACGTAGCGAGTGGTAGGTTTAGAGTTAGCTACGTGGAAGCTAGGGTTCACCAACCCCGTTCTGAAACCCCCAACGTCTTTAACAAAACGATTGGGTAGGGCTCGTGGTGACACCCCGATTGGCGTGGTTCCTTGTCGGAACCATAAGTTAAGCCACAAGAGCAATTGACCTATCCATCGTCCCGAATAACAGATGAGATACGGTTCTCCTCTGTAATGCATCGCATTATCATGCATCATATCTGCGTTTTATTTTCTTATACAACTTACTGAGCAATATGCTCATTTGTTTAGATCTTGTGTGATGTAGGTATTGTACGAGAAAACAGGAGAACAGGTCAAAGACAGTTGATGAAGAATTTGCACGGGTGGATCTTGTGGCTTGCTGGGCTAAAGAGTTTTAAAAGGAAATGGTTTGTAAAATGGTTTGTAAATTATTTAATATTCTTTAATGTTTTGTTTTAAATTCTGCCGCATTTTATAAAAAGGATTTTATTATTGCTGCTAAAATGGATAAGTGTTTTTAAGTAAAGATTTTTAATGCTCGGGTTTTATAAAAGAAAAGTTTTAAATTTCACGCATTTTTAAATAAATAAAAACAGAGTCGTTACACTTCAATTCAAGAAAGAATATAAGAAGGATCACGAATATACTTTCTTAGCACAAAAACTTAGAAGACATGATGAACATAGTTCAACTGTGGTGATAACTTCAATCGATAAGCAATTAAACCATTTCGTTCAATAATCTGAATTTTTGTTTTCTCAAAAATGACTAGTACCTCCACAAGGTCGTAACATTAAGAACACAAAATCATTAGCTTCAAACTCTACATTTCTCCAATAGAGATCTACATAATTATTTGTCGACTCTAAACTGCACTCAATCAGACTCGAGAGTGATACACTCCTCAGTCTCAATCCAAGTTAAAGGTGATTTACACGGTCTACAACACAAATCTTCAAATAGCAAAAATCCGATATGGGTTTGTTAGTAGTTATTATAAACAAACTCTACTAAGGACAAATGATTCACCTAATTATCAATAAAATAAAAAATGCAAGATCTGAACATATCTTTAAGAATCCATATCGTGCATTTAGACAAACTATCAATTCAAGGATGATATACAGTATTCAAATTAAGCATTGTGCCTAAAGCTCTATGAAAGGATCTCCAAAACTTCGACATAAAACTTGGATCTCTATCATAAATAATACTCGAAGGAACACCGTGAAGACAAACGATGCCCTCAATATTCAACTAACTTAACTTCGTCAAAGAGAAATTCATCTCGATGTGGATAAAATGTGTGGATTTATCATTCTATCAACAATCACCCACACTACATCCAATTTTTGTATCATCGAAGGCAAATTGGTCACGAAATTCAAGATAATCTTGTCTCATTTCCACTTGGGGATAGACAGAGGCTGCAACAACCCAACTATTCTTTGATATTCAGCTTAATCAACCAACAAGTCAATCACCTCTAAACATACATAACTACATCCTGTTTTGCTTGTACTCATAAATACTGATGCTTCAAATCATGATACATTTCGTACTGTCGGGATAAATAGCAAATCTAGTATTATGGCCTTCTACCAAGACTGTCAACCTCAAATCCAAATCACTAGAGGCAACAACTAGATTCCTAAAGAATAAGAGTCCATTAGAACTGATTTTCTAAATATCAAATTGCTCAAATGTTTGAATCTTCTCGAATCTTTCTTTTAACTGACGTCAAACTTCTGCAAGTGTTTTACACATTGCAAAAGTATAAATGTTACTACTATATTAAAGCTTGAATTGTTTGACCATCCTTCTGATACTGTAACTCAAAATTTCCAATAATTAGACATCTCTTCCGATCATTCAAATAAAAGCAAGAAAGAGATAATTGAGGATAACATTTCTAGACATCAACTACAACATTCGCTTTATAACGATGATATTTTGAAGTAAAGTTATAATTTTCCATATCCTCAACCCAACGGCATCATTGAAAATTTAAATAACGTTGTGAGAAGAGATACTTTAAACTTTTGTGATCCAAAAATACTTTGAATTTAGCATCATACAATTAGCTCCACCCAAATTTTTTTAAAGACAAAATTAAATAGTTGTAAGCTCCAAATTGTGAGTAGGATAATTACATTCATACTTCTTTAACTGCTAAAATGCATAAGTTATAACTTTATCGTACTGCATCAGGACGCAATCCAATCCAATTCTTGATGCATCAATATAAACAACGTAAGAAAACACTCATCAGGTACAGCTAGAACTGAGTAATAGTCAAACTTTGCTTGAATTCATCAAAAGTGGTCTGACACTTTTCATTTCAAATAAATTTCACATCGTCATTGGTCGACAATATTAACGACATAACAGAAGAAAAATTTTGCACAAATCGTCGATAGTAACTAGCCAGACCTAAGAGTTTACACACCCAATCACATTTTTGAGTGACTTCTAATCTAACACAACTTCAATCCTTGCTGAATTAACTGAAATGTCATTTTAAGAAACAACATGGCTAAAAAAATTCACTTCGGTCATCCAAAAGTTGCATTTTTCATGTTTTGTATAAAACTAATACTTTTTTAGCGTCAGTAGAAAAATTTCCAGATGCTCCATAAGTTCATCTATGGTCTTAGAATATATCAGGATATCACCCATGAAGACCATAACAAATGGGCCAAGGTATGGTCGAAAGACCCAATTCATGAAATTCATAAAAGCAGTTGGTGCATTAGTCAGATCAACTAGAAGCACTAGAAATCCAAAATTTCTATAACGAATCCGAAAAGATGTTTTCAAAAAATCTTTTCTATGCATTTTCAAATGATAATTACCAATATCAAATTGATCTCCAAGAAATAAATAGATCCTCCAAGCTGATCAAATAAGTCATTAATTCGCACCAATAGCTACTCGTTCTTGATTGTCACTAGATTCAAATTTCGATAATCAATGTATAGATGAATTGAACTATCCTGCTTCTTAGTAACTAAAACAGGCGTATCCCATAGTGAAAAACTATCTTGAATAAACCATTTTTGCTCAAATCATTCAACCGAAAACTCAGTTCATTCAATTTAGTAGACGCTATGTGGTATGGAGAAATCAGAATTGGAGTATTGACGAGCATCAAATCAATGCAAAAATAAATCTTGTGGTCGGGTGGTAACCCAGACAGATCCTCAGGAAAAACGTCAGGGTAATCACAAACCACTGATAAAATAGAATTATGTCTGACCATAACAAGGTCACCGCTAATAGTAGAAAAATACTCCCGTAAGACTCCGATCTCCTCCAACCACCCAAACAAGCTCGCAAAATAGGAGCAATAGGAACATACAATAATTACTTGGATCTTTCTGTCATCTAATGTAAAGGTAATATTTTTTCGATAACAGTCGATTTTTAGCTTTGTATAAGTCCAATCTATCTATACCTAGAATTACATCAAACTGATCCATAGGTATAACTATTAGATCAACCAATATTCATGCCTACAAAAAAATAAGGGCAACAGATCGAACAAACGATACACATTTCATATCTCTTATTTAGGGGAAAACTTAAAATTTGGGAATTTGCTACCTTCTGTACAGTCAGATTCTCATTATCCAAATCATGATGAACATTGATCATATTCTTGTGATGACCAGCGTTGCAATAATTGTTTTTGAATACTACCTCAAACTGAGTCCAAATCATCATATCTCACGGTTAATCCAACTTAAGACACTCATACCATACATGGTCAATTTCTTGAAATAGAAGGTTGCAAAATCAACCCAATACTTCGATGAATTTCCAAAAGTAGTCAAATTCTTTTGTATAACCTTTAATCAATTTTTCAATACTTAGAGGTTAAGCTCCGCTCACAAACACTAGACTTTAAATGCTTTATAATTTCATCGTAAAGGATTTCAATATAAGCCACTATCAGAGAACTTTCTATTGAAGTCATCAATCTACTTGAACAACTCTATTTTTTGTCCAAATATTTTCAACTGCTTACGCAAAAACTTACCATAGTGTCAAATTTTACAATCCAAACACTAATTAGAAGTCTTTACCAATAGTTTCGAATCAGAGTCTTCAAACACATGGTTCCAACTCAAACTGTCAGATTCGAAATATGAAAGAGTAAGCATTCAATTCTTGAAGGAAACTGAGATTTTGGATTTCTTCCTACAATAGTTTTCTTAAGTGTAAATTTCACAGGCGCACACATAATCGAGAAGAGTTCGCAAACTCATACATTCAGTAAGGTTGTTTCTAATCACTTATAAGGTGTATTCCTTGTCATCTCCAACCAAATCCGGACGACTTAAAATTACTCGTGTCCGATTATAGAAATGTCTTCATCTACCAACGGAAGACCTCATGATGACTTACAAATAGCATCTTAACACAAATTAGTTTTGTACTTTATTGTTAAGCACAGTATTTGTAAATCCTTGTGTATTACTATACTATCTTATTGATATCACTTTTCAAGATGGAACCTGGCTCTGATACCAAAAATTCAGTCATGACCCAAAAAGGACCCGAGACAGAACGGGGAACGACCCGATCCAAAGAACCGAATCACCCAACCCTCTTTCTCATAAATTTTATTAATTAACAGCGGAAAACTTATAATATTAATTAATAGCCAGGGCCCAACAAATAAGGGCATAATAGGTCAACAAGTGATATCAAATAGCAAGTAATATAATCCAAAAAGAAATAACTTTACAGATCCTAAAAATAGGATTACGGTCATCCAATAAAATGAGTATACCTCACAGAAAGTCTCACAAGAAAAATTATTAAATAATAGAAGCTAAGAAAATATGTCGGATCTGTAACATTCCGATATTTTTAATTATCGGGATATTACAGATGGCGTAACAGAGAGTAAATTTAATTTAATTTGTTAAATTAAATCAATTAGAAATGATAATCATGGATATTATATTTTAGAGTTAATAGGATAATTGGATTAAATTAATAAATTAATTTAAATGATAAGAATATTTTAATTGAAATTTAAATAGATATATAATTAAAAAATAAAATAAAATAAAAAATAAAAGAGAAATGGCCAAATCGGCCATTTCTTTTGCAGGCAACGAAAATGAGAGGGAGAGAGGGAGATGAGCCCGTGGGAGTCAGCGACGAACAAAGGGGAGGCTGGTTTGGGTTTCGGATGGCGACGGTGGGTCTGAGCGAATGACGACGAGTGGTGTCGGCGAGTCTGGCGTGCGCAACGAGACGACGTCGGTTAGGGCTCGTGATTTGGGGTTCCAGTTCAGAGGTCCTGCGTGGCGTTTTCTGGCGACGAATTTTGGTATGAATGGTTGGGTTTTTCTCCTCTGTTGATTTCCTCTTGAGTGGTCATCGTTTGGTGGCGCAATTCGAAGGTAGAACTGACATTTCCCTTCGGTAGTGCCAAACACACGGTGGGCAGCGCTGCCACGTGCGTTTGTCAACGGTTTAATTGGTATGTTTGTCTGCTAGTGTAGTGGTATTTTTGTCTATTAGTGTAGACAATTCCAGCTGGGTTGTCTCTGCCGACAGTGAAGAAATTATGAGGGAGGCAGCCACCTTCCATCTTCAAGAGAGTGTCGAGGGAGTAATGGAGCTATCGGGCGTGAGAGACACTTTGTACAAACTGGGCAGTTTTGTCTAGCGTGTTGAAGGGCTGCTGGTCTCTTGGCGTGGGCTGGATAAAAGGAGCAGAGCAAAGAGTGAGAGGGGATGACTGAAGTTTCTCTTCTCTGGAAATTGTTGAATGCTGAGGCAGAAGCTTGGAGGAAGCTCTCGGGTGTGCTGGAGTGAGCTGCTGGATGCTGGAGTCCGAAGATGGAGCTGCTGCCGTGTGCTAGAGTGGCTATCCCTGTTGCTGTGTCTTCGGTAGTGGTAAGGAAAGGGTAGTGTCGGCTGTCTAAGCCCTACCCATGAGTATAGGATAGGTTACTTTGTTGTGTTTGTTCTTGATGTTACTTGGTCGATTCTGTTCTCTGTTTGTGAATGATCGGTAGATTTAGTTGTTATTATATTGATGTTAGTGTTCTCTATTCGTGATATTAGTGTTCTCTGTTTGTGAATGCTCCACATTAGTGTTATTAGTGTTCTGTAGATAATTCATTGCTACTCTTCAGTTAACTTCCTTCATATTAGTATTGCTAGGGTTATTTGTGATATTCATTGTTACTCTTGCAATTAAATGCTTTACTTCATTGTTGTTCCGTAAATAATTTTCTTCATATTAGTAGTTTCCCTTGTTATAAATGTTTAAGTTTTGCATTTCCTGCTATACAGGTGATTTGCAGTCGGTTCTTTGTTTGTTTTAATGATATTAAATTCTATTTTTGATTATTAACTATTTCCTTACTAAACCTTTTTAGGCTTTCAGTTTACTCGTGGTGTAGGTATTCGCAGGAGAAGTAACATATGGATTCGACACAGTTGATGAGCGATTTGCACTCGAGCAGACTTGCTGTTGGCTAGGCTACGAGAAGCAAAGATAATTGGCTTGTCATGTAATTTCAATTAAAGTTTTCTAATTGTAATTTGTTTAATATTTCTTTAAAAATGCTTTTATTTACGCTTCCGCCGTATTTTAAATAAATGATCAATTTTCAACGCTTCCGCATTTTTATTCAATAAATGAATTTCATAACGTGTTTTGACGAACGATTGGTAGCGGTCCGGATTAGGCGGGCTCTGATACTTTTTCTCAAATTTTAACGCATTTTCAAAAAGTGACGAAAATCCGGGTCGTTACAATTAGTGTCAGAGCAAGGGTTTTTAAAAACAATTTTTTTTTAGTTTGCTGCTTTGATTGTTTTTAAAACCAAGTTCGTAGCTCACTTGGTTTTGTTTTACTGCCTTTTAAATAAGCTATGATAGAGTTTTTCTGAATGATCGTGTTTCAAAACAATTTTTATAAAAGTTAAATTGATAATGTAGTCTGACTGCCAATACAAGTCCCGTCGTGGATGATGATAAGAATAGAGAATACTAGAACTGTTTGGGGTTTTAATGCAGGATGTTTAATGTTTAGCTTTGGGGGAGTCTAAAAACAAGGGGGACTTTGCCCAAAATTTTGAAAATAGGAACAGAAAAATAAGTGGAAGGGACGTATGGTTAAACGGAGTTATGTAGTTAAGTGAGGTACTTAGATGAGTATGCACAATGTTTGGCACAAATGACGAACGAATCACGATCAACAAGAGTGAATTAATAAAGGATAAAAAGCGAACAAAAGTAAACTCTTAATAATGGTTTGTGTGGTCTGGTAGCTTAGCCCGACACATGAATAAAAGATAAAGAAAATGATAATGGTTTGTGTGGTATGGTAGCTTAGCCCGGCAGATCAACAAAAGTAAAGAAAAGATGATGGTTTCTATGGTCCGGTAGCTTAACCCGGCACATAAACAAAAGAAAAGTAAAATAGATTAAAGAAAAGAAAACAAAAACTATACGAATTGACAGAAAAAGCAAAATATACCGACAAGTTAAAGCGTAAAAGTGTAAGAAAAGATGAGAGGTTAAAACGGGCAGATAAAGGGTAGACATGATAGTAAGGGCCAACAGGGATTAAGTATAGGGAATCAATTGAAATTTTCAATGAATGAGCATATAGACTGAAATGGAAACGGGAACAGAAACAAAAACCTCGGATAACAGAAACGGATATGGAAACGGTATGAGTACAGAAACTGAAATGGAAACCAAAACAGAAACTGAAACAGAAACGAAAACGGAAACTGAAACGGAAACCGAAACAGAAACGGAAACGGAAACAGAAATGGAAACGAGTTTCCAGGAATGGAAATGAATACAGATACAGATAAAGATACGAATACAGAAATGGATACAGATACGGATACAGAAACGAATACGAATACGGATACAGAAACACGTACGATCATGGGAACTGAAACAGATACCGAGGCAGGAATAGAAACAGAAACAGAAACATAACCTGAAACGGGAACGGAGATGAAAACAGAAACAAAGTTTCCAGAGTGATTTATGGAAATGGATATGGAAACAGGAACGGAAACTGGTATTCACACAAAGATTGGGAAGCACAAACGGGTTAGAAACCTAAGAGGGGTAAATGAGTAATAGAGTAGCACAGCAGAAGCGTGGAAGAGTGAGTTCGATAGTTGGATCGACTTTGGTGTGAAGGGATGGGTTTGTACATTGTCAAGTCAATCTATTAGCTAGAGTTAGAAAAGTGTCAATCCGAGAGAGGTTAGTATTAAGTTGAAGCCTAGAGTCAACTAGTATACCAATTGGGTAGCTAGTAAAGAGTTTGGACGGATTTGATGGTGAAGAGTACGTTCGAGTATGCCAAAGTCGTAGATGAGAGAGGAAAGGTATAAGTGCTAGGTCTAAAGTCACGGAGTGAGAAGACTTGAATGGTAGAATCGTATAGGAAATATGAGTCCAATGTCAAATTTGGGGTTGAATACACACAGATTTGCTGGAAAATTTGATGTGAAACATCAAATTTAGGAGAAAAGTGCTGCATGTTCAGAAGTTGAGCGGCAACAATGAAGTAATTATTGGATTGAAGCAATGATTGGACATGAGAGAGATGTTATTTCGACTTTTGATGTTGAAGAATGACTACGATTGAGGCACTTCTTTATCTGGAATAGATGTAATCAGAGTTGCGCAGCGAAAGTGTGTTAAGCGAGAACGATGGTGGATAGACTTTTTGGTACAAGTGACGCTGTTGGATGAAGTTAAGTTGATAATTAAGGTGAGAAGAGAATATATAGTCTAGATAAAGCGAAGTGCTAGGATCTCTAAGGGGAATTATGTAATCAAATGGGGTAAGAGATTTGATGTATAGGTTATCGTTAGTGAGAGTATTATGAGGGGCAAATTTCGAGGATGAAATTTATTTTAAGGGCGGAAGTATGTAAATTTAACGAAGAGTAAATTTAATTTAATTTGTTAAATTAAATCAATTAGAAATGATAATCATGGATATTATGTTTTAGAGTTAATAGGATAATCAGATTAAATTAATAAATTAATTTAAATGATGAGA
Organism: Begonia loranthoides; assembly: GCA_022433065.1. Lineage (NCBI taxonomy): Eukaryota > Viridiplantae > Streptophyta > Magnoliopsida > Cucurbitales > Begoniaceae > Begonia > Begonia loranthoides. Next base: position 18,069,744 of record CM039472.1, read on the forward strand.
ATATTGTAATAAAAATTTAAATAGAAATATAATTAAAAAATAAAATAAAAAAATTAAATAAAAAAAGAAAAGAGAAATGGCCAAATCGGCCATTTCTTTTGCAAGCAACGAAAATGAGAGGGAGAGAGGGAGACGAGCCTGCGGGAGTCGGCGACGAACGAAGGGGACGCTGGTTTGGGTTTCGTCTGAGCGAACGACGACGAGTAATGTCGGTGAGTCTGGCATACGTGACGGGACGACGTCGGTTAGGGCTCGCGATTTGGGGTTCCAGTTCGGAGCTCCTGCGTGGCATTTTCTAGCTACGAATTTCGGTATGAATTGTTGGGTTTTTCTCCTCTGTTGATTTCCTCTTGAGTGGTCGTTGTTTGGTGGCGCAATTCGACGGAAGAACCGACATTTCCCATTCGGTAGTGCCAAACACGCGATGGGCAGCGCTGCCACGTGCGTTTGTCAACGGTTTAATTGGTATGTTTGTCTGCTAGTGTATTGGTATTTTTTTGTCTGTTAGTGTAGACAATTCCAGTTGGGTTGTCTCTGCCGACAGTGAAGAAATTGTTGAATGCTGAGGCAGAAGCTTGGCGGAAGCTCTCAGGTGTGCTGGAGTGAACTGCTGGATGCTGGAGTCCGAAGATGGAGTTGCTGCCGTGTGCTGGAGTAGCTATCCCTGTTGGTGTGTCTTCGGTAGTGGTAAGGAAAGTGTAGTGTCGGCCGTCTAAGCCCTACCCATGAGTATAGGATAGGTACTTTGTTGTGTTTGTTCTTGATGTTACTTGGTCGATTCTGTTCTCTGTTTGTGAATGATCGATAGATTTAGTTGTTATTATATTGATGTTAGTGTTCTCTGTTTGTGATATTAGTGTTCTCTGTTTGTGAATGCTCCACATTAGTGTTATTAGTGTTCTGTAGATAATTCATTGTTACTCTTAAGTTAACTTCCTTCATATTAGTATTGCTAGGGTTATTTGTGATATTCATTGTTAGTCCTGCAATTAAATGCTTTACTTCATTGTTGTTCCGTTAATAATTTTCTTCATATTAGTAGTTTCCCTTGTTGTAAATGTTTAAGTTTTGCATTTCCTGCTATACAAGTGATTCGCAGTCGGTTCTTTGTTTGTTTTAATGATATTAAATTCTATTTTTGATTATTAACTCTTTCCTTACTAAGCCTTTTTAGGCTTACAGTTTACTCGTGGTGTAGGTGTTCGCAAGAGAAGATAACATATGGATTCCACACAGTTGATGAGCGATTTCCACGGGAGCAGACTTGCGGTTGGCCAGGCTACGAGAAGCAAAGATAATTGGGTTGTCATGTAATTTCAATTAAAGTTTTCTAATTGTAATTTGTTTAATATTTCTTTAAAAATGCTTTTATTTACGCTTCCGCCGTATTTTAAATAAATGATCAATTTTCAACGCTTCCGCATTTTTATTAAATAAATGAATTTCATAACGTGTTTTGACGAACGATTGGTAGGGGTCCGGATTAGGAGCGCTCTGACACGTTTTGTCAAATTTTAACGCATTTTCAAAAAGTGACGAAAATCCGGGTCGTTACAGGATCTTTTCTTGACTCGGCAACTGGAAGTCTGGCAAATAATTTCCTAAAAATTTTGTTATAGGGATGAGTTCACTAAACTCAGTAGGGATTTAAAATTTTCAAATTTAAAAATAAAAGATTTTTATTAAGCGTGTATAAAATTTAAGATCACAATTTTTAAAATTTCAATTTTTGAAAGAAAATTGTACAAAAGGGCACTTGTTTAAAATGACTTACTAATACGTGGTATGTAGTCAAAATATGCCCTTGTTGTACTAATGAAAGTCACAGTGAAAATGGAGCCACTCACGGACTCCGAGCACAATATGCCATAGGCATTTAAGGGAACAAAAGCGATGCTCGGCGATCGCAAAAGCCAAATAACACCCTGATCAGGTTTAGGGATTCCCAACCCAAGGACACGACATATACAACTATCCTATTACCTATTTGCACTTTAGAGATTCGAACCCAAGGACATTTAAAAAAAAATTCCCCTATTATCCAAATCAATAAGAAGCAAATACATTCTGTACGGGGCAATGTGTGAAAATTTTCTAAAATGTAATTCGACGATTATGAAAATGATTGCATCGTAAAAACAAGAGAGGCATCTCAAAAACAATTATTTTTAAAATAGAATGCAAAAGTAGTGCATAATAAAAATAATCCCTACTTTGAAGTGGGTTATTCCAATACAAGCCCAATTGCTCAAAAGTGTCAAATTTAGAGTCCACAAATTAATCTAATATTTGAGTAGCTAAATCGAAGTTAGGAAAATTTCATGAATTAACTTAAAATCCCAATATTATTTAATTTCAATTGGATTAGAAAGAATTCTAAAATAGTCCCAAAACTGATTTAATTTCGGCCCAAGAAGGCCTGTAATCACATTGGGCAACCCAACTCTGGGCTTAAGCCCAGCCCAAAAATTAACTACAGCCCACGGCCCAAACCCGTGGATCTGCTTGGTGGCATGCGGAGAGGGGGATCTCTCTTCCCCTTCAACGCAGACAAATCTACAATCACAATACCCATAAAAATTTCTTTCATCTAGAGAATAAATCACAACTGGCCGATGCATTCCATCGACAGAAGTGAGCACAATCAAATTAAAATTTCTTTTCATATTACCCCATCAATAACCTCTTATATAGAATCTAAAATCCAACTCAAATTAACAAGTTTAATGAAAAAAAATTCCATATCCAAATCTTCATTCTAATGCCAACGAGCAGAATGTAAATCAATTGAGAAAACATGATTTTTATACCCTTAAATTTGCAGCTCTTGATACCGTGAAGAAATCTTGCACTGCTTGAAGTCTCCGATAATCAAAACGAATCCAAACTTCAAACTTTTGAATAATTTCATGTCCATTAGAACTAGTTTTTGTGAAAAACAGAGTAGGAATCGAAGAAGAGAATGCTTACCCGTCAATGTTCGCTGAAGAAATTAAAATTCTTATCTTCTAGACTCGCCGAAAAAGAATCACCCGATGTTCGCAATACATATTCAAACCCTAGGGGTAAAACATCCCGTGAGTAGAGTACACCGAGGAAAAATTTGATTAGTGCTTAAAGTTGGACTTACTAGGGAGAAGTGTTCTCCTTGATCTGTTTGCACGTTAGAGAAGAGGTCGAAAATCAGAGAGCCAAGTGGGTTCAATTGCTCTCCCTCAGTAGCTGATAAAGGGGAGCTTCTTCCCCATTTCTCAGCAAACACCCCTTGAAATAGGATGTTTCAAAATAAAAATCAGATTATAAATTTTTTATTTTTTTTCTTCCTTGTGGTCTGGGCAAAATGGCCCAGATATTACACGTTTGGCATGAGATTAGGAGCTGTCCTCATGGAAAATCAAAGGCCAATTACCTATTTCGGTCAACAATTGTCTAACCAGAAATTGTTAAAATCAGTCTACGAACGGGAGTTGATGGCCACTGTGTTGGCACTACAAAAATGGAGGCCATATTTGCTAGGTACCCATTTTATTGTCCGTACGGATCAGAAAGGTTTAAAGTTTTTACTTGAGCAAAGGATGGTTGTTGTAGAGCATCAGAAATGGTTAACTAAATTGTTGGGCTATGATTTTGAAGTCCAATATAAGCCAGGATGTGAAAATATGGTGGCTGATGCTTTGTCTAGGAAGGAGGATGACATTGTCAACTTAGGAAAATTGAATGAATTATTATGTCAAGGGGTTATTGACTTTCATGAATTGGAATTGGAAGTGTTGCAAGATCAAACTTTGAATGATATAAAGAATGACCTTCTGTCAAATGGAGTTTCAAAACCAGGCTATACAATTTTTAACAAGCAATTGTTTTATAACAATATGAAGGTTATTTCTCAGAACTCACAGTTTATTCCTTAGATTCTCGCATTGTTTCATTCCAGTCCTATAGGCAGTCATGCTGGAATTACTAAAACGTTTCACCGTGCCGCAATAAAACTCTTTTAGATTGGCATGCGTCGTGATATTAAGCAGTTTGTCAATGGTTGGGCAATCTGTCAGCAAAACAAGTATGAACCATTATCCCCAACTGGACTACTATAACCTTTACCAATTCCTCATGATGTGTGGGATGATATTTCCATGGATTTTATGGAAAGACTATGGAAGTCAGAAGGAATGGATACCATTTTTGTGGTCGTTGATTGGTTGAGGAAATATGCTCATTTTATTGGGTTGCGATATCCTTACAATGTTCAGACGGTAGCCATTGTGTTTTTCAATACAATTTTTCACTAACATGGCATGCCAAAATCTATAGTTTCGGATAGGGATAAGATCTTTCTTAGAAAATTTTGGCAGGAGTTGTTTCGATTGCATGGAACTACTTTGAAATTTAGTTCATCTTATCATCCCCAAACAGAAGGGCAAACAGAAGTGGTGAATCAGACTCTTGAAGCGCACATGCGTTGCTTTGTGGGGAATAAGTCTACAACTTTTGTCTAAGTTGTTGGTATGGGTTGAATTTTTGTACAATTCTTCATATCATTCTGTTATTCAGATGTCTCCGTTTCAAGCTGTATATAAAAGAGAGCCGCCTATAATTCTTCGATTTGAAACTCCGTCCCATACTGCTATTTCCACATTGGATAGTCAATTACAGGAAACGGATATCATTATAGACTTGCTTAAGTCTCATATGGCCAAAGCTCAAGTATTAATGGCATCAGTAGTGAATAGTGAGCGTCGGCTTATGGAATTTAAGGAAGGAGACTATGTGTGGTTAAAGATCCAACCATATCGTCAAAAATCTATTGTTAAATCATTGCATATCAAGCTTTATCCTCGATATAAAGGTCCATTTCAAATTTTGCAATGGATTGGAAACTCAAATTTGTGTTCTGATAGGATTCTTCTTGTGTTCTGATAGGATCCAAGAATCACTAAGATCACGAAACTCAAATTTGTCCAGAAAAACTGTGAAATCCAGACAAGTGAAACTAAAACAGTAAAAACTCCCAATTCCCACGCGAGCTTTAGCTGTAATTTGGAGGATATCAATTTAACACCTTCAGCTAATTTGTGTCAAAATTTCGTTTCAAAAACCACTCTGGATAAGTAGTTATAACCGAAAAAACAGAACCCTGAAATTAGGGTTTAGAGCAGTTCAGATTTGCAATCTGTCTTCTAATTTGAATAACTCGAAATTCATAGAACCAACAGAACCCAAATTTGGAGGGCAAATAATATACTCAAATTAGAGCAACTTTCCAGAAGGGACTAAATTGAAACGAATACGGTAAGAGTCTCAAAATAGGGCCTCAATTTGGAATTTCTGCGCCCAGAAAAATTAACAGATTCAGCAGTCACAAATCATTCCATCAATAACTCACTCCAACTTGCTTTTTATGAATGAACAACCAAGGCAGACCATCAACATCCAAATAAGAGCACTTCAAAGAAACAAATAACCAAAAAATAGCAGAAAGGACCTTCAAGAATTGAGTAGAAAAACAAGGAGTCCGTGCACCTCCTAGTAAGAGGGACGACTTGCAGTTTGCTTGGAAGCAAACACTCTCCAAGGATGGAAACTTTCTTTTACCTGCACACCACAATCCTCACCACAAGGATAAGGGATTGGAAGAGATAATAACCCTGGATTTGCAAGCAAAAGAAGCTTCAAGAACTCCTTGCAAGGGAGATGGGAGAATCGGCTCAATGGAGGGGGGAGGCCGCGGGTAGCTCTTCAAAGAGAAGCAATCTTCTATTCAATCATCAACTGCCTCTTCCATTCGAAAATAGGGTATATAAAACCCTAAGGTAAATCATAAAAGGACTAAAATATCCCTAGGTAGCAAAAGACTAAACAAACCCTTAATTAAAACAACAACAATAAAATCCGAGTTTGAGTTTTGCTCTTTGAAACAAAGACATTTGACATACCAATTGGAGCCCAAATACAACGTTCAATAGCTCGTTCAAAACCTCTGGATATTGGCTACATTTGGTGTGAAGGACTAAAGTTGAAACGACACCATCACGATTGTTAAAAATCCACTTGAACTGTCGGAGGTCAGAATCTAGGCGGAAAAACAGCTCTCAATTTTTCCCCAAAGATTGTAAAATCTCCATTAGCCCAAATGCCAACTCCAATGATGTTTATTTGATTAAAAAAAAACTGCAAAATAAATAAAAAGTTAGAGAATAAAAGAGCCCCTGGCTCGGGCTCAAGTTTCAGGAACTTGGGGCACATCATACTCCCGGGGTTGAAAAGGATTTGCCCTCAAATCCAAGGAGTATGCTCGATGATCTTCAACAAATCTTCCTCCTGGATCAAATGGAAAAAGTTGCTTGATGTCTAGAGTCAGCTCCTTCATATCAGGTTGTGCATAACTCTTTTCATTCATGATCTCAGAACTCTTGATCTCACAATTCTCATGTCCGAGAGACATATCAGTATGAACTATAATAAATCTCAGAGGAGACCCCAAACTAAAATTTGTTCTTCTATCAAAAGAATAGCTCGCAAGGTCATCGCTAAGAATCATCCAAGGTAAAATTTTTCTATTTGTAGAACTAGGAATCCAGAAGTTGTTAACCACAAGTGAACTACCATCATAATAGTAGGAAAGTTCCACAGCCACAATATTGAAACTTTCCTTCCAATATTCAAAAATAGCACTAACAACAAAGGAATCTCTCGTCCAACCGACTTTAAAGAACCAAGTGAGTAAGGAATTTAACATCATGTGCCTTTCTTGGGGTACATGCTCAATAGGTTTGGATCCACAGCAATCAGTAACAAGACGCTATGATAATAGTAAAATAGAGTCAACATAATTCTCATCCCAGCTATTCAGATGGCCCATCAACTCAATTTCAATTACACCACTAGGCATGCTGAGGTTATCAACTCCAATTGAGATTCTAGTATTGAAAGAGTGTTCAACTATTGGGGCCACAACATTAACATCCAGCAATGGCATAATAGAATTAATAACAACAATATTTCTTAACCAACCTATTTTAAATAGCTAAGTAATCAAAGTGTTTAGTGGGGGATACCTCGAGCAACGAGTTTCGGATAGTATGCTTGATTCTCCACTATCGTAGACAAGCAAATAAAGACTCGAAGGTGACAATGCACCAAAGCCCCAAACTATATCCATAGGCATGTAAGAATCCATGTCAAATCTCCTTCCATTTATGAATAAAAAATTGACTTCATCTATGCCGCAACATACATCATAACAAGTCAACTAGCCATGAGTTTTCTCTTCTCGATATTCAATGATGAGAGGTCTTTCTATGGTCAAGAAAAAAAATTCATCTTGAATAAGAGCTAACTCTTTAAAAGCATTTTCTCTTTCAATGGTTGCTGCAAAGAATATATCTCCATGCTTCGCTATGCAAGTTTCTTCCATTTTACAAAAATCGTTTCGGTTATGCATAATTGAATACTTTTCATCTTCCATGAGTGTCTCCTCTAAGGCTATAAGATTTTCCCTTTGAGGAGGAGTTTCTTCCTCCTTAGTTGCTGCCATTAAACCATCTCCATTCTTAATATGTTCATCCTTGAGAATTTCAACTTGTAAACACTCATTCTCAACTACCCGGAAACAATTTTCTTCAAGCACTTGAGTATCCATCACGAATAGTGGCCCTTCGGGAGCATAAATAGTCTGTACTTCCAAGTTATCTTTTTCATTAGTGGCTGCCAAGGAATCAAATTGGCTTCTCTCATCAATCAAAAATTCCTTTATAATAATATCTTTTTGATTTGGGCATTTTGAGGCATTGTGCCCAATTTCAAGGCACTCGGAACATCGGATGTCTTTAGCATTTAGCCGAGACATATCAAATCTTTTTCTCATAAACCTTTTCATCACCTTCCAAGTAATAAGATTATCTTACCCATCAATTTGACGCTGAGCTTTTAAGTTTTTCCACCAAGATTTAGCATAACCAACAAATGAAGAGGAAGCCAGTTTCACTTTACCTTTATCCGAAAATTAGTGACCAACAAATATGCTTTCAACTTCTTCCAACCAATCCACACATGCAATATCATTGTTGAATCCTCTAAATGGAGGGATGGATAAATATATAAGCTTCAAATCATCTTTTTCATGAGATCTTCTTCTGGAATTCGGAAGCCCTTCCATAACACTTTCTCTCTCACCCCAATCATTCAAGTTTTTATTTCGACCCCTTGACTCGGCTGATGTGTTGAATTTTTCCCTTGGTTTAGGAGTCCTAGGGCCCCTCAAATGCCTACTAGAATGTTTCTCTAGACTTTCTTGAAGCGTAAGAATCATGTCAAACAACTCCCGCTTAGTAGGCTCGGTTTGCTCATGAGTTTCCTCGGGTGGTGGTGCACTTGAATTATTTCTCATCTCTCTAGGGTTGTGATAGTGAGCCCCACTTCTAGTACTCATAATAACCCTCTTAAATCACAATAATACAGCAAGAAAACATGAGCCAAGGCTCTGATACCAAATGATAGGATCCAAGAATCACTAAGATCACGAAACTCAAATCTGTCCAGAAAAACTGTGAAATCCAGACAAGTGAAACTAAAACAGCAAAAACTCCCAATTCCCACGCGAGCTTTAGCTGTAATTTGGAGGATATCAATTTAACACCTTCAGCTAATTTGTGTCAAAATTTCGTTTCAAAAACTACTCTGGATAAGTAGTTATAACCGAAACAACAGAACCCTGAAATTAGGGTTTAGAGGAGTTCAGATTTGCAATCTGTCTTCTAATTTGAATAACTCGAAATTCATAGAGCCAACAGAACCCTAATTTGGAGGACAAATAATATACTCAAATTAGAACAACTTTCCAGAAGGGACCAAATTGAAACGAATATTGTAAGAGTCTCAAAACAGGGCCTCAATTCGGAATTTCTGCGCCCAGAAAATAACTCAACAGTCACAAATCATTCCATCAATAACAGATTCAGCAGTCACAAATCATTCCATCAATAACTCACTCCAACTTGCTTTTTATGAATGAACAACCAAGGCAGACCATCAACATCCAAATAAGAGCACTTCAAAGAAACAAATAACCAAAAAATAGCAGAAAGGACCTTCAAGAATTGAGTAGAAAAACAAGGAGTCCGTGCACCTCCTAGTAAGAGGGACGACTTGCAGTTTGCTTGGAAGCAAACACTCTCCAAGGATGGAAACTTTCTTTTAACTCCACACCACAATCCTCACCACAAGGATAAGGGATTGGAAGAGATAATAACCCTGGATTTGCAAGCAAAAGAAGCTTCAAGAACTCCTTGCAAGGGAGATGGGAGAATCGGCTCAATGGAGGGGGGAGGCCGCGGGTAGCTCTTCAAAGAGAAGCAATCTTCTATTCAATCATCAACTGCCTCTTCCATTCGAAAATAGGGTATATAAAACCCTAAGGTAAATCATAAAAGGACTAAAATATCCCTAGGTAGCAAAAGACTTAACAAACCCTTAATTAAAACAACAACAATAAAATCCGAGTTTGAGTTTTGCTCTTTGAAACAAAGACATTTGACATACCAAATGGAGCCCAAATACAACATTCAATAACTCGTTCTAAAGCAATAGATATTGGCTACATTTGGTATGAAGGACTAAAGTTGAAACGACGCCATCCCGATTGTCCAAAATGCACTTGAACTATCAGAGGTCAGAATCTAGGCTGAAAAACAGCTCACAATTTTTCCCCAAAAATTGTAAAATCTCCATTAGGCCAAATGGCAACTCCAATGATGTTTATTTGATTAAAAAAAACTACAAAATAAATTAAAAGTTAGAGAATAAAAGAGCCCCTGGCTCGGGCTCAAGTTTCCGGAACTTGGGGCACATCATGTTCATCAGGTATTTCATGTTCCACTGTTACGTTAGGTTAAAGGTGCGGTTCCTAATGTCACGCCTTTGCCAGTTGAGTTTGTTGATGGGAACTTTCTGAAGCTTCAACTTGAATCTTTACTAGATGTTCAATGTCAATGTGGAAATGATCACAAATTATTAGTTCTTATAAAATGGCAACGCCTTCAACCTTTTGAAGCTACTTGGGAAGATTTTGACCAGATCCGCTTCAAATTTCCTGATTTCAACCATGAGGACAAGGTTTCTTTTTGGGCGGGCAGTATTGATAAACCTCTTGTGAGGTGTACTTATTCTAGAAAGAAATAAGGGTAGAATAATAATATGTAAAATAATTGTAATAATAAGAATAACTGCTCTTTGACAGTTATGGCTTATTTAGTCGGAACTGGGATACAGAAAAGGGGGAGAAGAAACAAAAAAAGAGAGGGAAAGTGATGGGTCTCTCGAATAACCCTTGTGTGTGCAGTGTTTGATTGTTTTGGTTGTAATATTAAGAAGAGTTTGTCACACTCTTCTCTGTATTGTGTGGTTTTATTAATATGATCAAGTGTGTTTCTATCATACCAGTTAATATTTCATGCCATTCAATAACAATTTTCAAATTTATTGTCACCGCAATAGACTATCAGGAACAGAGGAAATCCAATCCTCATCTCTGCAACAGGTAACTGAATTCTGAACTTTACCATAGAATCAAAATTCCCACCTGAAGTTGGATCGCAGTGAAATTCAACACGGGCTGAATGAAATTGGAGCTGGAGTTAGGATGCCGAAGTTTGGAGGCACACCCCTGGGTTTTTGAATCTGCCTAAGAGTCACTGGGAATCACCACCGCAAACTACTCCCCTTGATCCCACTAGTTTTTCCTCGCAGCGCCCAAGCTCAAAATTAAATCGCCCCAAGCTTCGAACTACACTGCCCCAATATCCATTCACTCATAATCGGGCTTGGTGAGGTAGTTGGAACTCAAAGCCTCTCATTTATCAGGAAACCACCAGAGATCGATTGAAATCGCCGAAGACTGTTGCCCTTGCTTCCTTTGGTATTTTTGCAAAATGGCTAAACCGAAAACCCCACTTTCAAGTTTGATCCATACGTGAAGCCGGTTGGGAAGCACAGTAGACCTCTCCCACTAATGTTTGGTCACACGGTTTGGTTCCCATCCGCACTGCTACTCAATCACACTCTGCAAATATCAATTAACTGAGTACCTACACTCAGTTTTTTCTTCCTCCCTCTCCCACTCTTTATGATTCTATGTTTCCCAACCAAATCAAGTATCATGCTTGTAACGACAAGGTTTTTGGTAACCTTTTAAAGATAAGCTAAAATTTAAAATTTTTATTAACCACTAAAATCCTCTTTATTTAAAACTCTTTTAAAGAAATATCAGAGTGCATCTAACCAGACCTCTACTAACCCTTTGTTAAAGTCATTATGAAAATCCAATTAATAAAATGCAGAAGTGTTACAAAATCTTTTATTTAAAACATAGCGGAAGCGTAAATTAATTTTTCTTTGAAAATGTATCGAAAGTCGTTATAAAATCTTTTACGAAGACATAACGGGTTTTATTAAAGCATGGCGGAAGCGTAAATTAATTTTTTTTGAAAACGTAGCGGAAGCGTAACATATTTCACTTGCAGACAATTAATTAAAGTATTAATTATGTTGTACAATTGCTCACTACATTCATTAGGTTGACCAGCCGCAAGTCTTGCCTACGTAAATCCATCATTAACTGCTCCTACACCTGTTCGTCATTGTTCTCTCGTACTTGTACCTACATCGCAAGAAGAAACCTATGCACCTAAGGCTTAGTAAGTGATATTACCTATCATGCTACTATATGCTCATGCTTTGCATCTTTAAAATCGTATGCAGTTTAAGTTCTCTTCTTTTTCTTATCTTTTTATCTTTTACGTTTTAATAATCGTCTTCGTCAGTCTTTTATGTTTTATTCATTGTTTTCATCTTTTATGTTTTCTTCATCGTTTTCGTCATTCTTCTATGTTTTATTCATAGTTTTCATCTTTAACCTGCTAATCATTGGCCGTTATGTCCCGGCATAATCCAGGGACTATCCCAGTGCAGGGACCATGCAATAAATATGAGCAGCAATGGAATAATGTGAAAGCTTGCTAGTGACAATGGCATAATCTGAAAGCTCGCTAGCGGCTGTGCCACAAAGGCTTAAATGGCCTTGCGTCATATCGTTGCCTTTTTCATTTCTTTATTTTACTTGTTACTCATTTATTATCTGTTTTGCTTTTCATGGTAAACTTGATAGTCCTATAATTGAAATGATGGTAGTTCGCTTCGGGTGATAAACCCTCGAGAACACCATATAGTTGCCTTTGTGAGCATCCCTTGAACCATTCTTTAAAATCGTGCACAAAATCCGTTTTCATATGTGCTTTAGAAAATCGTGATACATGATGCTCATGAATGCACACAATTTCTAGTAGTAATATGAAAGCATAAATAAACATTCAAATGTGTGATTCATAGCAAGAAATATAATACTAGAGACATACTGGGAAAATGATAAACAACGAAACATGCGAATAACAACTATAAGCATCCAATAGTAAACAACAAAACATGATATTAAAGACTGTAGACATGCTTAGAAAGCGATAAACAACGAAACATGCAATTAATAATTATAGACATGCTCTAAAATGGTAAACATCAAAGCATGATATTTAAAACAGTAAACAACAAAACATGCTATTAAAACTGTAGACATGCTAGGAAAGTGGTAAGCAACGAAACATGCATCTCTTGTTCTTGCGATGTAGGGTCCGAAGACCAAAACATATGCATATCACTTACCTCGATCGCTTAAAGCGTTCAATGCTTATTCGTTATCCTTTTTCTTCCTTCTTTAGTACCTTCACAATTTAATAACGCTTAATTATTAAACTAATCGCTTTAATCAACTTATTAGTCTCACCTTCTTTTATGTTCTTATTTGTTATACGTCATCTATTTGAGTTTCCTAAACAAAACAGCTTCATTAATTATGACTTAGCTTAATTAATTAATATCGATTGATAACGTTTAGAAACTAAGCTTAACATATAGCGAAGATCAATGTAATTCCATCTATGAATTATAGACCCATAAATCAAAGCCTAATAATAGTTTCTAAAATGAGTCCTAAAACTATAATTATCCAATTTGTATAATATACTTATCGGATTAGTGAACCGAATCCAAAAACAACAGATTATCTAACAATAGCATATTAACCAACTCATTCCAACATATTCATGCTTCTCAAAACAATAAAGGCTAGCTAAATAAACCATCAATGGCATCCAACACAGAGAGTTCATAGAGCATTATCCAATAAACTCTAAATCAAACTACCATAACCAGCATCCAGAAGATCCATACTTAACGGAGAAATATATCCAAACAATAACCATAACCAGGAAGCAAGAATCTAATAGAGAGTATCATTCACGACATTTCCTATCACGTAACAAACTATACATAATCGACAAAATATCCAACAACACCTTAATCAACCTATTTTTCCTCCCAACAACAGAATACAATCTCCATAATATTATCCCAAAACACATTTCTCGAATGAATCAAACAAAACATCCGGTGACAGTCACCCAACAGACGACTGCAACTCAACACAACTAACAGAATATACAATTCCATACTTTAACCTCCACCCACAAAATATTGACAGAGCATTAATTTCCAAGCAACCAATTATTATTTCCAATAGATTATCCATCATCTCAAAAGACCAACTATACAGCTTAGTCTTAAACTATCAAGGTTATACTAGAAACTCAAACAAAAAATGCAACATCCAATCCCCAACAGAAGTTCTATAACAACTAAACATCTCAAATTAACTACAACATTCCAAAATACTACTCGATATCAAAATTAAACTTAACAACCAAAACTGGACCAAATGGCTGACACAGCCAAGAAGGAAACCTCACCAGAAACAAGGTAGACTCGAAACAATCTAGTAGCTCCAGAACACCCCTGCATCCTCATCTTCTCTCGGCTACACCCGAGGGGATTTCTATCTCCAGGAGACACTCCTCATATCCACCCTCCTCCTACCTCTGCTCTATATATCAACACCCGATCCCCCTCTATCCATCTCTAGACAAACCTCCGAAAATATCCCTTTCTCTATGTAGCTTTCTAGAGGCAGTGCATTACGCGAGGTGTGATTCCAAGCATGAAAGGAGGGCCAACGTGGAAGCTTTGTTCTTGTCTTTCCACGGCTCAACCCATACCGTAAGCTAGACCCAAGCCTTCAGCCTGTCCAGCACAAATCACCAGCTCCCTTGTCCATCACCAGCTTGCGAGATTCCATCCCTACAACACATGATCACTAGAACTCCAAGGAGAACGAAGGAATGATTGGGCTTACCATGACTCAACACCTGAATCGCAGCCGGCAGAGAAAACCGAAGCTTCTCAGTTTGTCTTTCTTGTGGCTCGTCCATTTATGAGCCCTAGCTCTGCGCACCTACACCCGCAGCCCGCTAGGGAACCCGTGACATCTCCTAGAGTCGCAGTTCCCCAGCTTGCATCGCCCGTCTCCCACTTGTCGTCGGCTCGTAATCTCCCGATCACCCTCTCGCTCCCCCTGGTTTCTTTCTCCCTCTTGATCTTCTCTTCGTCTTTTTGCGAATGGGCGAAGGCCACTTGAAGTTCCCCTTCCCAATTTATTTCTGAACCAAAGTAAAAAGCCATAGCCCAAACTGGTTTTTCACTTCAACTCCATTTAATTTCTCTTTATTTCAATTCATCTTTATTTTTATTATTTTAATCCAATTCCTTCAATTAATCTTCACTTAATCTCCAATTAACATAATCCTTTAATTATCCTGTATAATACTCTTTCCAACTTAATCCTTAATTATTTTTTAAATAAATTTTCATAAATTGTAATATAACGATTACGTCCTTGATAATACCCAGATAATTAACCAATAATTCTGAAAATATCCAATTTCTATCAAATTATTCTTATTAAATTCCGATATAAAAAGTTGGGTTATTACAATACTCTTATTTATTAAAGTTGTATACCCACCAAGAATTAAAAATCCAACTTAAATGATAAATTTTGAAACTACCCCGTTTAGCTATTCAACAAGTCCGATTAAATTTTAAAACACACCATGACCATCCCCAACTATAATTTTCCCTGCTCCATCTACTACAATCAATTGTTAAATGAAATTTTAGAAACAATCTTACATACGATCCCTTCAAAACAATTTCCTATAAATAGTGCCAAAATATATATACATCCATCGGTATTCACTCTATACCTACCATTAACCAAAATAGGGGGAAAGAGTCTAGAACTAGAAAAAGGATAACTCCATCGGGGTCTTACCCTTATCAATCCCATGCGGGCAATCCTTCACCATGTGCTTGATGGCTATATATTTAAAACATCTAACCGATCCAGCTACACAGGGTTCTGGATGGCATTTCCTACACTTTTTACACCGGTGCATCTCAACTCTTACCCTAATATTTCTCTACACCATTGGCTCCTCCTCGTCCAAGGCCCTCTTCATCCCCCGCGAGTTCCCTTCTCACCCTTTGTTCTCCTCTAAGTACTTCTATAACTTCTTGAGGCTTTCCCATTACTGTTCTATTATAACAAATAGTCGGGAGATGATCTTATTTCTCTCTTGAATGTTCCTCCTCAACTCCCACTCTAAAGTACTTTTTTGAAATTAAGAAGCACTCTAAAATTTAAAAATAAAAATTTAAGAGATAATCACACTTACAATTAATGAAGTACTTTCATGTTGAGAATTGTGCTGGTATACTATCTGTAGAACCAATTTTAAAAACTTGAATGCCCTAGCCACCCCCAATCCGATGTGGCATTTGTAAACCTTCTTGGGCCCAACGATCCACACCCCCCCAGGGGATCGACGCCTATGTTGGCAATCTAGGATTGGGTCGGCTGTGATACCAACTATAACAACTCATAACTTTTACCGTATCTTTTTTAATCCGTTATAATTTTAAAATCATTTAAAAACAAAACCACAATAAAGATGAACAAAACATAGTGAAACACGACGGAAGGCCTTCTTGTTTAAAACATATATCTTCAAAAACCATAAAACATACAGTTATTTACAACAAATCCTTTTTCATTAACCGGTATCCACATCGTTTAGCCAACACAATCTCACCATCAACTGTTTTCTCTTGATTTGAATGTACCTACATCATGTGAAAAGAATGAGCCTAATGCTTAGCAAGAATTAAAATGAAATATGATGCATGCTCATGTCTAATTATGTTAGAAAGGAATCCACCCAATCTATCTTTTACTCACAGTTTCATATAATTAAACTAGTACAATGGAGGTCTTTCCCACAGGCAGAATAGATACATTCTCGGGTCTAGCCTTGTAGAATAGGTCACCCAACATTACATGGGAGGCCTACATCATCATGCAGTTCTTCTATGATGATAAAATCCGCACATCAATTATCTCTAATAACACAGTGATCACTTATGCAGACAATAGGGGACAACAATGAAGACAGAATAGCAACCATCACAGCATCAACATGGAGACTATCAAACTAACATTTATAATAGTATATATATGTAAACTAAACAGAACAATTCTATTCTCATGATGTAGGCCTCTTTTGGCCACTCACATACACTATTTCATACCATTCTTGTTGTCTCATCTTTGGCAAAAATTTATAGAGTTCAAACCACCCCACAGAAAACTCAAAATAATACCCTCATGCTAAAGTACCGACCTTGTTCACTCAACTTACAAACCAAAACACAGAATAAGACCCACTGTTGGCATTGCAACATATGTTTTTTTTACAGAAAGCATTTTCGTCACTTTTATCCTCATCACCCTTTATAACCAAAACCTTCTCACAACATTCCCTAAGATTATTATAGACGAAATCTTATTACCTGCGAATTACCTGAGATGAATAGAGGAGAGAACGAAAGCTCCAATATAACCTTCAACTTCTTCTTCTTTTTCTTTTAGTTTGCTTCGCACCTGTCATATGTTTTCCTTAGTTAATTAATAGAGGAGGCTTCGCTCAGAAACCTCACTAATAGACGTCACATCAACCAAATGTTTATGTGGTCCAATACATGATTGAGAAGTGGGTATGTTATAGGGAAAACTACTATAAAACTATTCGATAAGTTATAGAATGGACGAGAAAAAATTGGAATTTGGGAAAACATAGTGGCACCAGTCAACAGCTACAGTCTACCGTTATGATTTTATTTTATTTTCAATACCATTCTTCTCTCTCTTCCACCTTCTATCTTAATTGAGCATACACATTATTTTTATTTAAATGTTTCTTACTAATTAGCTTATATTCATGTTTTCCATAATTATCACATTAATATACGATACATTATTATGGAATGCTTAAAATGTATATTCCACAACATTCTTTCTATTTTAATTCATTCTTCCTTTATTTAACCCATTCCTAATTATTCCTTGACCAATATTGGTTTCCATAAAACAAATCTTCAATAATTAGCCGAATAATTCTATTACACCCAATTAATTTCCCAATTATTCTTACTAAATTCCGTTACGGGAAATCGGGGTATTACATCCACTATTTGATGGTGTTGATGATTTACATTGAAGATCTAGGATAAAAATATTTGTTCAATCAATTGATGATAATTTATGGCATATCATTGAAAATAGAATAAGTATTCCTGGACTATCTTGTGAACTCAATGAGATTGAGGACAATAATTTATGCTTAAATGCTAAAGCCATGAATATTTTATATTGTGCTCTAAGTAGAAATGAATTCATTAAAATTCAAACATGTGTGGGTGCTTATGATAAATGGAAATCTCTTGAGCTAACACATGTAGGTACAAAACAATTAGATGAAAGTGAGGCCACACACAAATTTCTTGACAATACAGATGAAACAAAACAAAGTGAAACACGACGGAAGCCCTTCTTGTTTAAAGCATATATTTTCAAAAACCATAAAACATACAGTTATTTACTACAAATCCTTTTTCATTAACCAGTATCCACATCATTTAGCAAACACAATCTCACCATCAAACCCACCATCAACTGTTGTTCTCTTGATTTGAATGTACCTACATCATGTGAAAACAATGAGCCTAATGCTCAACAAGAATTAAAATGAAATATGATGCATGCTTATGTCTGATTATGTCAGAAAGGAATCCACCCAATCTATCTTTTACTCACAGTTTCATAGCATTAAACAAGGACAATGGAGGTCTTTCCCACAAGGAGAAAAGATATATTCTCGGGTCTAGCCTTGTAAAATAGGTCACCCAACATTACATGGGTGGGATACATCATCATACAGTTCTCCCGGCATCATCGTCACTAGACTTTCTAACCTCCCATTCCAATTACATTCATTTAAATCTGGTCTCTCCTGTCCAATGCATGTGAATGCCAACCGTGACATTCCTAGGGGTTTCTATCAATGATGCATGTCAATGCAATGTTGCAAACCTCAATGACAAATAAAAGCTATAATAACAAAGATCACCATACCATAGAGAACAACTAAATAGTAGAGCAACATTCATAAACTATGCGTCTATAATGATAAAATGCACACATCAATTATCTCTAATAACACAGTGAACACTTATGCAGACAACAGGGGACAACAATCAACCGAGAATAGCGACCATCATAGCATCACCATGGAGACTATCAAAATAACATTTATAATAGTATATATATGTAAACTAAACAGAACAATTCTATTCTCATGATGTAGGCCTCTATTGGCCACTCACATACACTATTTCATACCATTCTTGCTATCTCATCTTTGGCAGAAATTTCTAGAGTTCACACCACCCTACAGAAAACTCCAAATAATACCCTCACGCTAAAGTACCCACCGTGTTCATCCAAGCTACAAACAAAAAAATAGAATAAGACCCACCGTTATTATTGCAACATATGTTTTTTTACAAAAAGCATTTTCATCACTTTTATCCTCATCACCCTTTATAACCAAAACCTTCTCATAATATTCCCTAAGATTATTATAGAAGAAATCTTATTACCTGCAAATTACTTGAGAAGAATAGAGGAGAGAACCAAAGCTCCACCTTCAACTTCAGCTTCTTCTTCTTTTTCTTGTAGTATGCTTATCCCCTGTCATATGCTTTCCTTAGTTAATTAATTGAGGAGGTTTTGCTTAGAAACCTCAGTAATAGACGTCTCATCAACCAAATGTCTATGTGGTCCAATACATGATTGACAGGTGGGTATGTTATAGGGATAACCACTATAAAACTATTCGGTAAGTTACAGAATAGATGAGAAAAAACTGGAATTTGGGAAAACATAGTGGCACCGGTCGACAGCTATAGTCTACCGTTCTGATTTTATTTATTTTCAATACTGTTCTTCTCTCTCTTCCACCTTCTATCTTAATTGAGCATACACATTCTTTTTATTTAAATGTTTGTTACTAATTGGTTTATATTTCTATTTTCCATAATTATCACATTAATATATGATACATTATTACGGAATGCGTAAAATGTATATTCCACAACATTATTTCTATTTTAATTCAATTTAATTCATTCTTCCTTTATTTAACCCAATCCTAATTAATCCTTAACCAATATTGGTTTCCATAAAATAAATCTTCAATAATTAGCCGAATAATCATATTACACCCAATTAATTTCTCAATTATTCTTACTAAATTCCGTTATGGAAAATCGGGGTATTACATCCACTATTTGATGGTATTGATTATTTATGTTGGAGATCTAGAATAAAAATATTTGTTCAATCAATTGATAATAATTTATGGCATATCATTGAAAATGGAATAAGTATTCCTAGACTATCTTGTGAACTCAATGAAATTGAGCAAAATAATTTATGCTTCAATGCTAAAGCCATGAATATTTTATATGGTGCTCTAAGTAGAAATGAATTCGATAAAATTCAAACATGTGTGAGTGCTTATGATACATGGAAATCTCTTCAGCTAACACATGTAGGTACAAAACAATTAGATGAAAGTGAGGCCACGTACAAAGAAGAATCCTTCGAAGAAGAGGAATTCGCCAATGTCTGCCTCTTGGCTAGTGAAGAAAATGAGGTAAATGAATCCTCTTGTGATATGGATAAGGATTTTGATGAGGAAGAATTACTAGATGTTTTTCATGAATTGTTTGATCTATTAATGTCCTTAAAGGGAAATGTAAGTTGTTGAAAAAGGATAATAACAATTTAATGAAAAAGCATGTTGAAATGGTCAAATCTTTTGACAATCAAATTGTTGAGTTGAAGAACATGAAAGATAATTTGGATACTACTATTAAATCTTATGAGTTTCATATTAGTGAATAAAAATTCAAAAATGAAGATTTAAATTCTATTGTACTTAAATTCACTAATGGTAGCAAAAATTTGAATATGCTTTTAGGAAATCAAAGGGTAACCTTTGATAAGGGTGGAATAAATTATGAACCTTTTAAAAAGAAAAAGGTTTATAATAATTTTTTTGTTTGACCATCTATTTGTAATACTTGTAATTGCGTAGGGCATTAATATTTTGTTTGTCTATTAAACTTGACTATTAATTTGAAATCAAATTTAAGTTCTAAATTTTATGGGTTCCTAAATGAACCAAACCTTTAAATAATAGACCGAAAAAGATTTGAGTACCAAAGAAATCAAATTGTCTCGTTGTAGGTTGGAGGTTCTCCCAAGGAGCTCAAAGGAATTGGATAATTGAATATCCAAAACATAAAGGGAGAAATCTCAAGGGCATGCCTCCAATATATTAAAGACAAAAATGCATTTGTGGAGGTACACAATATGATTTCTTTTATCATACTTGCGTATAGGATAAAAATTTTATTCTCTTGATTAATATTGATTTTCTTATTGCACATTTTTTTGGTATCATTGGTTTGAATTTATTCTTTAATTTGTCAATTGGTTTATTCTTGGTTTTAATCCAACAAATGTTATCATATATTGAATACTTCAGAGAATTGTTGGAATTTGCTTTGGATGTCTATAATTTCCCCATTTGATTGAAATTGTCTATTGATATTGGGGGAGAAAAGAGAAACGTATTATTTTGATTATGTGTTTTCCCATTGACTTAAAGTTGATCATTATCAAAGGGGGAAAAGATAAAATTGTGTGATTGATGAATGTCCCAAATTTCTATTGTATGCTTAAATGACAAAGGAGAAGAATTAAATTGGTTAAATTGTTTTGTTTGATATCTTGGTTTTCTCCAAATGATTTGATGTTGAATATTAGTAAGGGGAAATAAATTTTTTTTGTACAACAATTGGTATCAATAAATTTATTTCAATTGGTAATCTAACAATTGTTATCACTCTTGGATTGCTTTCCCCAATTCTTATATATGCATTGATATAGGAGGAGAGAATTGTTTTAACTTGAATTTTTGAAAGATTGATCATTACAATTGGTTGAAATAATATCTTTGCTATTTTGTTTTTCCTCTATATATTTTTGTTGATGATTCAATAAAGGGGAGAAGAATATAAATTGTCTTGATTGATTAAATTGTAATAATCCTCAGATAATTTTTATAGTTTGAATAATGTCTAAGGGGGAGAAATTTTGGTCATGATAATGTTTTCAATGCAATCCCCAATATTTTAATTTTGTGTATTGATATAGGGGGAGATAAAATTGATTTTATCTTTTGATTTTGTGTATTTACAATTGGTATATTATTCTTGGAAAGATGAATTGAATTGAATGATTAATATTCCCTCCAATGTTTGTTTTTGGTATAAATTTGGACAAATGGGGAATAATATTTGTTTTGATTCAATTAAATGACTTTGATAGTTTAAACTCTCCCTCCCCATGATTTCTTTTTTATTATGAAATAATAAGGGAGAGAAAGGTATAAGTTGTGAAGCATGTTTGCATGTAGTTAAAAGGGTAAATATATTGCATAAATAAATGGGGAGAAATCACATTATGCAATAATACATGCACATGCTTAGATTTAGGAATAAACAACCATAATATTTTGTCATCATCAAAAAGGGGGAGATTGTTAACCTAAATGTTGTTAGGCTTATTTGTTATGATGATGTTTGTATTGATTGAAATTATAAGTTGTTTATTGATAATTGTTTTTAATTGTATAATTATTATAGTCATATTTATATTAATTGGAAATACTCTCAATACGAGTATTAAAGTTGTGCTCACATGTTTGCCTAAGTCCATATAATGAATAGGTATCATATTAGGACTTAGGAAAATATAGATGGCAAATGGGAGGCACGAGGTCAAGCAAATTGGCTTCTGGTTGACCAAATTCACTCTGCAAAGGATGTGGTCGAGGACGCGGTAAAGTAAGCTATCATCGAGAGCAACTGAAATATATGAAAGTGCACTCCTAGTATTTGTGGTTGACAAAGTGGACGAGAAAGCGGTCGATGCACATGACAATAATTGTATACAGATTACTCCAAAGATTTTCGATCAAGGAATTGGACTTGAAAGCGGTTGACGCACATGCCCAAAATACATCACAGAGAGCACCCTGAGTTTTTGATCGATTAAGCGGTCGAGAAAGAGAAAAGGGGTCGACAAAAAATGTGTAGAACACACAATGGATAGTTTCCAATGGTCGGGTGTGGTCAACCAAAGAGGTTTTGGTCGACAAAATTTGCAGTGTCTATAAATATAAAACACTCTGAAGCTCATTTTAACGAACAAAGAATTGAGGTGAAGCCCTACCAATTTTTATACTCAATTCCTAAGAAACATTTGAGCTTGTAACCTAACTCTCCTCTTCCCTAAACTTGAATTTGTTATTTGGGAGAGTTAGGGATCCTTGTATTTTTCATTTTTGACATTGTACTTCAACGAAAAGGGTGAGGCCCTACAAACTAGTCAAGTGAAGGGTGACGCCCTGTGATAGTCAAAGAGTGAAGGGTGATGCCCTGAGATACACAAAAATTATAATAGAAATTGGAATTCCTCAAACTTGGTATGAAAAATCACCAAAATTATACAATTCCCCAATTGACTCTAACTCTTGCGGTAGAGATTTTGACTTAGATCCCAACAAAATTCCTTCCCCTTTTGATGTGCCCCATGGACCGATCACTCGTTCTCGAGCTAAGAAGCTCATTCTTTTTCTAACTCGCTATTATTTTGCAGGTCATAACAAGTTATGGCATTTTTCGGAGGAGATATCACACGAAGACAAAGGAGTTCCATTTCACATCCTCACATGGAACCATGCAACGTCAATCGATTAACTCCTAGCTTTCCCGCCTTGGAGGTGCCACATTAAATCGAAGATTGGAAGGTTATTTGAGAATTTGTTACGTCAACTTTTATGTTTTAGATACTGGATAATGGTTGGGGATTTTATTTTGCGTTCTCTAGTTTGTTGTTGGTGTGTTTTTTAGAGGTGCTCGGTTTGCATGCAAACTGATGGAATTTATGCGCGTACGATAGATGGCCACCGTGGCTGAATATTCCTAGTGGTTTGAGGCTCTATCTCATTATGCTCCACACCTGGTGGCGACAGAAGAACATAAGGTACAACATTTTATGCAAGAGTTAAAATTTGAAGTCTAGGAAGGAGTCATCGGGGCTGGCACCGAGGGTGTCACTTATTCAAAAATGGAGCATTGGTCATGGAAGGAGTGAAGAGACAGAGAGAAACTACCCAAAGAGTATGGAAGGCTGCCCCTACCCAACAATCACAAAGTGGGCCATCAACGAGCCCGAGAGTCAAAAGACCTGCCGAGATTGTAGCACAGCATAGGCTAGATAAAAGGCTGATGACACAAGCGTCCAACATCCCTTAACCTAATGTCTTTCCAAGGTGCAAAAAGGTGCATCACGGGGAATGTTTGGCTAGCTACCAATAGTGTTACGTGTGTGGCAAGCCCGGCCACATTGCCACACAATGCATGGCAAGACCCACGGGACTGGGTGGGGTAGGCCCTCACGTTTTCACCATGTATGGGACAAAAGATAATGATCAGTAAGCGGTAGTAGTAGGTACTCTTCATTTTAAATAATGATTGTTCACATATTTACAATTACTCCTTTTCTTAAACGAAATAGGAGATTTTACCTTAAGATAAACAACTTAGCCAACCCTAGCAGGGACAATCTATATAAGCAAGTGTGATGCTTACGTATTGTTCGATTCGGGTGCTATGCACTCGTTTATTTCCACAAAGTTCTGTGATCGAGTGAATTGTTTATCCAATAGCACGAGCTACATGCATCGCGTGCTGTTGCCTTCTGGTGATTGCTTGATTACCGATGGATGCTCAAGGCCTAAGTAGTAGACATCAATGGCCATTTATTTCTGGCTGATCTAATCATCATGGATTTAAAAGGATATGATGTCATAATGGGAATGGATTGGTTATCTGCACACCACGCGATCATCAACTGCAAGAGGAGGGAGGTCTGCTTTGGTCCTCCAGGTGGTGAACTTCACACCTTCCAAGGAACCAAGGAGAGGGGAAAGTTTGCCATTATCTCTGCATTCAAGGCAGACGAGTTTTTGAAAAATGGGTGCGACGGATTTCTAGTCAACGTAATTGATACTACCACAATCACCGAAGCCAAGTTGGAGGATGTTACAGTGGTGCATGACTTCCTGAACATTTTTCTCGACGATCTTCCTAGTTTATCCCTAGACCATGAAATTGAATTCGAGATAACTTATGGCCTGGAACGGATTCCATCTCCAAACATTTGTATCGTATGGCACCTACTGAACTGCGGGAGTTGAAAGTACAATTGGAGGAGCTGGTCACCAAGGGATTTATTCAGCCGAGTTTTTCTCCTTGGGGTGCACTAGTGTTATTTGTCAAGAAGAATGACATAACCCTGAGAATGTGCATTGATTGCAGGGAGCTAAATAAGGTGACGATTAAGAATAAGTATCCCCTACCAAAGATTGATGATCTATTTGACCATTGAGCATTCCCCTGTTTTCTAGAAGATTGACCTTCGATCAGGCTATTATGAGTTGAAGGTTAAACCTGATGATATACCGAAGACTGCATTTTGCACGCGGTATGGGCACTATGAGTTATTGGTTATGTCCTTTAGGCAGACAAACGCCACGGCAGCCTCATGGACCTAATGAACTGAGTCTTCTGGCATTATTTGGATAAATTTATTATCGTCTTTATTGATGATATCTTGGTGTATTCCCAATCGGAAATGGAGCATTGCGAACATCTACGAGTGGCTTTGTCTGTTCTTAGCCAGCATCAATTATACGCAAAATTTTCTTAGTGTGACTTTTGGCTAAACAAGGTCAGTTTTCTTGGCCACATAATTTCCGATGTGGGGATCTCTATTGACACTGCTAAGATACAGGCATTGGTGAACAGGATTCAGCCGAAAAATGACGGTGAGGTAAGGAGTTTTCTGGGCTTATCCGGTTATTACCGATGCTTTATTGATGGATTTTCAAAGATCGCTCTACCACTTACTAGTCTTACCAAGAAGAACGCCTGATTCTGGTAGTCCAGCGATTGCGAGAATATTTTTCAAGAGTTAAAGCACAGATTGACCATTGCCCCAGTGTTAATGTTACCAACGGAGGACGGTGACTTTTACATTTAGTGTGACGCATCAAGGAGAGGACTCGGTGGAGTTCTTATGTAGCACAGAAAAGTTATCGCCTATGCTTCCCGACATCTTAAGATCTATAAGTAAAATTACCCCACTCACGGCTTAGAGCATACAGCTGTTGTCTACACTCTAAAAGAATAGAGACATTAATTATATGGACAACGCTGTGAGATCTACTCAGATCATAAGAGTCTCAAATACATTTTCACCCATAATGAATTAAATATGCATCAACGGTGATGGCTTGAGTTTGTTAAACACTATGACTATGAGATCAAGTACCACCCAAGAAAAGCCAATGTCGTTGCAGATGCTCTCAGCCGCAAAGTTGCAGTGATGAGCATGATATGTGAACAAATGCCTTCTGAACTTCAGAGATACCTTCAGGAGCTTGAAGTGCAGAATGTTCTAGCACAGTTAGACATTGTATTAGAAAAGCTGACTTTGATGCCATCTATTATTGAAGAAATTAAGGAAGCCTAGCAAAATGATAGGGTATGTAAGGATTTTAGATTGAACCTGACTTTACTGAAGTATCAGAATTTCTCTATGTCAGCTGATAGCATAGTCAAGTACAAGAACTGGTGGTATGTGACGAGCGATACAACAGTACGACTAAAGATCTTAAGAGAAGCTCACTCTTCCAATTTCTCCATGCATCCTTGTTGTAATAAGATGTACCGGGATCTTAAAACACATTACTAATAACCAAACATGAAGTACGATATTGTCAATTTTGTATCGCAATGCCATGTATGTCAGCACGTTAAGGCTGAACACCAGCAACCTGGTGGGACGCTCCATCCATTGCCAATTCCTGAATGGAAATGAGAGCATATCACCATGGACTTTGTCACCTATTTGCCTCGAACTACTCGCGGCCATGATGCAATTTGGGTGATCGTTGCTAGGTTGACAAAGGTTGTACATTTTGTACCAGTAGCCATGACGTATAAAATAAATTAGTTTGCCGATTTATATGTCAAGTAGATCATTCCACTTCACGGTGTTTCAGTTTCTATTGTATCAGATCGGGACCAACGTTTTACTTTGGCTTTCTGGAAGAGCCTGAACAAAGATATGGGCACTGAACGGAAATTCAGCACCTCATTGCATCCTCAGACTGACGGCCAGAGTGAATGAATCATTCAAACACTCGAGGATATGCTACGTGCTTGTGTTCTCGGCTTTCGAATAGGATGGGGTAAAATCTTGCCATTAGTCGAGTTCGAATACGATAATAGCTTTCTGGGCACAATTGGCATGGCTGCGTACAAAGCACTATATGGGAGGTAGTATCAATCACCATTATACTAGGATGAAATGGGTGAAGCTATGCTCTATGGCCTCAAAATGGTGCAGAAAATTGTAGAATCTGTGTCCTTAATTAAACAAAGGATGTTAGCAGCCTAGAGCCATCAAAAGAGCTATGCAAACAATTGACAATAGGCCCTTGAGTTTGATGAAGGAGACATGTGTTCTTGAAAATATCTCCTTTCAAGGGTGTCGTACATTTCGAAAGGAAGGGAAAGCTCAGTGCTCGATATGTGGGACCTTACGTATTCATGAAGAAAATAGGACTTGTCGCTTGTCGGCTACAGTTGCCATACTCTATGGCGAGCATGCACAACGTTTTCCACGTGTCTATGCTCAAAATGTGTTTCGATGATGCAACTATATTGAGTCCTTCCGGTAATATTGAGGTACAGCCTAACTTAAACTACAATGGGAGGCATGTTTAGATTCTTGACTTAAGAGTAAAGGAGCAATGATGCAAGTGCATTCTACTTGTCAAGGTCATATGGCAGAACCACAGCCATGATGAGGCCACTTGGGAGAAGGAAGATGACATGAGGGCTATGTATCCCAAATTGTTTAGTAACTAAATTTTGGGGACCAAAATTTTTGTAAGGGGGGTAGTATGTAATACCCGATACTGTTTTCCTCGTGTACGCTATGTAATCAAATTTTGGATATAATTACATATTACATGGCGTATTGATACGCGTTAAATTATGACATGCATTTATGGAGAAAAATGGGGGTAGTATGTAATACCCCGATACTGTTTTCCTCGTGTACGCTATGTAACCAAAATTTAGAGATAATTACATATTACATGGTTTATTGATACGTATTAAATTATTGCGTGTATTTATGAGGAAAATATTACGGAATAAAAGTTTAGTTGGAAAATGTGAAGCAAATAGAATTTTTCCTTATTTGCACGCATGCGGACACCATGGGGATGAGAACTGGCATCTGCATGCACGTTGAACGCTTGGGGACAACTCATGACGTGATTTTGCGTCCTGAATTCTTTGTGTCGTAGAGTTTCGGATGGGTCCGAACAAATGTAGGTGTGAGTTATTGCATTCGAATTGAATCTATCTAAGTCTCGACACCTTCAAACGCTTACGGATGAGTGCAAACGTGGAAGGGCCGCTTCTAATTAGAATCTGTCAAATTTATGGACAGATTTGGACGATACACGCAGACGTGAAAACGTGTCCACAAGTCATTGGGGACGAGAGTGGGGACATAATTTCCATCTAGTTGGGTGTGGTGTTACACGGAGTGGAGTTCTACTGTCCCTATGTGTTCTCTTCAAAGCAGACTAACGATTTGGGTTAGTCTTGGCCTGTCGAGGCCCTACCCACAAGTAAAGTGTGCATGCGTTATTATTGTTGTTGTAGTTAAATTCTGTAAATCTCTTAGATGAACTATGTGGATATTTCCTGCAAATTTCCTACAAGATTTCTTGCTTCCTTTACTATGTAGTTACTTTATATATAATTTTCTGCTAATTTTAAAGTCTGTTTTATATTTGCTAAGAATATTATCTGATGATAAGTCTAGTATATGGAACCATGGATGAAACATGAATGAGAATGAAAGGAATGAATGACTCTGTTTATTTATGAGATCACTTAGTTATATCTATTTTGCTGCTCATTCATTCCGTGAAATATATGTTGGGTTCTAAATATGTGTCGTTTATATGTCAACCATGTTCGCTATTTCTTTCCAGTTCGTATTTTGTTTCAATCGAATGTTTATATGCTGTTAGTTAGCTGGTAATATTATTGTTATTAACCTCCATGTTAACTATTAACCTTCATGCTAATTAATCATAAATCAAGAATACCAATTCCTTGTCCAAGCATGTCAACTATTTGAGCATGCTCGTTAGTTAATTGTCTAGGATTACTTGTATAAGCATGTTGATTAGGCATTTCTAGTCAATCTTCAATTAAGTGAATTAAATTAATCTCCATGTATGCTAATTCACAATCTCTATACATTGGTTAACTATTAGTCTCCAGAGTCTTCAAGCATGTTAATTGACCTGGTAAATCTTCGAGCATGTTAACTAGTCATTAGTTGTTTACTATTCAATGCAACATAGCTGACCATTACGTGTTTAATTCTCAAGCATGCTAATTAATTATTACTCATTAAATTCCTAGCATGTTAAGTCACTTGTTTTAGCTTCAAATATGTTAATTAGTTATTATTCGTTATTTAATCTTCAAGCATATTAACTACTATTTGTTAAGCTTCAACCATGTCGATTAATGATTAATTAAATCTCCCAATAACCGAATCGAGCATCTTATTGTTTAATCCTGCCTCATTTCCTATGGTCTATTAACTGTTGTCATATGTGGCATGTAATAATTGTTTGGATAATTAGATGAATTATAATCTTCGTTGCTTACTCATTCCTGTACGGAATAATTATTCTAATTATGTGATGTCTGCTTGAATTATTATCTCTATCTAATAGCATGCTCTGTTCATCGTATATACATGTTTCTATTACAGCTACCCCATAATTATGCTTTCGTTCTCTTCATGTATCTTTGAAATCCACCAATTACTTATTGAATTGTCATTATTTTAAATTATTGTTATTTACTTTGCATACATGCATTATGCAATTGTCGTCATGCATCATGCTAATAGAAACCAATAGGGAGTGTTACCTTGGGGTGGTACTCACATGTATTGAAATAAGAAAAACGATAAGGAAAAGAAAAGAAACGAAAAGTGAGTTGGGGGATAGAAGGGTAAGTACAGATCAATCAGGTAGACAGGAATTAAAAGAACGTCACCTTTCCCTCATCGAGACTGCGAGACTGTCTTCTCTCGATGGCCGAAACCGACAAAGATCTACCCTTCCACCACTGATTCCTCCAAACTCCTACTCGATGTACGAGTAACGAACAAATGACATAAGAAAAGAATCGATTGGATGGCCCCTATTCCATAAAGGACTAAAGAGGGGCATAGCATAAGCATAAACCTTATTTCCTTTACTAGGCCATTGGCTCACGTCCTTACTTGTGCTATAAATAATGATATGGTAGTACTGGGAGTAGAGGAGGAGGCCTCCCCCGTGGAGCCTGTGGTGTATCTGGATGAAACGCGACCAGAGTATATGTGTGGCTTAGGAAAGAAAGAGATTTATGTTTTTTAAGGGTTTAATGGTAAACACGTTTTGTAAAACAATAACCATGGTCCTAACCCTTATTTTGGTTATGTGATGCTTTTAACCCTGAACTTTAATGAATGTTTGAGTAATATTTCTGTTTTGCGCTTCCGCTATACTTTTGGAAATGGATTTAAAAAATTTAGCCTTTCATGATTTTAATGAGTTTTAAGTGAAAGTTGCGACGATTGGGGTTTCTCAATGCACTCTGATATGAATGTGAAAAGGAAAAAAAATTTCATTTGTTTTATTAAAGTTTTAAAATGTAACGCGCTTTTCAAGAAAGATAAAAATCTGGGTCGTTACATAAACAACAATACCATCAATTCTATCTAACACCATGGCAAAATGTTCTTTGGCCTCATCTTCAATAAGAGTGAACACCATAAGAATAACCTTCTGTTCTCCAACTAATGTTGGAGATTTTATATTATATTGCCCATACTCATTACAACAAAAATGAACTAGCTCTACATTCTCTAAGATGATTCCTCTTGCAAATTTGGAGCTGAGCAATTTGCGGCATTTCGACATTCGTTCCTACAGCTCACGTCTCTCCTTGGGGGCTTTTTCTATCTCCTTACTAATTTCAACCATCCATGATCCTTTTTGCCCCACTATTATCTTGTCGTAAATTCCTTCCTTACTAGACAAGCTATAAGCTTAGAGTATGGGACGTCCTATATACCGAGTATCTTAACACCTTGGTAAATTTCCACTTTTAGACCCTCAATGAACTGATGAATCTTTTGCTCATTAAGTGTGTTGCTTGTGTAGATATTCTATGATTGTCCCAACTTGTCATAGCTAAACAAATTTCACTAGTTTGCTCGCCTTGATGGTATGATCAAAGTATTTGACATAAAAGACCTCCTTAAATGCATCTCACATCATTGTTGTCATATCATGAGTTGTTTTTATCGAGTCCCACTAGAACCTCGTATCTTTCATCAACATATAACTAGCACATGATATCCTCTCCCCTTCCTCTATCTTGGCGTACTTGAACATATCGTGCAGAGTTTGGATTCACTCTTCTGCACTGGTTGGGTCTAAACTATTTCCTTGAAATTGATGTGGATGGAATTGTTGAAACTTTTCCAAGCTCAAACTAGTTTGAACCATCGGTCTAATATTTCCTTGTCCTTCCCTTCTATGAACCGTTCTAAGTGTTAGAACTGTCTTTCTACCAAGTGTGTTAGCCTTCCAATGGCTTCATCCCTTTCATCCATAACATTTCTTTGCCCCATCACCATATTATCTCCTAAACAATTATACACACTAAATATTATCAACAAAATAAAGATAATAAAACAACTCACAGATAGTCAATGATGCGCTTCCATGTTGAAACTTAGATTGCCAAGGACTATATATAAATGATTTTTAGACCCGATTTCACTTTGATACCTTATTGTAACATTTTGAAATTTTAGGAATTGGAATTAGAAAAATTTAAATTGGACCCGTAATAATCTTTTAACGATATTTGGAATAAGTCGAGAGTTACAATTCAGGCCGGTTAATATGTGACACGAATATTTAACACTTCAATATATACTTTTAATATTAACTAACTAGGATTAAAATGGGGAAATTAAAAAGAGAAATTAAAGTGAAGAGGGGAGAGAAAATTGAACCGGTTCAAGCTAATTGTTCCCGGTTGGGAATCAAAGGGAGAAAATCTCCCTTGGCCTTTGGCGATTTCGCGACAACCCAACGAGAGAAGAGAGAGGGCGAAGACGAGGGAGAGCGATGGAGGCCGAGATAGAGACGAGATCTCAGGCGACGGCAAGATCAAGCTCGGCTCAGGTTCATTCCGGTCAGGCGAATAGTGAATGGTGAATGGTGAGCGACAACTAGCGACAATTGAAGCATTAGGCTTCATGGATTTGTTCGGTGTGGGGCTCGGGTTGCCAGATTTGGCGTCGATTGTCACCGCCCTGTCGATTTAGGTCATCGACGATAGCGGGTGGCGATGCAATTGCCGGAGTGGTACTTGGCTGTAAGGCGTTGGCGTCGGGGGTTTGTGGTTTCCAGCCTCGATTCTAGCTTCGACCCGGTGCTCCAACTCGATTGCAGACGGATCTAGTTTTACCCGACTCAGGTTGAACCGTGGTCTACAGACCACCTTCCATCCTCCTTTCTAGCTGCCATCGTACTCGGTTAGCAAATTGGAGGAGAATGGAAGGCATGACAGCCTCTAAAAAGCTAAATGAAATCAAGGGGTGGGGGGAACACTCCATAAAGTTGGACAGGGACATTGTCGGGTGCTTTGTTAGAAGAAGGGGCAGTAAGTGGGAGAGACAGAGAAGTGGGGATAATGTTCTCTAGAGGAGAGCTTTGGCCGAGAGAAATTTACAGAGAAGGAGATGGCTTGGACTGAGAGCTCATAGGTCTCTGTGTTCCTTCAGGTAAACTCTCTCTATCCCTTTGAGTTTGGTGCCCTATTGGTCAGATGCCACTTTATTGGTTGCTGCTTTATTGGTTTTGTTGTGGTGTTGATGAACTGCTGCGACTTGGTTGGAGATGAAGCTCTCTGGAGTTGGACTGCTGGCCAAGAACTGTGAAAGGTGAGGAGAAAAGAAAATGACATAGGGAGAAAGATGGTTCTCTGGTGGCAGAGATACGGCTGTGAGCTTGGAGAAGCTGCCCTCTATGCTCTTTGGGGAATGCTTCAGGTGATGTGAAGATTTCCTTCATACTTTATAAGTTTTTGTGGGAATAACATGTGAATAAAACTTGCGTGCATTGTGGGTGTTGGACATTCTTTGATTTGGTTTCAGTCGATAGTCATGATTGAGAAGATTAATGTGCTGCAAGATTAAATTCAAATTATTGGATAATAGTTGGATATATGATCCTTGTGTTGTTGGTTATGCTCTCTGCCTGTCATTGCTTATGGATTGTAATGGCATTATTGTAGAAGATAAAATAGTGAAGAATAACTTGGATGATTATTCGCTGCCCTATTATGTGGATAAAAAAGATAAATGAATAGTATGTTCTATTAGCTATTCACAAAGCATGGATATGTTAAAGTTAGTGTGGTTGCGGATTTATACTTTGTTGTGGTATGTGGAATTCTGTAAATGTTTGTTGGAGGGATTGTTATCAATAAGTAAATGTTTAAATTTGTGAAGGTATTGAAAATGAAAAGAAGGATAAAGATTAAGCATAAGTACGCGATACAGTTTTGAGGTAAGGACATAGGGGTGTCTTGGCTAGTGGAGGCCCTACACCACAAGTAGTGTGCGTGAATTGAGTTATTCTTTGTTAATTCTGCTGTTAGTTTCTTTTCTTGGTTTATTTCTGCTTTTAGTTTCTGGTACTGGTTGATTTTACTGCTATTGGTTTCCTGTAATCTATTCATTGCAAATATGAGAATGAAAATGCTTAGAGAATGCTTAGGGAAATGAAATGGTTAGACGTGATGAATGTTTATTCAAGGATTAAGGAATGATGAACTACTTAATGTGATATTCTGTTATATTTAGGTTATAGTTTTACTTGCTGTCACATTATGCTGTATTTAGTTAATTATCCCCGTGTTAATTATAAACTATCACTTCCTTCATTCAATGCATATATATTGTTCTGCTATATATAGTTGAGCATGTCTAATTTCCAATTAACTAGAATAAAAATCACACCTTGTTAATTAGAATAATTAACTAATTAATCAATTGATCGAGTTAGCTATTAACTAGTTAACCTGAGCATGTGAACGAATACATCGGTGTTAATTTAGTTATGATGTGTTTACTAACTAGCACATTAATTAACTAATGAGCATGTTTAATTAACTAGCTTAACTAATTGACTAGTTGTTAATTAACTAATCTGAACATGTTTAACTAGTTTAATAAATAGTTGTTAATCACTTCCCTAAGCATGCTAATTAACTAGGACAATAATTCGATTTACTAGTTAAGCATGTTAATTGACTTAACTAAAGTAATTAATTAGACTTGAACATGTTAATCAACTTAAGCATGTTAATTATTACTAAAGCACGTTAATCAACTTAACTAGAATAGACTTGAGCATAGATAATTAACTAGTTTAATTAATTAACTAATCAGAGTATGTTTCACTAGTCGTTTCATTAATAGGTGTTAATCACTTCTTTGAGCATGTTAAGTAACTAGGACAATCCATTAATTTGTTGAGCATGTTTCATATACCTAATTAACTAAATTATGATAAACTAGAATAATAAGCGTAGGATGTTTAATTAGTTTGCATGTTCAATTTACTAGCATGCGTAGTTTCTTAAGTACGTTTAAATAACTAGACCTGAGCATGTAGTCAACTAGAGTAATTAACTAAAGTAATAACTGTGTTTCCTTCTTGAGCATGTAATGAACTAGGATCATCAACTAGATTAAAATCAGCATGTTAATTCTTCCTTGTTAATATTCTATATAATTATCCTTTTACTGTAATTTCATTTACTGTAACGTCCACTAGTAATGCTTTATTTTATTAGAAAAGAATGGAGAAGACGAAAGAAGAAGGAACTAAGCATGAATGAATTAATAATTTCGTTGACGATGTGAATAGATGTTTTTATATTTCCTTGTTATTATCTTCTTGGTGTTGCTTATAATTACTTGTCCTTAGCATGTTCTTTTCTACCAAACCTAAGTATGATTAGTTAACTAGGATAAAAGTATGTAATCAACTCTAGAGCATGATAATTAAATTAGGCTTTCAGATGCATGTTGATTGTTAAATTCCGTTATATTCCTTTGTTATTGTGATCTCCGTGTCCAAGCATGCCTCTTGTTGTTTAAATAATTTTATGATTGTCTCCTTCCTATGCTTTACTTTACGGGATGTTCCATTGTTATTACTTGTCCTTGTGTGCGCTATTCAACCTTGGTTGTTACCTTCTATTATATGCTTTACTTTCTTTTATATGTGCTTTCAATTACAGTTTGCTTTCAATTCGATGCGAATGTCATTTACTTTCTTTTTGTGCACAATGTGAATTGCATCATGCATCATGTTAGGTTGAGAATGTGTGGTCATGCATCATGCTAATAGGAAATTTATAGGGAGTGTCATTTGGTGGCACTCAAGAATGCATTATGTGAGGTAAAATGTTCAGAAAAGAAGAAAAGGGAGTTGGGGTAAATGGGTAGTATGGATCTAGTCTGATAGCTAGGATACACCCCTACTTTGTCGAGAAAGGAACTAGTATGCACACAGGAGGCTAGAAGTCGACCAGACTATGCCATTTCAAAGGACATCCTCCAATCTCCAGCTCGATGTACGACTAACGAACAAATGAAGTAAAGTAAAGTAATGAACAATCGAATGACGCAGTGAAATGATTGGTTTGGGTGGCCCCCATTCCAAAAAGGACTAAAGAGAGACATATTACGTTACATTAAACCCTTTTTCCTTACTAAGCCTTTGAGCTTACGGTTTACTTGTGGTGTAGGAACGTATATGCGAAAACGATCATAATTATGAACAGATAATAAAGTAGAGATGAAGGGTTTGTACACGCAAGACTCGTGACTGGCTAGGCATAAAGAGAGTAAAAGAGAAAATGATTGTAATTAAATAGTATTTAATTGTTAGTTTTTATTTCTCAAACACAATATTTCAATTGTTTAGTATTTCTTCCTTAAAGAAATTTATTTACGCTTCCGCAATGCTTTAATAAATGATTTTTATAATGCTTCCGCATTTTTATTAATTGGTTTCCATAACGAGTTTAAAGAAAGGTTAGTAGCAGTCCGGTTTAGCGTCGCACTCTGATATGTTTTAAAAGTGATTTCAACAGTTTTACAAAAGTTCAAAATTTTACGTGTTTTAAAGGATTTATAAAAAACCAAGTTGCTACAGACCTAACATCAATTGAATCCTCTATTAGTTACCATGTGCATGTACGCATGATGAATAGACACGTTCAAATGGTCTTGATGCAGCACGGGATGCAAAGAGCGCACAATGAGGGGGATGATGCTAATTGGCTATTCCAAATCAGAACACTCAAATTGGACCAACAATAACTCACGATGCAGGTAGCTAATAAACTTTAAATTTGGAGGGGACTTTGAAATCACAAGGACAAAGATCTTTACCAAATATTGCGGATCAAATTGCAACAAAGACGGAGTTATGCCATTTACAAGAAGCTATCCCAAAAATGACCAAATAAACAATTTCGCCTACACAGGTTGAAGAGTCGACAACTTTTGATTCAGAAGTTCAATTGATGTCAAATTTTGAGGGGACGTAAAAAAACAAAGAGGCAAAAATTCCCACTAAAAAATCAAGGTTCAAATCACAACGAAAAGGGATTTATACAATCAGCAAGAAGCTGGTCGGAAATTCCACAGAAAAACAGATTCTGGTACTACTAATGATAATTGCTCCAAATCGTAGAATCAATATCTAATCAATCCAAATCTTGAGAACCTCAATATACATTCAGAGAACAACCAAAAATCCAAAAATTTAGTATGAAATAGAAATCAATAAATTAAGAAAAGTAACACACTTTCAAGCTTGTCTGCTAATCTCCAAACTCAGAAATAGCGACTTCAATGGATCCCTGCAAAGAAGACCGCTCCACCTTGTTTCTTTTGATCTTCTAAACCCTCACACATGAAGAGCACCTCAAAGAAAGTGGCTAGAAGGTTTAGGATAAGATCTCCTCTCTGAGATCGAACAAGAACAATGAGAGGAGAAATTTTCGTGACAAGTTTGCGGCAAGAACAAGACTAGAACCATCGAGGGTTTTGAGAGAGAACCTCCAAAATGATTTTAGCTGCAGCTGAATCAAATTCAAAATTTGGGTTTTAAGACACCCTAAAGGAAGATTAAATACCCCCTTAAGGCTGTCCTAAAGAAAAATTACAAATATGCCCTTTTAATCAAAAATCACCATTAGGACTCGCCTAACATGCAAGCTGAGTACTCCCAAAAGTTCAATAATTTAACCAACCTAAATCTATACAAAAACAACCCAATATCCAGTAGTTTAATCAAACTTTAGTTTACAAAATATTTCAAAGCATAAGAAGAACATATCTCTAACTAAGGATCCTCCTTAGCCTCGGTGATGTGGGCACCAATGTTGCCTCGAGTCAATTGTGCTAGCCCGGGGGGGGGGGGGGGGGTGTGTAATGGACTTCCAATTGAACTTGTGCTTTGGCCTTCCCTGCTCTTCTTCAAGTGCATCAAGTGTGGCTCTTCCTACAAAATAATAGCGTGTTAGCAAAATGATGATCTTCTGGGCTCAGACTTGAGTGATTGGGACTTATGTTGCATCAGGTCAGCCCCAACATCAATCAAGACAAACTAATAGGCTTATGTACCCATAGGTCCATCTCTGGAACAACCTATCCTCAAACCTAGTTATATAGGTTCTTCATCTTTTATCTTTCTTACGTGTAATCACATGTATGAAAATATCATCCAACATACAACTATAACATATCCTTGAATCATCATCTTATCAGTATAAGCAAAAAGTAATATCTCAAAGTAAACTAAATAACAGACCATCAGTATCATGACTGTACCATAATAGAACATATCATCTAACATCCAATTTGACAGATTAATAGATCCTCAAGTCATCATATATTCATTGAAATAGTGAGTTCATAAATAACAAATCAATAGATCCTTTAGTCAACATATAAGTAGTAGTAAGCAAAACAAATCAAGTTATGCTAGCACCTTGCAATGTAGTTTGTTAAGCTATACACAAGCAACACTACTTTCCTCAAATCTCGATGAATTCTCCCTTAGTTTGATCCTTCTTGAACTCAACCTATTGCTCTAATGCTTATTCAGAGAAACACCTTTTCTTTCAATACTTCTCTCATCGATACAACCAAAAGCCACTTGTTCTAATGTGGAGTCCCCGTTCACTCTTTTTAGTTGAGGAGTCACCGATTTTGCTCCCTTTTTCCATATATATTTACTTTTCAAACAAAAATGGCCAAACAACTATTCAATCACCATTCAGATGAAATGGCAAGACAACTTTTCAATCACCAGTGCTTTAGGAGCACAAGTATGACCTACCACTGTGGATATATATGCATCCGATATGAATACTCACTACGAATATTTGCCCCTCTAAAGCATAACTCTGCCAATTGCTTAAAACGATGACATCCTTCTAGACGCGTTCTTTTCCACATACATCTTTCCTTTCACAATTTCTACTGTTTCCATTTTGTAGACTTCTTTGGTTTCACAATTTCTATTATTTAGCCAATTCCCTTGGTCGAAATGACGATGTTCCTCACTTTGTTTATCCATCACAGATGCATTTCTTTCCACAGACGTCTTTTCTTATGCAAATTCTACTTTTTCCTTTTCATAGACATTTTCTTCACTTTATTTATCCTCTGCATACAGGTTTCTTTCTGTAATGGACGTTCCTTCTTTTAAATGAAGTCATTCCACACTTTGTTTATCCACCGTGGATACGTTCCTTTCTGCAACAAACATTGCTTCTTTTAACACAACGTCATTCCTCACTTTGTGTATCCACCACAGATGCATTTATTTTCATAACAGACGCTCTCTCTTTCAACATGTCAATGTTCCTCACTTTGTTTATCCTTTTTGCAATGGACATCCATTCTTTTAATAGGATGTCGTTCCTTTCTATGTATATCTGCTGCGGATGGACTCCTTTCCGCAATGAACATTCATTCCTTTTATACGACGTCATTCCTCACTATACTTAACCGCTGCAACACATTCCTTTTTTGTAGATACACATCATTAGCGGATGCATTTCTTCCATAGTAGACATCCCTCAACATAGCGACATTGTTTCCCCTCACAACAAGCACCTTTCTTTTGCAACGAACGTTGTTTTTCCTAATTTGATGTCATTTTTGTTATACTAAACTGTTGGAAACGCACTCTAGTCTGCAATGAATCTCCCGTAACACACAATGATGCTCCCTTTCATCTAAAATTCCACAAGATGTACTATTTCACATCATTCATTTCCATTCTCCATTGAACCTAACTTCCAATGCACACTATGGATAACCTTTAACCCTTGTAGAAAATGCAGACAAAATCTCAATTCTCTATTTGTAGTTACTGAAATTTCTTTAAAAAATATTTATAAATATTTAAATATGTTTATGCAATGCAATGATAATATTGGGTGCCTTGTTGATGACTTATGATAGTTTATGGTCTGTTGATTTGAGATGATAATTCAAGATTTAACAGCATGTGGAATTGAGATAACAATTTTGGATGCTTTTTGGTCTATTGAATGGAGAAGATGATTAAAGGTACTTTGTTTGGTGAATATGCATAAACATTAAGAAATCAAATTTTGTTGGTGTCTGTGTAATGTCTTGATTTTCGTAACTAAATTCATTAAAGATAATTGAGATATTAATTGCATGTAATAAGATTTTTTGGATAATTATGGGGGATTTATTTGGTGAAATAATTACTAAAGATTTTTTGTATGCAAATGTGGTCAATATTGTACTGGGAGCACCGGGGGATATTACAAATGGTATCAGAGCGAAATCCCAACCAAAAGTGAGACCCACGAGGATGTCGGGTCCCAAAGGAGGGGAGATTGTGGTAGTCCTCCCTGTGAAGGCCAGAAAGACCCAGGTGTGTGCCCGACCCATATGAATGGGGCACATTCCCACATCGCTTGGGAGAGTAAAAAATGCAGAGTTTATAAGTAGGTTTTCCCTCCATACCTAGTACAACGTGTTTTGGGTTAACTCCAAGAACAAAACCGTGCAGGCTTCGGCGGAAAGTGGACAGTATTGTACTGGGAGCACTGGAGGATATCATATGAAATCTTCATGACTTGTGAAATGAGAACTTTGGTTAAGATTTATTAAGGATAAATTAAATAAGGAATAATTAAATAAATGTGGTAGTGAAAATAAATAAAAATGATCAAAATAAGGTATAGAACGTAGACGTTTGGAGAAATTAGGTGATGTGACGTTTTGGTCGATTCGCGGTCAATGGGCGGTCGAGTGCGGACGAGGAGGATTTGAATTTTTAGAATTAATTAATCTTTTCGGTCAATTTACGGTCGACTAGCGAATGAGTGCAAATGAGAAGGATTTGAATCTGTCAAATTAATTTATCTTTTCGATCAATTTGCGGTCGACTAGTTGTTGATTTGCAGACGTGAAGGAATTGAATCTGTTGAATTCATTGACATTTCGGTCGACATGCTGTTGAGAATTTCATATGCCTTCCTCGACCAAAAAAGTGAATATTTAGTGAAAAATGAGAAATAAAGGGTTGAATTAGTTTATCGTGAATCGATTCGGTTTGAAGATAAATGGGAAGAAATAAATTGTGTTTGAAGATTTAATTGATGAAAATTAATTAAGGACATGGAATTGGGAAATTTAAAGTGAACCCATAATAATTGTTAATCGATATTTGGAATAAGTCGTGAGTTGAAATTTGGGTCAATTAATATATGGTACGTATATTCGAAGTATAAATATATATATGTAATATTAATTTATGAAAGTGGGGATTAATGAAATTAAGGAAAAATAAAGAAAAAATTAAAGGAAAGGAATGGGAAGTGAACCGGTTCAGCTTTGGTTCGGCTTAGGGAGAAATAAGGGAAAAGAAGAAATTAAGTGGAGGAATAAAGTAGTTCTCCCTTGTGAACTAGTCTAGTTTTAAAGATAAAAGAGGCAGAGGGGTCGTGGGCGATAGAAAGAACGAAGAGCAAAGAGAGAGACAGAGAGGGAGAGTGGAGGCGAAGAGGAATTGGGCGAAAGGAAGACAAGGTGAGAAGATGAAGGCTCGGTTGTGCGATCCAATGGTCGAACAAACGACGGGCAGTGATGTTGAGCATCAGGAGGCTAGGTCACGGTTCGATCGTGATCTCTGCGGGTCGAATTGCAGCGTGCTTCCGCTGGATAAGTTTTTCGGTGTCGGTCAATGTATGTCTAGCTGATTCTCTTCTCCTTGGCGTTCTGAAGATCGAACATATGGCAGGGACAATTTTGGCAGCGACTTGGCTGTGAAGGAGCGATCGACAGCCCCTGCACCTGGTCTGTCAACGGTTCCTTTTGGTTCGCTTTGGTCGGTTTAATTTATTTTGTTCTGCTGACACAATAATGTACGATATTTCCTTTACATATGGGCAACACATTTTTAGGAAGCTGTTAACTAATTGGAGAAGAAAATAAAAAGGCTAGGATCTCTGGAAAGAAAAGAAATAAGCGATACTGTCAGGGAAAGAATGGAGCTCCAAAAGAGAAAGCAAAAGAGATAGAGTCTCTAGAAAAGGAGAAGAAATTATGGAAGGGCTATCTGGTGAATGAAGAATAGAAAGATATAGAGAATTTATGGGTGAGAGAGGACTGAAGGACAAAAAGCTCTCTCTCTAGTGATAGATGGCCGAGAGTTGTGAGAAGAAAAAGTGAATAGGAGTGGGAGCTGAGTGCTCTGGAGTTAAGCCAGAGAAGAAAGGAAAGAGGAAAAGCTGTTGGCATTGAGTCCTTGAGTGGTCCTGCTTTCAGGTCCTGTTTGGTTCTTTAGGTGAGATGATTTTTCCATGGTTTTTAGAGATTATACATTGTTGGAATTGAAGTTAGGTGTTGTATATGTGTCCTGACGAGAAACGTTAAAACAATGGATGTATTTCTACTCTGTTGGGTGTTGTTTGAGAAAATGACAAATCAACCATCGTGGTTTCCAGTCAATGACAAGTCAACCACTGTGGTATATTTGCTAACAAGTTAACCACTAACGTATGAGAAATTGACAAATCCAACATCACACTGAAGTTAACCCAGGCAAAACTGTGTGGACACTGCAAACAAGTGCCTGGACGCCACCCAGGCAAAACTGCCTGGACGCCGCAAACAAGCGGCGTCCAGGCTTTTTGTTTGCCTGGACGTCGCAAACCAGCGGCGTCCAGGCATTTTCTTTGCCTGGACGCTGCTGGTTTGCGACCCCCAGGCATTTTCTTTGCTTGGACGCCGCAAACCAGCGGCGTCCAGGAATTTTTTCTTTGCCTGGACGCCGCAAACCAGCGGCGTCCAGGCATTTTCTTTGCCTAGACGCCACTGGTTTGCGGCGCCCAGGCATTTTGTTTGCGGTGTCCAGGCATTTTTTCTTTGCCTAGACGGCTCTGGTTAGCGGCGCCCAGGCATTTTGTTTGCCTGGAGGCTGCTAGTTTGCGGCGCCCAGGCATTTTGTTTGCCTGGACGACGCAAACCAGCGGCATCCAGGCATTTTCTTTGCCTGGACGCCTCTGGTTTGCGGCGCCTAGGCATTTTGTTTGCCTGGACGCCTCAAACCAGCGGCGTCCAAGCATTTTTTCTTTGCCTGGACGCCGTTAGTTTGCAGCGTCCAGGCATTTTCTTTGCCTGGGTGCCACAAACCAGCGGCGTCCAGGCATTTTCTTTGCCCGGACGCCGCAGGTTTGCGGCGCCCAGGAATTTTGTTTGCTTGGCCGCCGCAAACCAGCGGCGTCCAGGCATTTTTTCTTTGCCTGGAAGCCGCTGGTTTGCGGCGCCCAGGCATTTTGTTTGCCTTGACGCCGCAAACCAGCGGCGT
Source organism: Begonia loranthoides (assembly GCA_022433065.1). NCBI lineage: Eukaryota > Viridiplantae > Streptophyta > Magnoliopsida > Cucurbitales > Begoniaceae > Begonia > Begonia loranthoides. The sequence continues at coordinate 18,112,400 of CM039472.1, forward strand.
CCAGGTATTTTTTCTTTGTCTGGGCGCCGCTGGTTTGCGGCGTCCAGGCATTTTCTTTGCCTGGACACGCGGCGTCTCTGGAGCTCTCTATTTTTCATGCATGGCGTCCTCGATCAATTGTGTTTCATGGTTACTTCGAATTCGTTATGTATATGGTTTACGAATGCAATGTTTTTATTGGGTTTTTGACCTCTGCACCTTTAAAGTAGCATAACTTTTGCTACGGATCTCGGAATTGGGCGCAGAAGGTATCAAATCAAAGCTCTCTTAGATCTCTATAAATATCATTGGGTGTACCCCATGATTGCCTTTTTCAGCCCCAAAATCAATCGTTTAAGCCCTCAAATTTGCGATCAAACATTTTTCCAGACAAAGCAAATGTTTGATTGAAAATTTGAGGGCTTAAACGATTGATTTTGGGGCTGAAAAAGGAGGTCATGGGGTAGCTCCATGACATTTATAGAGCTCTGAGAGAGCTTCGATTTGATACCTTCTGCGCCCAATTCAGACATCCGTAGCAAAAGTTATGCTACTTTGAAGGTGCAGAGGTCAAAAAACCAATAAAAACATTGCATTCGTAAACCATATACATAACGAATTTGAAGTAACCATGAAACACAATTGATCGAGAACGCCATGCATGACAAATAGAGAGCTCCAGAGACGCCGTGCATCCAGGCAAAGAAAATATGCCTGGACGCCGCGGGTTTTGCGGCGTCCAAGCAAACAAAATGCCTGGACGCCGCAAACGAACGGCGTCCAGGCAGTTTTGCCTGGGCGGCATCCAGGCACTTTTTTGCGGTGTCCACACAATTTTACCTGGGTTAACTTGAGTGTGATGTTGGATTTGTCAATTTCTCATACGTTAGTGGTTAACTTGTTAGCAAATATACCACAATGGTTGACTTGTCATTGACCAGAAACCACGATGGTTGATTTGTCATTTTCCCGTTTTGTTTTCCCTTGCTGTTTGATGGGTTAGTTATCTGCTATTGTTATTGGATGTGAGAATGAATTAATGTTGCAATAGTTAGGTTTTGTTGGTGAGTTTATGTAGGTTATTGTTGAGGATTGTTTGTATTGGTTGATTAAGGATATATGAAGTTGACTTTGTAAATTTTTCACTCGATAATTCCGTGTTAAGGAAAGAGTTAAATGGTTCTTTACTCAGCTGTGGGAAATTGGTTATTGTGATAGTTTATTAATGTTCTGTTGGTTCCTATAATTGCAAGTGGTTGGATTACTTCTTTGGAGGTTGGGTTGTTTTGCTCTGTTAGGTTGTTGAAAAGACTCCCTACGGTTTACACTACCTTCTAAATTTGGTGAAGTGTTCACATTGGACACTATTAAGTATAGTTATTGTCAAGAAATATTATCATGGTTTATAGAAATTGTTAAGTGAATTAGAGTATTTGGATCATGATATGCTGTTACGAAATGAATAAGGAGTAATGGTATCAAAGTTGAGGTTCCTAATTTAGGGTGAATTGATGAATAAATGTTATGGTTCTTCAGGTACTGAGAAGAGGGAATAATAAAGTGCTAAATCACCTACAAAAACCAGGTAAGTAATATTGTATATGTTTTGGTCTTCGGACCCTACATCGTAAGAGTTAGGAATTATATACTAACTATTTACGACTTTACTAGACTACTAAGATGTTGATCATGCTATTGTTTGAGGATGTATGTTGTTTGCTATATGATGTTGTATTTATTACATTAGGTTATTTACGTTAAGCAGTATGATATTGAGCACGTTTCGAGGTTACGTGGAGATATGATATGAACTATATGCATTCACAAGCATTCATGCATCATACTTAGGGCTTATGAAATTGTGAGCATATTGCATGACATGCCTAATGTATATAAATAGGCATGTGGAGATTTAGGAGAATTTTTGATAGTCCATCGGTGGTGACACCCCAAATAAATGTATCTCTTCCAAGGTAGGGAGCGGAGAGACGGTTTAGCCACATGGACCCTAGGGTTCATCCATTTCTCTTGTACGGAAATCCCCAACGTCTTTAACAAAAGGGTACACCCCTAAATAGATGTATCTCCTCATCGGAGTGACGGTTAAGCCACATGACCAATAGATGTATCCATTTCTCAGATTTCCAGAAAAGATACGGTTCTTTGTTGTAATGCATCACATGATCATGCATAACATTCGCATTGCATTTCATCCTATCACTTACTGAGTGTTAGACTCATTAGTTTGGGTCTTGTTGATGTAGGTATGTATGAGAACAGGTCAAGGAGTAGTTGATGTGTGGCTGGCTAGGCTAAAGAGTTTGTAAAGGACTTTGCAAAGTATTTAAATGGAGAAAGAAAAGATTTGTGCTTAAATTGTTATGTTTTATTCATTTAGTCTTCCACTGTGTTTTACTAAATTTTTTATGAAAAGAGTTTTGTTATTGTTTTTTAAATGGTTTTAATAAGGAAATAATCTTCTGTGACGCAATTGAAAGGAGAATGATTTAAGTAAAAGAAAAGTTTTAAAGTTTACATGTTTTTAAACTTAAGAAAAACTAGGTCATTACAATCTGGAATAGTGGTAGGTATGCAACAGGAGAGATGGTAGTGAGGATCGTTAGATGGAAAGAGTGGATGAGAGATTAACCGCTGGATGAAAAGAGTAGAAAAGAAAGATTCCATTGTGGAAGAAGTTAATGAAAACAAAGTAGTCATTGGCTTACATTATCAGCTAAAAAGGTGATTTTTGCAGGAGGAAACACATCCGTAGTAAATTGTGGAATGGGTGAAATGCAGTCATTTGAATTAAAACATGTGTGGTGTGAGGATCCATAGGAACGAATGCTTCTGCCGTAGATACACAACCCACAGATTGTCGTTGTTTTAAATGAGAATCGCAATAAAAAAGGGAAGTGTTAGAAGAGTAGGCATCCGCGGTAGAGAACACATTCACCCACGCCCTAGCCGCAACTATAAAAGGAGGGATTTTATGAGGACCTGAACCATTTTTGGGGTTGTTGTCGGTAATAGTAGTTATGTATTAAAAACTCCAGAAAATAAATCCAACATATGATGGGAGGAAATTAAGGTGAGCTACTAGAGGATTTTCTTGCATTAAAGGATATGAGGTAAGTAATATTGTGTGTGCTTTGCCTTCAGGTCTACTACACAAGGTGTTAGGTGAGTAGCTGTTAGGCTTTATGTGTATGTATATTGTATGATGTTTGATGACTTTTATACTATAAAAGATAAGAGGTTATTATCAACTGTCTCTCTACTATTAAATGTAGGCTATGTTAATGAAAATGGTGATGATGATTTACGTTGCTGTAGACATGTTATGTGATGTGTTAATTTATATTATGATGATGATATATGTTCTTTGAGGACATATTTATGCTATTTGTGATACTGTGTTGATGCTTCGAGGATCTATTTCATGCCTTTGTGATATTGTGATGATGAAATGTGAAGTTTATAAAGAAATAAATACTGAGGTTTTTAATGGGTATCACTGTATGTTCATGAGCATGTTCATGTATCACGATTTTAAATGAAAGAATACGAAAATGTTTTCTCATATGATGTTTTTCATGTATGAATGATAGAGAACATTATGAAGATACGAAAGAAGCTTTGTCGATACTGTCATCAATGTAGCTTCGACGACTTTGGCCATTGATGTAGCTTTGACTGAGTCATGACTCTTAATGATTTTTACTTTTTAGCTTCAATGGTGTAGGCTAATGTTAGAACAAAACGAGTGAAATAATGAAAAGAAGAGAACCTTTGGTGATTCTATATTCATGTAGCTTTCGGGATTTAAAACTACTCTCCCCCCCCCCCCCCAACCCAAAAAAAAAAAAATTTGTAGCTTTGGTGGGTATGTCCCCCAATGTAAAATTGGTGAATTTGTTCCCAATGATATAGCTTGGTGGCAAATCCCAATGGAAAACGAAAGAACAAATACAACTAATAAAGAGGAATGCAAGATAACCCAAAAATGTTTCTCATAAACAACATGGGCATTAATATATCCATGGTCTCTTGCATTACTTGCTAAGTCCAAGACTTATCGGTGAACCTCGTGCTGTAGGTGAGAAAGTTTTTGAAAAATTATCCACTGATGATGTACAGATTGAGGGAACATGTCCGTGACGAGAACTTGTTTTTTTTGGAACTGTTGACTATGACCTTAAGGATTTTAAATGGAAAAGGTTTTGAAAAGATATTTATATATAGTTGAAAAGGGAAAGATAATGTTGTATATGACTTATATTTTGATTGTTGAACCTATCCGAATATGTTGGAAACTATTTCTTGAATGGTTTGGTTCAATAACTGTTGAGTGAAGAAGTGTTACGCTTTAATTTTATTTTCAAATGCATGATGGGACTACTTTTTTTTTTAAAAAGTGTATTTAGTATTATTTTAAAAGTATGATTTAAATCTTTAAATTCAAAGGGTAGGTTTTAGTTGTTAAAAAAAGGAAATGAAATTTATGAGAAAAATTGAGAATTATGAAAAGGGGTGTTACAACTTTGTATCAAAGCCTGATTTTAAAATCGGTTCTCTAGACCGTCCAACAATGCAAGTCTCATCATAGAGATGCCTCCTCAATTGTGAGTACTATTTGTAATATCCCAATTTTTCCTAATGGAATTTAGTAAGGATAATTGAAAAATTAATGGGGTGCAATAGAATTATTGGAATAATTATTAAGTGATGTTGGAATTAAGTTGGAAATAGTGTAAATTATTTAAGAGGTAAAATGAATTAAATGGAATTAGAATAAAAAGGACAAAATAAAAGAAATGAAGAGGCAAAGTTGGAAGAAGAAACTCTGCGTTTTGTGTGAGGAGGCTACGACGTTAGTCCGGTCAATAGTACTATCGACTGGGAATTACCGGTGACTTGTGCATGTCAACTGGTACCACGACGTTTTACAAAAATCGAGTTTTACATTATAGCGGTCAACCACACACTCAACTGGTCTGTCAACCGGTCCCACATCATTTCGACACCCAAGAAGATAATGAATAATCCCGATGCTGTATGTTTTCTATGATTCTCCCACGTGTTATACTTTATAGATGGCAGATTATAGAGGGAATTAAGTGAGATATAATGGGATGAGTGAAACATATATAGGAAGCCTTCTGCGAAAATAGAAATAGACAGAGAAATAGAAAGGGGAATATAGAGAGCTAGCTCTCTAGTGAGTTTTCTAGATAAGTGCAGGCTAGGGAAGGCTTTAGGAAAAGTAGAAATACTGAGAAATAGACAGAGAAGGAGAAGAAGAAAAATAGTGGGAAGGTTCTCTTTGTGCTTCTCATGGATGAACTCAAGAGTTGGAAGTGTTGCCTCTGTCTTCGGGTGATCTTCTGGTAAGTGAATTCCCTCACTTATTATATAAATTTTTTGGATTATGTTAGGTTAAAGGAAAGAGGAAGGTTGATGACGTTTATTGGTCTGTGAATTATTTTCATTTGGATGTATTTATTCTACATCATGCATGTTGATAATGGGTATGCCCGATTTATGTTCTACCAATTAATGCTCGTTGTTGATGACTGCTCCTTGATTTTGTGAGATATTATGCTTGGATGTATTGTTCTATTCAATACATATTAATTGTGGGTCAAAATTTATCCTCTGTTTAAGTGTTGCATTTGGTAAATATGCTCTGAGCAGCTTGAAAATAATTTATGAGTTATTGTTGACTTCGAAGTGTTGGTTGATGAAGAATGTATGAGTTCTCTATTGATTGTTATGCAATAATATTCTTCCAAAAATTAAAAAGGATTAAAGAGAAGGTTATGGTTGAGGGTTCTGCTCTGTTGAAGTGATGTATGTTCTTTGATTGGTTTCTATTGTGAGAATTTGTCCTCTGTGGTGTTTACAGTTTAATAGTTATTATTGGATATTCATATTTTCCTTATGTTAAGTTGTAAGTTAGAGAAAGCTTTTGAGATGAATATGGACAGTAAGGGTGGTTGAGAAATTTAAGGAATATGTTGAGATTAATATGCTGTGATTATTAATGTTAAATGTTATGGATTTATGAAGGTGCTATGAAGGTATTGGAAAGGAGGAAGGATGTAAGTGCCATAATGCGTTGCGAAAATGAGGTAAGTGATATGTATGTGTTTTGAGCTTTGGGCTCTACATCGCAAGAATTAGGAATTGTATGTTGACTATTTACTATTTCATAGATTATTGAGTTAGGTTGTGATCATGTTCTAAGAATTGTATTGATGCTTGTTGCGTATTTATTAGATATATGTTCTTTTAATGATATGCTAGAGTTAAAGATAATGATAATGAGATTAAGCATGTAACGACCCGATTTTTCGTAAATTCGTTAAAATGCGTAAAATTTTAAATTTTTTTCTTTCTTTTTAAAACAAAACATATCAGAGTGCATCTAACTAGGTTGCTATTGACTCTTTCTTTAAAACCATTATAAAATCTTTGCATAAAATTTGCGGAAGCGTTAGAAAGTAAATTCTTGTAAAAACATAGCGGAAGCGTAAATGAATTATTTAAAGAAGAAACTAAACAATGGAATACAATATAATAAAACTTATGTGATTACAATTATTTTTCATTTTACTCTTAGCTTGGCCGGCTCCGAATCTCGTTTGTGCAAATTCCTTCACCTCTGCTTTATTATTTGTACGTTGTTCTTGTATATCAGCCTATTATTATCTGTTCGTCGTTTGTACCTACACCACAAGTACCTGTAAGCCTAAAGGCTTAGTAAGGAAAAGGGTTAACACAATTACTCTTATGACTCTCTTTAGTTCTATGGGAATGGGATCACCCAACCCAACTCTTTCGTTACGTTCGTTCGTTTGTTCATTTGTTTGTTAGTTACTCGTACTTCGAGCTATAAATTGGAGGTTGTCCTTTGAGATGGCCTAGTTTGATCGACTTCTAACCTCCTGTGTGCATACTAGTCCCTTTCCCGACTTGGTGAGGGTGTATCCTAGCTGCCAGGCTAGATCTGAACTACCCACCTAGCCCAGCTCCCTAGTCGTCCCCTTCTCGGCATATCCCACCTTCAAGGTTCCTCCCTTTCTGGCGTATCCCGCCTTCCAGGTTTCTTCCCTTCCGGCGTATCCCACCTTTAGGGTTTCTTCCAGTGATAGGTGTATCCTGCCCAACCTAAAACATTCTTTTCTCCCTTTGGGCGTATCCCGCCGTCGAGGCTTTATTCCAGTGATAGGCGTATCCCGCCCATCCTGAATGTTTTCTATTTCCTTATTTCTTACCATTTTTCCTCACTCATGCATGTGTGCATACCACCCTGTTGCACCCCCTATTAGTTTCTATTAACATGATGCATGACCGTACATTCTCAACCTAACATGATGCATGATGCTTCACAATATAACATTCATAGAAATTGAATTGTGCATATAAAAGAAAGTAACTGTAATTGAAGCGCATATAAAAGAATAATAGGAATTAGAAATGCATAGCGATGAAGACAACCAATAATACAGAAAACATTTCTAATATTGAATACAGAAATTAACTTGCCAATCATCTAGTTAACCTCCTAATCTATTTACATGCTTCCTATATTTATTATTCTAGGTGATTTAAATATACTTTGGTTCTAGTTCATTGGTTGAACATACTAATTACATGGCATATCTTAATTGATTGACATGCAAATGTTAATCTAATTCAATTACATGCTCAACTAATTCATTTTCATGCTCAAGGTTTAATGACTAGTCAATCATCATGCTTAGATTAGCTAATTAGTCAACATGCTCAATTAATTCAACTAACTAAATTGATTAGCAATTTACATGCTCAATTTATAACACTTCTTTAGTCAATTCACATGTTCAAGTCTATTTGTCTACTCATATTAATTAGAATGCTTGCAGGAAGATTAAAGTTTATTAATCTAATAACTATTAGTCGATTTACATGTTCAGTTGATTTACATGCTCGATTTCTAATTCTAATTTAGTTACTTACTATGATCAAGTTATCATGCTCAAGTTGTCTAATTTAGTTAAGCTAATCAAAATGCTCGTACAATACTAATTAACAATTAAATATGCTAGAATTAGAGAAGTCAAACAATTTATTGATTTACATGTTCGGAAGATTACAAATACCGATTTAGTAGTTTACATGCTTTGATTAAGTGCCTTGGTTAAATGAAACTGTGAACTATGAAAAATAGTATCATACTTGAAGGTCTAGTTCTCAACATCATCCGTTCATACTTTTCAGGTCATTAACTCCCTAAATCATTCATCATAAGTCTATAAAAGCGGAACATGTATAATAGAACTAAATAAGACTAACAACAAGAACGAGCTATCACAGAAGTAATATCTATAGAGTATCAAGCAATCTACACTACCAACAGGGAAATAGCAACAGTGAGGAAGTCAACAAAGGAATAACGGCAGTAAATAATTCAAGAGACTAATAGCCACTAACAACAAACGTCACTTCTATCAACTTATCTACTAGCAATCGCAATATAGCATAAGGGACTTATAGAAAACTAAACATAAAACTCACGCACACTACTTGTGGTGTAGGGCCTCCAAATGGCCAAGACACACCCAATTCCTTACCTCGAAACTTTAATGCGCAATAACACTTGTTCATTGTTCTTCTTCTCCTTCTCTTCAACACCTTCACAAATTAATAACATTAATTATTAATCTAATCGAATAATCAACTTACAATTATAACGTTTCTTCCCTATACTTAGTCCCTACACATTCCTTAGTTTAGTAACCCAAACTCGACATACATTTACCCAATTGATGACTCGAATCCAAGCCAACAAAACTTATCATTTATTTATCCTTTTATCCAAATAGTAGAGCAACTGATAATTTGTCCTGTCATGCATGTCAACAACATGCTTCACCAATAATCATAATAGCCAAACAAAAAAAACAAGGGTATTACACACATCAACAGTTAACTCTATACATCTTCGAAAACCACAAAATAGCTAATTAAATTCCAACTAACAGATGAGCTTCCAATTACTAAGCAACCTATTAACATTGAGCAATCAATATCTATTTTCAACACTAGCATATTATTGCTTCCAACAAGTTATCCAACATTCAGCCAAAAAAATGTTATACATAACAACCATTTTTTCTAGTCTTTAACTCCACTTGCAGATTAAAACACAACATCACAAACACTCTATATCAATTGCTATATCATCAACCAACATACATAGTCAACATAAATCCACACATCAGCAGAATCAACCCATTCTAATCCATTCTTACGTAACAATTGGAATACCAAATGACTTATAACAATTTTTGCATAATCACAATAACTAGTAGGGCGTACATCTAACAAACTAATCTAACAAGGCATAAACTTCTCACTACAAGCATAAATCCAAGGAAACAACAGTATCAAGATTTACCAAGGCTAAGCTGTAATCAGCCAACTAGAGCATAATCGATAAAATTCTAGAATATTATTTTTTGTGCGTATTGGAACCAACAACAGTTAGGGGAGATTGTTACCTGCTGCTCACGCACAATCAGTACCCTGGAGAACCCGAGAACATATCAGCATCGTTAGAGAGAGACATAAGTTTTCTCTCCTTGTTATCGACCTTCCCCCAAGACCAGAGAGCACTCTCCTCTCCTCTCTGGTTTGCCCCACACGAAGAAGACATCCTCTGCCAACTTAAAGGGCAGAGAGCACAAGCTCTCTCTCACACTTGACAACATCTCTGTCACCATTTGTCTAGCTCCAGCAATTCATCCCACGTTTCTCCAGCTTTTCAGAGGCTATTCCCCATGCCAACACGATGTCGTTTTCTCCTGGAGGCAGAACCAGGGAAGGAACTAGACCACAAGCTAGACCATTGCCTTCGGACGGTCCAGCGTGAACCGTCGCATCACCTGCCAGTCACCACACCAAAAATGCCGATCATAAATCAACACTGTAACACCTCCAATGGGCAACCAAACCAAAAGAAATGTAAAGGAGGAGGAAAAACCTGATCAACCATACCTCCAAACGTCACCGGAAGCACTGTCCACGAAAGTCCCGACTCCGAATCGTAGTTCTCCTCGCGACCAGCCACTGCTCGTCACTCGCACCGGGCCTCCCGTCCATCGCACCATCACTGTGAGCCAGTTCGGGATCGATCGCTCCCCCTCTCGGCTTCATTCTCCTCTTCTCCCCCTGGGTCTCTCTTTCTCTCGCTGCTCTCTTCCTCCTCGGGTCTGGTCACAGAATGGCCTACTGGCCATTCTCTTTTGTTCGCACTTGACCAGTTCGAAATGAACCGGTTCAGCAAATCTCCCTCAACTTACCTTATTTTTGGCCATTTTATTTTAGTTTTTCATTATTTTATTTTTTCACTTAATATTCATTTAATCCTCAATAATTTAACCCTAGTTATTTTATTCAATAAATCCTTAATTTAAAAGGATTATAAGTAATCCCAAACATTACAATTTAATTCTTTAAATTAATATTTATTTTAATTACAATAATTTCCTCCTAATCTTAATAAATTCTTTAAATTAAAATCTCACGAATACGCTCTTGGTAATACCCCGATAATTATCCAATAAATCCAAATATCCCCAATTACTTTTCAATTATTCTGAATAAATTCCGATAAAAATTCAGGGTATTAAAAAGCATGTTTTGAGGCCCTATCTAGAGGAGATAGATATTGATGCCCTTCCAAGTTCAAGGTTGTAATTTACCAGAGTAGCACAATCAGCTAGTATCAAAACAGAGCAGTCAACTTCAAATGAGTGTATCTTCTATTGCATAGAGCCAAATGCATTAAAATTTACAGAGTCCCAAGATGTATCAAAGAAATAAATACAGTTAAAAAATCACTGTCAAAACCATTTTGGAATGTCAGTTATGCAAGAAATAAGAATCTGCCCTAAAACAATTTTCTCCAAAATAGTTCTGGTGCCCTCCAAAGAACGACGTACAGAGTTGCTAATTTCAATCTAAATTAAACCAAATCTATCTTAAATTAACTACAATCCACAGGGCTTCAAACCCTAAAAATTTCAGAAACGATCTAAAAATGAATAGAACAAAACATGAATGAAACTCATGAGTTGTCCGCAGATTCTCCATAGACGAGAACAATGACTTCAGCGGACTCCTAGAAAGAAGCCTCTCCAACTCTTTTTCTTTCCACTCTTCTGGACCTCCTTTCTAGATGAGAAGCTAGGGCAAGCTATTGGGAGAATCATAGCATAAAGTCCAACCTGAAAAAGTGAACAAACCTGAGGAAAGAAGTTCTTGGAAACTAGCTGCAGATCACCTTGGCAAGAGTCCCGTTTTGGGTGCTTGGGAGAGAACTCTGAAAACACAGGAAGCTTTAGCTCTTTGATTGACTAAAAGTGAAAATTAGGGGCTTCCTTAGAGAGTTTAAATATCCCTCCAAAGAAACCCTAAAGTCAAATTACAAAAATGCCCTTGAAGAGACAAAATTCGGGCAGGGATACTCGGTTAATATGCTAACCGAGAATCCTTAATAAATCGATGGAAAATGTTTAAACATTTAACCAAACCCAACCAAACATTCTGTATCTCCATAAAACATAAATTAAACTAACTAGATAGATATTAAATAAAACATAAATCCCAACTAATTGTCCAACTTAGCTTCATACTTTTGATCCTCAAGTTGGCCGCGGTTTGTGGGAGCAATCCAAGGGGTTGTTTCATCAATCCAAATGAGGAGATGATTTGGAGCGTCCTTATCTTCACGCTTAGGTGTCTCTTCCATTTCCCTGAGTAATATGTGTTTCTTGCAAAAATAGCAGTTTGTTAGATGAGTGATGAGCCTTTTTGCTCGGGCTTGGATGATAGAACCACGTGGTGCATCATCCTCCCGACGTGATTGAGGATTTGTCCTCAAATCCAAGGCTTAGCCCACTTTTCATTTTACTTCTTCAATAACCCGGTACACCCTTTTTTGAAGCTTGAGCATAAATCCAATTCCATTTTGCAACTGTATTTTGTTTCCATCAACCAAATGAAACACAATGAATCTCATAATCTCACAAGGTAGAAATAAGGACTTGGTAGAAATCGGTGCAATTGTGACAAACAAAAAAATAGACTAATTGGAGGAATTTAGGTTTGATTTTTCGACAGTCTACCACTATATTAGATAAAATAAACCTTGAAAATTTCAAGACAAAATTCCAATGGAATAAAAAGTTGTGATAGAAACAATGGAACCTGTTTGGATTGGAAAGGATGAATTCTCGAAATTGCAGTTTTCGGAATGAACTTATAATAGCCATATCTTGGGAAATTTAATGACTTTTTGCATGAAATTTGGATAGAACAGACCTTTATAAGTGAGGAAACCTTCCTCCAAAAATCACTATTAAACACATTCAAATGAAAGAGCTATGTGCGGGGTGTAACAAGTTGGTCCACCCGAATCAAATGGGAAACATTTGATCACTCCATGGAACAATTCCATCACAAAAGCTTGCTCATCCACCCTAAAATATATATCTGTAGCTTGAAAATTGTTTCCCTTGTCAAAAAAATTTTCATTCCACCCATTCATAGAGCGCACTTCTTCGGACCATCTAGAAGTGGAACCATTTTCCACAATCGTAAGTATTCCTACACGTAAATGTGACCAAAATCTAATATTATATCGATACTAGCCTAAAAGCCAATGGTTTTATAACATGGACTCTTTTTGGATAATATAAATTGTTTTTAAGTCTTCACTAAAAGCTTTTGATTCGCTTAAACCTTTACAATAAATATTTCTTATACATAATAGTTTATAAACAAAGTCACAAGCATGTAGGAACTACATAAAAAGAAGTTATAAAAAAAATTGGGTCACTACACTGGTCGTCCGTTCACCTTTTCTAGTCATTTACACTACTTCCAAAAGTGTCAAATCATGCCTAAACTCAATCTATTCCCCAACACAACTTATCAATAATTTTTTTTTCATTTTACATCGGCGGAGTACAAAATATTTATATAGTACATTGGTAACATCCCATTTTCATTTATAAATTTTTTTGTAAAATTTTGAATATTTTAAAAACTCATTAAAATATACTTAATTGGAAAATATCATAGTATATTACGCAGAATAAAAACATTTAACTGTCTTATTGAAATAACGTAATTAAAATACATCAAATCCATAACAAAATCTTTATACCATTAAAATAACTTTTATTCATTAGAGCATTAACCCCCAAGATCGTTCCGCACGTGGTAACGTAAGCTTGCATCGCATTCCACTTCTCCAACATTCACCTCAATCCGCTATCAATCCATACCTACATCATAGGAGCAATAATGAGCCTATTGCCCAGTAAGGAATATAAAAATGAAATGTCACTATAACCTCTATGACAACTCTACATGTATAAGTTTGATATATCTGTAAGTTGGGTGAGAGCAACCTCTTCAGTTTTCGAACCGACTGCTTGGATTTGTTTTTATGTGAAAGCAACTTCTTCAGTTTTCGAACCCACGTCGAAAACACCATTTATTATCTTCATTATTAGCCCATGCAATGCATTATGTGCAATCCTACTAACAAGTCTACATGAATATCACACACAACAGTTCATATATCGCAAACAATATTACAAACAACTAACAGACAATTTAAATAAAATCATGCTTCAACTACAATTTAACACTAAACATACCTTTATTAAAATATTATCAACTACACATAGCCCCATACGTTTATTTCTCCATCCTTAATGCATTACTTCCAACTTAATATTTAACAGCAAGGGTACTAATCTATAACTATAATTACTACAATGTGTATTTGGGACATATACTAATTAACAAATATTTTTATGTTATTAATCTAATTTTCCCATATCAATACAATGCACCCATAAATCTAATTTTGCAATTTAATATAATCTAATTAATTTCTATTTATTCTAATTCAAGCAGGGAATATTGTTTTAAGAAAATTATCCTTGAAATGTGTATTAATCAAGTATAACAACCTAATTTAAAGTCTAGTTTAACATCAAATACTACAATTTAGACCATTAATTAACTGAGAAGTTAGGTATGAGAATCCATTAACTACATGTAAAAATAAGCATCCTCTTCTTTGTTAATTTCCAATAGACTCCCCTCTTATCATTTATTTACTAAATATAAGCAATAGTGAACATGGGAACAGCAGAAACTATCACCGAATGCATTTACAAGGAATAACTAAGAGAAACTTCTGTAAAAATTACTACAGAGACTATCACCAGGAAGACTCATTTCTTCCTTATCACTGACCATCAACGTAGGAAACTATTCTCATCACAACAGTTAGTAAACTAACATCAAAAAATATCCTAAATAGAGAAGCATTACCGAAGGCATTAAAATAACCGACAACCTATCATTTATAACATGTAGAAAACACTCTGAACAATAACCTATTATTGTAACAACATTCATCAGAGAATATACTATGAATAACACAGAAAAACAACTCAATAAATACCCTACTCCTGTGATGTAGGTCCTTACGGACAATCCACATGCAATATTTCTTACCTCACATAGCTTTTCTTTTCCTTCAGCAGTGATCCCCTTCACCATTGACAACACTCACAGAGGCAGTAACTTTCTCTCCAGTTTTTCCAGAAGGAAAAACTTCTAACCCATAAGTTGTATTTATATATCTTTCCAAATGACCCTTCAGTCACACCTTAAAGATGAAGGGTCAAGAAGAAGTCGATTGAATATCATCTGAAGCGCCAAGAGACGAAGCTCTTCCATTTCTGGCATTTGAATAACTCTTCCAGAAGGTATTTATAAATGGCAGTCGATCGATTTAACTCATGGACGATTGACCACCATTCACTGAATGACCACCAACAATTCAGCTTCCAACATCACCATCGATCGCGTCGGTTGATCGACGCTAAAGCCAGTCAACCGCGCAATCAACCTCCAGCTCCTTTCCTTTATTTTGGCTGATTTTATTTTTAATTCCTTAATTCCTTTAAATCCATATTTCCCTTAACAACAAATATTTACATACCTATAATTCCAACACTATATAAAAAAGACACCAATATCTCACATTTTCACTTAATTCAATAATTACGCGAAACTAAATACCCCAGGGTATTACAACCTTTGATAAAGACAAAATGACAACTTAAATGTAAAATTTACTCCACATGCCTAGCTAAAAATTGATAAAATTTTCAAGTATTACATTTTGTATACTCAATGGATGAAAAACAAAATGTGAAATAAAATAGGAGGCATAGGGAGGAACTCAACTGAAGTTCTGATGCACCAGCATAAGGGAATAAGAATTTAACTTATTGAATAAGGAAGTGGAGTTGCCGTAGTGGTTGATCAATTGATGGAAGTGACCAATCAGGTGTTGAGGAACGAGCGAGGTGGTTGATCAAGACTTTGAGTAGCTAGGCAGTGATTGACTGGGACTGATCAGCCACAACTTTGAAAAAGAAGTAGTGGTCGGTCGATAATATGAACAATATTACAGAGTTCATCGTCCGTTTCTAGAGTGGTCGGTCACCCTAAAAGGAAGAGATCGACCGGATGACAATTTCCTTAAATTTTCGCAAAACCTCTTTTGAAAACTCCAAATTTAGAAATCTATATCTCCCCCAATTTGGAAGCTTTCTTTATAAAATTTTAACACGGCCTCTTGGATGAATGAAGAAAGAATCCCTTCAAGAATAATGGAAATAAATGCCACAAATTAGGAAATATAGTTGAGAGAAATATAATGGACGGAAATAGTAAGTAGTGAACTTGTACTCGTCTATGGATGCCTTGCCAATGGAAACACCTCTTGAAAGTTGGACACCTATTCACAAACTCTTTCTTCAAGAAGTAAGAACGCAGATGCCAATTAAAGAGCTTACTCAACTTACAAGTAAGCCCAATCTTGTGATGCAAGAACACACACAAGGTGACTTTGGATGCAACTCACCAAAGTGTTGAAAAAGGAATTATTCTAATTTTGAAAGAAAGCAAAAGCTTTAATTAATCAAACTTCAATGTCCTAAACACTCATACTAGGTGGCTTTATATAGCCAATTACAATTCATAGAATAGGAAATAACATAATAGGAAAAAAACTTAGGTATTTAGCCCTATATGGCCGATTACTAAACTAAGTTTTTAGTAACATTCTAAAGTGATTATTTAGTAACTCATTCCAGGCTTTGGCTCCATGTTTTGGTGGATCTTTGGTAGCTACTCTCTCATCAAATTTTTCCACTTGTATGGTTGCCATAATCATGCATAAGTCAGCCTTCCTTTTGTCTACTAGTTTGTTCGATTTTAGAAAATTTCCATATCTCTATTTCCTTTGGTCATTCTTGCTCTTCAAGCTTGTCTTCTTGGGCTTCTTTCCACAGTAGTAAGTGCATGGCCCTCCATCGGTCATCATGGTTTGATGCTCCGCCATTCGGGCCATTGATGAGTCACCTTTCAAATGGTTGGCAGGGAAGGTGTTGGTAAGACAGACCTTAGGCCTTTGTCTTTGTGAATGGACTTTGTAGTGCATCATTCCCTCTGGGTTTTTGAGGATTTTACCTCAAATATTCTTTAAGTTCTAGCTTTATTTTATCCTTTTTGTTGTTAGGATACGTCTTGTTGGTTGCAAGTGTAGAGTGTCAATGAGATAGAGCATCAACCACCACATTAGTGTCTCCCTTTTTGTACTTGATGAGTTAAGGATATCTTTCTAGAAATTCAACCCACTTAGCACGTCTTCAATATAGCTTACCTTGACTTTGAATATGCTTAAGAGCCTCATGATGAGTGTGAATAATGAACTCCTTGGAGAGAAGGTCGTGTTGCCATACTTTAAGTGCGCTTATGACTGAGTAGAGTTCTTTATCGTACGTTGAGTAATTCAAAGTGACCCTTTTAATTTTTCACTAAAGTACACTATAGTTTTGCCTTTTTGTATAAGCAGTGCTCCAATTCCTATTCCATATGCATCATATTCAATTTCAAACACTTTCTTTAAATCAGGTAATATGGGGATTGGAGCGTTCCATAACCTTTCTTTGATTTCTTCAAAGCTTCTTTAACATGTGTCATTCCATGAAAACTCTTTTCCCTTTTTTATGCAATCCGTTATTGGGCAATTATGGTGCTAAAATTTTGAATAAACCTCCTATAGAAAGAGGCTAGGTCGTGAAAACTCCATACCTCGGTGATGCTGTAGCCATAGGCCATTCTTGAATATCTCTTATCTTTCACTCGTCTACTTCCATTCCATACTTAGAGATGATGATCCTAAGGAAATACACTCTTTCTTGCACAAAAGAAGACTTCTTTAAGTTTCCATAGAAATTGGCCGCTCAGAGAACTTCAAAAAGCTTTATTTGGTGCTTAATATCGAGGATAAGTTCTCACTATAAACCAAGATGTTATCAAAATAAACCTCCATGAACTTTTCTAAAAAGTCCTTGAGTGTATGGTGCATGACCCGAACGAAAGTGCTTGGCCAGTTAGATAGTTCGAAAGACATGACCATCCATTCATAAAGCTCATACTTGGTTTTGAAAGCCATTTTCCATTCATCTCCTTCTCTCATCCTAATCTGATCATAATCACTCTTTAAGTCAATTTTTGAGAACAATGAGGACCCACTTAATTCATCCAACACATCTTCGAGTTAAGAGATTGGAAACCAATATTTGATAACGATTTGATTGATGGCTATGCTATCACACATATCCTCATGCTTCCATCCTTCTTTGGTACTAATAGTGTTGGAATGACACATGAACTTAGAGGTTCTCTTATGAAGCCCTTATCCAATGGCTTGGTCACTTGCTTGTGTAGTTCTTTGGCCTCTTCAAGATTTAGTCTGTAAGAGGGCCAATTTGAGAGACTAGCACTAGGTACTAGGTCAATTTAGTGATAAATTCCTCTAATTGGTGGGAGTCCTCGAGGAAGGTCTTCAGGAAACACATCTTGATACTCTTCTAAAAGAGTGAGAACCAATTCAGATATTTCTCCCATCTCTATAAGTTTCTTGCGGCACAACATCAATATCACCAACTCCTTTCTCATTAATACTTTCCAGAATTCATTCTTGGATATAAATAAAGTAGTCTTTAGCCTACTTTCCTTTAATGCTTTATAATCTTTGACAACTTGCTCCGGTTAGAGTGGAGCTAGTTTGATCGTCTTCCCGTTGAACTTGAATGTATAACAATTTGTGAAACCATCATGTGTAATCTTTCTATCATATTGACATGGTCTCCCCAAAGGTAGATGACTAGCACTTATTGTAACCACATGACATAATAATTTCTCCATGAAACTTCCAATAGAAAACTCAATCAAAGCTTGCTTAGTAACCTTGATGTCCTCTCGGTCATTTAACCAACTTAGCTTGTAAGGAGTCGGATGCATAATTTTTTCCATACCCAATTTGTTCACTTGATCCATAGAAACCACATTAGCACAACTCCCTTAATCAATAATTGGATAGTAAACTTTTTCTTTGACTTTGCAATAGATATGGAAGATGTTTTCTCTTTGACAATCATCAATGCTTCTTTGGTAGTGAGTTTTCTTCTAATGACCATAACTAGGGCACCCTCTTTAGCATATTAACTTTCAACTTGTTCTTCCTCCTCGTGTGTCTCTTGTGCTTCAATTTCATCCTCACTTTTAACCTCATTAGTGCCTTCTCTTAAAACAATTACATTCATATTTGGGCTTTGGTGAGCATAGAGCCTGATTCCAAGGCATTTGAAATACTTTATTTCTCTTATTTTTTGCTATGGTGCTTCCATATCTAGCTTCTAGTCGTAACTTGGCTTAGTAGTAACACCTCTCATGTTGACAAACTACAGGTCCATTCTATTATTAATCAAACTTCTAACATTATCATAGTGGTATTCAAGGTCAAGCACAAGTGGAAGTTCAAGTTTAAACATAGAATATTTGATAGAATTTCCAAAACTATATACTTTCTGGCCTTCATTGCGTGTTTGATGTTTTTGGCATTTGAAACAATGTCACATCAAAACAAGTGCTTCATAAAGATGGTAGCTGACTTCCTAAGTTTTTTAGAATTGGCTGGATCATTAAATTTGGAGTTCCTTTGCTATGTCAAAAGCCTATGGAATAGAGAGCAAATATTATAGAAAGTCCAAGTGTCCAAACTTGGAGACCAAGGAGGTCTATACATGGAAACCATCCAAGTGGCCGAGCACCAAGAAGGAATAGCTACCAAAGACATCTAGGCTTGGAGAAGAAGAAAGGAAGAAGCAATTAAATATTCTTTTAGTTAGTTAGCCTATAACTATTAAGTAAAGTATCGATCTAGTTTATATTATAGCTGGATTGGTGTTATTGTTGCTTATTTATTTTACAATTATTTTATTGTTTGTAATTGGCTATTGAAAGCCACCTTATGTACATGTTTAAGAAAGTTGAATTTGGTTATAGAAAAGCTTTTGCTTAATTATCAAAATTGGAGTGATTCCTCTTTAAACCCTTTGGCGTGTTACAACCGAAAGTTTCCTTATGTGTGTTACATCACAAGATTGAGCTCACTTGTAAGTTGAGTTAGTTTTCTTATCGGCATCTGTGTTCTTCGTCCTTGGAAGAAGAGTCTGCGAAGTGGTGTCCAACTTTCCAAAGTATTTCATCGACAAATACATCCACACGAGAGCACTAGTCACTAATACTTACTATTTTCGACGACTCAATTTCTTGCAAGCATATTTCCTAATATTTGGTGGTGAATATTTATATTATTTTTAAAGGAGTACTCTCTATATTCATCAAAGGAGACGTGTTTCAAATTTTAGCTCAAAGGCTTCTAAATTCATAAAGTTATGGCTTCTCAAAGACATACTTTCCATAAAAGAAGATTGCAGAAAAGTTTAGTAAGTTTCTGAAAAAGCGATCGATCACCTTCATAGAAGTCGACCGATAGCTATAGAATTTTCCTACCACTATATTTTTTCTACACATTGATGATCAATCACCTCAATCAGCCACCAATTTCTGGATGGTCAAAACTATAGAATCCCAGTCCATCTCTGCCTTTCTGTTTTCCTCTTGGTCGACCGCCTTGCTCTTCTATTTTTCATTCTAGTTGATCTTTCCTTCAGATAAGCACCTACTAACAAATTGTTCTCCATATTTCTTCAAGTACTTAGAGTCTATTCCTATTCCCTTCCGTTGGCTCATCAGATGTTCATACATTAGTCATCAAGTTTAGGTGGTAGCTTGGGTTAACTTGTATTTCTTTGAAGGAATTGGCAAACCCTCGCTTTATCATTCCTTTTCTTTTATCTCTCAACCTTTAGAGCCAATTTGATCACATCCTCCAAGGTGATGTCAGATTGTAGCTCAATAATATCTCCAATATCATAGTGAAGTCCTTGGATAAACCTTGCAATAGTTTGGTCTTCCGACTCTTGCAAATCGCACCTTGTCTTTATGGTTTCAAATTCGGCCACAAACTCTTCTAGTGTTGAGGAACCTTGCTTGAGACCTTGCAATTGACAGTAGAGTTCTTGTTTGTAATAACTTGGAACAAACCTTTCACTCATGAGACTTTTCAGAAGTTTCCAAGTTCGGATGTCCTCCCCCTGATGTCTTCTCTTAGATTGCATGTTGTTCAACCATAGGCTAGCATACACCATGAACTCTAGTGTTGCTAGTTGAATTTTCTTTCTCTCCGAGAAGTTGTAACATTCAAATAACTTTTCAATATTTTCCATTCATATAATAGACTCATGACCATTGCAAGAACCATTGAACAAAGGGATGGATACCTTGATAAGACATGAGTCATCTCCTTATGTTGGTATCCTTCTATTACTTGAGAAGTCTCCATACTTAGTTTCCCCTTTTATGAACTCCTCATCACTATCCGAATGAAAAAGCATTCCTTTGGTCTTGTTGGATGAAAACTTCCTCTTTGTTGACTTTGAGACATCAAGAACTATTGGAACATGGACTGAAGATCATGAATTTGCCCTTGTATGCTTGACTTGACTTGTGTTGATAGTGGCTCGGTGTTTGTAATAATGTTCAAAGTTACCTCATCTTTGTATGCCATTTTTTATGCTCCTCGTGCCATTAGGAAAATAGAAATAGAACACGATTAATAAGAGTCATTTTTACTCTGATACCAATGGAAGGGAATAATAATGTAACCTGTTGAATAAGAAATTGGATCAAGACTTGGAGTAACCAGGCAGTGATGGACCAAGAATTATCATATACAACTTTGAAGAATAATTAGTGGTCACTCGATAATGTGCACAATGTTACAGACTCGATCATCTGGTTCTTGAGTGGTCGGTTGCCATAAGTGGAAGAGATCCACCGGATAATGAATTTCCTTAAATTACCGTGAAACCTCTTTTGGAAACTCCAACTTTAGAAATCCATATCTCCCTCAATTTGGAAGCTTTCTTTATGAAATTTGGAATATGACTTCTTAGATGAATGAAGAAAGAATCCCCTTAAGAATAATGAAAATAAATTTCATGAATTAGGAAATATACTTGAGAGAAATGTAATGGCTTGAAATATAAGTTGCGCAACTTGCACTTCCTGTATGGATGCCATGTCAATGGAAATGCCTCTTGAAAGTTGGACACCTCTTCACACACTCTTCATTCAAGAAGTAAGAATGCAGATGTCAATAAGATAGCTTACTGAACTTACAAGTAAGTTCAATCTTATGATACAACGCACACAAGGAGACTTTGGATGCAACTGAACAAAGTGTTGAAAAAGGAATCACTCTAATTTAGAAAGAATGCAAAAGCTTTAAAATTAAGCAAACTTCAATGTCTTAAATACTCATACTAGGTCGCTTTATATATTCAATTACAAAGCATAGAATAGGAAATAACATAATAAGAAACAAGCTAAGTATTTGGCCGTATATGGTTGATTACTAAACTAAGTTTTTTGTAACTTTCTAAAGTGATTATTTGGTAACTCTTTGCTGGCTTTGTAACGTCCCATTTATTTAAAACAATTTTTTTTCTATTTTAATTTTTGAGATATAAAAATTTTTGCTTAAGTTCTTCAAAATGCATAAATCAGAGTAAGTAAGTTAATTTGAAACGTGTATTAGAAAATTCTATTTAAAACGCGTCTGAGTATAACGAGCAAAAACGAACGATAAATTTTCAAAACATAATTTTAATACTTCCAACAAAAGTCCACGGTTACAAAGTGTTTACCATGTTAAAAATAGGAAGATAACTGTTCAAAATATCCAACATCATTTTCTTGAGCTACAACCTTCAGGTCAAACCCATACGTCTCAAGCTTCATAATGGTCACCTACATCACGGTGAAAGCAATGAGCCTAATGCTTTCCAAGGATTAGAATGGAATGTAATGTAAATGCTCGTGCATGTCATACGATGCATTATAGAAAATAACCTATCTTTCCTGGTAAAATAAGAGATGGATCTATCCTATAGTCATGTGGCTTAACCATTACTTCGACAAGGACACACTTCCATTAGGGGTTTACCACATATCATCACCATACTCTTTTGTTGAAGACATTGGGGATTTCTGTATAAGAGAAGAGGATACATCATATGGTTCATGTGGCTTTACCGTTACTCCACTCCCTACATGGGAGGAGATACATCCATTCGGGATTTCACCACCGATGGACCATCACCAATTATCCCGAATCCCCACATGCCTATTTATATATACTAGGCATGTCATGCAATATGCTCACAATTTCATAAGCCTTAATCATGATACATGGATTTCATGTACAGTTCACCATAATAAAAAATGCACATAGAGGAAACGTAGCATTTTATCATTGCTCCATGGAAACCAATTTAGAGATCCATATAATTAAAGAATGAATATTAAATAGATCTTGCACTTATTGACAAAGACGGTTCACAAGAGTAAACGAAAGAAAGCACAATTATTAGGAGCTGACTCTAGACATCAAGCAACTTTTTCCATTTGATCCTAGAGGAAGATTTTTGGAAGATAATAAAGTATACTCCTTGGATTTGAGGACAAATCCTTTTCAACCCTAGGAGTATGATGTGCCCCAAGGACAGTTCTCCCAAGCTCAAGCCAAGAGGCTCGTCATTTTTCTAACGTGTTCTTATTTTGCAGGGAACAATGATTTATTGGACTTTATGGAGGAGATCACGCATGAGGATAAAGAGGCTCCATTCCACGTCCTCACGTGGAGAGGCTCCTATCTTCTCATGGGAGGGATTTTTGTTGGAAGAGAGAGAGGAAATCGAAGGAGGAAGGGAGGGACTGTCTGACAGAGAATGGGTTTCTCGCTTTAAATTGGTTTTTTGGTCGAGGAAGGTTTTTGAAATCCTCAACCGCATATCGACCGAAATGTCATCAAATTTGACATATTAAAATCCTTCACATCCGCAACTCAACCGCTAGTCAACTGCAAATCAACTTAAAACCCAAGTGTAATCTGGAACGCGTTTAGGTCAAGATACTCGACTCTACCTCAACCCCGACTCGACCAAAAATGCAGAGAGTAGCCTAAAATGGAATTCGATTGAGACACTTGACCTAACATCGACAGCGGCTCGACCGAAAAATGCTACGGAACATCTTGGAATGCAATTTGGTAACGATATTCGACCTAAATTATGCCCTCAACTCGACCGAATGTGTAAAATACAAAATCCGTAACCATTCTTGATGTGCC
>CM039472.1:18136522-18154356 GCA_022433065.1 Begonia loranthoides
ATTCTTCCCTTTATAATTTTTTTCTAAAATATTTCTTCCCCCATTTACATTGCATCAAGCCCCAAATTAATGATTATAGAATATATTTTCTTTTATAAAATATTTGTTCGTAAAATCTTTTACATAATACATGGAGGATTTATCAGGGCTTTACAGGCTTTGGCTGAACGTTTTGGTGGCTCTTTTCATCTAATTTCTCTTCATATTTTGCCATTTGGATAGTTGCCATAATCAGGCATAAGTCGGCATTCATTTTGTCCACTAGTTTGGCCACTTTGGGAAAGTTTTCATATCTCTATTTTCTTTGGTCTTTCTTTCTCTTCAAGGTTTTCTTGTTGGGCTTCTTTCCATAGTAGTAAGTGTGTGGGCCTCCCTTGGTTTTCATGGTTTGGAAGCTCCTCCATTTGGGATATTGATGAGTAACCTTTCAAATGGTTGGTAGGGAAGGTGTTGATGAGACCTTGTGCCTTTTTTTTGTCAATAGATCTTGTAGTCCATCAAGTTCTCTATCTTCCTAATAAGAAGAAAGGGGCAAGCGAAAAAAAAAACTTTATAATAATAATATATTTTCTTCAATATTTACTTTGTAAATTATAATAAATTAGTTTCATAACTTACATAAATTAATTTTAAGTGAAAATGTTAAATTATGCCATGTTACTCAAACGCATGCAATATTATGAGTATGGTACCTGTAATATTCAGGTTAAAGTTTTACATATATTCAACATTCTTTAATTTATTAAGAGCTATAAATTTTGTAATTGTTTTAGGTAACAAATTCTATTTGGTCAACGTATTTGTGTTACTACCTTAACTTTTCTTTTCAGCTATTTCATTTCTAATATCTACAAGCCATGTCTGTATTTTATTTTTATTTCATGTTGTTATATTTGCTTAAAGACTAGCAAAAAACTAAGTATCAGGGTATGACTTTATGAAAATTAGAGTTATTGTCACCATTTTAAGCAATGTTTGATGGTTATTCTAGAGCTTTTGGTAATTTTAATATATTTTAAGTTATGATGCAGATAATAAATTAAACATGTGAAATATAGGCGGAAATTAGTGAATTTTGGAAGTTGAGTAGCAGCTCAAAGAAGTATAAGCTGTGCTTAACAAGAAGAAAAATCAACATTGTGTAGCAGCAATTAAGTCACAATCCAATCACAAAAATAGAGCCCCAGCCATGACTCGGAAGGGTTGAGTCGTGACCCAAGACCATATTTACTTTAAAAAATTATGAAATCATGCACCTTTTGAAAGATTTTTCTAAGATTTTGAAAACCCCAATATAGATTATATAAATACAAAATAATCAAATGAAAGGAGGGACCTTCGGTAGCCTTGAGACATATTTTGGAAAGTGATTGGAGAGGATTTTCAACACCGGACGAGGAGATTGATACATATGTTAGACCATTACGGTGACATCTAGAGATGGATTTTCTTTTCTACTTTTTTCCTCTCTTTAATTTCATAATGTTCAACATATTTTATATTATTTTAAATTCAACCATGTAGACTAACTCGCTCCCTTTTGATGAGAGATGGATCATTTATTTAGAATCTTATTTTGATTGACGAAATATTCTATTAGTTGGATTCATTATTTATTCATGATATTATGTTCTTCATACATTCAATTTGCTGGTCACTCAATGAATGATTTTATATTTAGGGTTTAACACTTGAGAGAGTTAATTTTATATAAGATTTAAACATTATAAAGTAAAACTTTAAGAACTCAAGAGAATGTTAGGAGTTTTGCGAGATCAAATAGGAAACCATGGAATTTAGTGAATGACTAAAAGTGTGACACCTGAGATTTTTACAAATAATTTAATTAGGTAATACGACGATTTAGAACTGGATAGAATAATTATTGATAATTGAAGAATTTTAATGAAGGATTTAAATAGTTGAATTTCTAAATAAGTATTGGAAATTAAGAAAGGAAAATTAAAGGAAAAAAACAGTTAATTGACCACTCCTTCATTACACATTCCATAAACACTTAAATCATCACTCTTCCATAAACCATAACATACAATTCCTATAATAACATCAAATACCACAATTCCAAACAAAACATAGACAATAAAATTTAGGGTATTACAAAAATAACACTTGAAAATGTAAACATAATAATGTGCTAAGTTGCGTCTAGTGAACTATGTCAGAAATTGTCTCGGGAACTGTGAAACCCTTGAATATGCCCTGCGAGCTTCCTCTGCCACCTCTATCGCCTCTGTCTCTAGACCTGCGGCTGCCATATGCAATGGACTCTGGGCCTCCACCTTCATACGTGTGGGAATTATGCCCCAAACCCCCATACTGGCCACATGTCATGTTCAGATGTCTCATGAGCTGCACTGTCCGGCTTGTGGCCTTGTCAACATCCCTAATTCTTTGTTTTCACAGCCTTTCGAGATATCTCTTAAATGGCAGTAGCATAATTGGATCAAGATCCGTCACAAGAGGCCACATGATTTGTCCACTGACCGGGTCGACAAAGTGAGAATACATCGCTATGTATGTTTCTTAGTGATAACACTCATGCACAAAGTCCTTGGGAGATCTCCTCATAAATTGCATACATTAGACTACATGGACACGCGGGATGCACGTCAACTCACACCGGTAATAGTTACAAGTACACCCGTCCAAATTGACATGGTACAATTCATTATCATTGCTCACCTTAAATTGGGAGGCACTTGAAAAAACAAGACTCTAATTCCGACCTGCAAGTTTGTAGTCCGACAAGCAGATTCTTGACCAGCGAACACAAAAGGTCCATTGAGCTAACCATGTTTTCATGTTTTTTTAAAATACTACACATGATGCCCTTCCTTGTAATCTGGAACATACTGACAATCAGTTTGCCTCGGGTCAGTAGGATGCATGCGTTGAAGGACTCACTCAAGTCGTTAAGGTTTTTGTCGCACTTTGTGATGCACTTCCAAGTGCAAGGATGCAAATTCACAACTAAGGCACAATCGGCTAGTGCCAAAACAGAACCTTCAACTTCAAACAGATAAAACTTCTAGTGCAGGCATCCCAATATGCTCAAATATTTAGGACGTCGAGAAATACCAAAGAAGATGATCCAGCTCAAAAATCAGAATAAAAAACATTATGGAACGTAAGTTACACTCTAAATAAGACTCTGCCCTAAAATAGTTTCTGCAAAGACAGTTCCGTTGACCTCTAAAGAACAATGCACAAAGTCACGAGTTTTAATCCAAACTTCACCAAAACTATACTCAGTTGAGCACAATCCATAGAGCTTCAAACCCTTAAAATTACCGAATCAATCTCAAAATGAATAGAACAAAACAAAGACAAACCTACGAGTGGTCCTTGGAATCCCTATGCTCAAAAATCGTTAATTCAGTGGACTCCCATAAAAAAAACTCTCCAACTCGTTTTCTTTCACTCTTCTGGCTCTCCTCTCTCAATAAGCAACTAGAACAAGTTGCTGGGAGAAACACATCATAAAATCTAGCCTACAAGACTGAAGGAACTTGAGGAAGGATGTCTTTCGAAATCAATTCGAGGTTGCCCTATACAAGAATCCGGTTTGGCGCTTTAGGAGAGAACTCCGTAAACAAAAGAAAAGCAGCAGCTTGTGATTGACTAAAAAGTTTATATTAGGGCTGCCTTAAGGAGACTAAGTATCCCTCCAAAGAAGCCCTAACACAAGTATACAAAAATGCCCTTGAGAGAACAAATTTGGGCATGAATGCTCGACTGACATGCTAGTCGAGCATTCGAAATGAAACTAGTTTTAAAATGATCTAAAAATAACCAAACCAGCAAATGATCGAGTATCTCCACAAAACATAAGTTCATTTATCTTGACAAATCATAAAATGAACATAATTTTCACCTAAAAGTTGAACCTAGCTTCGGAGCTTTGGTCTTTAAGTTGGCCGCGGGTAGAGTTGACAATCTGAGGAACTGCTTCATCATTCCAAGTGAGTAGATGGTGTGGCGTCTCTTTGTCTTCATGCTTAGATTCCACTTCAATATCAACTATGTAACACCCAGACTTTTTATATCGAGTTATTATAGAGGACGTGTTCTGAGCGTTAAGTCTAGGGGTATTTTTGGTAACATTTTTCTTGTGCATACGATGAAAGTACAGGATAAGGTAGATAGAATATTACATTTTTCTTGGTTATGTATTATTTTATGACATGTAATTAGGGGGAAAGTGTTACAGGATAGAACTTAGATGAGGAAAAGGGAGAAAGTGTTGGACTATGCACTTGCGGATGACTGCAGACGACTCTGTGGTTGCTGTTCATCGTCAACAAATGTACAGAATGTCATCCCAGCACTTTGAAACGACTCGAGGATGCTGTCTTTGCATCCCAAGGGTCGCCCCAGCCTCTGTTATCATTGTGGAAGAGGATGCGGATGCAGCCAAGTTTTTGCGGATGCCAATAGTCACATTTGAATTGAATTTGTCCAGACTTGGACACTTTCGAACACTACTGTATGGGTGCGGATGAGGTGTCGCCTCATCCAATTTGAATCTATCCATTTTATGGACATATTCGGACGAGTACGGACCCGTCTCGCAGACGCAAAAACACGTTCGAATGTGGTATGCGGACGGTACGGACGGGACAAGGACGTCATTCCTCGTCTGATGCCATGATTTAGCCTTAGGAGTTTTAGCCTTGTGGAAGAATGCAGATGAGACCTATGCATCCACACTAGTCCAAAAGAGCCCAGAACCTATGATTAAAATAGCAATAAAATGATAGAAAATCGTAGGAAATCATAGAATAGCCACAAGTAGAGATAGAGAATGACCCTCCCCCACCCTAGGCGAGGAAAAATCACCCTTCTTATGCCGTAGATGGCCTCCTCCCTGCCCTCCAGCCATGATTTTGTCCCCCTCCATCTAGGTATTAGCCATTTATTCTCTCTCTCTCTCAACCTCATTTAGTCTTCACTTCCTCTTTTCCCTGCATGAGCTCTCCTCCCCTATGAGGTGCCCTTCTTCCTACGTGATTGTGTGAGGGGTGAGTAATGTGTGGTGGTGTGTTAAGTGTGATGGAGTGGTGAGGTGTTAGTTGAACCTTGAGTTTGAGCTGCTGTCCGCTAGAGCTGCTGCTGTGTAAGTTTGGAGCTAGAGATGTAGAGCTATTCATATTAGTTTGTCTTCATCAATGGTAAGACTTTGGTGTGTCTTGGCCATGTGGAGGCCCTACACTACAAGTGTGTGCGTGAGTGGTAGAGTCTGTGTATCTTGTATGCTTGTTTATTGTATGTTTTCTATGCTTGGATACTGCTAGTAGTGATTCGTTGACTGATTGTATGAACTTGCTAATGCTCTTTAGACTTTGGTTACTCTATGATATTTACCTCATTGTTAGTTTTATTGTTGTGTTGTTAGTTTGTTGATTAGCTTTCTGTTAGTATTGTTGTTAGTTGTTGGTTGCTTCATTGATGGCTCTGCTTGTATTAGTATGGTTGCCTTGTAAATATTAATTGGTTATGAATTCACTAATTGAGCATATTTAGATTAACTTAATTAATAAATATGTTAATTAATAGCTTAACTAATTTACTAGTTATGATTAAGTTGTTAAATTTATGTAAAAGCTATTAATTTACTGTTTTGAAATACTTGTTATCGTCATGCACATTTATGCCCATTATTGTTGCTATATGAATTCTCCTTGTATGTTGTATGTACTTTTAAGGTAGTCTTAGCCATCATAACGATAGAAACAATTCGGAACACCGCCACGGGGTGGTCATGTGCCTTGAGTGAGGAAAAGAACTTACTTTTCCTTATCGAGATTACAAGACTATTAACATAATTAGAAACCGTTGGATCATATGTACGAGCTATACCTAATATACGTAATTAAAGGATTGGCTTGGGGCGGACCCATTCCAAGGAATTAAAGAGATGCATTTCGTCTCGCATAAACCCATTTTCTTACTGGGCCTTTAGGCTCACGTCTTATGTAACACCCCGATATTTTTAGGTTAAATAATTATCGGGGTATCACCAAGGGCATTCGAAATGTTAAGACTAAGAGTGATCCGTTACATTTTTCCTTATATGTCACGTAATCGAAGTGTTGGAGTTATGAGGATATTACATCGCGTATCTATACATGTCACATTGTGACCTGTATTTATGGGGGAAATGTTGTGGGGTAAGAGTTAAGTGTGAAGAGATAGAGAAAAGTAGGGATTATAGAGTTTTGGACGCATGCGGATGAAGGAGTGTCGTCCGCAAGTGCTTTGCCACGCCAGTATTTAGGTTTAGGACAACTAAGGATGCAGCTTCGCATCCTGAATTCGCTATATAGTGGACTTTCAGTCGAAGTCCATGACGATGCGGACGATGAATGTTGCGTCTGCATCGAATCTGTACACCTCGGGACACATTCGGATGAGGGTGCCGGCGAGGACAGGATGCGTCCGCATCGAATCTGTCCTAGTCTGGAGACTTTTGGACAATTCATGCGGACGAAGGCGGACTCCAAATGGCGTCTGAATGTCAATTTAGACGGTACGGATGAGAATGGGGATGCCATTTCTCGTCCGAGGACACAATTTGGCCTAAGATATTTGGTCTTGTGGACGAATGCAGACGATACCAATACGTCCGCACTCGTCCGAATCATCACAAAACTACGATTCTAGAGATTTAAATTAGAATGAAAATGACGTTTTGCCAATATGAGGACGCGACCCCAATAGGAAATCCGGTTCTAGAGCACGCGTGCCGAAATCCTGCCCTCCAGCCAGGATTTGTCCTCCTCTAGGTATGGATTGCTTCCCCCCCCCCCCCCCCCCTCGTACATAAGCTATCTTCTTCTCCCATTTGAGCGTTCATCTTTCCAACGAGAAGTTCAGAGAAGGGGAGAGTGAGAGAGAGTTGCGAGGGAGAGACTCTGTGAGATAAATGTCCTATAAGTTGATAGTTGTGTAGTGTGAGAAGTATTGTTGAGTGTAGCTGAACATGTGAGCTCCAGCTGCTGTGAAGAACTATCATGAGGAATAGCAGTTGTCCCTACTTTAGTTCTTCAAATTGGTAAGGAAATAGGGTAGTGTCTTGGCCATTTGGATGCCCCACACCGCAAGTGTGTGTCTAAGTTTTGTGTTAGTGTTCTTTAGGGATTTGATACTTTGTAAACGATATTTCCCTGCTCTGTTATTATAACCTCTTGTAGTTGTATTTCTTTCATCTGTCTGCCTTACTGTTAGTTGTATTTAATCAATTTATATTGTCATAAATGTTAAGGTTCAAAAATGAATAAATGTGGAAAAATAGGGATTATGTGAAGTCTGAGAATGAGTTGAAGAGTCCTATTATAGATGATTTCCTATTATATGTCCTGGATGTGTCCTGGAATTTCTAGTTAAGTTTCTAGTTAAGTGTTGTGATACCTTTCCTTCATTGTTGGTGTGCTCCGTTTCATTTTTGTTTTAAGTGATACAAATGCGTAGTAAGGAGGAAAAATGATGAATGTTAGCGTTAAAAGGGATGATGAATGTTCAAAGGAATGAAAAGATAAATGTTTGTTGTTGTGTCTGTTACTTCCTCGGTGTAGCTCGTAATTTCCATTGCTAGATAAATCGCTCTGTGGTTACTTTCCCTGCTGTAATTCATGCTTCTTTACTGTATGGTGAAAGAGAGATGGTGAACGATAGGAAAAGTATACATGACTTGTTAGTTTCCTTTAATCATTGTTCTGCTATTAAGTTAATTGGTCTCTGTTAGTTGAGCATGTCTAGTTGTCAATTGGCTTGAGTAGTTAGGTTAATTAAGTTTGACTATTTAATTACTAATCAAATTATGTAAACTACTTAGTCTGCATGTATAACTTTTTGATCATGTAAATTGACTAATAATTTATTAGGTTAATAAATTGTACTTCCTTCGAGTATGTTTCATATACATGTCATGTTAATTGGTGATTTAATTAATAGTGAACACTTGAATATGTATATCACTTAATACGCATGACTAATTGATTTAATTAAGCATGTTTACTTGATGTGCTAAGTATCTAAAAGGGGGCAAGAATGTTAACTTAGCTAGGTTCAGCAAGTTAATTAATATTGTGTTAGTAATCGACAATTGACATAATTAGACCTTGAGAATGTTAATGAACTAGCATAATTAATTAAAGTCGTTGATGAGCATGCTAATGAACTAGTGTAAGTATTTTATGTGTAAGATAACTAGTAATTGATAGTAATTGATTTGTCTCGAGCATGGTAACTAACATTTATTAATTGTATTCAAGTATGTGTAATCAATGACTAAACCATGAGCATATTAACTAATTTGTTGAGCATGTAATTAATTAGCATAATAACTAGACTATTAAATATAGCATGTTTGACTAATTAAAATAAAAATATGCTTAACCAACTAGAATAAAGACTTTCAATTTAAAAGCATGTTTCCATTATTCGTTGTCTAAGCATGTTTCCGTTAATTGTTGTTTAAGCATGTTTCCATGTTTAGTTGAACTTTAGTTTAACAAGCATGTTTAGTTAATTGCAATTCATCGCATGTTTCTTGATCGTCTCTTTACTGTTCATATACTTTCAATTACTGTTACTTATTATATTTGTAATTTGAATTACAGTCGCTATCAATTACCTTCGTTTATGTGTACTTTAATGAAAGTTATATTGTGAGGCATCATGCATCATGATAGGTTGAGAATGTATGGTCATGCATCATGTTAATAGAAAGCAAGTAGGGGGTACCCCCTCGGGGTGGTACCCACATGCATGAGTGAGGAAAGACACTAAGAAAAAAAATGTTTGGGATGGGCAGGATATGCCATCACCAAAGAAACCCTGCCAGAAGGCGGGATACGCCGGAAGGGGAGGAACTTTGAAGGCGGGATACGTCGGAAAGGGGACAGAAAAGGGAGTTGGAGGGCGGATGGGTAGGGGAACTAGTCGATGACTAGGCGAATGCCCCTACCTTGACGAGAACGGGGACCTAGTTGTAAGTAAAGGGTTAAGTCCAGCCAACTATTCAAACCCCTAAGACCACTCCAATCTCCAGCTCAATGTACGAGTAAAGAATAAACGAAAGAACAAATGTAATGAAATGATTGGTTTGGGTGGCCCCCACTCCAAATGAACTAAAGAGAGTCATAAGCATAATTGCATTAAACCCTTTTCTTTACTGAGCCATTAGGCTCACGTATTACTTGTGGTGTATGTATAACAACGAACAGATAATAAGTAGATGATGAACACATAATGAAGTAGGGATGGATGTTTTCGCACGTACGAGACTCGGGGCTGGCTAGGCAAAGAGAAAGATGAGTAAACGAGTATAAACAAATGATGTTTAATTGCCTGTTTCATTTGTTAAAAGTAGTGTTTCAATTGTTTAGTATTTCCTTCTTGAATGATTTATTTACGCTTCCGCCATGATTTACAAGGGTTTATTTTATAACGCTTCTGCACATTTTATTAATTGGTTTTCCTAACAAGTTTAAAGAAAGAGTCAATAGCGATCAAGTTAGAAGCACTATGATACGTTTTGTTTTAAAAAGAAATTTCAAATTTTATGCATTTTAACGGATTTACGAAAAATCGAGTCGTTACATCTTACTTGTGGTGTCGATACATGTACGCACAGAGTCCTCAAGCAATGAAGAAGCAGTTGATAAGGGATTTGCACGCGCAAAGGTTGTGGTTGGCCAGGCTACGAGAAGTAAAAGATAATTGGGTTGTAATTTAATTAAATTAAGACTTTCAAAAATTGTAATTAAATGATTAGTTTATTTTGTTAAAATATTTATGCTTCCATAATGGTTTACTTCTGTAATATTTTAATTGTTCCTAACATCCCGGTTTGCACTATGATATTCCTTAAAAAAGGTTTTTTGACAAAAGCTTTAAATTTATCGTATTTCAAAGGATTTACGAAAATTTGGGTCGTTACAATTGGTATCAGAGCAGTGGTTTTAAAAACGATTTTGTAAACTGCTCTTATATCGTTTTAAAACTAAGTCACTCGCTTGTTTTTAAACCAATTGTATGTAAAGATACAATTGGTATCAGAGCAAAGGTTTTAAAAAGGATTTTTGTAAACTGCTCTGATAATCATTTTTAAAACTAAATCTCTCGCTTGTTTTAAAACTATTTTTGTAAAAGTCGAATTGGTAATGTAGCATGCCTACCAGCACAAGCATCGATGAGGAAATCTTTCATCGACTGTAAGTACTTTAATTAAATCGCTTTGTACTTTAATTGAATTGTACTTTCATTTAATTGCTTTACTTGTTTTCCGTAGTTGCGCATATTTATTTTTTATAATGGCATTAGAGTTAAGGATGATTTAGTGGGATGATGGTAAGGGTTGAGAATACTAGAATTGTTTTGGATGTTTTATACAGGATGTTTAGCTTTGGGGGTGTCTAAAAACAAGGGAGACTCTGCCCAAATTTTTAGAAATAGGAACGGGGTAATAAGTTGAAGGGACATACAGTCAAATAGTTAAACGAAGTTAGATAGTTAAGCGAGGGCATTTAGGTTGAGTATGCACAAGTTGGTCACAAACGACGAACGAATAACGAGCAAGGAGAGTGAAGACAACGAATTAATAAATGATAAAAAGTGAACTAAGGAAGTAAAAAGTTAATTAAGAAAATGGCAATGATATGATGTGAGGCCGTTAAGTCCTTTTTGGACACGATTGCTAGCGAGCTTTTGGACTATGCCATCGTCGCTAGCAAGCTTTCGGACTATGCCATTGCTACTCATATCTGTTGGAATGTCTCTGGATTATGCCTGGACAGTCCCTGGACTATGCCGGGACAAAATGACCAATGATTAGCAGTCTTTCAGACTTTACCATTGCTACTATATTGCAGGCAAATGATGAAAAGAACAGCCAATGGTTAGCACGCTTTTGGACTATGCCATTGTTGCTATACCGGAGGAAACGAATGGAAAAACCTAAATACACTAGCAAATTAAAGCATAAAAGATAAAAAGTATAAGAAAAATGAGAATAAAATAAGGATATAACGGGTAGATAAAGGGTAGATGTAATAGTAAGAGCTGGGATTAAGTGTTGTAGCCTAGGGAACAAGTCAAATTTTTCAACAAACAAGCACATAAACTGAACTAGAAATGGGGATCGAAACAAAACCTCAAATAACAGAAACTGATACGAAAATGGTATAAGCACAAAAATCGAAACAAAAGTGAAGTTTCAAAAAGTGGGAATGGAAACGAAAACAGATACAGAAACACGTATGATCACAGGATCCGAAACGAAACCGAGGTAGAATCGTAAACAAAAACATAACCTGAAACGGAGATGAAAACAGGAACAAAAATGAAGTTTCTAGAAATAAACTTCTAGTAACGGAAATGGGAACGAAAACTGGTATACACATACAAACTGGGAAGCACAAACGAACTAGAAACCTAAGAGTAGTAAATGGGTTAGTAGGTGTATCAGAGTAGCACAGCGGAAGTGTGGAAGAGTGAGTTCAATAGTTGGATCAACTTTGGTGCAAAGAGATGCGTTTAGACGTTGTCAAGTCGATCCATTAGTTATATCTAGGTAACCGTTAGTCCAAGAGGGGTTAAAGTTGAAGACTAGAGTCGACTAGGACACCAAACTAGGTAGCTAACGAAGGGTTTGGATGGGTAGTTAATGGTTATTAAGGGGGAAAATTTTGAGGACAAAATTTTTATAAGGAGGGGAGTATGTAACACCCCGACTTTTTATATCGGGGTATTATAGAGGACGTGTTGTGAGCGTTAAGTCTAGGGGTATTTTTGGTAATAGTTTTTTTTGTGCATGCGGTGAAAGTATAGGATAGGGTAGATAGAATATCACATTTCACATGGTTACGTGTTCTTTTATGACATGTAATTAGAGGAAAAGTGTTACAGGATAGAAGTTAGTTGAGAAAAAGTAAGAAAGTGCTGGACTATGCACTTGTGGACGACTCCGCGGATGATGTTCCTCCTCCGTAAATGTATAGAATGTCCTCCAGCACTTTGGGACGACTCGAGGATGCTATCTTCGCATCCCAAGGGTCACACTTTCCTCTGTTGTTGTTGCAGATGAGGCTACAGATGCAGCAAAGTTTATGCGGACGCCAATAGTCACGTCTGAATTGAATTTGTCCAGACCTGGACACTTTCAGAAGCTACCAAATGAGGTCTGGCCTAGTCTGATTTGAATCTGTCCATTTTATGGACATATTTGGACGAGTGTGGACACCAAAACGCGTCCAAATGTGGTATGTGAACGGTACGGAAGGGATGGGGACGCCGTTTCTTGTCCAAAGACTCAATTTAGCCTTAGGAGTTTAAGCCTTATGGACGAGCATGGAATGAGACCAAAACCTACAAGAGACGAAAAATGGCCCTCCCTATGTCGTAGTTGGCCTCCTCCCTGCCCTCCAGCCATGATTTTGTCCCCCTCCATCCTGGTATTAGCCATTTCCTCTCCCTCTCTGCCTCATTCAGTCTTCACTTTTTCTTTTCTCTGCATGAGCTCTCCTCTCCTATGAGTTGCCCTTCTACCTACAAGAGTGTGTGAGGGGTGAGTAATGTGTCGTGGTGTGTTAAGTGTGATGGAGTGGTGAGGTGTGAGCTGAACCCTGAGCTGGAGCTACTGTCCACTAGAGCTGCTGCCGTCTGAGCTGGTAGCTAGAGTTCGAGACCTATCCCTCTTGGTGTGTATTCTTCAATGGTAAGAATTGGGTTTGTCTTGGCCAGGTGGAGGCCCTACACCGCAAGTGTGTGCGTGAATGGTGGAGTCTGTGTGTCTTATATGCTAGTTTGTTGTATGTTTTCTATGCTTGGATACTGCTAATAGTGATTCCTTGACTGATTATATGGACTTGCTAATGCTCTGTAGACTTTGGTTACTCTGTGATATTTACCTCATTGTTAGTTTTATTGTTGTGTTATTAGTTTATTGATTAGCTTTCTGTTAGTATTGTTGTTAGTTGTTGGTTGCTTCGTTGATGGCTCTACTTGTATTAGTATTGTTGTCTTGTAAATATTATTGATTATGAATTGACTAATTGAGCTTGTTTAGATTAACTTAATTAATAAATATGTTAATTAATAGTTTAACTAATTTACTAATTATGATTAAGTTGTTAAATTTATGTAAAAGTTGTTAATTTACTGTTTTGAAGCACTTGTTATCGTCGTGCACGTTTATGTTCGTTATGGTTGCTGTATGAATTCTCCTTGTATGTTGTACATACGTTTAAGGTAGTCTTATGCATCATAACGATAGAAACAATTAGGAACACCGCCACGGATTTGTCACGTGCCTTGAGTGAGGAAAAGAACTTACTTTCCCTTATTGGGAATACAAGACCATTAACATAATTAGAAACCGTAGGATTCCCCAAACTCCACGCTCTATTTATGAGCTATGCCTAACATATGTAATTAAAATATTGGCTTGGTGCGGACACATTCTAGTGAATTAAAGAGAGGCATATCATCTCGCATAAACTCATTTTCTTACTGGGCCTTTAGGCTCACGTCTTACTTGTGGTGTAGGTACATGTACGCGCGGAGTCCTCGAGCAATGAAGAAGCAGTTGATGAGGGATTTGAACACGCAAATCTTGTGGTTGGCCTGGCTATGAGAAGTAAAAGATAATTGGGTTGCAATTTAATTAAATTAAGTATTTCCAAAACTGTAATTAAATGGTTAGTTTATTTTGTTAAAATAATTACGCTTCCACAATGTTTTACTTCCGTAATGTTTTAAGTGTTTCTAACGGCTCGGCTTGCACTCTGATATTCCTTAAAAAGGGTTTTTCAAAAAAAGCTTTAAATTTCTTGCATTTCAAAGGATTTACAGAAATTCGAGTTGTTACAATCTAGTATAGTGTTTCCTGCAAAATAGAAACTAGTTAGATAAGCAATGAGCCTTTTGGCTAGCGCTCGGGTGATAGGACCTCATGGTACATCACTTTGGGATGAAGCTGAAGGCATGTTTGGCCCAGAATCTTTCATCTATTCCATGTAGATATGCATGGACTACCAAGTCAAGTAAAAATAGTTTCGCCATCTCTTTCTTAAGTTGCGCTAATGTTGTTGCTCTAGAAGCACCTCACATTGCATCTTTGAACAACTTGCCTTTAAATTATTTTTGAAATTTTTCATACAGGTATAGGATGCCAAAACGATGCTCTACTTGCCTTGCAAAGTCTGTGACAGCTAGCATTAGTCCCTACAAAAATTTATAGTATGAGTCAAACAATTATACACTATGCATAACATAAACATAGATGGCAAAAGCAATCTAGCATACGTTTTTTTGTTCAGAAATGATTATCCACTCATTGCCAAATGAGGTGTTTACATCCTCATGCAATAATTCCAAAATCCTGATCCAAGAATCCTAACATTTGGCTTCAACCCCTGACAGTAGTGAGTAGGTGGCCCGAAATCGCTCCCTCCAAGTGGCAACCATCAAAACAAATAACCGGTCAACCACAGTTCAATAGGCCCATCGTACATGCACCAAACATATGTACATTCTTTTAAATGTACTCATCTCTAGCTGAACACGTAGAGAGCTTCAAGGATTAGTGTAACATCCCGTAAATTAATTTTTATTTTAAAATGGTTATTAATTTTTCGCTTTTTCTTCACAAAAACACAACTCAATGCAAAACGATTTTCAAATTACTAGTAATGTACCAAAAGTCTTCAAACAGTCCTTTTTACATTTTGAAAAGTTTCCAAAAGTCTTCAAACAGTCCTTTTTACATTTTCAAAAGTTTATAACTTAACCTAACCTACTAATATTTCAGCAAAATATCCATAGATCCATTATATCACATGTCCCATACCAAAATACCCACTTCTAGTTGGGAAAACACTATGGTCTCATATGATCCATAACATATCATCAAAACACATATGTGGTGCACCATAACCAACAGGTCAATATCGCTGATAATCCAAAACGTTGTCCTAGAAGACCGCCTCCATATCATTACTGTCATTCAATACATTACCTACATCATGGGGGAAAACAATGAGTCTCACGCTCATCAATAATTAGAATGAATGTAATGTAATGCAATGCATGACCATACGATGCAATTTAAATCAAGAGTGTACACATGAGAAACATCGTGGGACCATAAGAAACCCGCTCAATTTCAAACGAAATATACAAATATATCTAGGGTTTCCCAGGCCATATACACTCCTTTGTTACAAGAATGTTGGGGATTTCAGAACAGGAAGCAATGAACCCTAGTATCCCATGTCGCTAAGCTATTTATCTCTAATCCATCCAATATGGTTCTATATGACAATGAGACGCCATTAACTTCCCGAACCCCCACACGCCTATTTACATAGATTATTATGTCATGCAAAGTGAAACAATTTCATAAATCCTAATATAATGCATGTCAAACACAGAAAATGAAGGAAAGAAACAATATGCAATTTACAATATCTTCAAATTAACCTACACATACTGTGAATAAGAAAGAATACACACTTGCATAGAAAGGAACACGTACTAAAGAGAATTAGAATTCACAATTATAAATTTTGTCTTTATACTGTTAGTGAAGAACAACTATAATATCCAGTTCCAAATACTTCTATTTCGTTCATTCCAAGGCATTTAAGCATAATTGAAACACTCGCAACATAATTTCTCATATTCTCCACCTTTCTCTTTCAAAACCAATTATTGAAACGTTCCCAATCTCCAACATACTTTCACATATTCTTCAGCTTTATTACAGTTCATGACATATATCATAAAATGTATTTCAAAACAAATTACTAGCAATAGCTTGCTTATAGTTTCTGCACTATCACCAAATGAACTGCTCAACTTGTTATAAAACTCAACTTGTTATAATCCAATTGACAATAATGTAATAGAGTAGAATTTCTAACAATAGTATTCAAATTCAATAAACTAAACAGTTTCAATATTGATCAATATTCACAACAGTCACAAGCAATAAAACCCCATGATGTAGGCCTCCTTTGGCCAAACATCATTTTAATTCTTACCTTCTTTGAGTTGTACAGAAATCTCTCGTAGAGAAAAGAAGAAGATCCAATTCTATCTTCTTTCTACACCACACTACCCATAATACAAAATTTTCCAACATTAACTTATATACCTACCCAAAACAAAATCAACTAATACACCAACTTACCTCTTCTTGTCTCCTACGTGCTCAGTGATTCCTCCACGCAATATTGCCAATATGCAGAGGACGTTTACATAGAGGCAAAACAAGAAAGTACTACATATATAGAAAAAGGGGAGTTTCTACGTGGACTTACCTCTCATACTCAAGAGAAGGTGTCCATTGAGCTAAGACCACCTTGAATCTCCTTTTCTACCGCCTAATCGTGTCCTCTCAATAAAATTGGGAAAAATTACAAGTAGAGGGAGAGACACACACACGATTAAAATGGGTTTCTCTGACAATTTTAACTTTCGGATGCGGTTAGTCGTCTGCATGATTCGTCCGCATCGTCCGAATGTTCCCAAAAAATATTACAGATTCATTTCGGACGCCAATTTTTTGCGTCTGCAATCATCCGCATCGTCCGAATTGTCCCAGAATTAGGACAGATTCATTCGAACGACCCTGTCACCGTCCGCATCATCCACACTTTGACAGTTAAGCGTCCGCACCTTGGCAGATCAGAGTTTAGGACGCTAAATGTCATCTCTAGGTGGCCTAAACTCCCAAATTTTGCATTTTTCTTTAACTTTTTACAATGTACTTGCCATATAACAATTAAATCCCATTACAACGTAATATGGTATTTTTGTATTTTTAGAACATTACTATTAGACCTCTAAATCTCCTCGGAATATGCCCGTATGAGCTTGTATTGCACATTGTAATCTCGGTCATTCATTTTTTTGCCACATTTCTTGCCCTTCTAACAATGCTAGGTGTAATGTTGACATTAAAATCCTTCCTGAATGTCTCAATTGTAACAACCCAGAATTGTAATCATTTTAAAAGTATGCCGAACTTACGAAGACAAGGTTTGAAGTAAAATTTTTCATTTAAAATCTTTTCTTAAGGAATATCAAAGTGCCAAAATCCAATCGTTACCATCCCTTTTAACACGGTCAATTAAATTGAAGGAAAACTATGCGTAATAAATTTAGCGGAAACGAAATTTAAAAACATCACTTAAAAAATTAATTTAAAATCCCAAGTTTGAGTTTCAAAGAGAAATCTACATAATATTCCGAATAAGTTCTCAATAAGGGTAAAAGGGGTAATTAACGTTAATAAAAAAAACAACTCGATGTTAGCCCTTACAAAATTATTCTTCCCTTTCTTACTTGACGCCGTACTACTACTCAACTTGCGTCTCCTCCGAATACGCCATAGGCTCCCCAAGTATGGCCTCCTCTGCTGCTCTTGGTACAACCATCTCAGTACCCACTCCACAAGTACTGATGTGAGCTTTCGCCCAGTTAGGAAATGGGGTCGTACAAATGTTTATGACTTTCTTTAGTTTATCTTGGAATGGGGGCCACCCAAACCAATCTTTTCTTACATATTTGTTAATTACTTGTACATTGAGTTGGAGATTGGAAGAATCTGTGGTGAGAGAATAAATCTTTGTCGGCTTGAGCCACCAAGGGTAAGCAATCTCGCAATATCGACAAGGGAAAGGTAACGTCTCTGTCTAATTTTTGTCTACCAGACTGATCCTTACATACCCCCCCCCCCCCAATCCCTCAACTCCCTTCATTCTTCTTCTTTTCCTCACTTAGGACATGTGCGTACCACCCCAAGG
>CM039472.1:18154756-18253223 GCA_022433065.1 Begonia loranthoides
CCCGCAGTTGTTTCTATTAACGTGAATGCATGAGAACACGTCGAAGGTAAATGACAACACTTTAAAGAAATAACAATTGATAATAGAGCGTACTAATAGAACATGCTTTTACACAAATGAAACAGCAAGAAAGTAGCATTAATTAAGACAATGGAACATGCTTCTAAAAATATCAGCAAATTATTGAAGTAAGGCAGCAAAACGTGCTTCTTAATAACTAGAAGCAGCAGTGAAATAATATAGGATAAGAACAACGGAACATGCTTCTAAAAATCTAAAAACAGCAGCGAATTATTGATGCAAGGCAGCAAAACATGCTTCTTAATAACTAGAATCAGTAGCGAAATAATATAGGATATGAACAACAAAATTTTTATGACAAAATGGGCATTAGGACATGCTTCTAAATCAATTATAACAGCAGCGGGAGGTAACAGAACAAAGCAGCAAAGACATACTTCTAAATTAATAATAGTAGCGAGCTCATCGAATTAAGATGGCAAATCATTCTCTTCAACAATGAAATAATGATAAATGAACAATGGACACGTGCTTTTTAAACCTAAAGAAAATAGCAGTGAACAATGTCGAATCTAAGACAGAAAAACATGCTTATTATCGACTATAACAGTAGCAATAACATTAGAATAGAGCATTAGAACAGGGTAGTGAAAATACTTGAACAGGATAGCGAAATCGTGAAGTTTAAATGACTACTAGCACTGCAGGAAGTAAACACTAATCATACTTTGTCTAAGCTGCTTTTAATCAACTATACATACGTCTAAACACGTTCTTAATCGACTATGCAGCAGAAGAATTACGAACATATAAGCATATTTTTAATCGACTAAGTAACAGAAAAATAAATACAAACATCTAACGTGCTTTTTAATTGACTACGTAAAAGAACTAAACATGCTTTTAATGACTAAAACAAAACAGCGAAAAATATGCACAACTAAACATGTTTTTAATCGATTACAACAGTAGCACATTAGAACGTCTAAGCATGCTTTCAATCTACTATAATAATAGCAAATTAGAACGTCTAATCATGTGTTAAATCAACAAGTGAAACATGGGTGAGGCACGACTATATAACTCCAGATCATGCTTTTTGATAGCTGAAAACAGCGATTAATATCGAAACAAAACAGCAAAAGATACGTTTCAAAATGACTGAATAGAAACAGCAGTACATGGATACCAAACATGCTTACATTTGGCTAATACAACAGTGAATAATAGATCCAAACAAACAACGGATCATGCATCGATAATGACAATAATAGCAATGTAATATCTTAAATCTGCAGAAATAAACATGCTTCCTGAATGATATCCAAGGTGGTAAGAATTAATGAAAACAAATGATGAAATCATGCTTGTTTAAAGTCTATAATCAGTAGCAAAATATTGGAACGGAGCAGCAACAAAGTATATGAACATTATAACATGCAATGTAATGGAAACAACAAGGAAATAGCACAAAATAATAGTTAGAAATGCTAACTTTTAGTTCAGTTTGTTTCTGCATAACGGTTGCTAGGCATCATTAGTGTCTCGTAACCTCTTCTACTAAGCTTGATAGTTTACCTATGCACAAAAAAATACAACTACAGAAAAACTTAACCTCCATAACACAAAACCATGTAACAATTACTTATGAGAATAAAGAAGCATTTAAGGACAACAAAAGGGCAACAAGCTATCTAATGTAAAACCAACTAAAGGTCTACAGCAGAACAAAGCATTCATGAGATAAGAGAGGTAAATATTCTTATGAGAACAAGGGATAATCACAATCAAAACACACACACGATTACTTGGGTGTAGGGCCTCCAAATGGCCACCGCCTACCCATTCCTTACCCGACTGTTGAAGACTCAACACTCAACTGCAGCAGCTCCCATCCTATCTCCACGTAGGAACACCCCAGCCCCTCTAGGAAGAACAGAAAATGAAGAAAAAGGAGATGAAGGCTGAAGAAATACAGCTACCCTGGGAGACCATTCGTACCGTGGCAGGGGAGGTGCAGGTGACACTCTCTGCAGTCGTGATCATGGGAGCGAGAGACGTCGGGCAGTTTTCTGATTAGGCATGCGTCGTTTTTTGTTCTGATTTAAATTTATTTTGTTGCTGGGCTGTGATGATTCAGACGAGTGTGGATGACTTGGTATCATCCACATTTGTCCACAAGATTAGATCCCTTAGGCCAAAATGTGGCCTCATATGAGAAGCGGCGTCCCCTTCCCTTGTCCATACCATCGCAATCAGTGTTCAGACGCCAGTCGACGTTCGTGCGTGTCGTCCGTATGTGTTCTAAATCGAACAGAGTCGATGTGGACGAAGCCCTACCTCGTCCGTAGTCATCTGAGGTGTCGTCCGAAAGAGCCCTAAAATCGGACATAACCAAAATAGACGGGCCTCAACTCGTTCGTAGTCATCCCGACTTGTCCGAAAGGCCCTAGACTTGGACAGATTCAATGCGGATGCATCCTGCCATCGTCCACATCATTTGCGCCATCGTCCGCAACTCCTCGACAAAGCGAGTTTAGGACGCCGAATCGCGTCCCAAGTCATCCCAAGGTTTGGGCGACCTTCCATGTGTGTTGCGGACGACACTTCACATCCGTAACGTCGTGCACATGCGTCCGAATTGACTAGAAGTACATTTCCTTCACATTTTCGCTTTAGTTTTTGTCCGAATTTGATTCCCACAAAATTACAAGTCACAACTTAACGTGCATAGTGTAATACACCAAAAATATATTCCTTGTTGACGATGTATTAAATCTGGATAAGTTTAATAAGTGAATAGTGCATCGTATTATGCGATGGTACATG
Organism: Begonia loranthoides; assembly: GCA_022433065.1. Classification (NCBI taxonomy): domain Eukaryota; kingdom Viridiplantae; phylum Streptophyta; class Magnoliopsida; order Cucurbitales; family Begoniaceae; genus Begonia; species Begonia loranthoides. The sequence goes on from CM039472.1 coordinate 18,157,607, forward strand.
TTGGGTTGTGCTTCAAAGTATAAAGTTAACATTAAATAAATAATCTACGTATGAAATACTTAAGAAAAATAGGCACTGTGGAGTTTCAGACGACGCATCTGGATGCCGTGCGAACGTAAATTGGAGTCCGCGGAACTGTTGTGTTGCACCCCTGTACTTTGGGACGACAAGGACACAAGGATCTGGCGTCCTGGAGTCATGCGAATGCCTATGCAGACACTGCAGGCAAAGAGGCTCGCGTTCGCATCCGATTTGAATATGTAGTAATTCCTGGACAAATCAGACGACTTGTGGACGAAGCGAACGAGGATGGATCGCGTCCAATTTGACTTTGGACAACTTTTGGACACATTCGGACGCTACGTGCGGACGAGAAATCTCGTCCAATTGTCACCTGCGGACGGGATGGACGAAGGTTGTGGATGCATTTTCTTATCAAAAATCAAGTTTCGGACGGATGCGGACGATGCTGTGGACGACTTGACTCATCCGAATTATCGATAAAATCAAAGAAACCCATTTATATTGCACTTTCTCTCTTCCGATTTCTTACTGTATTCGACAAAGCATCTATCCCCAGCCCGTGCAACCCATCCTCCTCCCTTCTAGTAGGTGTGAAAGCTTTCCACGTGGCCCCCTTCTCTAGAAACTGATCCCTGCAACTGCTAGACTCTCTCTCTCTCTCTCTCTCTCTTTTCCGTTTCATCTATAAGAGGTAAGACTCCTCCTCTGTATTCTATTTTACAACCGTAAGTGAGGTGTTTGACAGAGTGCCCTGTGTGTGTGTGGAGGAATTGATGAGTTAAAATGAGTGCAATGTGATAATTGGGGGTTGCTCCGAAGAGTTTGCTGTGGAGTCTGTCCACCGTAAAGGTAAGAAGTGGTTTTAATTTAATGGATTAACCTTCAATAATTAGGATGAATTGATTATGAGTATTGGAATTTATTTTAGTGTTGTACCGTAAAGGAACTTTTGAAGGATTGAAAGACAATAGGGATACATTGGCTGCTGTGTGTTAATTTTGGCTCCTATTCCATTTTGTTGAGCTGCTGGGAAATTTGAGGTAAGAATTGGAATTGTTGTTGGCCAGATGCCCTACATTATGGGTTTTGTCTATGAAATTGTTGATTTGGAACTGTCAATTTCTGGTTTTATTGTTAACGGTGAAAAGCATGGATAATAGAAAATGATAATTATTTTGTGAATCATGAAAATCTGGACTTACTAAGTTGTTTGGGAATATGAACTATCAACCACTTGATGCCATTAAGTGTTATTGTTTGTTTCTGTCATATGAAATATGATAAGTTAAACTCATGAAGTATGAAATTTAGAGTTGGTGAGTCTTCTGGAATTTTTGATTGTTTAATGTTGTGATAATGCTGTTAAGTGTAAATAGTAAGGTATGTGAATATTGTAAAGCATGAAACAACACATGAAAGCTGGAAGACTTAGTAGTGTGAACTGTCTATTCGTGTTTGGTATGATTGATCATGGACATGCTTAACAGTTTCAATCCTTGGGTTACATCAAGGAGCCTGCATATGATTGTTGAAGTTGAATCTAAAACTGTTCTTCCTTTGCTCACGACTATCAACTAATGACTCAAAAAAAAATTATACAGCTCGTATCTCATGCACTAGTGAAACACTTATAGGCGAAACACTTATGTGCAAATCTCATTTATTTTGTGAATAACAATATTGATAATATAACACTTCTAAGTTGAATGACGATTGTAGATTTAGTTATGGTTGTTGTGTTTCCTTTTTGGTGCGAACATATTGTGAATTATTGTGGCATTCATGCATCATCCTAATATTTATGAAAACTGTTACATGTCGTGTGTCATCGTAGTATACGTAAATAGGCGTGTGGGGGTTCGGGTGAATTGTGACTACCAATAGGTAGATTCCTCCCACGTAAGGAGTGGTAGGTATAGAAGTTAGCTAGGTGGATTCTAGGGTTCACAATTACCCCGTTCTGAAACCGCCAACGTCTTCAACAAAAGTGAGGATACCTGCTTGTGGAAACACTCCAAATGGATATATCTCCTCTTCGGAGTGACTGGTTAGGCCACAAGACTCTAGGGAGTATTCCACCTTAACTTCGAAAAGAGATTCGGTTCTCTTCTGTAATGCATTGTGTGGACATGCATCATTTGCATTGCATTTAAATTTTGATTCTTGCTGGGCATTAGGCTCATCGTTTTCTCCGCAATGTAGGTGATTATTTTGATGATGACGATCCAGTTGTGGAGGAGGCGTTTCAGGATGACCCCTCCTGTTATCAGCCGATTTGACCTGCTGGGTGTGGCTCCTATGGATGAGAGATGATAGTATTTTGAGAGAAGGGTATTTTGGTAAATTAACATTATTCGTATTTTGAAAGTATGAACATTTGTAGTATGGGACTTTCGAGCTTTTGTAAAAATATTTAAGCTATGTTTTGGAAATTTATAATTATCTATTCCGCATTTCTTACTCAGAATTTCGAATGTTCAATAAATTCAGCAAAAACGTTTATATGATGTATTTTTCAATAAGGAAAATGGTTTAAAATTAAATGGGTGTTACACATAGGGGCGAAACGTATTACATACATGTCATCGCCAAAACTGATTACATCGTTTAACGGAAAGATTTAGGATCGGGTTGTTACATCAATTATGGAAGGAAGGTCTCAGTTGGCTTGACTTTTAAATCTATCCAAGTAATGTGTTGCGACCCATTTAGCAGAGGCATGGTGGCTTTCCGTCTTTCTTGAGCAAGTGTGAATGTGGTTATAGCTTTTTATTTGAAATGTCATTTCACCTTGCATTTTTTAGGTGTGCATCTGCCACGTGCATCCACAACGTGCATCCTTCTTAGTAGAGAGCCCTCGACGAATGAGATTCATTGTAAGTGAATTTTATCCTGCACCCATTCTTCAACACATGATCGATGATTTCTTCTCTAATTTTATTCAATGAACTATACTTCTTGCAAGGACTCATACCAGCAAACATGCATTCTACTTGTTGTGGTCATAAAGGGCTACTCTCGGCCATGCCCATGTCTAGATTTGCATAATGAACAGAGCTCCTCCTCTTCTAGAGTTGTCTAGATGGAATGCACCACTATAGCAGCTTCGTCTCCAATTGCATGTACATCATGTCCCAAAATATGGGACATGGGCTCCACTTCAAATGGGAAGTTAACAGAATACTCAACTCTTCCAGACGCCATTGGTGTTCAACAATCACAAACGCTTCAACTTTGCAAACATATGGTAAACTTTAGCTCTCAAAAATCTCTAGGATTCGCTAATTATTGACAAAATCATTGAGAAAATTGCGTCAACTTTCCACCGTGGAACATTATAATTTTTCATAAATTTCCACGTTTCGCCGCAGAACGTGACACTACCAGTCCCCTATCGGCGGGGGTACTATAGGGCCACTGTCTGGTCGACGCGCCCATTGACTTATGGGCGCCGCACGTAGTGGGCCGGGGCCGTGGGCTGATTCGGTCCATCTTCAATTTTAGCCCTTTTTCTTCAATCCTATCCTACCTTGGGCCTCAATTGGATCCTCCCTAATCCCTACCACCATCATGGCCCATGATTTGCCATTTAATGAGTCTTTGACTTGGACTTGTATGCTTTTGTCCATCTTCTTTGTTACGGAACCTTTCTTTGGTCTTCTCATGTTTTGTGATGTATGAATTGGGATATTACATCCTGATTAATTTATGGGATATTACAAGCCTCCTAGGCCATAATGCTTGCCTTAGTCGTAATTTTGAATGAATGAATAGTTGTATTATGGGACTTTGGAACTTTTGTTAAAAGATTTCTGCTATGTTTTGGAAATTTATAATTATCTATTCCGCATTTCTTACTCAGAATTTCGAATGTTGAATAAAATTAGCAAAAACTTTTATACGATGTATTTTTCAATAAGGAAAATGGTTTCAAATTAACGGGGTGTTACGCATAAGAGCGAAACGTATTACATACATGTCATCGCCAAAACTGATTACATCGTTTAACGGAAAGATTTAGGATCAAGTTGTTACATCAATTATGGAAGGAAGGTCTAAATTGGCCTGACTTTTAAATCTATCCAAATAATGTGTTGCGACCCATTTAGCAGAGGCATGGTTGCTTTCCGTCTTTCTTGAGCAAGTGTGAATGTCGTTATAGCTCTTTATTTGAAATGACATTTCACCTTGCATTTTTTAGGTGTGCATCTGCCACGTGCATCCACCACGTGCATCATTATTGGTAGAGAGCCCTCAACCAATGAGATTCATTGTAAGTGAATTTTATCCCGTACCCATTCTTCAACACATGATCGACGATTTCTACTTGTTGTGGTCATAAATGGCTACTCTCGGCCATGTCCATGTCTAGATTCGCATAATGAACAGACCTCCTCCCTTTCTAGAGTGGTCTAGACGGAATGCACCACTATAGCTGCTTCGACTCCAATTGCATGTACATCATGTCCCAAAATAAGGGACATGGGCTCCACTTCAAATGGGAAGTTAACAGAATACTCAAATCTTGTAGATGCCATTGGTGTTCAACAATCACAAACGCTTCAACTTTGCCAACATATGGTAAACTTCAGCTCTCAACAATCTCTAGGATTCGCTAATTATTGACAAAATCACTGAGAAAATTGCGTTAACTTTCCACCGGGGAACATTATAATTTTTCATAAATTTCCACGTTTTGCGGCAGACCGTGACACTATCAGCTCGCTATCGGCGAGGGAGCTATCGGGCCACTGTCTGGGCGACGCGCCCGTTGACTTGTCGGCGCCAAACATAGTGGGCCTGGGCCGTCACCTGATTCGGTCCATCTTCAATTTTAGCCCTTTTTCTTCAATCCTATCCTACCTTGGGCCTCAATTGGATCCTCCCTAATCCCTAACACCATCATGGCCCTTGGTTTGCCATGTAATGGGTCTTTAACTTGGACTTGTATGCTTTTGTCCATCTTCTTAGTTATGGATCATTTCTTTGGTCTTCTCATTTTTTGTAATGTGTCAATTGGGGTATTACATCCTAATTAATTTATGGGATATTACAAGCCTCCAAGGCCATAATGCTTGCCCAATCCACACCCCCCCCCCCCCCTTCCCCCCTGCGCACAGAGACATTGATCATCAAATCGAATTGACCCCAAGGACTAAACCTCCTCCAAGGGCACCTTACAAAATGGCTCCACCAGAACTAGCAGAATTGAGAAAGCAATTAGATGAACTACTTGAGGCAGGGTTCATCAGACTATCAAAGGCACCATTTGGAGCACTTGTGTTGTTCAAAAAGAACAAAGATGGTAGCTTACGGTCGTGAATTTACTATCGGGCCCTACACAAAGTCACTGTTCAGGACAACTATCACATCCCACTCATCACTGAACTTTTTCATTAACTATACAAGGCCAAATATTTCACAAAGCTCTACTTGCGCTCAGGTTATTATCAAGTCAGGATTGCAAAAGGCTATGAGTGAAAGATGACTTGTGTGATCAGATACGGAGCTTTTGAATTCTTGGTTATGCCCTTTGCTCTGACAAATGCTCCCCCGACTTTTTGTACTCTAATGAACCAAGTATTCCCTGAATTACTTGACAAATTTGTGGTAGTATACTTGGACGACATCGTGGTCTACAATGAGAGCATTGAAGAACATCAAGTTCATCTTCGTCTAGTCTTCGAGAAGCTGAGACATAACCAGTTATATGTAAAGAAGGAAAAGTGCTCATTCGCTCAGAAAAGTATTAGTTCCTTAGCCATAATATTGAACAAGGATAGCTTCGCATGGATGTTGACAAGGTCAAGGCAATCCAACAATGGAGAAACCCCACTTCAGTTATAGAGTTACGTTCTTTTCTCGGTCTCACAAATTATTATAGGCGGTTTATAGAAAGATTCTCCAAGAAGGTAGCACCTCTCACCGAACAGTTAAAGAAGGGAGTCTTTTGGGAGTGGAACCAAGAATGCCAAACAGCCTTTTCTAATGTAAAAGAAGCTATGATGGAAAGTCCAGTTTTGGCTTTAGCAGATGTGACTTTGCCATTTGAAGTCGAAACTTATGCATCTGAATTTGCACTCGGGGTACTCTTACTACAAATTGGCCATCCTGTCGCTTATGAAAGCCGTAAACTAAAAGAAGCTGAAAGAAGGTACATAACCTCAGAGAAAGAAATGTTGGCCATAGTACACTACCTTCGTGTATGGAGAAAGTACTTGCTTGGGTCAAAGTTTATAGTAAAGAACAACAACAACGCAATCTATCATTTCTTTGGACAGCCAAAGCTGACCTCCAAACAGGCGCGGTGGCATGAACTTATCTTAGATTTTGATTTTCATTTATAGCAGAAGTCGGGCCAATCAAATCGGGTAGCTAACGCCCTTAGTCGAAAAGCAAAGTGTGCCAGTCTTTGCTATTTATCTCAACTTCAAGCAAGTAGAATTATTGGGTCTATGAGAAATTGTATTCGAGATTGTCTACAAGACGACCTTGTTGCTCAGGCCATCATGCAATTAGTAAAAGAAAAGAAGACCCGACAATTCTGGATCGAGGAACACTTGTTGTTAACCAAGGGGAACTGCCTTTATGTGCCATGGAGTAATGATCTACGCCGAACCCTATTGAGGGAATGCCACGACACCTTGTGGGCCGGCCATACAGGATGGCAAAGAACTTATGCCCTATTAAAGAGGGGATATTATTGGCCTCATATGAAAGATGACGTGATACAATATATCAAGACTTGTCTGGTATTTCAGCAAGACAAGGTGGAAAGAGACAAAGTGGCGGGTTTGCTAGAACCATTGCCGGTGCCAACGAGACCATTGGAAAGCATATCTCACTTCATCTCTAATCTGCCATCCACATGCGACTTTGAAGCAGTCTTGGTGATCATTGACCGCTTTTCCAAATATGCAACTTTTATTGCTGCCCCAAAGTATTGTTTTATGGAAACAACGGCGCAGCTCTTCTTCAAACATATTATCAAATTATGCGGTATACCTTTAAGCATCATTAGTGATAGAGACACGAAATTCAACGAATCCTTTTTGGAGAATTGTTCAAGTTGCTGGGATCAAGTATGAATGTCTCTTCCAGCTATCACCTCAAACCGTTGAATAGACAGAACGGTTCAACAACTTACTCAAGGAATACATGTGGCATTTTATCAATACCAACCAGAAGAATTGGCCAAGTCTCCTGGATGTGGCCCAATTCTGTTTCAATTGCCGGAAGAGTTCTTCGACTAGATTAAGCCCGTTTGAGATAGTCTCTGGAAGACAACCAACGATGCCCCACACATTCGACCAACCATACTCTAGGAAGTGCCCAAAGGCATACAACTTCTCCAAAGAATGGAGGCAAAATAATGAAATAGCTTGGGCATATTTGGAACGAGCCTCCAAGCATATGAAGAAGTGGGCAGATCGAAAGCGGCGACCATTGGAGTTCAAAGCTGGAGACCTAGTGTTGCTAAAGTTATTACCTGAACAACTCCGATTCAAAGGTAAGAGAGACAAGTGACTTGTCTGAAAATATGAAGGTCCAGACCAAGTCATTAAAAAGATCGGGCGGGCATCTTACAGAGTTAATCTACCTGTGTAATACCCCGACTTTTAAGTGTGTTGACTATCGGGGTATTACTAAGAACATACTCGTGAGATATATATTATGGAAATTAACGGGAAATTAACGTAATCAAAATAAAAAAAATATTAATTTAATGAATTTAAAATATATAATAATTGGGGTTAAAAATGCAAAGGGATTAAATTAATGAAATTGAGGGGATTTAATAAATTAATTAGTTGGATTAAATAATTAAAGAGGATTTAAAATGAGAAAAGAAAGGGGAAGAGAATTTGTTAATGGGAAAATTGCACCGGTTCACTAAATGAACCGGTCTGATCGGTGCCCAGAAGAATGGCCTTCAGCCATTCTTTTGAAGGAGAGATAGAGAGAATGAGGAGTGGGAGAGACAGGGGAAGCCCGCGAGAGGGAGAGGGAGCAACAAGCATCAGTGGGCGGCGAGGATGACGGCGACGTGGGCGAGCTCCTGCATGCAACGACGATTGAAGCATCGAGATTTACGAGTGGAGGTGGTGCAATTTTTGGTCACGACTATGGGCCTTGGCGTCGGGTTGGGGCGGGGTTTCAGGTGCTAGCATGGTTGGAATGCCGACGGGCGGTTCTCGGCGATGGTGATGACAGCTCGATGATGGGCACTACGATGGTTACCTCAGATCATTGGGCGATTTGGCGGTTCAAGCTGGACTAGTTGAAGGCCTTGGTCCAACTTGTGGCTCGGTTTCTTCTAGTCCTTGCTATACAAGAAGCCGATAGAGGAGACATCGTAGCTGTTGATGGTAGTGTTAGAGTATGGAGTGCATCTACTCTAGACAACATAGAGGGGTAGAGGTAGAGTGATGGGCACCCTGTGGAAGATGTAGAAATACATTGGAGGAGGAAGGATTGGTAGTGTGCTTCTGGTGAGCTGGGTAGAGAGCAGAATTTGCTCTCTAGAGGTTGAGCCGAGTGCAGGAGATAAGGTTGAAGGCAAAGCTGGAAGCTCTCTAGAGAGCTGAAGCCGTGAACAGAAGGAGAAAAATGGAGACATAGCCAAGAACTCAGAGATAGGCTCTCGGGTGTTCCTCTAGGTGAGGTTGCTCTCTGTTTTCCTCCTTTTTTTTGCCTTGTTGTTGGTTGATTTTGTGTTCTGCAATTTAGTTACAAGTTATGGGATAATGATGGATGGTCATTTTGTTAAATTAGTGTTCTGTTGTTTAGTTAGGAATTTCTAAATAAGTTATTGGAGGAATGACCTGTAAACGATGGAATTTCTTCGTTGCTGTTGTTGGGTTTCTCAAGAGAGGATACTGAACTTCCAAGGAACCTCAATCTTGTGATGTAACACACACAAGGAACTTTGGATGTAACTCACCAAAGAATTGAAAAATGAATCACTCCAATTTGGAAAATAAAGTAAATGGTTTTCCTATTCAAATTTCACTTTCTTGAACTCTTACCTAAGGTGGCTATAAATAGCTTAATTACAAAATAAGGAATAGTAAATAACTAAATAAGAATAATATTACTAAATTGGTTACAATTGTAATTTGGCATATTATTTACTTAGTAGTTACTAGGCTATTTGACTTATAGATTATTTAATTAATTCTTTATTTCTTATTCTCCAAGTCTTTAGGTCTTTTGGCAGCTATTGCTTCTTGAATTCGGCCACTTGGATAGTTTCCATGTATTGACTTTCCTTGACCTCCAAGTTTGGCCACTTGGGCTTTGCACAATACTTACTCTCTATTCCATGAGATTTTGACATAATAAACAAACTCAAATTTTAACGATCGAGTCTATTGTAGAAAGCTTAGAAAGTCAGCTACAATCTTCATGAAGCATCTTTTTTTTATATAACTTTATTCTTAATACTAAAACTATCAAATACTCGTCGAAGGTTAGAAAGTGTGCGGATTTGTAAAGTCCATAAAATATTCTACAATTATTCTTCAACTTCCACTTATACTTAACTTTGAATACTTCCATAATATTAATGGAAGTTTGATTGAAGATAGAGTGGACCCGTGGTCTATCAATCGTTCTGTCACAGAATGAAATTAATTTGTTTAAAGGCAAACGTGGCAACGATATTTGTGGCGTCTATTTTTTATAGTTTAGTAGTTAAGTTGTTAGTAAAAATACTTTAGTGGTTGTCTTGTCATTGATCATAAATTACAGTGATTGATTTGTTAATTTTTCATTTTTATTTTAGCTAAATGGATTTGCAATAAAGTTGACTTAAAGATTACGGGAAGACATGTTATAAAAGGCTTGATATACAATTGATGATTCAAAACTAGAAAAATGATTTTTGTTTATCCCAATAAGAGAGTAAAAATATATTCATTTTTACTTACATATTTTTCAGCAGTTGCTATTTTCGTCATGAATAATGTTACATTTATTTTTAATTTATATTTAATATTTTTATTTATTAACGCGATAAATATTAATTATTATAATTAGTAATTTATTTTAATTACTTATAATTTATTATATTAATTGCATAATTAATATATGACTTGTTAAGTAATAAAAATTAAAAATTAAAAATAATTAGTAAATATAGTGTTCCTAGTTAATTAATATATATATATATATATATAATTTTGACAAAGAAAATTAAGTAATAAAACACTGAAACACAAATTTAGAAGCAAGAACAATGGAACAGACATTAAATTCACAAAGCACCTTAGTTTGCTAGCATGTGATGGCGGGTAAAGTAAACCATACGAGCTTTTCAAACTACTTTTTAGGCCAGGCTAAGTAAACCCTACGGTAGCTTTTCAACCTACTTTTTCAAGCTAATTTTTTGTTCTGAGGTATGCCTGGCATACCTGCAATTAAAAATACGCATCAGTCCAAATCTGAGAAAAAAATCATATTTCCTTGTGATGTTTGCCACTTTTGAATTTTACGCCATTTTGTGAAAAGTATTAAACGAGTCCACACTAGGAACCGTAAATTCTCTAACAAGAGTATTTTGCAAATATGTTTTTTACAATTTTTATTCTTGTAGGGAGAGAGAGTAAGAAAGAATGTGAGGGGGGAGTAGTAAAGATAACAATACTGTACTTGTTGTCAAGTGATGATAGGTCGCTGATTCCAATTATAATCCAGCCCCTAAGTATTGCAAGAATCCGGGACGGAAAAACGGTACAGCCAACAGTTGAAGTGATGAAAAAGCCATTGTCAATTTTCAAACGACAAAATCCCTGTAGATGCCTATTTTTCTTGCATTGGCCCAGATCAAACCATCCCATTTGGCTAGTTTCGATATATAGAGAGAAACGATGAGAGGGGAGGGTGAGAGAGAGAGAGAGGGAGAAGAATAGGTATTTAAACACAAATTTGCATATCAACATCAATAGAAGACTTCCTATTGTAGGTACAGTCCTTTGGGATTGCACAATTTGCAAGCAAAACCAACGCTTAATGAATTCAACAGTTTATAAAAGCTACGACAACACAACCAAGCAAGACTTCTTACCAGACCCACACAGTTAAAACACAAAAACTAAAGAAAGAGAATGAAAATGATATTGATGCGTGCATAATCTTTAGCTTAATGTTCAATGGAATGACCAACACCAGGGCTGTGTCCAGGGGTAGTGGGCCTAAAGTCATCTGGCTCAAGAGCTTGACTCAGGGGTTTAAGTTTTTGTATAGAAGCAGCCTTTTCTGAAGGTGGAGGCGAGGAGATGTTGTCGTTTAATCCTTCCGTTTTGGCGTAAGGTCTGGCTTGGGCAGAGTAATGAGAGATTATTAGGGTAAGGAAAACACATGTAACTGTTCGCTTGTTGAGAGACATAGTGAGATATACAGAAAGAGAGAGAGGACACAAAACTATCACGTATAAGAAGAAATCAACAAGATTCATATGCTTATGGTCTCAACTAATGATGTATTTATAGCAACTCCAGCAATTTCAATCAAGCCAGATGTGTGGACCTTCTCCGTTATAAGTTTTTTCTACTAGGTGTGATGTGCCTGGCAAACAAATGATAAACATTTATTTGATGTAATAAATAAATAATTAAATTTTTATTTTTTATTTTTGCATTTTGTGAATACTTTTATAAAAATTCATACAAATTTTATATTATCACATATATTATAAATACGTGGAACATAATATAAAGAGTAATAATCTAAATAAATTCTTGATTTATATTTGAAGTATGAAATCTCCAAATAATATAAAGTCATACACATAGTTTATTCTATTAAGAATGTATAAAAATTAATCATGGAACATTTTATTTGAACTATGATACATAGTTGTAGAACATTTAGGTTCTCGTTTCATTGCCAGATTATTAATCATGTCGTCTAGTAATTGAATGACCTTACTCAAAATAGTCTTAAACTCCTTATGCTTGGATCGTTTACTCCTAGAACATTTTGACTCATACTTTAAAATTGGTGGTGGTGAGATAGTCTTGATAGATTTTGGAGCATAATTTTTTCTTAGAAGTTTCTTCATTACTTTCCACGTTTTGATGTCTTCTTCTCTATCTTCCTTTTGGTCGGCAATTAGTTTGTTCCACCATTTCGATGCTCTTTCTCAAAGCTTTGAAGAAAATGTTTTTACCATTCTTCTTTCCAAAAGATAACAACATAGAAAAATTTTGTCGACTTCGTCTTCCCATTCCAAATAATCTTTGGACCACTCTGACCCTCGGAAAGTAGGAATAGATGATTCAATCACTTTTTCCTCCGTAATGTAATTCCTTAAATAATTGTTGCCTTAGGTCATCTTGAAGAACAATTCACAAATAACAAATTCAGAGTATAAGAATAGGACCAAAGCTCTTATACCAAATGATGTGCTCCAAAATGCAAGAAAACAATACTAGGGCAAAATAACAATTGACAAACTTAATTTGTCCACTTTCAATGAAACAATGACAACTTCTAATGCCCACCTCCAATAAGTTCCAAATTTGGAGGAGATTTGAATAACCAATAAAAAGAGGAGACCTTCAAATTTCACGTGCAAAATCGAAATCGAATGGAGTTATGCTCAAAACAAGAGACTAGGCAAGACTGTAATCTGCTAGGGATAATCTGACTAACCCAAATGAAGATGACGTTAACTTACAACACATACAGCCAAATAGTACAAAATTTGGAGGAGCTTAAACCAACATTTAGAAACAAGGGTCCTCCAAAAATTTCACACAAAAGCATTACAAAATTGGAGATATGGTTGAAATAAAGAGCTGTTCGAAATTCACTACCAGAAAATAGATTGCGACCCACCAGAATGATAAATCAATAGCTCACGAATCTGAAGTCCAATTAAAGTCAAATTTGGAGGGTATGTCAATTAAATAGGGGCTCAACCACACGCAAAATTTTGCATTGAAATTCATTCTACTAGCTGATTTATGGATAGAGTAACAAGCTGCTTGAAAATTCCATATTTGAATAGCAAGCATCAGACTTTCAATAAAACATTCACAAATCCATATTTTGATTTCAACAATAGTCAATCAGCATCCAATATCTCAAGAATATTCAAAGCAATAAAAAATACATAGTCACGTTCACTGAATAGCATAGCAAAAGAACAACAAAAATGGACTACCAACAAGGTTCGCAACACCTGAAACGCTCGAGATGTGTGACTAGTTTGGACATCTCAAAGAAAGCCCACTCCTTCTTGGCTTTTGCTCGATCTTCTAGCTCCTCATGCCACTAAAATTTCCATAAAGAAATGGTGGAAGAACTAGCTTCAACCTCCTCTCCAAGATCGAGCAAGAATAGGAGAGAGGAGGAGCTTTGGTGTTGGATTTGTAGTGAATCAAGAACCGAGCACCAAGGGAAGGATAGAGGGAACTGCACTCATGATTAGCAGCAACAAGTTGAGAATTGGTTTCCTTTTAATTATATGTTCTGTTTACATTGAGCTATAAATTAAAGTAAGGTTTTGAAAGGTGTAGAGTGGTTGAGATAATGGTTAGATAGTTGGACTGTTTGAAGGCCAATTAATTGCTAAATTTTTAAGTCTCCACTTAGGAAAACTATTAATTGATTAGTTGGGTGTAAGAAGGCCTGAATGTGCAGGATATATTAGTATGTGATTTTGGGTATAAAGTTGAATATATGCTTTGTTGGTTCCAATGGATTTTTCATTAAAAGATAATGAATTGTATAGTGAAGTTAAATATTGGGATTTATTAAGCCCTTAAGGTTTATGAAAATTTGGTGGTTAATAATTATTGGTTAATTGGTCAATGAAAATAATTGGACGAAAAATGTAAAATGAATTATGGAATGACTAAACAGAATAATGGTATAAAAGTTAATGTTTATAATAGATAAATATATTAATAAATAAATGATAATTATTTTGAAGGTATTAACATGAAAAAGGATAATGACCTAAACGTGCTAAAGACTATGAGAAAGTTCTTCAAATGTATGAAATAGGATGCGATGGCTAGTAGAGTCCGACATCATGGGATTTTATGTTTTCATTTACTTTAAATTGTTGTTGAAAATACTACTTGAATTATTCGTATAAATTAATGATAAAATAAATGTTGAAAATATCGTTGGAATTAATCATGAAAATTATCATTAAAATAATATCAATATAATTACAAAAATTATTGTTGTAATTAATGCACGAAATAACAAAGAAAATACTTGAACCTAAAAATGAATAAAAATATATAAACTGCCTTAATTTCATATATGGACTGTTGTAATGTTTTTAATTCCGTTGTATTGTTATGAATTGTATATGCATCATGATAGGCCTTATGAAACTGTTGATATATGCATAACATGTTAATAAATGAACCAATAAGCCACAAGACTGTATAATGGATCCAACTTTCCTAAACTGATGAATCTCATACATTTGGACTGTTAAGTGAAACTAAAATAGCATGAAGAGGGGATAAGTTCTTCTCGAAGACGATTACATAAGCATTGCATAACATATGCATACATTCTATTTTTTGTTGAGCGTTAGACTCATTGTTTTACCCATGATGCAAGTAATGATATTAAATTAAATATGAAAAAGGAGACATTTTTTGACGAGATCTTGGGTTATCAACTAGAGTACATCTGATGAATTATGGCTTAAGTAAAATAATGATTTTATTTAATAAATGGTTTTTATAATATGGACTGCATTTTTAAAATTTTTAAAATTATGATTTGAATTTATTCCGCTAATTTACTATGATTTCCTGCTTAAAACATATTTTTATAAGAATAAAAGAAAATTTTAAATTTATTCATAAAATTGAAAGAAAGAAAATTGATTTTAAATCTTCATGCTTAAAATCACCTCTGGAAGAGATGAAGGAGGGTGAAGTATAAGGGCTTCACTCCAAGACCCCACCAAGAACAATGAGTGATTCAATTTTGGGTAACTAGTTCGATTGGATACCTAAAACAAGTAGCTGAGAGTTTGAGAGGAAAAATCCTTCAAATGAAAATGAGTTGTAGTTGCTAATTTAATTTCAAATTAGGTCATTAGGATAGCGTTAAAGAAGTTTAAATACTTCCTTAAGAGTTTTCATAAAATAAAAATTACAAAATTGCCCTTAAGAGGGAAAATTTTTGCAAGAGTGCTCAGTTAACAAACTAGCCTAGCACCAAAATATCCAAAATCCAAACATCCAACAAATTACCAAAAAGACATCCAAATAACAATATTCTAGTAAATTAAAGAGTAACTAAATATGTCAAGGTGCTGGAGTTCCTATTTAAGCCTTGCCATTATGGTTTTCATGCTTAACCTCGAGTGTATTTGTAAGCCGAGAGTGTGTAAGGGCACCCCAAATGAGGAGATGCTTGAGCCTCTCCTTATTCTCATGGTTAGGCTCCTCTTTAAGTCCTTCTAGTGTGATGCCACTTGCAAAATAATAACTTGTTAAAAGATTAATAAACTTCTTGCCCCGGGCTCGAGTAACCAGGCTCTGTGGTGCATCACTTCGCCAATACAGAAAGAGAAATTCTCAAATGTTCCCAATGCTCCTCTTCTAAGCGCTAATAGATTAGAGTATCATCGATGAAAATGAGGATGAACTTACCCAGATACTGCTTAAAGATTCAGTTCATTAGGTCCATAAATGCCATTGGAGCATTGGTTATCCCAAACAACATCACTAGGAATTCATAGTGTTTGTATCGCATTCTAAATGTTGTCTTAGGAGTATCATCAGGTTTAAAATTCAACTGAAAATACCCAGATCAGAGATTGATCTTTGAAACGACACAAACACCTTGCAACTGATCGAACAAATTCACTATTCTAGGTAGAGGGTATCTATTCTTGATTGTTACTTTATTCAACACGCGATAGTCGATACACATCATCATCTATCAATCTTTATTCTTCACAAATAGAATTGGCGCTCCCTAAGGTGAAGTGTTAGGAAGAATAAACCCTGTATTAATTAACTCTTCAAGCTGGACTTTTGATTCTCTTAACTCTGCTGGTGCCATCCTATACGGGTTCTTGGAAATAGGTTCAGTGTTAGGATGTAGATCATATCGTGTGGCAATCCTGGAAGACATCCACAAAAAATCCAAGAAAATTTTGAACGATAGGGATTTCTTCCAGCTTTGCCTTTGATACCATTGTCGTATTTATCACATTAACAAGGAATCCTTCACATCCATTTCTCATTAACTGGTCCGCCTTAAGTGTAGAGATTGTCGCAAGTCTGCCTCTTTCCTTGACTCCTCAAAATGTGTGTTGTTCGCCATCCGGGGAGACAAAATGTACTTCTTTTTTCTATAATTTTTCATTGCCTGATGCAGGAATAACTAATTAATACCTAGAATAATGACGTACCCCTCTATGTCTAAGACAATCAAGTCAACATGGAAAATATCATTGTTTATTCTAATTGCATACACCTTTCGAATTGCACAGGCAATCAAACATTCTCTAGAGGGTAAGAGTACTCTATACTCACTCTTTTCTTGTTCGGGGAAACAATTTATTTTTGTATTAAATTCCATCGCAATGAAGGAATGAGTAGCTCCAGAATCGAATAAAACATAAGTTACTATATCACTAACATAAATTGTACCTGACACCACTGTAGGTTGATCTTCCTCCTCCTCATCACCATATAGTGAGCTTCATTACCATATAGAAAGAAGACCCTTGTTGCAACCCTTTCCGGTCCTCTACTTTTGTTTGGGCAAAATTTAGGAATATGCCTAGACTTTTCGCACTTTAAACACTGTCTAGTTCCCGCTTTGAACTCTCCAAAGTGCTCTTATAACATTTCTAGCATTGATTTGGCTAATATGTCCTCATGTTGGATGGAGCAGTCATTGCTTTATTCATAGGATGTTTGTCCTTTCTTTGTTGTGCCTCATAATTTGACGGCCTCTTTGTCCCTTTGTTCACCATCAATCCACCCATTTGCTGTTGGTTCTGAGCATTCTTCCTGAACCTGTAATTTATTTCCCACTGCCTTCTTACCATTAATTATGCATCCTCCACTTATAAGGCTTTAGAGACAATTCTCGAGTATGGGATAGCATGAGTGCTAGATATCTTTACCCCTCAAAGAATTTCAACTTTTAGTCCTTAGATAAATTGATAGACCTTATGCTCATTGTTTGCCACCAGGTGTGATGCAAATAAAGATAGAGACGCAAATCAAGATAACGCTTCAAAGTTTCTTACATACTCTGATACCGTTCCAGTTTGGTGCAGCTACATGAATTCCACCAATTTTTTTTATTGGATTGTCTAGTTGAAATACTTATCATAAAATATTTCCTTGAATTGGCACCATGTTAGAGCTCGAACATCCTGTGCTGCATTAATAGTATCCCACTTAAACCTTGCATCTTGACTGAGCAGGTACGCAACACATGAAACTTTCTCAATCTCTCTTATTCTCACGTACTCTAACATATCCTCTAGAGACTGAATCCATTCCTCAGCTCCCATACCATTAGCAACATTTCCATTGAAGCTTGGAGGCTTAAGTCTTAAAAACTTTGTCCAACCAGCTTCCTCAAGAACCACCATTTGGCGTTGATTTCCATTTTCGTTCTCCCTCTCCATAATACATTCCATGAACTGGAATTGGCGATCCACTTTAGCTGTCAAGCGACTAAGAACTTCATTTCTGTTATCCAGTTGAACAATAGCTCTTGGCCCACAGCATTTCCTTGACCAGTAACTTCGTCCCTTACATTATTGACTCCAATAGTTTCGTCCCTCACATTATTGGCTTGTACATTTCTTTTGGTTCCGCTCACCATCCTACATTATTTAGCATTAACTAATTATTGTACGAAAATTTTATATTATAGAGAATTAATTTATTATTTAAAAAAAAATTAAATTATTTTTAATATATATTATGCAAAGATTTTTTTTAAACTAATTATTTATAGAAGTTTTATATTATGAACTATAAAACTAACAAAGCAATTTAACTAACAAAGCACTTATAGTTCAAGAATTATGCCGCGATAAGTATTGCGTTATCAATAGTTTACAGAATCACGTTAGATTTGTTTATTCTCTGATACCATAACTATAAGGACTTATTTTTTTATGTTTAAATTTCTCTTTTTAAATTACGTTCATAAATTCTTATGAAGGGAAATTCAGAGTGCATAAAAATAGCAAAAGTATTTAAAATAATATTCGTACCATCAATCACTTTAAATCTATTTTAAGAAAAATCGTTAAGAACATTCATCATCTTTAAAACCATGTAGAGTTCATTAATCACTAATACATTCATTAATACATTTTGTGAGCCATAACCCCCTAGGACTATTCTCGTCGAGTAACACAAGCACTCGTCATGTCATACTTGTTCCAAGTGTACTTCATTGGAATCACAAGTATTACCTACATCACAAGAGAGATTATAAGCCTCTGCCCAGTAAAAGATATAATGATATGAATGATGTATGCTCATGGTCACTCCTTGCATGTCTGTCATGTCAGAAAAGAACCTATCTCTTTATGTCCTTTAATCATAATCACGATATATTCCTGAACATTGGAGATTTTCTACAGTATAGATACATCCTAGGGTTAAACTTGGACAGAACCATCCCTCAATCCTGATGGGTGATAAGATACATCATCTCGTAGCTCTCCCAAGCGTCACGGTCACTATATACCTCCCCAATCCCCAACAACTATTTTTGTTTATTTAATCAGTATCTCTCTCGTTCAATGCATGTATATGCCTACCTTGCCATAACATTCCTACTCATGATGCATGAATTTCACACAATACATTTATTCAATCAACTATTAAATCAAAATAACTATAAATCAATCTTATGCATGTAGATTTCTAACATTCTAATATCATAGAAAATCAACATGTTTATCTTATTTCTAGCAGTTTCCATCAACATAATATCAAGCTTTCAACATCCTAATATGGTATTAATAATTCTTATAGAATTAACAAGTCATCGCTCATGCCAACAAGAATCGTGATACAAAACAATATATGATTATATTCTAGCAATTTATCAATCTCTTTTATGCGATATAATATAAAATCCAAGAATGATATAAAATTTCTAGTATCCAACATCAATAGAGAAGTGAGGTGTGCATAAAATATCTCCCAATATATCAACATAATAAACAACATAACCTTGCTATGGTCAAATTGTTCAACCATCTTATCGAGGAATATTTCCAAGCAATTCAACAGTTACTTTCTTTAACATATCTTCCCTCAATGTTGCTATTAAAATAAGACAATTACTTCAACATGTCAATCTACACATTTTATCCAAGTATTTCAACAAGTTTCCTTAATAAATTTACATCCACGAAACTGAAGTCACACCTCAATTTATTCATAAGGTTTACATCAAATATTATTTCAACCCCAAAGCAAAGTTATGAACTAATTTTATTTAAAACAATAGCTACAAAATTAGAGAATGATTTTCAACAACAAAATCAAACAATTCCTAATATTGTGATGTAGGCTTTTTTAAGGCAAAACACATGCAAATCTCTCACCTCTTTTCTTTGCAAATTCCTCTTCCCATGAAGCTTCTTCTCCTTAAACTTTCTTTCCCATCTAGCAAACATTATCCTCCTTGAAGAAGAGTTTTTGCACCTCTATTTATAAAGCACCCAAAGCAAATTTCACTTCTCCTATTCCAACTCCAATATTCTTATTCTCTACCTTCTAATCCCACTAAAATTATCTTATTCTTTACTTTAAATATAAGTGTAAAACCACATGCACATCATTCAATAAGTGCCGTAAAACAAGGCATCCACGACCTTTAGTTTTCTTTAAAATTTTTGTGGCCTCCAGCTAACTTTTCTTGCAAATAATAGACAGTCCCATTGATCAAAATCCTTCATGTGATCGACTGCTATCACTGATTTTTGTGGACAAGATAGACTAGTGAACAACCATTGGACTGCATTTTCCAGGCATTCTGGTCGATCATGCAATAAGGCTTGATTGACCACTAATCAACATTTTTCAAAATTGCTTGATACTTGTTGATCAAACTTATTCAGCTGATCAACTTGTCTGAGATTCGCTATTGTCTTTAATATTTTACCTTTGGGACTGGTGGATCATCTTCCTATGGACGATCGACTGCCCCAAAATTAGTTAGCCACTGTAATGTAATGGTTTTTGGGATCGATCGATCATCATCCTTTAGATGATCAACTGCCCAAAAATTGATTGCCCACTAGAGTATTTCTCCATGCACGTAATTAACTGTCTCCTCCCCTAAATCATCAGCCACTTCTTCAATTTTTATTTTTTCTTCATTTTATTCCTCAATAATTGAACTTCACATTTATCCTTCTATTTTGTGGGAAAATTGCACCCTTAAATAAACTAATACCACTACAAAATCAATAACTTACTTTTCTTCTTTTTATTCTTCAATAATTGAAATTCCCACTTATCCCTCCATATTTTTGGCATATTGCAGCCATAAATAAACTGATACCACTAAAAAATCAACAACTTACTTTTCTTCAATTTAATATTCAATAATTTAAATTTCCACTTATCCTTCTATCTTGTGGACAAATTGTACATTTTAAATATACTAATACCACTACAAAATCAACAACTTACCTTTTTCATTTTATTCTTCAATAATTGAAATTCCCACTCATCCCTCTTTCATGTGGGCAAATTATACTCTTAAATAAACTAACACCACTATTAATTTCAATATGTCCACAATATTATATCCTCAAGGATATAAATATAATTCAGGAAATTTTCTGATTTACTACGTCAGATTACCTTACTACTCATAATGGCAGTTTTACATATGAATGAAATTCTTGGATATTACAATTTGGCATAGACCATAAGGCGCTATGTGATTTGGTTTGATTTGTTCATTGTTTTTATCTTTAATGTCTTGAGAATGTGATGTTTTATTTTCTATGCTAAGATATGATGCTCCATAAGGTTAAGAATTTTTTTTTATTTAACTCGAGGATCTGTTGCTCTATTTTTTTGTCTATATTAACATAGATTATGTTTTGAATAAAAGCATGATCTATAGGAATTTTGTTGTGTGTTAGAATGGAGATGATATTCTTTGTTTACTGTTAAATGTTGTTTTACTCTACGATGTGCTAGAATGTACTTTAGTTGCTTATTGTACTACACTGTTTGGAATATAAAAAAATAAAAAGAAGAATGAAAATATGTAAATGGGTCGGGAGGATAGGCTGTTCCAAAGGGGAACCAAGGGGTCGAGATACCTATTAGTTTTCCTTGGATTGATGTCAAGGCATATTGGTTGATGTTGGTCACTGTGCATTGTTATGCACAACAACTAATAGAAGGTTTGGTTGATGTCGTACCTATCACTTGAAGGTGTGAGATTGTTTCATAGTAAGCCTACTCAATCCCGACAAGATAAAGAAGATGAACGGTAAAGAAAAGAAAGAGAAAACCTGATTTTGCTTATCATTTTAAACACTTAGATTTGAAATTTTTTTCTTTATAAAACGTGTAGTGAAAGATTTTATGTAATAAAATCAATGAATTGCAATAAAATTTCTTTTCTTTAAATTTTAAAGCATACATTTTACAAATACATTTATAAGTTAAAACATTCCCTTTTCTTTATCCTTTTCCATTTAGCTCAGCCAGCACAATGTCTTGTTGTGTAAATCTTTCATCAGTTGCTCCTTTTGCTTCTTCTTCTAGCATAATTACCTTCATCACACGACAAAAACTATGAGCCTAATGCTTAATAAGGAATGAATATCTAAGCGTAACCTCATGTCCACTATAAACAAACTGCGAAAATAAATGTGATATGCATATGCTATGAAAGTTCATAAAAACATGCATTTTCATTCAGTATTTCCTTTCACAGTTTTCTTTTTCCAACCAAATAACAGTTCAGACAATTTGTGACCCACAGTACAAGGGAAAAGAACCCCATCTCACAGTTGCCTCTTTAAGTTTATTCTTTTCAAATACAATTTATCGGTTCAGTCAAATAATAGTCCAAAAAATTGGTGACCCATAGTCAATGGAAAAGAAACCCATCTCTTAATCGTCTATTTAAGTTTATTCTTTTCCTTTACATTTTATAACTCCATTCAAATAACATTCTAGACGGTTGGAGACTCACAATATAAGGGAAGATAAGCCTATCTAACAATTGCCTAGTTATGTTTATTGTTTTCATTTACAATTTATTAGTCATAAATCAATGCATAAAAATATGATGCATGAACTATACATATGCACCTATCATTAATATGTCAAATCCTCAAGGTATCCATCACCATATAATACTTAAAACAATCATCAAAAGCAATACATAAGCCAATAATGAAAAGCATATCCTCAAGTCATTAACATAATCATGTATACATCCTAATTTGTATCACAAAACAATATTCACATCCTCGAGTTAAAAATTATTCAATACATGATAACTATTACTAACAATACAATTAAGCATAACATTTATTGTAAGAGCCCATTTCTTTTTCTCTTTAAAAAATTTAAAAGTTTAAAAACAAATAATGATGGAATGCCTTCTTTTTTAAAACTTTATTTCGAAACAATAAAACATAATAATACTTATCATCCACTTTTATCATCCGTTCGTCCTTCATTTAGCTAGCACAACCTCACCATCAAGTCCTTCATCCACTACTGCTCTACTTGATAAGTGCATACCAACATCATGAGACAACCATGAGCCTATTGCTCAACACGAAGTAGAAATGAAGTACGATACATGCTCATGTCTGATTGTGTCAGAAAGGAATCCACCCAATCTTTCTTTACTCGAAGTTTCATATAGTTAACTCATACATTGAGTTGGGACATTGGAGATCATTCACACAGGAGAATAGTTCCTGGTCGGAATCTAATCCTTAGCAGACAAGCTCTCGTATCCTTACTAGGAAAGGGTTCAATCTCGTGTCTGCCAGTTAGATCCGAACTATCTCCCCAACCCCCAATTCCCATTACATTTGTTTAATCTGGCCTCTCTTGTGCAATGCATGTGAATACCACTTCAGAACTGGTATTCCTATTTATTTCTATCATCATGATGCACGTCACACAATGCTTAAAGAATAAAGAATTTATGCATTTGAATCCACTATATAAACCCAAAAAAACATGCTAACTTGCAATTGAGTAGAGAACCATTGAAGTCTGCATAGAGTCTCCAAAGTTCATTATTCCAACAACATAGTACTTATTCATTTAAAGTAAAATAGAGAACAAGTTAAGACTAAAACACAGTGAAACAACGTGCATCAACAAAGAAGGAACATGATACAACAAAGAGTTATCACATGACAGAACAACCACTCTTAAAACTAAGCCTATGTATGCCTCTATAACAATAACCTACATGCATCATTGACAAGCCAATAATCCTAAGTATTTCTCATATCACAGTGACCATAGATAATATCACCATAGAATAGCAACACAACATCTCCAAAGGAAATTTATCAACCTAACATATACAACAATCTATATGCTTAACTAAACACAACAAATCCACTGGCCATTGACATGCACTATTTCTATCATTTCGTGTAGTCTAACCCCAGGCAGAAAGCTTAGGATGTTCCACTTTATAGTTTTCTTTGGCTCACACACACAACTTCGGCTCACACGCACAACTTCATCCACAGAACACCAGTTGCCTCCCTATTTTCTTTATTCCTCTCTCTTTTCTCTCCTCTTTTCCTTAGCTTGATCTTTCTTCCTCTCCTTTTTCTCTCGTGAAATTTGCTTATCCCTTCTCCTCTTCCTCCTTTGTTAATCATTAGCTGATGAAACTTCCTTAAGAATCCTCTGCCGATGGATGTTTACCAACCAAGCCTAGGTGGCAATACATTGAAATGCCACATAGACAATGTTATCATTTTGGGAAAATCATCATAAATCCATTGGTTAAAGCATATAATGTCCGCTAAAGTATAATAGGTTTTTGGGTAAATAGTGTGGGAGAGGTTGACATCCTCTCGACCGCCAACATGAACTGGTCCAACACCAAACTCCACATTGTACAAAACATAGTGGCACATCTTGAGCCTTACATTTAGTATATAAATAACATACCCTAGGTTTTGTGATGCAGCCCAAAGGCAAACACTTAAATTCATTACTTACCTTAACGTCTTGGAACAATGTCTTGGTTTATCCCTTTTGATCTTCAATTCCTAAAATATGTCAAATCTAATATTATTATCCATTCACACACTAAAAACTTACATAATTCCTATTTCACTCAATCAAACACCTTATTTTAAACTCTATACTCAAGCAATAAAGTGCATATTACTTAATTCCTTTTTACTTGAATACTTTTACATCTTTTATCCAACTTTGATCATGTAAAATTTACAATAGTCCATGTTTTCCTTGAGATATCCATTATCACATAAAAAATCCTCTTTAACTCACAAGGTCCTTAAGATAATCTTTAATTTCTCAAAATCAAAACTGTGCAATTCTATCATTTTTCATGCTATTTATCACTTTCCTATAATAAACTCTCACATATATTCAACTAAAGTCCTTTAAGTAATACAAAAACCTATTCTTACCTGCAAAGGGTTAGAACAGGAGCACTTATCTAAGAAATTTTTGGTAACGTCACTGTTTTTCATAATCCTTTAAAATACGTTAAAATTTGAGATTTTTATAAATCTCTATAAAAAAAAATCAGAGTGTGACATAAACCGGACCGCTACTAACCTTTTGTTAAAGTCGTATTGACAATAAAATTAATGAAATGCAAAAGTGATATGAAATCATTTATTTTAAAACATTGCGGGTTTATCAAAACTTTGCAGAAGCGTAAACTAATCAATTAATGAAGAGATACTAAACAAATAAATACTGCATTTGAGAAAGGAAAACTAAATGATTAATTACAATTCATTTACAACATTTTCTCTTTTATTCTCTTTAGCCTGGCCAGCCTCAATCTCGCACGTGCAAATCTTTCATCTGTACTTTAGATTATCTCTTTGTTATATGTTCGTTGCTATTCCGACACCACAAGTAAGACGTGAGCCTAATGGCCCATTAAGGAAAAGGGTTTATACAATATGCTTATGACTCTCTTTAGTTCTTTTTAGAATGGGGGCCACCCAAACCAATGCTTTCATTGCGTCATTCGTTCATTCTTTACTTTACATTCCTTCATTACTCATACATCGAGCTGGAGATTGAAGGACCCAAATGAGATGGTATAATAGGTCAGATCAAACCTCCTATGGACAACTAGGACTAGAACCGCTACCAATCCACCCCCCAACTCCCTTTCATTCTTTCATTTTCTTAAAATTTTGTCTCACTTATGAATGTGTGAGTACCACCCCAAGGTGGCACTCTGTAATACCCCAAATTTTTATATCGGAATTTATTAAGAATAATTGAAAAGTAATTGGAGATATTTGGATTTATTGTATAATTATCGAGGTATTGCTAAGAGCGTATTCGTGAGATTTTAATTTAAAGAATTTATTAAGATTAGGTTGAAATTATTGTAATTAAAATAAATATTAATTTAATGAATTAAATTATAACATTTGGGATTACTTATAATCGTTTTAAATTAAGGATTTATTGAATAAAATAACTAGGGTTAAATTATTGGGAATTAAATGAACATTAAGTGAAAAATTAAAATAATGAAAAACTAAAGTAAAATGGCAAAAATAAGGGAAGTTGAGGGATATTAGTTGAACCGGTTCATTTCGAATCGGTCCAGTGTGAACAAAAGAGAATGGCCAGCTGGCCATTCTATGACCAGGCCAGAGGAGGAAGAGAGCAGTGAGAGAAAGAGAGATCGGAGGAGAAGAGGGAGATGACTAGAGGGCGAAGAAGAGGGACCGAGAGGGAGAGCGATCGATCGGGAGAGCTCACTGGCGGGAGGCACTGTGCGAGCGACGAGGAGCAGCGACACGGGTGCTGCTAGGGTTTCACGGGATGGATGAATCGGAGCTCCTACTGATGAAGGATTTCTGGTGATGAATCAGAGGTATGTAGGTTAGGTTTTATCGTCCTTTGCATTTCAGCTCATTGGTCATTGGCTGGAGGTGTTGCAAGGGATGAAGTCGGCGATTTTTCTTGCAAGGGCAGTGGCATTCGGTTGGTGGTTTCCCGAGGGAGCAGTTGGGTTAGCGATTTGGCCTTGACCCGCGAAGGCCATGGTCCAGCTTGTGGTTCAATTTGAATCGATCTTCTGCCCTGGTTCGTACTTTGCAGTGCAGCATGGGAAACATCCTGTAAAGCTGCTGGGTTGCAACACTCTGCCTTCTGGAATGGCAGAGTGTTTGTTACTGGAGGTTTTAGCTACAAAAGGGAGGGAGAGAGAGTAGAACACTCTCGAGTGTGCTGAGCTCTAGAGCATTCGGGAGAAATGCAGATTGAGCGGATGAGGGATGCTCTCTAGAGAGGTGAGCCAAGAGCTGGGGGAGACAAGACAAGAAGGTGGGAGCTCCTAGAAGCCCTCGGGTCTCCTGGGTCCTTTAGGGAAGGAGATTTTCTCCACTGTTTTATGAATTAAGGATGGAGATAAAAATGCTAAGTTGATACTCTGTTGGTGGTGATACCTCTGTTGGGTTTCAGTTTCTTGATTCTGTGGAATAGAAATGTTATTCTCTGGTTTATTCTGTGAGGATAGTTTATGTGCTCTGTTGTGATGAATGACATAGATCATCTGTCTTGATAGGGCTATTGTCTTTATTTGTCCATGTGGAGCATGTGTATATATTGGATTTAGCCTTGCTTAATGGTTGCTAAGGAATGTCTTTGGTGATGAGTAAGGATGAGAAAATGGAGTTCATGTTCTGTTAATTATTTTTTTGATTTATGACGTGCGCATGTATAATGATAATTAATAAAGATTTAAGGGTGTAGATTATGACAAAGTTGTTAAGTTGAGCATATTGGAATCATTAAGCGTTGTGTTCCGTTTAGGTGTCCAATGAGTTCTTAGGATTTTTATAGAAGTAGAATACAAAAAGGAAATGAAATTTAAAAGTTATGTATGTTTTGATTGTGAAGGTATTGGAAAGAGGAAGAAGAATAACGGAGGAATGCTAATGCGCGTTAAACCTTGAGGTAAGGAAATAGAGTAGGGTGTTGGCCATTTGGAGGCCCTACACCACAAGTATGAGTGTGTGTGTGTTTTCGTTAGCTTCCTGAATGTTTGCTGTAGGTAACGTTAGCTGATCTTAGATTATTTCTTACTATGTTTCATTGCTAATTTCCCTTGCTTAAGACCTTCCCTATGTTGATAATGTAGTTTCCCGTATTATGGTTATGTTTTTGGGCTTTGTTGTTATGTGGATAGTTTTGGCATTTCTATTATAGTGAAACCTGTTTATCAATGCCTTGGATATATAGACAAGTGATGAATGAAAGTAGGATTTAACAAGTATGAATGAACAAGACCCATGCTGAAGATGACTATGTTTCTATAGCGTTTACTTATTAATAACAGATACTTGTGCAATATTACCCCTTCATAACACTTGTGTTACTCTACTGTTGGTTCTGTTTCCAAGTATTTAATATCTCTATGATAAGCACAAGCCATCCATTTCTTCGTTGTATATTTGTTGATCACTATGGGAAATCTATGTTATATATTAGCTAAAGCCCATGCTAAGCAACTAAATTAATTAGTACTTTAACTTAACTATGATATCTAATTAGAATCATAATTGTAATTAATTAACCCTTCAACATATTTGACTTCCTAGTAAGCATGCAAATTGTTAGATTAGTCAACTGATTGAGCATGTTAATTACAATAATTAATTAGTCTTGAACATGTTTAATTAGTTGTTAATAATAGTCAATTGAGCATGTAACCCATTTAGTAGTCCAAGCCTGTAAACCATTTAAATTGCCATTGCTTTATTAACATGTTTAATAAGTACTTAACTAGCAAGTCTAATTCACTTGATTAGAATGTTGTAAGAGCATGTTATGTAATACCCCCGAACTCTTATATGAGAATTTAATAAAGATTAATTTGGGACATTTGGATATATTGTTAATTTTTGGGGTATTAGTAAGGACGTATTCATAAGATTATAAACTAAGGAATTTATTAGATAAATTGGAATTAAAATAAATTTTAATTTAATAAATTAAATTTGTGGAGAATTAATTCAAAATGGGAGGGAATAAGATTTACGAGAGATTTATGGGATAAATTCTATTACTCATAAGTAACTAGGTGAGGATTAATTAGATTAGGTCAATTTGGATTTAAAAAGGATTAAAGTGGGGGGGAGGAGGGGGGTGGGTAATTGAATGCATGAATCGATTCAGCAGAACTGGTTCATGCCATTTGGTTTTAGGGGGTATTAAAAAATGGCCTTTGGCCATTCTATGCTGGCAACAACCAGACGAGGGAGAGAGGGGACCCGAGGGGAGAAGGAGACGGAAGGGCAAAGGCGAGCAGGAGGGGGACGTTAGTTTCGCGACGGCGAGCTCGAGCTCGGCTCGGGTTCGTTCTGACGGAGGTGCGAGCTGCTGCAGCGACGAGTGGCGCGGCACGCGGTTAGGGCTCGGGTCTTGGATTTGGCTTCTGGTCTTTTGGTTTTGGCATTGGGCTGGGATGAGCGGCGACGCTTTGTTAACTCCCGGGGGTGCTCGGCAAAGATGTAGGCCTCAGATGGCGACGGTGATGGTGGAAGGGTGCCCTCGGGTAGATGGCATGAACTGGCGGTTCGAGTTGGAATTGGCTGGGCGGTTCACAGTTCATTCCGAACTGGTCTTCTTCCTCTGCTGGAGACCGACAGTGTGGACAAGTTGTATTGCAGGAATTGTCTGGCATGTGGACTGCAACACTCAGCCTTCTGGAATGGCAGAGTGTTTGTCTGCTGGAGACGTTAACTAGGCAGATAGGAGGTGAGGGCGGAAAGGGGAGACAAGAGGCTGACTATGAAGGATCTGGAGGCTTCCTCTCAGGAGAGCTCTGGCCGAGAGCTTCTAGTGAGCTTCCTTCTCTGTTTGGTTAATTTTTTATGTTGCTCTCTTTTCCTTCTGTTTACTGCTGTGATTGGTCAATAAATGGATAGAATACTCTGTTATTGGAAGGTTTAGTTATGGTGTGTTAGTCTTTGGTTTGCCTCTGTACTGTTGGATGTGTTGGGGTTCTGCACCTTTGATTTTATTTGGAGGATAACTAGATATTGTTTTGTTGTCTGTAGTTAAACCTTGTTGATGAATGATTTAATACTCTATTGTGAATGATGCAACTGTTGCGTTTTAGTTTATTAATTATGTGAAGGACAGTTCGGCTATATGCTACTATTTGGGGTGTTATTTTGTGAGGAATTGAATTGTGAATACAGATTACACAATTGGTCGTTTTCCACAAGCATAAAGTGTTCAGCATTCACCTTGTTGTGTTAATGCCTCTACTTAAAGCCTTTGTTGTAGTGTAAGAAACTGTTATGGTTGAGGAAAATATTGGAAATATGTCTCCTTGGAATCTATAAGCTTCTGATAATTTAAATTGAGATATGTTATCTTCCGTGAAGTTCTTAGAATTATCATACAAGTTAGGATTCGAAGAGAAG
This sequence comes from Begonia loranthoides, assembly GCA_022433065.1. Classification (NCBI taxonomy): domain Eukaryota; kingdom Viridiplantae; phylum Streptophyta; class Magnoliopsida; order Cucurbitales; family Begoniaceae; genus Begonia; species Begonia loranthoides. The sequence continues at coordinate 18,187,296 of CM039472.1, forward strand.
TCAAAATTATTAATGAAATATGTTTTCATTGTGAAGGTATCAGAAAGGGGGAAAAAGGATAGCGACTAAGTGCCAACCTGCATTAAAGAATTGAGGTAAGGATTAGGGGTGTCTTGGCCTTGTAGAGGCCCTACACCACAAGTGTGTCCGTGGGTTTAGTGTTAAAATGTTGAGTTCTGTGTTTAATTTCCTGTTATGTTCCTTTTTGTTGCCGTGAACACTCTTTGTGTTGTTAGCTTAAATTCAATTGGTAGATCTGTGATTTAGATGCTTTAATTGTTGATACTTTGAATTTATATAATGGACAAGTGGAAGATGAGTTATGCTTAGATTTAAAACAAACGAGCGAAGTGTAAAGATATTGTTATGAATCGTCCTTTATAGTTTAACTTACAAGCTGCAATTGCATCATTGGTGTTCTGTTACTATTTGGTTTCGTACCTCCTAATCCTAGTATGTTTGGAAATTACAACAATAACACTAAGCATGTTTAGTTAGTTGATTTATAAGTAACCAACTAGCATATGGTTAAGCAATGAAACATGTTAATCAAATTGTTAAACTAGACCTTTTAAATAGGATCAAGCATGCTAAATAGATACATATACGGAAATCAAATGCAATTAACTTGAGCATGTTAAGTATTTCATTAACTAGCATGTTATTTTATGTTTAATTAACTAACTCGACTACTATTATGCTAAGTGAACCTTGAGCATGTGAATGAACTAGCATAATTAATTATAGTAGTTGATGAGCATGTTAATCAACTAGTTGATAATCGCAACTTGTTTGACTTAGCTTGCACGTTTAATTATCCGCATGTTAATTAAATAAAGTATCGAGTATGAGATCAACTAATTACAATTATTCATTGGATTTGAACATGCTAAAGAAATAATTTAATGTTAATGAAATAGTAGTAACTTAATCGCAACATGTTTGACTTAGCTTGCACGTTTAATTATCCACATGTTAATTACATAAAGTATCGAGCATGAGATCAACTAATTACAATTATTAATTGGATTTGAACATGCTATAGAAATAATTTCATGTTAATGAAATAGTGTAAGTAACTAAAGTAATCAACTTGAGCATGTAAACCACTTAGGATAACTAAGTAGAATACTCGCCTAGAATAAATAAATGGAGTAAGTAAATGGACTAAGAAATTAACTAAAAGAATGAAAATGTTAAGTGATAGTATTGTATCCTATTAATTCTAGCATGCTTTCCTTCTTATGTTCATTGTATATTGTTTTGATTGGGTGTTCAAGTGATATTACTTGGCTTGGGTGTGCTTTCAATCCTTATTATCTTTTATATGCGCTTTTAAATTTAGTTACTTTATTGAATGCGCACTTTAAATTCATAATCAATGCTTTACTTTGCAAGAGAGTAGAATTATAAAGAATATGAAAGAGAATGAAGTAACGTGAATGAGTTAAGGATCTCAAGGATCTCACTTATTATGCGAATGAATGTTTTATAATTACTTTTGTTATTGTTTTCTTGGTATTGCTTAAGATCTCAATTACGATTACATGTCCTTAATGTGTTATTTTATGCTAAACCAAATATGATTAGTCAAGAAGAATAAAAGCATGAAATCAATGTACGAGCATGTTAATTTATTAAGATAACTTATTAGAGTAGTGACTTAGAGATATAAACGTAGGAAGCATGTAAATGGATTAGGAGATTAATTAGGCCAAATAACTGAAGAACTAGAATAATCATCTTATCTTCTTGAGCGTGTTTAGTTTATTGTTCATTCGTTGTCTTAATTTAATGTCATACCTATTTTCTGTTATGTGCAGTTCTTTCATTCTATTATATGCTTTGCTTTCCTTATACGTGCTTTCAGTTATTTTAGATGTGCACTTCAATTTCTGTTAAAGTTATATTATATGCTGTATCATGATAGGTTGAGAATGTATGGTCATGCATCATGATAATAGAAACTAATAGGGAATGCCACAGGGTGATACGCACACTTACATGAGTGAGGATAAATGATGAAAATGAGTAAAACTGTAAGATAATAAAGGCCTCTATGGTCTGGTAGCTTAGGCCGGAAAGCTACCGGCATAGATACAAAGAAAAGAATAAGGGAGTTGTTGGCGGATGGGTAGTTCAGATCTAGTTTGGCACTGGACTATGCCCTTTTCTCATGTCGGGAAAGGGACTAGCTGCTCATAGGAAGTTAGAAGCTGACCAAGACTATACCATTCCATATAGGTCCTCCAATCTCCAGCTCGAAGTACGAGTAAAAAACGAACAACGTAAAGAAAAGTAATAAAATGGTAAGTGGCTAGTGAAAGGATTGGTTTGGGTGGCCCCCATTCCAAAAGAACTAAAGAGAGTCATAAGCATAATTGTATTAACCATTTTCCTTACTAAGCCTTTAGGCTTACAGTTACTTGTTGTTTAGGTACAATGATGAACATATAATAATAGGCCAATATACAAGAATGACGAACTAATAGCAAGCAGAGGTGAAGAATTCGCATGCGTGAGACTCGAGCTGGCCAGGCTAAGAGAAACAGTTGTGTATATGTTAAGTTTTATTAAATTGTATTCAATTGTTTAGTTTCTTCTTTAAACGATTTACGCTTTTGCTATGTTTTATATTCAGTTTATTTTATAATGCTTCCACAATGTTTAAACAAATGTATTTATTATTTACGCTTCCACACATTTTATCAATTGGTTTTCATATCGAGTTTAAAGAAAGAGTTCATAGTGATACGGTTAGACGCGCTCTGATACACTTTGTTTTAAAAAGAAATTTTCAAATTTTTACGCATTTTAACGATTTACAAAAATCTGGGTCGTTACATGTTAATTTACTTAATTAAAATAACTGATTAGAATAGTCGGTATGCGAGTATGTTCCTTAACTAGTTGTAGTAAAAACTTAACTAGAATGTTTAATTAACAAACTAGACAAATGTTATGTTAAGTGAAGAATGAGCATGTTAATTAGCCTAACTAAATTAGTTAACTTGAGCATGATAATCCGATTAGAGTAATTAACTTAATTAGAAATTGAGCATGTTAATTGAATCACCCAACTAACTAATAGTTGCTAATTACTTTTTGAGCATGCTAATCTATTTAGGAATATTTAATCGTCTAGAGAGTTTGTTTAATTGATTATTTTAGCATGTTTAGTGGCTAGCATTTAATTGGGCATGTTATTGACAATAAAGCGTGTAAATTATTCTTTAAGCATGATTAGTTGACACTAAATCTAAGTATGATTAGTAAACTAGGATAAAAACAAGTAATCAACCCTTGAGCACGTAAACTAAATTAGGATGATTAATTCGATGATAATTAGGATTCCTTCTTAAGCATGTTAATTTCATTATGCTTTGCTTCCATATGTACGTTGCTTGAGATTTGTTGTATCTCCTTTATTATTGAGATGTATATATATATTCAAGCATGTTCCACGATGATTAATTAGCTTTATAATTGCTTCCTTCACATGCTGTACGTTATTATTACTTGTCTTTGGTGCTCGTTAAGTTACTGTTATTTGCTTTGTTTGCGCTTTAATTTAAGTTACTTTCGTTTAGGTGCATTTCAATATCTATTAAAGTTATGTTATACGCATCATGCATCATGCTAGGTTGAGAATGTATGGTCATGCATCATGTTAATAGAAACTAATAGGGAGTGCCACGGGGTGGTACGGACACATGCATGAGTGAGGATAAATGATGAAAATGAGTAAAACTATAAGATAATAAAAACCTCTGTGGTCCAGTAGCTTTGCCCGACACAGATACAAAGAAAAGAATAAGGGAGTTGTGGGCAGATGGGTAGTTCGGATGTAGCCTAGCATTGGACTACGCCACTTTCTCTTGTCGGGAAAGGAACCAGTTGCACACAGGAGGTTAGAAGCTGACCAAGACTATACCATTCCATATGGGTCCTTCAATCTCCAGCTCGAAGTACGAGTTACGAACGAACGACTTAAAGTTAAGTAATAAAATGGTAAATGGCTAATGAAAGGATTGGTTTGAGTGGCCCCCATTCCAAGAAGGACTAAAGAGTGACATTCACGTGCATTAAACCCTTTTCCTTACTGAGCCATTAGGCTCACGTATTACTTGTGGTGTAGGTACAAACGACGAATAGATAATAAGTAGATAATAAACACATAACGAAGCAAGGATGGATGGTTTCGCACGCATGGGACTCGGGGCTAGCTAGGAAAAGAGAAAGATGAGTAAACGAGTGTAGTCAAATAATGTTTAATTGTCAGATTCCTTTATTAAACGTAGTGTTTTAGTTGTTTAGTACTTCCTTTTTGAACGATTTATTTACGCTTTCACCACGATTTACAAGGGTATATTTCTTACGATTCCGTAAGATTTTAAACAAATGGTTCTATTTTATTATTTACCCTTCCACACCTTGTAGTTGGTTTTCCTAAATGAGTTTAAAGAAAGAGTCAGTAGTGATCCAGTTAGATGCACTCAGATACGGTTTGTTTTAAAAAAAAAATTCAAATTTTATGAATTTTAAAGGAATTATGAAAAATCTGGGTCGTTACACACTTCCTACGGGTTTCTATTAACATGATTCATGACCATACATTCTCAACCTAGTATGATGAATGTTGCTTTATAACGTACATTAAGAATAATTGAAGTGCGTACATAAAAGAAAGTAACTGTAATGGAAAGCAAACTGAAATTGAAAGCACATATAATGAATAATGATAATGGAAAACGCATAGCAATGAAGACAACCAATAATACAGAGAACATTTATAATATTGAATACAAGAATTAACATGCCAATTATCTAGTTAACCTCCTAGTCCATTTACATGCTTTCTATATTTATTATTCTAGGTGATTTAGATATGCTTTTGTTCTAGTTCATTGGTTAAACATACTAATCAGAAGCTTATTACATGGCATATCGTAATTAATTGTCATGGGAACATTAAATCTAATTTAATTACATCCTCGACTAATTCATTTTCATGCTCAAGGTTTAACAACTAGTTAATTATCATGCTTATTTACATGCTTAGACTAGCTAATTGGTCAACATGCTCAATTGATTCAATTAACTAAATTGATTAGCAATTAACTCGATTTATTAACAATTAACTAAATTGATTACATGCTTAAGTTATAAGATTAAGTGAACATGCTTGAGTCAAATGAATTACTTCAGTTAAGTTAATGTGCTCTCTAGATGATCAAACATGCTTACATAATTTAACATGCTCGGGAAGTGGTTAGCAACTATTAATTAGTTAAGAAAATTGATTAACATGCTCGATTTCTAATTTTAATTCAGTTACTTGCTCAATTCAGATTATGATGCTCAAGTTGACTAATTTAGTTCAGATAATTAACATGCTCATACAATACTTATTAACATTTAAACATGTTGGTTAATTTAGATACTTAGCCAATTAACTAGCTTGGTTGACATGCTCAATTGATCACAATTTCTACGTTGATCAGCAAGCAAACATGCTAGAATTAGAGAAGTCAAAAAATTAGTTGATTTACAAGCTCGAAAGATTATAAATACAGATTAAGCAGTTTACATGCTTGATTAAATGCTTTGGTTAACATGCTCAGGGGTTATTAGCAATTGAACAGACAAGGACATACATAACAGAATAATATTCATGTGTGAAAGGAGAAACTATACGCAGGGGACTAAACTAATTTCTGCAGAATATTATAATAAGTGAAACTATGAACTTTGAAAATAGGGTCATACTCGAAGGTCTAGTTCTCAACATCATTCGTTCATACTTTTCAGGTCATTAACTCCTTTAATCATTCATCATAAGTCTATCAAAGTGAAACATGTATAACATAACTAAATAAGACTAACAACGAGAACAAGTTATCACCAGAGATAATATCTACAGGTACCAAGAAATCTACACTATCAACATAGAAATAACAATAGTAATGATGCCAAAAAGGGAGTTACGATAGTGAATTATTGAAGAGACTAATAGCCACTATCAACAAACGTCACTTTTATCAACTTATGTTACTAGCAATCACAATATAGCATAAGGAATTTTCAAAGAACTAAATGTATAACCCATGCACTCTACTTGCGATGTAGGGCCTCCACATTGCCAAGACACCCCTATTTCCTTACCTCGAATTTTATCGCGCATTCGGATTTAATCGTTGTCCGTCTCTTATTTTAGTACCTTCAAAATTAATAGAACCCAGCTTAATTAATTAATCTCGAAAGATAGCATCAAAGAACTACATTTAACATCGGGCAACTATCAAAGTAATTTCATCCATAGACAATAGACTCATAACTCAATGTCCAAATAATAATATTGAATCAAAGCTGGAAACCACATTTATTTACCAACCAGCACCCAGTGACTTAATCCAATTTCCATGATATAGTTGGCTAATAAAAAGCTGAATTTAAACCAACTAGTGATTCACAGAACTACTTCATTTCACCCTTAGCCATAACCAATCAGAATTATCCAAATTAAATTCTATATCTTTCTCATGTACTAACCAACAAACAGGACCAACAACAGTTTAGAGGATTAATTCAAACCCACAATTTATGTGTAAACCTCGGAAGAACTTAGGCAACAAATCCAGAAGCAGCTCCTTCACATCAAATTAAATCATTCAATATCTCAACATAGTCAAAAGAAAACAATCTATAACTCAATTTACAAATACAAAATTTCTCATTGCCAATTGTCTCCTAACCATCTTTCAAACTCCCCAAATATACAGATTTACCAACTCATGGAGACAGCAAACTTCGTACAAATTCCTAAGTTCTGAATCAAGGCTGAGATTAATCAAATTATTCTATCAACACTTTATAAAATCTGCCTAAAATCTATAATATCCAAGGAAGAATTGATTTCCTTAAATCCATAGAGAAACCGAGAAGTTGTTCTCATTCCTTCAAATCCACAACAAGACAGCAGGAAAAATCATTCCCCAACTTCCACTCTTCCTACACCAAGCAAAACCAGGCACAACCAACACTCCTTCCAGCTCACCCACACAGAACACAAACAACTCATTATAGTCAAAGGTCAACCATAACATAGAGGATCGAGAATTTAACTCGCAGAAGACTTACCACCAACACAGAAGCTGCTGACAACCCCATTCGCCAACCCGAGTAGACTTGAGAAGCATCCAACCTAACCTGCCTTTCACCAAACACGCCCAAGAGCACCCCTCGCCTTTGGCTCTCGTTTATCCTCTTTATCTCTATATTCTCCTATCTTCATAGCTAACATCTCCGGCCAACAAACACTCTGCCTCCTGGAATGGCAGAGTGTTGCACCCAGCATGCCCGACAGCTACTGTAAATTGCTCAGAGTGTTCCCCACGCCAACACGCTGTCGATTTTACCTGGATAAAGCACCGGTTCGGGCCGAACTGCAACTCGGACCCATCAGCTCCACCCGACCAGACTACCTTGCCCATCGCCCCGAGGTGTCGATCGCCTCCAGCCTGTTGTTGGTTGCTACTCCATCATCGTCGCTAGCATCGCCCGTCGCCATTCTAAAAACGTCGGCCACTACAAATCGCACCCGTCGCGACGCCAAATCTGGGGACCCTAGCTTCGCAATGTATCAACCTGCGAGCTGCAACCCGAAATGCCTGACACCAGCATCTTACCATTCGCCAGATGTCACCGACCCAACCCTCCTGAGCTCGCCGTCAACGTCTCCCCTGTCGTTCTCCCTTCGACTTCCAACTCTCTCCCTCTCTCTCTTTCTCCTTCGGGTATGGCCAAAGGCCAAAAGAATATCTCCTCTTTTGATGTCCAGTCAAGCGCATTACGCGTGAACAGGTTCAGCTGAACTGGTTCATGCCTTCCCTTCCCCTTTATTTCAAGTTTTTAATCCATTTAACCCTCACTTTATTAAATCCCAATTATTTTCATTTATTTAATCCCTTTATGTTTAGCTCCCAATTAATCCAATTAAATCTTTCACTAATTCTCCCTTCAATTTAAAATAAATCTAATTAATCCCAAATATTATAATTTAATCAATTGAATTAATATATATTTTAATTACATTAATTTTCATAAATTATAATTTTACAAATACGTCCTTGGTTATACCTTGATAATTATCCACTTAATCCAATATCCCCAATTACATTCTAATTATTCTTACTAAATTCTGATATTAAAAAAATCGGGGTATTACATACCTCCCTCTTTATATAAATTTCATCTTCGAAATTTGCCTAGCGTAATACTCTCACTAACGATGACCTACACATCAAATCTCTTCTTAGCTACCCCATTTGATGACGTAGCTCCCTTGTGGTCCTAATACTTCATTTTATCTAGCCTACCGGCTCTCTCTTACCGATATTAACCGCTTGACCTCATCCAAGTGCGTCTCTTAGTACCAAAAGTCTACCAAATCCTCATATTCACTCACCATACTTTCACTGCGCAACTCTTATTACATGAATTCCAAGGAAAGAAATGCCTTAATCATAGTCATTCTTCAACATCAAAAGTCGAACGACAACTCTCTTATATCCAAACATCACTTAAATCCGATAAATACTTCATCGTTGCCGCTCAACTCCTGAATTCACAGCATTTTCTATAATATCCTGATTTTTATTTCAGAATTTAAAAATGATAAATTGGAAAGTAATTGGGGATATTCAAATTAGTCGAATAAATTATTAAGATATTACTAAGGATGTAATTGTTATATATGGACTGAACCGGTTTTGGTTCGGCTCGGTCCGGAATAATTAGGTGACTTCCTTTTCAATAAAAATGAAGAAAATAAATAAAGTGGGATTAAAATGTAGGAGAATAAGTAATGAGAGATTTAAATTAAATTAAAGGAAATTTATTAAATTTAAAAGAAAAAGTAAATTAATGAAAATGGGAGGGAACTAAACTGGTTCCTCCTGAACCGGTTTACCTTAAGTGAAATTGGCCTTTGGCCATTTGAGAAAAAGAAAGAGACAGCAGATGAGAGAGTGAGGGAGAAGAGATGAAATGGAGAGACAGAGAGAGTGGGATCGGGATGGAGAGAAGGGGAGTGCGACATGAAGACGACCAGGGATGACCAGAGAATGAGCTCGAGCACGAGCAAGGCGGTGACATCTGGTGCTGCGACCCACGGCTGTGACGAACGGTTGCGGTGTCTAGGGCTAGGGAATGGAGCTCTCAACATTGTCAGGAATTGTCAGCTATGGTAAGTCGTTAACTTTGCATTTCTATTTCTCCTCCATGACACTTTGATTTGGGCGTTTCTTCAATCTACATTGGCTGTGAATTTGCATCGAATTGGGCAGAAACGAATTAGCGTGATGGCAGGGGATGGTTGGACCGAACCGGACCTGGCTTCCTCTAGCTGCACCTTTGGTAAACTCCAAGTGATCCTCCAGTTGATGCTAAGGACTTTCCACACGGCATTTTCGAGTTGGGCCACCCTTCCTTGAAGCGTGCAACTATCCAGCAGACTTGCATCTGTGCAAGTTATCTCCTTGGCTATAGATAAATGGTAGCAACGAATTGTAGGAAGAGAAGTGGTGAGTGTTTTTAGAGGAAAAGCTTCCCGGGTGTTCCTCTATTCGGTGTTGCAGTGGAAGCTATGAAGGTGATGAATTCTTCTACTGCTCGTACCTTGTCTATTATATTTTCTACATAGTAATGGTTGTACACTATGACGAAAGGGTGATAGCATGAAGGCAGTGTATGCAGGAGAGGTTGGAGTTGGATGCTCTATGATTGGAAACTTGAGCTAGTTCCCTATGTTGCTCCTTAGTAAGTTGGATTTCTTCCTTTGCTGTTTGGATGTTCGCTTTTGGTTGTGGTAATCTGATATGGAAATTTCTGAATGATGCTTCTGTTGATTATTGTTGGGTGTATATAAATTGGGTGTTGCTATTTGTTCATTGGATTGATAAGTGGGAAATAGATCACTGTGTCCTTGATTGGTACTGTGTTAGGTAACCTATTGGTTGTTGCTTATGAAATGTGAAGGAATGTTAGTCTATTAAAAGTGTTTAGTTCATTGGTGGGTTCCTCCCAAGTGATATATTTTGAGGAAAAATTGCTATGTAATTTATCTAGCCTCGTTAGAGATTCAATTCTGCCATTTTTATACTATATAAACATGCATCATGATAATAGAAACAAGTACAGAGTGCCACCTTTAGGGTGGTACTCACATGCATTATGAAACGAAAACTGATAAATGAAAAGAATGAAAGAAAAGAAAAGAAAAAAGGGGAGTTAGGGGACAGACGGGTAGTGCGGATCTGATCAGGTAGACTAGACAGGTCTCCTCCCTCGTAGGTAACGGGACCAGTGATCATAGGTGGTTAGAAACCGCTTAGGACTATACCTCCAACACAGGTTCCTCTAATCTTCTGCTCAACGTACGAGTTATGAAAAAAAGAAAGAAAGAATGAAAGTAAATAAAAGCCTGGTTTGGAGCGGCACCCATTCTAGAAAGAACTAAAGATAGGCATAAAGCATATTTCATAACCCCAATTTCTTACTAGGCCTTTTAGGCACACGTATTACTTGTGGTATAGGAAACGAGATGATAATGCCCAGAGTAGAGGAGGATGCATATCCCGTGGAGCCTATGGATTGTCCTAACGAGTCGCGATCAGAGTAGAAGTATGGCTCAAGAGAAAAAGGAAAGATTTCACTATTTTAAAAAGGGTTTGCTGACGGACACGTTTTGTAAAATATGAACTATTACTCTAACCCTCAAACTATTTTTTGAATATTAATTAGGTTTACTCTTTTAACCCTAAAATTTATTTAATGCATTTTCTGTTTATGCCTATTCTGATTTATTTACGCTCTTTAGATTTCAAGGTTAAACTTAAGTTTTCTCTTACACATTTTAAGTATATAAAAAGAAAAAGAAAAATTTTTACTCCAAAATTTGAAGTAAGAAAGTACGGTTTTGACGCGGGTCGTCACAGTTGGTATTAGAGCTATACTACTCTCGTGCAATTCACCGTGGATAACCCAGACTCACCGGCCAAGGCTCCTCTAGCTGAAAGCTTTCTTTTATGATATTGAACTATTCCCTTTAAACTGATTATGCCATAATGTAGAAATGTATAGAATTGCAAATGACTGAAATGTTTCCCTTTTGGTTATTACGCTATGGCATGAAAACATATAAGATTGTTAATGACTAAAATGTTTCACTTAAACTCATTACTCTACTCTACAATGTGAAATCGTATAGGATTATAGATGGCTAGGAGAGGAAGAGGAAATATTTCGTGTAATGAGGAAGGGCCTCGAGTGCCTGGTCAGCGAGAGGATCACGGCCGAGACGAGGCTCTTGATCTATAGTTGCCGTTGTGGAGCAGCACTCTCAGCAGATGGAGAGACAGTCTCGATTTATGGAGCAACATTTCCATTACATGGAGAGATTTATAAGGCAGGACCACAGAAATGGTAATGGGAATCAATGACCAATACCGATTTAGCTAGTTCAAAGAGAAGCCTGGTGGGAATAATTTCAAAGGCTAAAGCCTCACTGCTTCAACGGGAATATATCAGACATCACGGGAGCCGAGCAGTGGATAAGCTCTTTGGAGGATAAATTCTCCTATGTAGATATTGGTGAGACAGAGAGGGTCATGTGTGCTACCTCTCCCTTTATGTAGATAAGTCCTCTATGGATGTTACAACCCTCACCAGGAAAGACTTCAAAGATCTATTTAATGAGATGTATTTCAACAATATCGTGTGAATGTAGAAGTTAATGGAGTTCATACGCCTACGGCAGACAGGAACCGTGGTAGAGTACGCTCAGCGGTTTGAAGCCTTATCTCGATATGTCCCTCACCTAGTGGCAACAAAAGAACATAAAGTCCACCATTTTGTTCAAGGCTTGAAAATTGAGGTGTTTCAAGGAGCCATTGGGCTGACACTGAGGGTGTCAACTATTCTAAAATCGTGGCCAGATCCCTAGCCATGGAAGAAGTGAAGTTTATGGCATCTAGGCAGAGTGAAGCTTGCCAGAGGCATTGGAAAGCGAATTCTAACCAGCAATCAAGTAGTGCTCCCTCAACGGGACGGGGAGTTAAACGACCCTCTGAGGGAGGAGAAGAATAGAGAGTAGATAAAATGCAAATGACACAGATGCCCAATGCCCCTCAACCTAAAGCTTGTACTAAATGTAAGAAGGTACATCGCGGCGAATGTTTGGCCAGTTACGTGATGTGTTATATGTGTGGCAAGCCTGGTCATATTCCCAAACACTGCACTACCCAACCCGGTGGACAAGGAGGAGTGGCCCCGTGTGATCATTGCTACATATGGACTGGACCTAGATGACGAGAAGCCAGTAGTTGTGGCAGGTACATTTAAGTTTATGCAACGATTATTTATATGTGATATTAATTATTCCCTAGTTAAATTAGGAGATATACCTTATAATAAACAAGTTACCTAATCCTGACATGGACAATCTATGTTAATAATTGTGCCACATACGTTCTATTTGATTCGGGTGCTACGCACTCTTTTGTTTCTACGAATTTCTGTGGAAAGGAGAACTATTTTTCCAAATGCGTGAATTATATGCATCGCGTGTTGTTGCCTTCTGGTGACCATTTAATTACAAACAGAATTCTTAAAGATTATGCAGTGGAGATAAATGGCCATTTATTTCAAGCCGATTTAATTATTATGAACTTAAAAGGGTACGACGTCATCATCAAAATGGACTAGCTAGTTGCACACCACACGTGTAATGACCCAGTTTTTCGTAAATCATTTAAAAAGCGTAAAAATTTGAACTTTTGTAAAACCGTTGAAATCGCTTTCAAAATAAATCAGTGTGCGACACTAGCCGAATCACTACTAACTTTTCGTAAAAACTCGTTATGGAAAGCAATTAATAAAATTCGAAGAGTTACAAAATCTTTTGTTTAAAACATTACAGAAGCGTAAATAATTAAATGAAAGAAGCCAAACCATTGAATACAATTTAATAAAACCTAATTTAATTACAATCGTTCCTTCTTTTACTCTTCTAGCCTGGCCAGCCCGAACCTCACTCGTCCAAATCCTTCTTCCCCACTTCATTATCTATTTATTATCTGTTTATCGTTTATACCTACACCACAAGTAATACGTGAGCCTAATGGCTCAGTAAGGAAAAGGATTTAATGTAACATGATATGCCTCTCTTTAGTCCTTTTTGAAATGGGGCCAACCCAAAACAATCATTCCATTACGCCATTCGTTCGTTCATTCGTTTTACATTAGTTCATTCGTTCATTCATTACTCGTACATCGAGTGGAAGATTGGAAGATTTCCTTTGGAATGGTGCAGTGATCGGATCTAGCATTTTACTTGAAACTAGAACTCTCGTACCCTAAGAAGGAGGGGCTTGAGCTAGTTGCAGACTAGACCTGCTACCCATCCGCCCTCCAACTCCCCATTTTCTTCATTTTCTTTAACATTTTACCTTACTTATGCATGTGTGAGTACCACCACCAAGGTGGCACTCCCTATTACTTTCTATTACATGATGCATGATCATACATTCTCAACTTAACATGATGCATGTTATAACATACATTAACAATAATTGAAGAGCACATTGAAATGAAAGTAACTATAATTGAAATTGCGCATATAATGAAGAATAAGAAATGAAAGCGCACAACAATAATAATTGAAAATGCGTAACAGGGAACAATTATGATATCGAATTGAAAGCAATGAATGAACAATATGAGACGATAAAGTAACGTGCGACTAATTACAACTAACTAAACATGCTCGTTTAACTAAGTTAAACTAGACATGGAAACATACTTTAACCAATAAATAACTGGAAACAGGAAACGTGCTTATAAATTTTTAAATCTTATTCCAATTGGTTAAACATTCTTTTATTCTAATCAATTACAACATGCTATAATTAATAGTCTAGTTGATTATCCTAATAAATTACATGCTCCAGATTATTACCTGCTTTTATCCTAGTCCACTAATCGTGCTCGGGTTCAGTAGAAAAGTAATTTATAAACAAGATTATAGGCAGCACCAAGAAGACCACAACAAAGGTAATGTAAAAACAATTGTTCACATAGTCGATGAAAGCCTTAATTCGTTTACATTTCATTCCTTCTTCTTTCATCATTTCCATTCTTCTCTAACAAAGTAAAGAATCTCTATTATTTTTAAATAAGGTAAAACATGGTAAAGGAAATTGCCTCGAGAGACAATATAACCATATTAAAGGAAATTGATGAAATGAGAAATGCACAGAATATTAATGAGGTAACCTAGTTCATTACATGCTCAAGAAGGATAAGGTTAATGTTCTAGTTCATTACCTTAGTTAAGTTACGTGCTCAAAATAGATTACAACTATTAAGCTGGTTGTTCTAGATAATTTACATGCTCACAGATAGGTTATAACTCTAGTTAGGTTAATAATCATGCTTGTGGATAGTTAATTATTCTAGTTAGTTAACATGCTCTGTAGATGATTAAATATGCTTAATTAATTAACATGCATAGCTAATTTATTAAACATAATCAAACACGCTTGGCTCAACATATTAAAGTCTAGTTAATTACTAGTTAATTCATTCTAGTTGATTACATGCTCAATGTCAATGACTTGCCCAAAGAAAGATTTCAATTATGATTCTCTATTTAGTTATCCTAATTTATTAACATGCACAAAAGGTTATAAACACCAATTAATTAGTTCACATGCTTTAATTAACTAATTAGTTCGCATGCTTTGATTAGCGAGTTGATTAGTTAAACTAAGTTGATTAATATGCTTAGGATAGGTGGTAAAACTTGTAATTTACACAAAGGTATTAATCAATGGTGATGACCGAATACATGACAATGAAACAATAACGAAGGAAATATCAGCTTATAGTTAATAACTAAACAACAAGCCTTTGTTATTATTTACAACTAGTTAATTAGCATGTTCAAGTCTAACTAATCACTTTAGTTAATTAAATCTAGTTAATTAACGTGCTTGTTAATTTAACATGGCTATCAAACAAGGAGATGGCAAAACAATTTATGACAGCACAATACATGCATTTGAAGGAAAGAAATTGACCGTTTATTTAACTATTTTGCTTGACACGGAGATATTTAGCTAAACAGAACCAATGGTCGAATAACATGGGCATTAAGAAAAGAATGGCAGTTTGATCAACGCAGGGGATTTAAATAAATAGCAAGTAAATAAGAAATAACAGAACGTTTAAGGGAACTCTTAATCTGTCCATACTCCTCATCTTTTACATATGAGTCATTTCATACTCATTAAAATCGACCATCACATTCAAGACATTTATCACAACATAGATCTTTATCAAGTAACACACTCACAGTAAGGGAAATAAACTAACAATCAAGGAAAGCTACACTATCATCAAAGGAAATCCACGCTAGTTAAGGAAAACAACTAACAATAAAAAAATCTACACTATCAATAACAAATAAACACACTCATGCACTCTACTTGCAGTGTAGGGCCTCCAAATGGCCTAGAAATCAAAATTCCTTACCTCAAAACTTTATCGCATAATGCACTTAAATGCTATCCTTCCTCTTCCTCGTCCAATACCTTCATAATAAAAAATGTGTATCATTATAGCATTTCATAACCCACTCAATATCCATTTGAATCAACGGAGCATGTTCACACTTCATAACAATCATAAATCTGTCCTTTAATCACGCGTTACCATCGTAACATAACTTTTCCATTCATTTCATTTCATCATCTCATGTATACCAAGAAGTAGAAATTAAAACATGGTACAAC
Organism: Begonia loranthoides; assembly: GCA_022433065.1. Lineage (NCBI taxonomy): Eukaryota > Viridiplantae > Streptophyta > Magnoliopsida > Cucurbitales > Begoniaceae > Begonia > Begonia loranthoides. The sequence continues at coordinate 18,203,150 of CM039472.1, forward strand.
TTTCTACATTTTCACAGTTAACCAACATAAAATGACCCCACACTTTGATGACACTTCATTATCTCCACAGATTCCCAAAATAACATCCACAGTTTACATAAACATAACCAAAATGAACATCCATAGTTTCCAAGGCATGCATTCGACATTGGTAGCAAAAAACAGAGAATAATCATTCAACAACAAGGAGCATTTATCCATAACAAATACTACAGAGAGCCATAAATCCTTCAAAATCCATGTGAACGTCCTATATCTATTTGTCCTTAGCATCCAAAATCCATAAAACAGAGGAGGAAACTTTCTTACCTGATAACCCACAAGCAACTCTCATCCAGGGAGTTCCTATCCTTCACCCAGTTCTCGGCTCAAGCTCTAGAGAGCAATTCTGTCCAAGCCACCTCCCTCACTGTCTTTATCCTCTAACCACCGACAGCACGCCCACAAATTTCCTTCAGCTTTTCAGAGGTTGCCACCCAAAGCCCCTTGATTCCATTCAGCTTTTTATACTCATTCTCGTTTGTCTTCTTCGCTCATGGCAGAGTGTGATGCTAGCTGGAAAGAATGGGTGAAAGATTCAAACCAAACAACAAGCTAGACCCAAGTCTTCAACCGATCCAACTCGAACCGCCCCTTCTCTTCGACGTTCCTCGCAAAAACGCTAGCTCCAATCCCCAGAAATCAATCCCAACTAGCGACCAAACGACAGAATGCTAAGGAGGAGGAAGAAATATACCAAAAATACCTTCAATCGTCATAAAAAAAATGCCATGGCAGAAGCTCCGATTAGCCCCGCCAAGCCTCGACTCCCGAGCCCTCACCACGACCCACAACGAAGCAGCAATGCACCAGACCTGTCGTCGCCGTCGTCATTCGTCTCCCGCTCATCACCTCCATTTATCCCTCGCTCTCAGGCGCCCCCTCTCTCGTCTTGTTTGCATCGCGGAATGGCCAAGGGCCAATTCCCCTTTCTCTCCCGAACAAAACGGTTGAGCCATTTTGTTTGTCCCCTAAAAACGATAGACCGATTCATCCTTGAACCGATTCAGCCAACCCATCACTTTTAATTTCTCCCTTAACCTAATTAATTAAATTTATTTTTTTCCCATTACCTTATTAATTTCAATTAATCTAATTTATCCCATAAATGTCATTCCCGTTGTTTTAATTAATAGAAAATGAGCCATCCAAAATCTATTGGATCGAGCCGAACCAAACTGGTTTAATCCATAAATCTCTCTTTATTTATTCAATAAATTCTTAATTCAAAACAATTATAAGTAATCCCAAACATTATAATTTATTTTATTAAATTAATATTTATTCTAATTACCTTAATTTCTCATAATTTATAATCTTGTGAATATGCCCGGTAATAACCCGATAATTATCAAATAAATCTAAATACTCCTAATTACATTTCAAGTATTCTTATTTAATCCCGATATAAAAGTCTGGGTATTACAACATGGTCATCCACTGTAACAAGAGGGAAATATGCTTCTGCCCTCCAGGTGGCGAGATACACACTTCTCGAGGAACCAAAGAAAAGGGAAAATTGGCCATCATCTCTAAACTCAAGGTAGAAAAATTGTTTAGAAATGGTGCGATGGGTTCCTTGTAAACGTGATTGACACCACCGAAACTCCTGAGATTAAGATGGAGGATGTTGCAATAGTTCGTGACTTCCCAAATATTTTTTCTTGATGATCTTCCTAGTTTACCCCTAGATAGCAAGATCGAATTTGAGATCAACCTACAACATGGCTTTGAACCCATCTCCAAAAACCCGTATTGTATGGCACTAGCTGAATTACGGGAGCTGCAAGTCCAATTGGAGGAATTAGTCACCAAGGGGTTTATTTGCCTAAGCTTTTCTCCATGGGGCACGCCAGTGCTATTTGTTAAGAAGAAAGATGGTACGATGAGGTTGTGATTCGACTACCAGGAATTAAACAAAGTGACCATCAAGAATAAGTACCCATGGCTAAGGATTGACAATCTGTTTGATTAATTATGTGGTGCTCGGGTATTTTCAAAAATTAACCTCCTCTCCTGCTATTATTAGTTGAAAGTCAAATCAGACAATGTGCTTAATACTGTATTTCGCACAGGGCTTGGGCACTATGAATTCCTAGTTATGTCTTTCGAGTTGACCAAAGCCCCGGCGGCCTTCATGAACATAATGTACCGAGTCTTCTGGATTATCTGGATAAGTTTATTATCGTCTTCATCAACAATATCTTGGTCTATTTCTTTTTAGAGGCAGAGCATTGTGAACATCTCCAATTGGCCCTATCTTTTCTCAGCCAGCACCAATCCTACGCAAAGTTTTCCAAGTGCAATTTCTGGCTAAGCAAGGTTGGCTTTCTTGGCCACGTAATCTACTAAGATGGTATCTCTATGGACCCGGCAAAGGTACAAGCAATGGTAAACTGTACAAAGCTGAGAAACGTCTGTGATGTAAGAAGTTTTCTAGGCTTGGCCGGATACTAAAGATGCTTTATTGAAGGGTTCTCTAGAATCGTTCTACCACTGACCAGTTTGACAAAGAAAAATGCCTGATTTTGATGGTCTAGCGATTGTGAGAACAATTTTCAAAAGTTAAAGCACAGATTGACAACTACCTCTATGTTGACGTTGCTTGTAGAGGAGGTCGACTTTTGTATTTATTGTGATGTATCAAGGAGAGGGCTCGGTAGAGTTCTTATGCAGCAAGGAAAAGTTATCGCTTATGTATCCCAATAGCATAAGATCCATGAAAAGAATTATCCCACGCACGATCTAGAGCTTGCTGCAGTTGTCTTCACTCTCAAAGTATAGAGACACTATTTATATGGGCAGCGCTGTGAAATCTACTCAGATCACAAAAGTCTCAAATATATTTTCAACCAGAAGGAACTAAACAAGCAGCAACAGCGATGGCTTGAGTTTGTTAAAGACAACGACTGTTAAATGAAGTATCATCTAGGTGGATGCTCTCAGCTGTAAGGTCGCAGTGATGAGTATGTTTTGTGAGGAAATGCTTTTTGAACTTCAGAGAGACTTACACAAGCTTGATATGCACACAGTTCCAGCACAGTTAGACCTGGTATTAGCAAAACTGACTTTGATGCCGTCTATTCTTGAGCAGATTAAGGAAGCTCAGCAAAGTGACATTGTATACAAGTATTTTAGATTGAATCCAACCCTGCAGGAATATCAGGAATTTTCTATGTTAGCTGATGGTATGGTCAAGTATAACAATCGATGTTATGTGCCGAGCGGTGTAACCCTGCGAACAAAATCCTACGAGAAACTCATTCTTCTAAACTCTCAATTCCTCCTAGATGGAACAAGATATACCCAGATCTCAAGACTCATTATTACTGGCCAAACATGAAGTACAATATTGCAAACTAAGTGGCTCTATGCCATGTATGCCAATGGGTGAAGGCTGAGCACCAACGACCTAGTGGATTTCTCAAACCATTACAAATTTTGGAATGGAAATGGGAGCATATCATCATAGATTTCGTTACCAGCTTGCCCAGAACAGTTAAAGGCCACGATACAATCTGGGTAATCGTGGATCGATTAACGAAGGTTTCATATTTTCTACCGGTAGCCTTGATGTACAAGATGAATCAGTTCGCTAATTTATATGTAAAGGAGATGACACGACTTCATGGTGTTCTCGCGATTTACGTTAGGTTTCAAGAAGAGTCTTAACAAGGCCATGGGCACATATCAAAAGTTTAGCACAACATTTCAACCTCAGACAAATGGCCAAAGTGAAAGAACAATCCAAATGCTCAAAGATATGCTTCAGGCTTGTGTATTGGAATTTCAGGTCAAATGGGGTAAGATGCAACCTTTGGTTGAATTTTCCTATAATAACAGCTTCCAGGCTACGATAGGCATGGCACCACATGAAGCCCAGTATGGGAGGAAGTGCAAATCTCTTGTACAGTGGGAAGAGACGAATGAAGCTACATTCTATGGCCCTGAAATAGAATAGAAAACTACAGAATCTATGGCCATAATCAAGCAAAGGATGTGAGTAGCCCAAAGCTGCCAAAAGAGTTATGCAGATAATCGATGATGTTCCCTTGAATTTAATGAAGGAGACAACATATTTATGAAGATATCACCTTTCAAGAGAGTCGATCACTTCGAAAAGAGAGGAAAGCTCAATCCAAGATATGTGGGGCCATATGTAATCATGAAGACGATAGGACATGTTGCTTATTAGCTACAGAAGCTAGACTTTGTGGCAATCGTACACAATATCTTCTATATGTCAATGCTCAAGAAGTGTCTGGGAATTGTAGCTGTATTGAGCCATCCCGAAGATATCGAAGTTCAACCGAACTTGAGCTACAAAGAAAGGCCTATTCAGATCTCTGACTCTAGAGTAAAGAGTTACGACGTAATCAAATTCCGCTAGTCAAAGTCTTGTGACAGAACCACACTAGTGAGGAGGCCACTTGGGAGAAGGAAGACGACATGAGGGCCAAGTATTTCGAGTTCTTCGGATAGCTAAATTTGGTGACCAAAATTTTTGTAAGGGGGGTAGTATGTAATACCCCGATAACGTTTTTCCCATATACACGATGTAATCAATTCTCCAGATAATATGACGTGTAATTATGGGGTAAAGATTATGGAATAAAAATTAAGTATGAAAATATGAAGAAAAACTGAAATCTGACTAATTCAGATGAAGGCGGACGATACTGGGACATGGAATGTCGTCCGAAATCACATGGAACGTCGTCCATGCATTTTGGGATGATCCAGGACTGAGCCCTCGCGTTCGAATTTGTCCCCTATCTCTAACAAAACTTTTTGGATGCATGCGGATGAATGCAGGTGCTATGTTTTGAATTTGTCAATTTCTGGAAAGTTTCGGACGTATGCGAATGCAGGATTCGAATGCCTTCGTTCTCCAGAATGTTAGATTCGAACGAATGCAGACGAAGGCAAGGACGCCTTCCTTTGTCCGAAAGCTCGATTCTGTTAGGAAGAATGGAAATTTCGGACGCGTGCGGATGAGGCCAGGACGACTTCTCTCATCCAAAATGTCCAAAATCTGCGAAAATTTAGGTATTTCATAATAGAAACTCTTGTCGCGTAGTCAGTTAAAACATACCCAGGCGACAATGAGACGAAGCTCACACTTGGACCATGCCCTCTCCACATCAATGAATGCCTCTCCGTTGTTGTACGTGTGGCCCCCAACAGGTAAGGCTTCACCTTTTAATCACCAAATTAACCTTCCTCTGCATTCATTTTCTTCTGTCGGGAGAGAGAGAGTTTTTTGCGAGAGTGAAAATCATCTGGTGAGTTGTGGGAGTCCTCTGAGAGCTCGTGAGTGTTCGTTAGAGTCCTTTGTGGGTGAAGAATTGCTCTGTAAGCTGAGGAGTAAGTTGGGATTTTTGCTGTCTGTGATTGATTTCTTCATCAAAGGGTAAGGGTTGGGTAGTTTCTTGGCCAATGTAGGACCTACCCACAAGTAGTGTGCGTGAGTTGTGTTATTTCCATTGTTGATATTCTGTGTCAATTTCTACAACTTCTTTACTGCCACTAAATGCTTCCTATGTACTACAACTCAATGTTTTTTGCGATAGAAAATTTTGATAATGAACTGCTATGATATGAATTGGTGACTTGAATTGATAAACTGAAGATGTCTAAAAGGAAATGACACGTATGAATAACCTGTTAGTAAATTTCTGGATAGTAACTTGTTAGAAATGTTGTTCCTCATATTGTTTGTTCAAATGGTAGACTTAGCATAAAAATGCTATTATTTCTTGGTACTGGTTAGGAGCGGTAACTTTCTTTAATACAACTATGCATGATAAATCACTACTATGACTTCTGATAACAATCGGTAACCTCAAGTGGATTGTTAACTCTAGCTAAAAAGATTTAAATGATGGTTTACTTTTGAATGTATGATATCATTAGTGTAACACCCCGAATATCATTTTTCCCGTATAGGCAATGTAAGAAATTTTGAGATGATTAAAATATTATGTTACGTAGAAATGTGTGTTAAATTATGACTAATATTTGAAGGTAAAATTATTATGGGAGGAAATTTAAGTGGGAAAATATGAAGAAAATGTTGTTTTGGACAGTTCCAAATGCATGCGGATGCTATGAGGATGAGAAATGGCATCCGCAAGGCCTTAGAACAGCATCCCAAAACTTTGGGATGACACAAGATGGATTCCTCACATCCTAACTCGCCCATGTTTCTATGCGGACGGATGCGAACGCGGGCGGACGCGAGGATGCAAAAGCGCGTCTGAAACTTCCCAAATCTGCAATTAATTAGGGCAAGGTTTATGAAACGCTGTCATTTTGCAATTCAAGACGCTCAACCAGACAACAAGGAGACAAATCCACACCGGACCACGCCCTCTCCACGTCAACCACACCAGTCCTTCTCCTGTAGGCGTACAGGTGTTCCCCTCCAACTTCTCCTTTTTAATCTCCATCTAGTCTGCATCCATTTTTCCTTGCGTGGGAGGGCTCCTGCGATAGTTGTTCCTACGAGAGAATTTCCCCTAACTAAGAGTTCTTTCTGCATAACTGAGAGGGATTGAGAGTTAAGTGAGTGGTTGTAAGAAAATTTTGGTGTGAGAGCAAGTGTGTTATGTGAGTGAGCTCTATAAGCTAGAGTTGCTGTTTAGTATCTAGGAAGTGAGATGGGATTTACTGTGTTGTCTAGGAGTTTATGTCATAAAGGGTAAGGAATTGGGTTGGCTGTCAAAGCCCCACCCACAAGGAGTGTGTGTGAGTGATGCTAATTCTTTGATGTCAATTTCCTGGATTCTTTGGTTGAGTGATTTCTGCATCATTTCCTCTACTTTGTGTTGGACTCCTTGCTGTTAATTTCCTGTAACTCTATTTACTGCAAATGCTTTACTTTGATAAAGATCAATGATGTGATGAATGTTTGGTGTGTGAATGTCTAATGTTAAGTACCATAGTATAGAATGATGAATCAATGAGCATGAATGAGCTAAGAAGTTCCCTTCACAATGATTCTATTCTGTACATTTTATTGTTTTATATCGCTGTAGTTTTTCTCTAGCTTTGCTGTAGTTTTCTCTAGGTATTGTAATCTCTGTAGACTTCCTTGATGCAATTTCTTTTACTGCAATTACTTCTATGTACTGCAACTAACTAACTTATGCGATAGAGAGTGAATAACGAACTGTTATGATATAAACTTAGAAGTTGAACTGATGAATTGAAGCTATCTAAAGGGAATGATACGCATTAGTGAATTGTTAGCAAAATTTCATACTGTTCTACTTCACATATTTTTTGTTAGATAGTAGATTTAGCTTATAAATGCCTATATATCTTGATTCTGGTTAGGAGTTATAATCAATTTTGTTTTAATTGACATCAATTCATTTAGCATGTTTCTCGTCATATCAAATTATTGAGCATGTTTCCAATTGCCCTTTATTATGTAGGTTTCCATAGATGGTTTATAAAGCATGATTATGTTAGATAATTCCTGAGCATATTTCCAAGCATGTTTAGTTAAATAACTCACTGTATATTTCACTTCTAAAAGCATGATAAATTGTTGTTCTATATTATGAAAATCTAACTATGTTGAACATTTCACAAGATTTATTGATCGCAACATAACAGTATGTAAATTATTAGCAATTTTTCAATTGTATTCGACTATAAAGCATTGTTTTACTATATATTGACTTACCATGTCATACACTGTCCGAGCAGGTTTAAATGATTTGCTGTAAATTTCTATTTTGTCTCCATTAATAGCACGTTCACCTTATTGTTCACTTTATGACCAAGCATGCTTGTCGTAATGGGCATGTTTTGTAAAACCTTATTTTCATAATTATTTTGAATGTTTTTACTTTGAACCCTAAACTTTGTTGATGCATTTAAAAAATAAAATGTTTCTGCCTTACTTTGATATATTTCTACTCTTTAGCTTTTATGTTAAACTTGAGATTTTACGTTTCCTCGTAGATAAAAAGAGAAAGAAAAATTTTTACTCGAAAATTAAGAAAGTACAGTTTTTGACGCGGGGTGTCATAATTAGTCCTCTTATTTATGGTCAATTCATAGACTTAGCTCGTATCAACTTACTAAGTACATTTCCAGTCATATTCAATTATTAAGCATGTTTCCGCTATCTATTGGCTGAGCATATTTCTGTTTAATTATTGCCACGTCTATGGCATTGTACGATTACTAAGCATATTCAGTTTATTTAAATAACTTGCTGTAAATTTATGGTTTAATCTCAATTAATAGCATGTTCAACTGCCGTTTTCCTGTACTACCATATTTTGAAAACCCAAGCATGGTATTCATATTCGCTGTTTCAATTGTTCATTTTAATTTTTGCTATTTATTCATATGCACTGTTAAATTTATATGTGCTATTCAATTCCGTCATTATTATACTGTATAGACATGCATCATGATAATAGAAACAAGTAGGAGTGCCACCTTTGTGGTGGTACTCACATGCATTGTGAAAGGAAAACCGATAAATGAAAAGAATGAAAGAAAAGAAAAGAAAAAGGGGAGTTAAGGGATGGAGGGGTAGGGCAGATCTAATTAGGTAGACTAGACAGGTCTCCTCCCTCATAGCTAAAGGGACCAGCTACAATAGGTGGTCAGAAGCCGCTCAGGACTATACCTCCAACACGGGTTCCTCTAATCTCTCGCTCGATGTACGAGTTATGAAAGAACGAATGTAAAGAAAATACTTGTTTGGAGCAGTACCCATTCCAGAAAAAACTAAAGAGAGGCATAAAGCATACTACATAACCCCAATTCCTTACTGGGCTTTTGGACTCACGTACTACTTGTGGTGTAGGAAATGAGATGATAATGCCCGGAGCAGAGGAGGATGCATATCCCGTAGAGCTTGCGGATTATCTAGATGAATAGAAACCAGAGTAGAAACATGGCTCAAGAGAAAAAGGAAAGATTTCACTATTTTGAAAAGGGTTTGATGACAGACACGTTTTGTAAAATATGAACTATTACCTTAACCCTCAAACTATGTTTTGAATATTAATTCGATTTATTCTTTTAACCTTGAACTTTTTTTAATGCATTTACCGTTTGTGCTTACTCTGATTTATTTATGCTCTTTAGATTTCCAAGTCAAACTTAAGTTTTTTCTTACACGTTTTAAGTATATAAAAAGAAAAAGAAAAAGTTTTACTCAAAAATTTGAAATAAGAAAGTACAGTTTTGATGCGGGGTGTCACATTTTTGGTCGACCACACCTTCATTTCTGTTTGACTGCAAACCTACCTGAGACTTAACTACCACCTTTTGTCACAATTCCATTCACCCACCAATTTAATTTTGGGAGACCGCAAATATACCTGAGAGCCTTAAATGGCAATCTATCACAAATCCGGTCAACCACCAATATAATTATAGGCAACTGCAAATGTGCCTGAGAGCCACAAAGATTGATTTCAGTCATCCTCCAAGCCTTCATTTCCACTAGTGAACATCCTCTCCCAATCCAAAAATTGCACTTCTTAAAGAAAATCCCTCGTTCTTTCAATCCATCATTGTTTTAATTAATTAATCCTTAATATTAATTACTCCTTACCCTTAACAATCACACATCAACCTTCATGCTTAAATTTTACTTAAACATAATGGTATGCTAATTCGAACAATAAAACTCAGGATATTACAAAAGGAATCGATATTTTATCACATCTTGCATGTATATAGTGAACTATTTTGAGTTGTTGTGAAATTTTAACGTTGATAATTGCATGAAAATAAAGAAAGTGCGGTGATTAATTAATTTTGTTTTCTACTTACTCAGTATTAGGTTCATTAGTTTGAATCTTCTATCCCCATGTAGGAGTGACGGATAATTACATGATGTATCCATTCCCTCAGTATATGGAACGGATAGGTTCCTTTTCTAGAAAATGAAATTAAAAGATAAATGGAAAGAGAAAGATCAAGTGAAGTTAAGATCAAGAAGACTGAAAAAGAAAGGAAATGGAATGCGAAACTAAACTAGAAATAAAAGGAAAAGAAACGGAAACGGAAAACGAGAAAGGATTTTGAAAAATCCATAGCATGTTTATTGTATTTTATATCACTTACTGAGCATTAGGCTCCTTAGATAAGTCTTGTTATGTAGGTATGTACGAGAAATAGGAGAACAGATCAAAGACAATTGATGAAGGATTTGCACGAGTGGATCTTGTTGCTGGCTGGGCTAATGAAGTAAATGCGAATTTATATATAAAAGGGTTTGTAAATAAACTAAAATTCTTTAATGCTTGTTTTAATTCCACTGTGTTTCATAAAATTAGTTTATTACTTTTGCTGCAATTGATAAATGTTTTAAGTCACGGGTTTTAACGATCATGTTTTATAAAGGAAAAATATTTTAACGTTTTTATAAAAAGAAAAGATCTAAATTTGTTCACTTTCAAAAGAAATAAAAACCAGGTCGTTACACTCCGTCTCCATTTGGTGTACGAATGTCAGACACAGGTAAGGCTTAACGTAGTAAGAGATTGACTGGGTTATTCTATGCATTTCCTCTTCAGCTTCCCAGTGCAAGAGAGACACCCATGGAGAAATTGTGAGTGTTCTGCGAGTTCATGTGTTTTTTTTTAAATCATACGTGAGTGAGAGTGAAGTTCTGTAAGTTAATGATTTTGCTAGGTTGCTGCTGCTTCTTTTGTCCGTGTAGGAATTCTTCAACAAATTAGCAACAAAGGTAAGAATTGGGTAGAGTCGTTGGCCAGTTGAGGCCCTACCCACAAGTAGTGTCCATTTTGTTTCCTTATTTCTGTTTTGTATTTTCTTTTACTACAACGTTCTGTATTTTCCTTTACTGTAAATACATGTTTAGTCTGATAGAGGATTTAACAATGATTACTGCTAGAATAATGGCCTCTGATGTTAAGCTCTGAAGTATAGAATGATGAATTGAAGATCACTCTTTGTTACATTAAGCATGAATGAACTACGGGCAACTTCATCGATCATAATTATGTTCTGTTGGAAGTGTTGTTTGTTGTCTTATTTGCTATTACGATAAAGTCAATCAATGCTAGTGTTGTATATTGTCCTGTTCTTGTTTAATTCCTCTATACTAATTAGAAGCAATCGTTTCTTTAAATGAGCACGCCTAGGTAATTTGCCCTATTATGTTGTAATTGTAAATTAAGTTCTTAATCCTAATTGAAGTTAACCCATTGAAACATGATTTACTCTCGAATGTACACTTGTTTATGATCGATTCATGCCATCAGCTCTTAGCTATTTACCAAGCATGTTTTCATTTACTCGCTATATCCATGTCTATTTAATGTCCTTAAGAATGTCTAATTCCTTTGAGCATCTCGTGTAAATTATCCATTAAAAGCAACTATATATTGCGCTGTTAGAAGCTATAATACTCTGATACTAATTTCCTTGTATACGCGATGTAATCAATGTTGGAGAAAAATTATATATTACATTTCATATTTATACTTGTTAAATTATGACATGTATTTTTGCGGAAATATTATGGGATGAAAAGTTCAGTAGAAAAATGTAAAGAAAATTTAAACCTGGCGTATTCAGATGCCTGTGGACGCCATGGGGACAAGGTTTGGTGTCCGCACCATCAATTGAACTTGGGGACGAATGCAGGATAGATCCTCGCATCTTGAACTGACCCTGTCTCTCGACAGACAAAATGCAGACGATGCGGACGAGGACGGGATGCGTCCGCATTGAATATGTCAAATTTCTGGACACATTCAAACAAATGCGGACGCCAAAATTTGCCCGAATGTCGTATTCAGACGGTACGAACAAGGGGAGGATGACATTTCCAGTCTATAAAGACGAATTTGCCCAAAGGATTTTGCACATGGGAACTAATACAGATGAGACCATCACATCCCCACTCATCCAAAATATCGGAGATCTGGGATAGAGAATAATTTAAAATCAAAGGAAATCAATGTATAACCTATAAAAAAGAATCCCTCGACACAGAGTCTCACTCCCCAGGTCCCGACCAGCAGGAGCTGTCCCCCTCCACCTCCTTGCTGGCGTACGACTTGTCTCTAGGAGGTGAGGCCTTCTATTTAGTTTCAGTCGGACCTCCTCTCATGCATCTCTCCTCCTTTTTCTAGTTCGGTCTTCCCCTAGAGTGGATTTTCTCTATGAAGAGTAGTTCTTTTAGGAAGAAATTGCCGGTCTGTGGATTAGTCCTTCACCTTAGGTAAGGATTTCGGTAGTCTTGGCCTGTGGAGGCCCTACACCTAAGTAAAGTGTGTGTGTGTGTAGTGGTTGTTGTTGTACTTAAAATCTGTAAATTTTCTTGACATGTTAGGTCGTATTTCTGTAAATTTCCTTGTTGCTCAACACCTCCATTTTCTTTTGTTGGATGCTTTGTTCTATTGTTACAACTCTGCCTTGTTCTGTTGTTATATTTCTACTTATTCTATTGCTACATTTCAATGCTATTTACATTTACTAGATGTTAAGGTTGGAACTATTAAGCCCTGCCTGATGTGAAGCTTGATAAGGTAGAAGTATGAACTAATGATTTCATGGTGACTATCAAGAGTGAACGAGATAGGCTCTATGTTCTGATTGTAGCCTTGACTGGATTAATATAGCCTTGAGATTTCTTTATACTCTGAGCATGATTGTTCTTTTGTTCATTGTCTTATAGCACCCAGACTGTGATCATTAAGTCTGTTACATGGTAACACCTTTGCTGTTGTTTCGTTTAGACGTTGAGAGCATAAGTCGCTGTTCCATTTCATTGTTTGTGCACTGCTATTTATTGTAACATTCCTCATTTTTACCCCATTATTTAATTATTATAATTAAAAATAAATAAATTATTTTTTCTTTTTTTATATATATATATGTTCTTATCAGAGTAATTCGCACAACTTTATAAAAATTAACATAATTATAAAACACTGATTAAAAGACTGATATTATCAAGTTTTCAAAACATTCCTTCTTACATTTTTCCAAAAGTTTATAATTATGTCATTACTACCAAAACATTCAAATCTATTTCTTCAGTGAACCCACACCAAAATACCAAATTCTAGTTGCGATAAAACTATTATATCGTATATTTCAAGACATATTATCATGGTATAACTGTGATGCTCCATCACCAACAGGTCAAAATGGCTGATAATCCAAAACATTGTCCTGGAAGACCGCCTCCACAGTACTATTGTCATCCAGCTCATTACCTACATCACGGGGGAAAACAATGAGCCTAACGCTCAGCAAGAATTAGAATGAATGCTATGTAATGCAATGCATGACCATACAATGCAAATTAAGCCAAGAGTGTACACATGACAAACACCGTGGGACCATGGGAACCCGCTCAATCTCCACAACATCATCATATATACATATACAGGGTTCCCAGGTCGCATACACTCCTTTGTTACGAGGACATTGGGGATTTACCCAACAAGGAACAATAAGCCTTCGTCTAATCTATCCAACATGGACCTAATATTCTAAACCCATCCAACATGGGCCAAATAGGTCATCATTGTTCCCCGAACCCCCACATGCCTATTTAAGTAGATTAATTATGTCACACATTATGAACAAGTTTATATTCCCATTATGATGCATGATGCCATCAAATTAAATAAAGTTAACATACCAGTAAGAACATATACCGAATAAGTTAGCATGCTTAAAGGTATACAACATGGCCTAGAGAACCAATATGCTAAGGACATGCATAGCATAAATGAAATGTTAAAACAAGTTATTATTCATGGTTTAAAGAACATTTTCAATATAATCCCCTCCTAAAGAGATGTTTAAGTCCACTTCATGCTTCACAGTTACTTTCTACTTGTAATAAACGATGAAGCATAAAAAGGCAATTGTACAAGACATAAATAGTCCTTAGCAGAATCTATATTTCTTCTAAAGCTAACTCAGAAGTGATAACTTCCTAATGAATCACCCAATTTAATCCACTGTGTATTATCTTCTAAGCTGATAAAACTAAGTTTCTCATATGAATGAGCATTGTTATGCTTCAGTTTCTATCATGCCACTTCTCACAAAATTTTGCTAAAGTAATCCAAAAGTGATAATCCATAAATCATTTATCAAGCAACTAATTCAACACAATCCAAAGATAACATATAATTGCACTCCAACAATCACAAGCAAAACTCCGTGATGTAGGCCTCCACTGGCCACACATCACACTAATTCTTACCTTTGTCCAATGTACAGCCCTACGTTTGGTGGTAATTCTTCCAACTACTCACTGTACATCACCCACAGTAGAACAACTAGCAATGAAGACAAAAGACAAGAAAACAACGGCTTTTAATGGAGGCCAGTAACAAGAGGTATACTGGTACTAACCTGCAATTGTATCCTTGTCGTCACACTGGTACACACAAACGTCCACGCTTCCCTGTATCCAACTCTTATTATAGGCGTACTAGAAGACACGATAGAACGGTAGAAGACCCGAACAACATGGCTGCACACCCTACAATCCACCGAATGCATGTTTTCGTTGGCACCCATCCAGACTCTTTCCCCCTTCCTCAGGTTATCGTGGCATCAATAAGTATTTTGCAGAAATTTTGTTTAAATCAACAAAAAATCCCCAAATTTAAATGGGTTTTTCGGCTATTTTCGACCTAGCAGACGCGGTTTTTCGTCTGCCTAGATCGTCTACAGCGTCCGCATATGTTCAAAAAGTATTACATCAAATCGGATGCTGTCTTTTCGCGTCCACCCCATCCACTGCGTTCGTTTCTTTCTAGAATTTGGACAGAGTCAAATTGGACGACTCTGTTGACATCCGCAGCGTCCGTAATGTTCCATTCCAGCGTCCGCACTACGACCACTCAACATTTAGGACGTTCACTTTTCATCTCGAGGCGTTCTAAGCTTCAAAATTTGCACGATATTGAACTTTATCCACTATATGGCATTAACCACATGATATGAACAATATATTCCATTATAAAAAGTTTTACGACGTCATAAACGGAGTTTTACATGGTATTTTAAAATTTTGGGACATTACATTTATTATCGTGTAGGAAGCATGTTCTATGGTTTGTGCACTGATGTTTATTATCGTCTAGGAAGCATGTTCTGTGGTTTGTGCACTGCTATTTATTATCGTTTAGGAAGCATGTTCTATGGTTTCATTATGTCACATTATACGTTGCCGTTATTAGCCATTTAAAAGCATAAATTGTAAAATATGTACGTATGTTTAATTCGTTGTTATGTTTCATGGTTACTGTCAAAATGTTAAGCGCATATGCACGTTTCATTTTACTATTATAACTCATAGTTGTTGTCGAATATATTAGTTTGCTGTTGTATTTATTATTCATTGTCGAAGTTTAAAGCACGTTTGTATGCTCTATTTGGCTGTTATATTTGTACCCGCTATTAATATATAAAACACATATGATCATGACTAATTTCCTGACTTGTTTAGTATTCGCTATAAAGTTTTAAAACATGCTCGTTCGCTACCGCTGTTGTCATCTTTAACACTCGCTGTTATGTTAAGTATTTTAAAAGCATGATCTAGTTTATTTTGACGTATTTCAGTTTTATGTATTTCACCGTTGAGAAGCATGAGTTGTTCTAATTCGTTATTGCATGTTGTTGTATATTATACTCTAAGAAGCAAGATTTTGTGGTTCCTTCCCATTATTGTAAACCGCTGAATGATATCGTTTAAGAAGCATGATTTGTGGTCCCATTTCTTTTGTAAATTGTCATACGTTGTCTTTTAAGAAGCATGTAATGTTGTTATTTCTCGTTATTGTACGCTATCATATATTATGGAAGCATGTTCTGTGTTCTATGTTGTCATTGTATGCTGCATGTTGTCAAAGCATGTTCAGTTGTTCTATTTTGTTCGACATACACTGCTGTTTTAATGCATCCTTAATAGCACGTTCTGTCGATCTATTCCGTTCATTATACGCCACTACTTGTTCTTTTATTTTTTATTCATATTGTCTAATTATTGTCGATGCATGTAATACACAATCATTAATGCCTACTTAGTTGCTAGAATACTTAGATATAGGTTTAAATATGACCACTGGTTTATAGTAAGCTTAATTTCCACTGTTGTACGCCTCTGTCATAGTTGTCTTATAATTGTTCGAATATGCCCTTCTTCTTCCTATGTATTTTAAATTCTACCATGTAATTACTGAATTGTCATCCCTTCAATTACTGTCATTTACGTTCCATGTATGCACTATTTAATTAAAAAGTGTCCTATTGCATACACGTTAATAGAAACAAAGTACAGAGTGCAACCTTGGGGTGGTACTCACATACATTGAGTGTGGTAAGATGTTAAGGCAACGAAAGAAGAGAAAAAGGAAATGGGCGCAGATGGGTAGTGCGGATCTTGCCTGGTAGCTAGGCTAGCCCCTCCCTCATTGGGAATGAGACTAGCTAACCACAGGAGGTTAGAAGCCGGCCACAACTATACCATCCCACAAGGGTCCTCCAATCTCCAGCTCTTTATATGAGCAAAGGAACAAAAAACGCATAAGAAAAAGCTTGGTTTGGGGCGGTACCAATCCCAAAGAGAATTAAAGAAAGGCAGAAAAAAAATGCATAAACCCCATTTTCTTACTAGGCCTTTAGGCTCACGTTCTTACTTGTGGTGTAGGTAATGAGTTGATCGTACCAGGAGCAGAGGAGGCGTTACCTGTGGAGCCTGCGACGTACCAGGAGGAAATGTGACCAGAGTAGAGGCATGGCTCAAGGAAAAGAAAAAGTATATATTTTGTAAGGGTTTAACGACAAACATGTTTTGTAAAATGTTAACTGTTGCCCTCCCTCGTTTTGAGTAGGTTACGCTTTTAACTTTGAATTTTGGTAACTACTTTAAGTAATATTTCAGGTTACACTTCCGTCGATTTTATAAATAGTTGTTTCCACTATTTTATGATTGTTGAAATGAGTTTAAATGATGATCGGGTTTTCAAGAAAAAGACTTTGATTTTAAGTTGAGAAGATTTTTAAATTACGATTTTAGTCGTTCTGCAAAATTTTAAATTTTATGCGTTTTCTTAAGATAAACAAGAAATCCAGGTCGTTACAGTTTGTATCAGACCCTTGCTACTCTCGTGCATGTCACCGCGGATAACCCACACTCGTCGGGCAATGCCCTTCTGACTGTAAGTTTTCCTTTATATTATTGAATTGCTAACTTGAGTTAACTGCCCCATAACGTAAAAATGTATAGAATTGTTAAAATGTTTCTTTTAAACTTTCTATAATCCGTTAGTTTTATTACAAATCTTCCCTTAAACTTATTACATTACCTTATAACGTGGACTCGTAGGGAATTGTGGATGGCTAGGAGGGAAAGAGGTAATATGCCAATTAAGGAAGAAGGGCCTTGAGCGCCCAATCGGCATGAGGATCCCAGCCAAGACGAGGCCCTGGAGCGCACAACATCGGTTGTGGAAGAATAGTCTCAATAGATGGAGAGATAGACGCAATTTATGGAGCAGCATCTCTGTTATATGGAAAGATTTATGGGACAAGACCACAGGAATGGTAATGGGAATCAGCGGCCCACATAGATTTAGCCGGTTCAGCCAGTTCAAAGAGAAGCCGGCTGGGAGAAATTTCAAAAGCTCAAGCTGCCCTATTTCAACGGACACGTCTATGACACTACAGGGGCCAAAGATTGGATATGCTCCATGGAAGACAAGTTTACTTACGCAAAGATCGGTGAGGTGGAAAAGGTTAAGTGTGTCGCGTAATATCTTACCTACGCGGCCCACTTCTGGTGGGACACAGTCAAGGCTTCTTGTCATGTGGTAGCCCTCCCTTGGAAAGATTTTAAAGAGCTGTTTATTGAGAAATATTCCAACCACACCATTCTTACTCAGAAATTGACGGAATTCATGCGTGTGCACCAGTTGGGAGCCATGGCAGAGTATGCTAAGTGGTTTGAGGCCTTGTCTCGTTATGCTCCACATCTATTAGCAACTGAAGAGCATAAGGTGCAACATTTTTTGTTCAAGGGCTAAAAATTAAAGTCCAAGAAGGAGTCATCGGGGCTGCCACCGAGGGTATCACTTACTCAAAGATGGTGTCAAGGGCTTTGGCTGTCTAAGGAGTGAAGCTCGCAGCTGCCAAATAGAGAGAAGTTAGCCAAAGAGTGTGGACGCCCAGTGGAGGGCGATGCACAGTAGAGGTCAGACAAAAGGCCGATGGGACAGGCGCCCAACACTCCTCAAAAAATGCATGTTTGAAATGCAAGACGGTGCACCGAGGCGATTGTCTTGCTGGTTCAGAAAAGTGTTTTTCTTGTGGGAAGTTAGGCCACATAGCTAGATACTATTCGATCCGACACGGGGACAAAGAGGAGTGGCCTCGCGAGTTTTTGCTATTTACGGAACCGACGTACATTTCACTTTAAACATTAATTGTGCCTATATTTATGATTGTTTCCTTCCCTAGATAGAATATAAATTTTTTACCTTCAAATGAACAACTTACATAAACCTTGAAGGGACAATCTATGTAAATAAGTATGCTGCGTTCATCTTATTCGACTCGGGTGCTATGCACTTGTTTATTTATACAAAGTTCTATGAACGAGCAAATGGTTTCTCTGGTATCATGAGCTACATGCATCGCATGCTATTGCCTTCGGTGATCGATTGATTACTGATGTAATGCTCATGGCCAATGTAGTGGATATCAATGGTCATTCATTTTGGGCCGATTTAATCATTATGAATTTAAAAGTCTACGAAGTCATTATCAGAATTGATTGGCTATCTGCACACCATACGATCATCAATTGCAAGAAGAAGGAGGTCTGCTTTTGTCCTCCAGGTGGTGAACTACACACCTTCCAAGGAACCAAGGAGAAAGGGAAGTTTACTACCATCTTCGCACTCAAGGTAGACAAGCTGTTTAAGAACGGGTGTGATGGATTTTTTGTCAGTGTAATTGACACTACTACAATCACTTAGGCCAAATTGGAGGATGTTGCAGTTGTATGTGACTTCCAAAATGTTTTTCTCGACGATCTTTCTGGTTTGCCCACAGATCATGAGATCGAATTCAAGATCAACTTGTAGCCTGGTATGGATACTACTTCTAAACATCCGTATCATATGGCACCTGCTGAATTGTGAGAGTTGAAAGTTCAATCGGAGGAACTATTCACCAAGGGGTTTATTCGACCCATCTTTTCTCCTTGGGGTGCACCAGTGTTATTTGTCAAGAAGAAGGATGGAACCCTTAGAATTTGCATCGATTACATGGAGCTGAACAAAGTAACAATTAAGAATAAGTATCCTCTGCCAATAATTGATGATCTATTTCACTAACTGAGCGATGCCCCAGTATTCTCTAAGATTGTCCTTCGATTAGGCTATTATCAGTCAAGGTTAGACCTTATGATGTACCGAAGACTACATTCCGTACCAGGTACAGGCACTAAGAGTTTCTAGTTATGTCTTTCGGGCTGACCAACGCCCCAATGGCCTTTTTGGATTTAATGAACCGAGTCTTCCACCTAGATAAGTTTATCATTGCCTTCATTGACAATATCTTGGTTTATTCCCGATCTAAGGCAGAGCATTGTGAACATCTCCAGATGGCCCTATCTGTTGTTAGCCAGCACCAATCATATGGAATCTTTTCTAAATGTGAATTTTGGTTTAGTAAAGTTGGCTTCCTCAACCACGTGATCTCCGAATATGGCATATTAGTGCACCTGGCAAAGGTACAAGTAGTGATGAATTGGGCACAGCCGAAGAATGTAAGAGTTGTAAGAAGTTTTCCGGGATTGGCTGGGTATTACAGGCGCTTTATTGAAGGATTTTCCAAGATCGCTCTACCACTTACTAGCCTAACCAAGAAGAATGAATGATTCTAGTGGTCCAATAGAACAGTTTCCAAGAGTTAAATTGTGGATTGACGACTGCCCCGATGTTGACATTGCCAATGGAAGAAAGTGACTTTTGTATCTACTATGATGCATCTAAGAAGGGACTCGATGGAGTTCTTAGGCATGACATGAAAGTTGTTGCCTATGCATCTAAAAAATTTAAGCCCCACGAATGGAACTACCCCACTCACGACTTAGAGCTCGCGGCTGTTGTCTTCACTCTCAAAGTTTACAGACACTATTTATATTGGCAGCATTGTGAGATCTACTCGGATCGCAAGAGTCTCAAGTACATTTTCACCCAGAAGGAATTAAACATGCATCAATGACAATGACTTGAATTTGTTAAAGACTACACTAGTGAAATCAAGTATCATCCGGGGAAAGCCAATGTTGTCGCAGATACTCTTAGCCCCCAAGAGGCAGTGATGAGGGTGATATGTGAAGAAATTCCTTCTGGACTTCAGAAAGACCTTCAGGAGTTTGATATGCAGATGATTCTAGCACAATTAGATGTATTATTAGCAAGCTGACCTTGATACCATCTATTATTGAGTGGATTAAAGAAGCTTAGCAAAATGATGAGGTATGTAAGGGTTTGAAATTGAACCCGACCCTACCAAAGTATCATGATTTTTCTACATCTACGAACGGCATGGTCAAGTATAAGAACTGGTGGTATGTGACAAATGATACGACTGTGCGACTGAAGATCTTATGAGAAGCTCACTCTTATAGTTTCCCTATACATCCTAGTTGTAATAAGATGTACTGGGATCTTAAAACTTATTACTACTGGCCAAACATGAAGTATGATGCTGCCAAATTTGTGTCGTTATGCCATGTATGACAGCGTGTTAACGCCGAACATCACGGACTGGGTAGGATGCTCCAATAATTGCCAATTCCTGAATGGAAATAAGAGCACATCACCATGGATTTCGTTATGTGCCTACCCAAAATAGCTAGAGGTCTAGATGCAGTCTAGGTGATTGTGGACCGAGTGACTAAGGTGTCACACTTTCTGCCAGTAGCCATGACATCTAAGATGAACTAGTTTGCCGATTTATATGCCAAAGAAATCATCCAACGTCATGGTGTTCCAATTTCTATCGTATCAGATCGGGACCCGCGCTTCACATTGGTGTTTTGGAAAAGTTTGAACAAAGCTGTGGCCACTGAACTGAAATTTGCCACAGCATTTCATCATCAGACGGATGACCAAAGTGAAAGAACAATTCAAACACTAGAGGATATGTTGCATGCTTGTGTTCTCGAATTCCAAGTTGGATGGGTTAAAATTCTATCGTTGGTCAAGTTTGCATACAATAACAGCTTCCAAGCCACTATTGGTATGACATCCTATGAAGGCCTGTATGAAAGGAAGTGGAGATCCCACTTATACTGGGATGAAGCAGGTGAAGCTATATTTTATCACCCTGAGGTAGTGCAGAAAACGGCAGAGTCTGTGGCTCTAATTAAGCAAAGGATGTTAACGGCCCAGAGCCGTCAAAAGAGCTACGTAGACAATTGACGAGGAGCCTAGAATTTGACAAAGGAGACAACATGTTCTTGAAGATATCTCCTTTCAAAGATGTTGTTCAGTTCTGAAGGAAGGGAAAACTAAATTCGAGGTACATGGGACCCTATGTAATCACAAAGAAGATAGGAAATGTCGCATATCAACTACAGCTGCCAGACTGCATGGCAGGCATGCACAACGTCTTCCACATGTCTATGCTCAAAAAGTGTCTAGACGATGTAGCTGTATTGAGCCCTTCTGATGATATCAAGGTGCCGCCACAAATGAGCTACAATGAAAGGCCTATTCAGATTCTTGACTCAAGAGTGAAAGAGTTAGGATGCAAGCGAATTCCATTGGTCAATGTCTTATGGCAGAATCACACCCATGAAGAGGCCACTTGGGAGAAGGAAGACAACATGAGGACCTTGTACCCTAAATTATTCAGTAACTAAATTTTGGGGACCAAAAGTTTTTGTAAGGGGGGTAGTATGTAATACCCCGATACTGCTTTCCTCTTATACACGATGTAATCAATGTTGGAGAAAAATAATTACATTGAATATTTATACTTGTTAAATTATGACATGTATTTATGGGGGAAATATTATGGGATAAAAATTTAGAAGAAAAATGTGAAGAAAATGGAAACTTGGTGCATTCGGGCACCTACAGATGCCATGGGGATAAGGTTTGGCGTCTGCATCATCGAATTGTACATGGGGACGAATGTAGGACGAATCCTCGTGTCCTGAATTGACCTTGTCTCTCGGTGGATGATGAGGACAAGGACAGGATGCATCCGCATTGAATATATCAAATTTCTAGACACATTCGAAAGAACGCGGACGCAGTATGGAGACGCCCAAATTCGTCCGAATGTTGCATTTGGACAGTACGAATAAGGCGAGGACACCATTTCCCATTCGTAAACATTAATTTGCCCAAAAGATTTGGCACATGTGAATGAATACGAACGAGACCATCACATCCACACTCGTATGAAATATCGACAATTTGTGACAGAGAATGGTTTAAAGTCAGAG
Organism: Begonia loranthoides; assembly: GCA_022433065.1. NCBI lineage: Eukaryota > Viridiplantae > Streptophyta > Magnoliopsida > Cucurbitales > Begoniaceae > Begonia > Begonia loranthoides. The sequence goes on from CM039472.1 coordinate 18,225,705, forward strand.
GAAATCAGTGTCTAACCAATAAAAATGCAGCCCTCTACACAGAATCTCACTCTTAATGTCCCAACAAGCAGGAGCTGTACCATTGTACCCTCCCTGTTAGTGTATGACCTATCTGAAGGAGGTGAGCCCTTTTATTTATTTTCAGTCGGGCCTCCTCTCCTGTATTTCTCCTCCTTCTTCTTGTTTGGTGTCTTCCTCTAGAGTTTACGTGAAGAGTAGTTTTGAGAGGAAGAAATTGGCTGTCCATGCGTTAGTCCTTCACCCTAGGTAAGGATTTGGGTAGTCTTGTCTTGTGGAGGCCCTACAACCAAGTAAAGTGTATTTCTATAAATTTACTTACTGCTCAACTCCTGCATTTTCTTCAGTTAGATGTTTTGTTCTGTTGTTACAACTCTACCTTGTTCTGTTGTTATATTTCTGCTTGTTCTGTTGCTACATTTCAACGATATTTACATTCACTAGATGTTAAGGTTGGAAGTATTAAACGTTGCCTGATGTCAAGCTTGGTAAGGTAGAAGTATGAACTAATGATTTCATGGTGATTGTCAAGAGTAAACGAGATAGGCTCTATGTTTTGATTGTGGCCTTGTCAAGATTAATATTGCCTTGAGATTTCTTTATAATCTGAGCATGACTGCTCTTTTGTTCATTCTCTTATAACAATCTAGCGTTGATCATTAAGTTTGTTATAGAATAGAACCTTCATTGTGGTTTTGTTTAGATGTTGAGAGCATAAGTCACTGTTCCATTTTCATCATTTGTGCACTGCTGTTTATTATCGTGTAGGCAGCATGTTATATGGTTTGTGCACTTCTATTTATTATCATTTAGGAAGCATGTTCTGTGGTTTCTGCACTACTGTTTACTATCGTTTAGGAAGCATGTTCTGTGGTTTCATTTCGTCATATTATACGATGTCATTATTCACCATTTAAAAGCATGAATTGTGAAATACGTATGTATGTTTAATTTGTTGTTACGTTTCGTGGTTACTTTCAAAATGTTAAGTGTGTACTCACATTTCATTTTGCTGTTATAACTCGTAGTTGCTGTCGGAGATATTAGTTTACTGTTCTATTTTGTATTGGCTGTCGAAGTTCGAAGCACGTTTGTATGCTCTATTTTGCTGTTATATTTGTATCCGTTGTTAATATATAAAACACGTGTGATCATGACTAATTTCCTGACATGTTGAGTATTCACTGTAAAGTTTTAAAACATGCTCTTTCACTCTCGTTGTTGTCATCTTTGACACTCGTTGTAATGTTTAGTATTTTAAAAGCATGATCTATAGGTTAATTCATAGTATTTGATTTCTATTTATTTTTTTGTTGAGAAGTGTAATTTGTTGCTCTAATTCGTTATTGCACGCTGTTGTATATTGTCATCTAAGAAGCATGATTATGTGGTTCCTTTCCGCTATTGTACACCGCTGAATAATATCATTCGAGAAGCATGATTTTTGGTCCCATTTATTTTCTACATTGCCATTTAAGAAGTACGCTACCAGATATTGTCGAAGTATGTTCTGTGTTCTCTTTCGTTATTGCATTGTGCATATTGTCAAAGCATGTTTAGTTGTTCTATTTTTTTCGACATACATTGCTATTTTAATTCATCGTTAAAAGCACGTTTTGTTGATCAATTCTGTTCATCATACGCTGCTACTTGTTATTTTTATTTTTTATTCATATTGTCTAATTACTATCGATGCATGAATATGCAATCATTAATACCTGGTTAGTTGCTGGAATAGTTGAATATAGGTTGAAATATGACCACTTCTTAATAGCAAGCTTAATTTCCATTGTTGTACACCTCTGTCATAGCTGTCTTATAATTGTTCGAATATGCCCTTCTTCTTCTTGTGTGTTTTAAATTCTGCCATTTAATTACTAAATTGTCATCCTTTCAATTACTGTCATTTATGTTCCATGTATGCACTATTTAATTTGAAAGTTTCCTCATGCATACAAGTTAATAGAAACAAAGTAGGAAGTGCCATCTTGGGATCGTATTCACATGCATTGAGTGAGGAAAGACGTTAAGACCACGAAAGAAAAGAAAAGGGATTTGGGGACAGATGGGTAGTGCGAATCTAGACTGGTATCTAGACTAGCCCCTCCCTCGTTGGGAACGGGACTAGCTACCCTAAGGAGGTTAGAAGCCAGCCATGGCTATACCATCCCACCAGGGTCTTCCAATCTCTAGCTCGATGTACGAGTAAAGTAACAAAAAATGCATAAGATAACCTTTGTTTGGGGCGGTACCCATCCCAAAAAGAACTAAAAAAAGGCATAAACATAATGCATAAACCCATTTCCTTACTGGGCCTTTAGGCTCACATCCTTACTTGTGGTGTGGGTAATGAGATGATCGTACCAGGAGCAGAGGAGGCCTTACCTATAGAGCCTACAGTATATATGGAGGAAATGAGACCAGAGTAAAGGCATGGCTCAAGGAAAAGAAAAAGTATCTATTTTGTAAGGGTTCAATGACAAAACATGTTTCGTAAAATGTTAACTATTGCCCTAATCCTCGTTTTGAGTAGGTTATGCTTTTAACCTTGAAGTTTGGTAACTGCTTTAGGTAATATTTCAGGTTACGCTTCCGTCGATTTTATAAACAGTAGTTTCCACTATTTTATGATTGTTGAAATGAGTTTAAGTGACAATCGGGTTTTTCAGAAATGGACTATGATTTTAAGTTAAGAAGATTTTTAAATAACGATTTTAGTCATTTAGCAAAATTTTAAATTTTATGTGTTTTCTTGGGATAAACGAACAATCCTGGTCGTTATAGAAGCATGCTAAATTATAGTTTCTTTTACTACTATGTTCTATAAACTCAAGCATGCTATTCGTCCTTTTAATTCGTTGCCATATTCATTTTTTATTTGCTTTTAATTAATGTTATTCATAGATGTTCGCTACTTATTTATCGTTATTTTTATACTATATCAACATACATCATGATAATAGAAACAAGTAAGAAGTGTTACCTTTGGGGTTGTACTCATATGCATTAAGAAAGGAAAACAAATAAATCAAATGAATGAAAGGAAAAGAAAATGGGTATTTGGGGGACGAACGAATTGTTTGGATCTAATCAGGTAGTGTGGACCAAGTCTCCTCCCCTGTCGGGAACAGGACCAACTACCATAGGTGGTTAGAAGCCGACTAAGAGTATACCTCCGACATAGGTTCGTGCATCTCCTGCTCGACATACGAGTTATGAAAGAAAGAACGAATGAAAGAACGAAACGTAAAGTAAAGATTTTATTTGGGACAGTACCCATTCCAAAAAGAACTGATGTGCCCCAAGGTCCCGTAACCTGAGCCTAAGCCAAGGGCTCCTTTATTTTCTAACCTTTTTATTTGTTTTGTAGGTGTTTCGAGGAGAATTTTTGATCAATTTAACAAAGAGGCGTTGGTGCATTTGGACTAGTGGATGTTATGCTAATCATAGAAGAAATGGTGGGCTTTCCTTTCCACCTAGAATCTGACCTCTGGGCATTTAACGGCTCTTTTGACAATCGGGAAGACTTCCTTTCAAATTTCATCATTCATACAACTTGTAGCAGACATCCAAATCACCAAACTCAGAATTATTGTGTTTGTGTTATTGTTAAGGACAGTTTTGTCATTTTTTGTTTAGGGTTTCTTTTGCATATTTAGAGATTGGCGAGACTGAAATAGTTAAATGTGCTACTTATTTCCCAAAGCATGTTGCGCACTTTTGGTGGGACTTGGTCAAGTCCTCACGAGATGTTGCAGCCTTAACATGGAAAGACTTCAAAGACCTATTTAATAAAAAGTACTTCAACTAAACGTCTGTACGTAGAAGTTAATGGAATTTATACGCCTATGCCAGATAAGAACCGTAGTAGAGTATGCTTAGAGGTTCGAGGCATTATCCTGTTATGCCCGACATTTAGTGCTACTAAAGAGCATAAAGTCCACCATTTTGTTCAGGGACTTACGATTGAAGTTTTTGAAGGAGTCATTGGGTGTTGACACTGAAGGTGTCACCTATTCAAAAATTGTGACCAGAGGCCTAGCTGTCGAAGGAGTAAAATTTTTGGTGGCCAGACAATGGAAAGCGAGACAAAAGATGTGGAAAGCCAATTCTAGCCAGCAGTCACATAGCGGTTCCTCAACGGGCCATAGATTCAAATGACCTTCTGAGGGTGGAGCACAACAAAGACTAGACAAACTACCAATGACGTAGACACCCAATGCCTCTCAACCTAATGCATGTTCGAAATGCAAAAAAGTATATCGCTGCAAATGGTTGGCCATCTTAGAGAAGTGTTATATGTGTGGCAAGCCTGGCCATATTGCCAGACACTGCACAGTAAGACCTGGTGGACAAGGAGGTGTGGCCCCGCGAGACTTCACTATCTACAGATTGGACCAGGACGACGAACAACAATTTGTTGTGGCAGGTACACCTAATTTTGTGTAATAATTGTTTATATGTTGTGTTAACTGCTCCCTAGTTAAATTAGGAGATTTTACCTTAGAATAAATAAGTTACCTAATCCTGACAGGTACGATCTATGTTACTAAATGTGTCGCGTACGTCCTATTCGATTCAGGTGCTACACACTCTTTAATTTCAATAAAATTATGTGCATAGACTAATTGTTTCTCTAGTAGCGTGAACTATACGCATCGCATGTTGTTGCCTTCCAGTGATCATTTAATAACCGATGGAATTCTCAAGGCCTATGCAGTGGAGATAAATGGCTGTTTATTTCAGGCTGACTTAATCATTATTGACCTAAAGGGCTCTGATATCATCATTGGAATGGATTGACTATCTTCACACAATGTAAATCATCAATTGTAAGAAGAGGGAAGTCTGCTTTTTCGCTCCGAGTAGTGCACTATATACTTTCCGATCCACCAATGAGAAAGGAAAGTTGGCTATCATCTCTCCACTTAAGGCAAATAAATTCTTGAGGAATGGATGCAACGGATTCCTCGTAAATGTAATCGATACTACCACAATTCCTAAAGCTAAGTTGGAAGATGTAACGATAGCCTGTGACTTCCCAAATGTTTTTCTCAAAGAACTACCCAATCTACCCCCCGACCGCGAGATCAAATTTGAGATCAACTTACAGCTTGGCACTGAACGCATCTCCAAAAAATCGTATTGTATGGCACCAGTTGAATAATGAGAGTTGAACGTTCAATTGGAAGAACAAATCACCAAGGGGTTTATTCATCCAAGATTTTCTCCTTGGGGCGCACTAGTGCTATTCATCAAGACGAAAGACAGGACCGATTACACAGAGCTAAACAAAGTAACAATCAAGAATCCATATCCTTTGCCAAAGATTGACGATCTGTTTGATCAGTTATTTGGTGCTAGTGTATTTTCAAAGATCGACCTCCGCTTAGGATATTACCAATTGAAGGTTAAATAAGACAATGTACCTAAAACTGCGTTTTGCACTAGTTACGTACACTATGAATTCCTGGTTATGTCATTTGGTTTGACCAATGCTCCTGCAGCCTTTAGGGATCTGATGAACTGGATCTATTGGAATTTTCTGGATAAATTTATTATTGTCTTCATTGACAATATCTTGGTCAATTCCAGAACCGAGGAGGAGCATTGTTAACATCTATGGATGGCTCTATCGATTCTTAGCCGGCACCAATTGTATGCAAAATTTTTTAAGTGTGATTTCTTGCTAAGCAAAGTTGGTTTCCTTGACCATGTGATTTCCAAAGATGGTATCTCCATGAACCCAACAAAGGTTCAAGCGGTTGTGGATTGGGTACGGCCAAAAAACTGTTAGAGATGTACGGAGCTTCCTTGGACTGGCTAGTTATTACAAGCATTTTATTGAGGATTCTATAATATCGCTGTACCAGTCACCAGTCTAACAAATAAGAACGCACAATTTTTGTGGTTCAGTGATTGTGAGAAGAATTTTCAAGAATTGAAGCACAGACTGACAACTGGCCTTTTATTAACGTTGCCTGTGGAGGAAGTTGACTTTTGTATTTACTGCAATGCATCAAAGAGAGGGCATGTTGGGGTTCTTATGCAACATGGATGAGTTATCACATATGCTTCCTGTCAGCTCTAACTCCACGAGTTGAACTGTCCCATGCACGACCTAGAGCTCGCGGCAGTACTCTTCACTCTCAAAGTATGGAGGCACTATTTATATGGGCAGCGTTGCAAGATTTATTCAAATCACAAAAGTCTTAAATATATTTTTCACTCAAAATGAACTAAACATGCAGAAATAGCGATGGCTTAAGTTCGTTACGGACTACGATTGCGAAATCAAATAGCATCAAAGGAAAGCCCATGTGGTTGCAGATGCTCTCTGCCGCAAAGTTGCCATAATGAGCATGTTATGTGAAGAAATACCTTCTGGACTTCTTAAAGACTTACAGGATCTTGATGTGCAGATGGTCCTTGTACAATTAGATGTCGTATTATAAAGACTAACCTTGATGCCATCTATACTTGAGCAGATTAAGGAAGCACAGGAAGGTGATAGTGTATGTGGGAATTTCAAATTGAACCCAAATTTATGAGAGTTTTGAGACTAGTCCATGTCTGTGGAAGACATATTAAAGTATAAAACCCAATGGTATGTTCTGAGCAGTACAACCTTGCAAACAAAGATTCTCGAGAAGCTCACTCCTCTAGATTCTCAATTCATCCTGGTTGTAACAAGACGTACCGGGATCTCAAGGCACACAATTACTGGCCCAATATGAAGTATGAAATTGTTGTGTACGTGGCTCTCTGCCAAGTTTGTTAATGGGTGAAGGCCAAACACTAATGACCAGGTGGTTTGGTCCAACCATTGCCAATTCAAGAGTGGAAATGGGAGCATATCACAATGGATTTCGATGCAAGCTTGCCCAGAACCGCTAGAGGCCACGACGCAATCTGGGTGTTCTTGGATATATTAACAAAGATTTTACATTTCCTGCCTGTAGCTATGACGTACAAAATGAACTAGTTCGCTAATTTATATGTTAAAGAGATTGTACGGGTACATGGTGTTCTGATTTCTATCGTGTCGAATCGGGATCCATAATTTACTTCAGTATTTTCGAAGAGTCTAAAGAAGACCATGGGTACGGAACAACAATTTAGCACAACATTTCACCCTCATATAGACAGCTAAAGTCAGAGCACTATCCAAACTCTCGAAGATATGCTTCGTGCCTGTGTACTTAAATTCTAGCTTGGATTGGAGATGATGCTCCCTTTGGTAGAATTCGCATATAATAACAACTTTTAGGTCATGAAAGGCACGACACCTTACGAGGTACTATATTTGAGGAAGTGCAGATCTCCCTTACACTAGGAGAAGGTAGGTGAACCTACGTTTTACGTCACATAAATAGTATAGAAAACTGCAAAATTTGTGGCAATAATAAAGCAAAGGATGTTAGCAGCACAAAGCCGTCAAATTAGTTACGCCGATAATCGATGGTGAACCCTAGAATTAAATGAAGAAGTATTCGTAAAGATATCTCCATTTAAAGGCATTGTTCGCTTCAGAAAGAGGGGAAAGCTCAACCCAAGATATATGGGCCTCTATTTAATCACGAATCGGATTGGATCTGTCACCTTCCAGCTATAGTTGCCTGACTCTATGGTGGGTGTGCACAATGTATTCCACGTGTCCATGCTGAAGAAGTGTCTAGGAAATACGACTGTATTGAGCCCTACTGAGGACATCGAATTTCAAGCTAACTTGAGCTACAAAGAAAGCCCTATTCAAATCCAAGACTCTAGAGTAAAGGAACTTCGACGCAAGCAGATTCTACTAGTCAAGGTTATGGCAGAACTACACTAGCAAAGGTGCCACTTGGGTGAAGGAAGACAACATGAGGGCCAAGTACCCCGTGCTATTTAGTTAGCTAAATAGCTAATTATTATTATTTTTATACTGTATCAACATGCATGATGATAATAGAAACAAGTAGGAAGTGTCACCTTTGGGGTGACACTCATATGCATTATGAAAGGAAAACGAATAAATGAAAGGAAAAGAAAATGTGGATTTGGGGGACAAGCTGGTAGTTTGGATCTAATCAGTTAGTCTGGACTAAGTCTCCTCCCTTGTTGGGAATGGGACCAGCTATACTAGGTGGTTAGAAGCCGACCAAGACTATACCTCCAACACATGGTCCTCCATCTCCCCCTCGATGTACGAGTTATAATGAATGAAATAATGAAATGTAAAGTAAAGATTTGTTTTGGGGCGGTACCAATTCCAAAGAGAAATAAAGAGAGGCATATAGCATACTGCATGTCCCACTCCTTACTGGACCTTTAGGCTAACCTTTTATTTATGGTGTAGGGAATTGTCAAGATGCGATGATCCCAGGAGCAGAGGAGGATGCATTTCCTATTGAGTCTGCTGATTATCCGGATGAATCGCGGCCTGAGTAGGATTATAGCTCGAAAGAAAAAGTAAATAATTTACTATTTTGAAATGGTTTGATAAAGGACACGGTTTTGTAAAATATTAACTTTTACCCTAACCTTTAAATCATGTTTTAAATATTAGTTATATTTCCGCTTTTAACTCTGAATTTTTTTTAACCCATCTAATGTTTCTACTTTACTCTGATTTACTTATGCTCTTTAGATTTCCACGCTAAGCTTAAGTTTTACTTTCAACCATTTTACGTAAAAAAAAAAAGAAAAATTTTAACACATAAATTTAAAGTGAAAAGTTATGTTAAGAAAGAACGAATTTGATGCAGGGCATCACATATTTTCTTCTTCACTATAAGTGATATCATAGCTATAGCCTCTCCGTTTCTTACTAGGATTTCAAATTCAACAATTTAAGAGTGTAAAAATAAGAGCAAGGCTCTTATACCAACTGATGCACCACGAGGTGCAAGAATTCACAATAAGGGGAAAAGGCAAATTGACTATTTCCAAAATAGATCACTGAAACGAAAACAATGATCACTCCCTATGCACGAAGCCATATGAAGATAGAAACACAGAGACTCCAAAAATGTAGAATGAAACTTCAGAAAACCATATGATTTTCTCCCTCGATCTCACAGACCCACTTATCGTCCAAAAGCACAACACTTTGTCATATCTCCAATTTATAGACCATCACACAACCATCTCTCTCTCACCAAAATCTCAAGAATCACTCTCTACTATTCTCACAAAATTCCACCAGAGTTTCCTCACTGTTTTTCGAAAAAACATCCAGCTTCACTCAATCCCCCACAATTTATAGGCAACCATCAATACCCCTTCAGCGATCATCTAAAGATGAAGAGCCAAGGGACACCACTCCCCGATTGTCCCCAAATCGTAAATAGTCGAGAACAGTAGTTTCCCAAATTCGGTTATCACTTCCCACAATTGTCCAATTTAACGATAGATCAATTCCCCTTCAGACGATCAACCACCGATCAAAATCAATCAGTCGCTGAATTCTAAATCACCCACAGATCTCGTCGGATGATTGACACACTAGCAAAACAGCTGGAAGATCGTGCACGGTTTATTTCTTCAGAAATATATATATATGTTATACCATAATGTGATATATATATATATGTTGTACATAACATTAAGTCTTAATTGTAATTGTAATATCTTCCACGCAACTTTATCTTCTCCAAACTAGTATGCACTAAATCTATATATATATATATATCATCCAAACCATCTTTAAACTTATTCTATACGTTCCATTATTCTCCTTGTATTTTTATCCAAATTAATGTTCAATAATTGGTAAGAACCTTATTATTCTCAACCTTTCATTCCTTACTATATCCATACTATATCAAAATATGTCCAAATATATTTTCTTTTATCAATAACTTAAACAAAAGCTTTTATCCGTCACCTCTAATTTGACAGACTAAATAACTTATCTAGTTCTAAAATCATCTTATCTAACTTCAATATCACCAAACAATTCTCCAATAACTATAATCCTTCCCCTAAGCTAAATAATCGGGGTACCCTGGTACACTCTCTCCAAACATGGATAGAATAACAAAATGAAGGATGACATGATATGCAACTATGATTAGTAATGAATTGTGACTTTAAATTATGCTGATTTCATTCTCTTGCTGTAGTTCTTGCATAATTCACCTTGTTATTCGTTGTAGCTACTTAATTGTTAATACTTGCTTCATTTCTGTAAATCAAGCATGTGTAGATTAATTAGGATTATTATAGGAGCATGTTTAGCATAATTAACTAAACCAAACATATCTAACTAAATAGGACTCCTTGCATGTTTAATTAACTAGACCATTATTTGTAGTAAGTTTAACTAATTGAATGAAAGCATGTTACATCATTTGGAATAAAAGCATCATCTATTAATTAGAAAATGTAATCCATTATTTGAGTTTCTTAAATATTATCCGAACATGTTTAGTTTGAGTCTCTTAAGTAATTCGAGCATGCTTTTTAGTTTGTGTTTTGTTTTGTTTAGAAGAGCATGCAAAGTTAGTCTTAATCTATTGTTGTGTGGTGATAAATCAAACATATTTATAATTGTCACTTGTTGAACATGTTTTCTTTAAATTGTTTAGTTGCATTTAAGCCTTCGTAACACTGTGAATGCATGTCTAATTTGTTAGATATCTCGTATGTTATTAAATTATTACTCTTGCCATAACTTTACTGTATATTTTGTAAAATCAAATATGTCATAGGTCATTTTTACTTTACTTCTATGATGCTTTTAATTATAATAATCTTGTCGTTGTTGATTCCATTATTAATATTTTTGCTATTCGTTGTTTGTTACTTAAATTATCTATTTAGTTTATGTTATGTCCACATGCATCATGATAATAGAAACATGTAGGGAGTGCCATTTTGGATGGTACCCACATGCATGAGTGAGGAAAAATGAAATGAACAAATGATGATGACAATGATAATGATGATGATGATGGGAAGTTGAGGGGCAGATGGGTAGTCCGGATCTAGCCCACATAGGGTTAGAAGCCGATCAGACTATTCCATTCCACATGTGTTCCTTCAACTTCCAACTCGATGTACGAGTAATGAACGAATGAATGAAACGTAATGAAAGTTTGGTTTGGGGTGGACCCTTTCCAAGTAAACTAAAGAGAGGCATGACATATGCATATTCCCTTTCGTACTAAGTCTTTTAGACTTACAGTTTACTTGTGGTGTAGGTATACGTGGATGACGAGAAGAACGATGAACAAAACACAAAGCAGTTGATGAAGAATTTACATGGCTGAGCTTGTGGTGGCCAGGCTACGAAGAGTTGAATTGTAAATTCATTAAGTTCTTTCCAAAAAGGGGTTCTAAATTTTAATTGTAATGGTTTGTTTATTTCGTTAAAATCTTTCGTTTCCGCAAATATTTTATTTCCGAAATGTTTTAAAATAAATAATTTTTAGCTCTTCCGGATATTTTATCAAATAAATGATTTTTATGAACGGTTGGTAGAGGTCTGGATTAGGAGCACTCTGACAGGTTTTTCTCAAAATTTAACGTATTTTTTTTTATTTATAAAAATCTGGGTCGTTACAATTTCATTCCTCCCCTGTTATATAAAATTCGTCCCCAAAATTTGTCTAGTCTAAAGGTATTTATTCATGCCTAAAATGTATTCTACTCATATCCTTTCTTATTACCGTCATTTATACCTAACATATATGCTAAAATAAAGACGAAGCTAGCATATAAAAAGACCAAGCAAGTACATAAAATGAAACTTTAAATTTTATTGAATCATATAATACTAGGCCCAGACGTACACAGCTCATCTTCTTGAAATCCATACAGCGAAAATACCCATAGACTTACTAGTCCTTCTTTCTTGACTAATAATGGAAAGTTCCTAACCAGATGTCCTTGCTTCCCACACTGAAAACACTTTCCAGTACAAGCCCTACATTCACCATAATTCTTCTTATGACATCTAGGACACGTTTCAACAATAGAGTTTTGAACCGAAGTTGTATCTAACTAATTCCATGCACGTTTATCAGTTGCAGACTGACCCACATTGTTGAATGCCTGGTTCACTCCTTTTGCAATTATCTGTCCATCGACAAGAGGTTGAGTTTCACTTCTCTTTAACTTTTGGTCCATCTTCCACTTTTTACTAACTTGCATCTCAGCCTCCTCGATTTCCAAAGCTTTTGTTACTATCATAAAGTATGGCTTGTCTTCAGTACCATATATCTTTATTCCCCTATATATCTCAGCCTTTAGTCCTTGACCGAACTGGCACACCTTAAGATCGTTACTTGACATTAAGTGAGTTGCAAATTGAGATAGTGCTTCAAACTTCCTTATGTACTCAGCAACTGAGGTAGTCTAGCTGAGATTCACAAACTCGACCAACTTTTGAGTCCTAGCCATTGGGTTTAAATATTAATCAAAGAAAATATCCTTAAATTGTTTCCAATTCATTTCTCTTACGTCAAGAGCTGACTTAATAGTGTTCCACCAATATCGTGCATTGTTAACCTAAAGATAAGCAACATATGTAACCTTCTCAGCTTCATCTATGCTTCCATACTTGAACATGTCCTCAAGGGATCTAACCCATTCTTCAGCTAGGGATGTATCAGATACCTTCCTCTCAAAGGTTGGTGGCTTTAATTGTCTGAACTTTTTGCATCCAGCTTCCTCATGTGACACCCATGGGCAAGGATTTTCATTCTCCTCCCTTTCCATAAGACATTCAATTTGGCGGAACTGACAGTCCACCTTACTAGTCAAGTGACTTATTGTGTATCCTTCCACAGTCTAATTCTCCTCAACTCCTTTGCCACCTGGTACATCAATTCTTCGATCAGAAGGTTCATCATTATTCTCCTAACCAGCTGGTTCATTTCTTCCTGCAATATTACTAGGTACATTATTTTCTTGAACAGGAGGTTCAGGATTAACGGCTACTTTCTTTCCTCCAACATTATTGGCAGGTCAATTATTCTCAAGATTAACTGGTATGCCATTTCCCCGACCAGCAGGTTCACCCCTTCCAACATTATTGTTACAAGCACGACCCCTTCTTCCCTTCTCCATTATATTTTCCTACAATTTAATTCTAGAAATTAAAACATTATTCTTAATAAAACACTTTACTTTATACTTAGAGTTGATGAAGCATCCCCGAATTTAGTTCTGCGTTGTTGGTAGTCTATAGAAACAATTTTGACCAATTATGCTCTGAGAACATTTAAAACATCCTGAAATTTTTATCGTATAAAAATTTTCTTTCCTTAAAAATATTTGCATGAGAGGAAAACCAGAGTAACAAACTGCATAAGTGTTAACCATAACACAATACAATTTTAGCAATTTGAAAACATTAAACCAACATTAATACTTTAACACTATTAAAAACATCTGTCTCAATAGCACATTTTTTAAAACAATTGAAATGCGTACCAAATTAAAAATTCATTCCCTGAGCCATAACCCACCAAGGTCAACATCGCCAACAGCACAAACTGCTCAACCCATCAATACCCCATTAGCTTCCTCTTCAATTGGATCATTACCTACATCACATGACCTAACTATGAGCCTAAAGCTCATTAAGCGGTATAAACACAAAACATTAAAAACACAAGCAACTTTTAAAGTCTGTACTAAGTTTTCTATTTTCTAATACGTTTTTCGTCTATGTATTAGTTGCTTTTCCTTATTACTGTGACTTCTTCTATTTTTGTGTCTGACATAATTAACCGGACCACACAAACAACTATTTACTTATTACGTTTAATTTTGTTACTGTTCCACTTTCATTCAATTCCAGTCACCAAGGCAAGTGTTAGAGATATCAACTTGACAAGGTAGAGCGATTTATGCACAAGACGGCTATCCCTTGGCACACACCTAATACAATGCCCAGGAAGCCATCTCGTGGCACACACCTAAGTGACCAACTCAAGAACCCACATCTCGAAATACCTTTATAGGTTTATTCATTTTTGTATACTTTAGATTCAACTACGTATATTCATTTTAAATCTAGTAACATTTCATTTTTGTGTACATTAGGAACAATGGTGCATGAATGCAAGCATACAATTCTATCTAACGTGTAACATGATCATCTACCATATCCTCAAAACGTGATCTAGTCCTAACTAAGGAACTTTATTTAAATCTAATAAACATACAATTCACACCAAACAATCAACAATACATCAAGTAAAAGCAAGCATCAAACAAACCCTATTTCCCGTGATGTAGGTCATTTCAAACAAAACACATGTAGTACCACTTACTTGGAGTCCTCTACTTTACAAAGTTAGCACTTAAATTGTCCTTCACGAAACCTATTTATAACTAACATATATATGGGCATCAATAATTATTTTTTGACAATAAAGTCCCCTAGCTTCAAACTATAAGAATCAATAGTTGTTCTCCAATCTATTTGCATAACAATATTCTTTAAATTATTCCCTAACTTCATGATCATAATGAAAACCTGAATTATTACCAGCATATTTTCACTATTCACGGGCAATAATTGAAACCGAACATTAAAACCCAACTTCCAACAAACTCCATTCATCCAAAAACTTATCCTAACCACTCACTTCCCCTTCGGTTCAACTTTTAATCATGTCCATCATCCAAAACTTAAAGGAACAACTCGTATGTATAGCAACCTAACATATACCAATTCGAAACATGGATATTATACCAACTTTAACTGTACTCACATTCTACATAGAAATCCTACAATGGCATAACAATTTTGAAGCAACTCATCAACATCTACTAGCTCAAAAATTAACCACATATATGAAATAACAATAAGGAAGAATCCCTGTTTACGTCAAACACCCGAGAAGAGAAAGCTCCAGATCTTCCTTTCACCCTTCTAGAATTGTCTCCTTAACAGAATCGTTCCTTCGCAACCTTTTCTCCTCACGGTTTTCCTTCACTATAATTTCCAAAGCACTGCTCTCTCGCTTCTGAATCCATTTAGAGTCTCACGATATTTCTCTCACTCACTTCGTCACTGTCCTTCATAAAGAAAGCTCCTTCTTTTGCAACACAGACACTCAAAAAATGTAGACATGAACTTCAAAACACTAGACGATTTTCTCTCTTGCTCTCATAGAATTTCACGGTCTCATACTATCCCGAAACATAACACTCTATCATATCTCCCATTTATAGACCATCACGGAACCATTACTCTCTCTCACCAAAACCTCTAGAATAACTCTATGCTATTGTCATAAAATTTCGCTAGAGTCTCACTTCTGTTTTTTCCAAAACTTTTCGCTTCACTCCATCGCCCATATTTTCTAGGCGACCAATAGCACCCCTTCAGTGGGCATCTGAAGTTGAAGAGCAAAAGGACGCTACTCCCCCACTCTCCCCTAAGCAACAAGAGCAGAGTTCGGAAGTTTCTAAGCGATGGGTATCCCTTGCAGCAATTGTCAAATTTATCGGTCGATCAATTCCCCTTCGAACGATCGACTGCCGATCAAAATAGATCAGCCGCTTAATTCCATATCACTACCCAATCATGACGGATGATCAACACATTGGTCGAATAGTCAATAGATCTTCCACAGTTATTTCTTAAGATATATATATATATATATATCATGTTATGATATAACATATATATATACATTGTAAGCATAACGTGACCACCATGATCAAACGTAGTTTATTTCTTCTTCATAAAATATGTATACATTGTACATAACGTGAGGTCTTAAATGTAATTGTAAGATTACAATGTATTATCCAAACTATCTTTAAACTTATACTTTAAGTTCCACTATTCTTCCTTCACTTTTATCCAAGTCAATTTCCAATAATTGTTAAGAACCTTGTTATTCTCAATCTTTCAATCCTTTCTATATCCAGAACATATTTTCAGCTAGCGTACGTCTTTAAGCCATGGTACATAAGCATTAATTTGGTCTTGGGGGTTTTGTGCTAGCCAAGGAGGTAAAAGACTGTTCCAATTGAGTATGAGTTTTGGCATTTCCTTATCTTCTTGTTTAGGCTCCTCTTCAAGTTCTTCAAGTGTAATACTCCACCCCTCAGAACAAAAGGCGTCAGCCATGTTCCAATTGAAACATAGGGGTTTAAATCTCCTAAACTTCTCCCAACCAACATCTATTGGAGCTACAATTTGTCGTTGATTCTCATTCTCATTATCCTTTTCCACGAGTTGTTCCACAATTGTTGTCAAGCGATCCAAAACATCATTTCTGCCATCACGTGGAGTATTGTTTTCTTGACCAACAGTGTTCTCATATCCAACAGCTCCATTTTCAACGTTATTGTTATCATTCTCAATATTGGCTTGAACATTTCCCCTAGTTCTTCCATAGTAGGCAACCGGCTCACAATCCATACATACATCACAAGAGGAATAATAAGCCCATTGCCTAGTAAGGAATATAAAATGAAATGCAACCTTAGCCTCTATGACATCTCTACATAATTAAGCCTGATACATCTGTGAGCTGGGTGAGAGCAAACTCTTCAGTTTCTGAACTCACCACTTAGATTCGTTTTTATATAAGAGCAACCTCTTTAGTTTCTGAACTCACTAAAAACGGACCCAATTACATTACATTCATTTACAACCAATCTAATGTTACCAAGAGTCTACATGATTAAGCTTGATACAACTGTAAGCTGGGTGATAGCAAACTCTTCAGTTTCTAAACTCACCACTTAGATTACTTTTTAAGTGAGAGCAACCTCTTTGGTTTCCGAACTCACTAAAAATGGACCCACTTACATTACATCCATTTAATTCCATGTTAATGTGGGAATTAAATGGTTCTCTACTCTGCTGTGGGAAATATAGTTTTGTGATAAAATATTATTCGGTTTTGTGAAGTCAAAGCTCTATATTTTTATGTCACATTGATGGAATGAGCAACTCTTGTGGATATTGTTATTCTGTTATGCTAGTGGAAGTGTTAAAGTAATGAGTCATAAAAGAAAGGTTAATAATACATGATGTACATTGTTTTGAAAGTAAGGAGAAGAGAGAAGATGCAAAACGCGCTATGGACGCCAAGTAAGTTGATACTTACTGTGCTTTAGTCTTCGGACCCTACATCGCAAGAATTAGGATTTGCATGCTGTGTGATCTTTTAATGATCTGTCTACTAGACATTTATATCATCATATATGGTTGAATTAATTCACGTACATATCGCATGACATACTGAAAGTATGCAAATAGGCGAGTGGGGATTCGGGATGATCGATGACATTCCATACGGTAGAATGCTCCCATATAGGGAGCGGTGTGGTAGGAGTTATCTACATGGAATCTGGATTCACCCTTATCCTATTCTGAAACCCCCAATGTCTTTAACAAAAGTGAGGATACCGGCATGTTGAACACCACCGATGGGTATACCTCCTCGTCAGAGTGAAGTGGTTCAGCCACATGACCCTATGGAAGTATTCCACCTTGACTTCCATAAGAGATACGGTTCTCTTTTGTAATGCATTGTATAATCATGCATATCAGTTGCATTGCATTTCTTTTTATCACTTGCTGAGTGTTAGGCTCATTAGTTAGGCCTTGTGATGTAGGTACATGCGAGAAACAGGTGAACAGTCATAGACAGTTGGTGAAGAATTTGCATGGGTGGATCTTGTGGTTGGCTGGGCTAAAGAAAATTAAAAGGAAATTATTTGAAAAAGGGTTTGTAAAGTACTTTATATTCTTTAACGTTTTGTTTTAATTCCGCTGCGTTTTATAAAAGGATTTTATTACTTCTGTTGCAACTAATAAATGTTTTAAGTAAAGAGTTTTAACGCTCTGGTTTTCTATAAAAGAAAAGTCTTTCTCTTATTTTATAAAATTTTTTTTTTGAGTTTCACGCGATTTTAAAAGAAATAAAAAAAATTTAGGTCATTACAGTTGCTATCAGAGCGCCCGTGCTTTAAAACCGATTCTGTATACTTCCTGCCAGCATAAGCTTCAACGTGGAAATACTCCATCAACTGTAAGTATTACAATTAGTTCTTTCTTTATCAAATTATTTAAGTGTTTGTTGGTGGGACAACAATTCCATCACTTTGAGAAATTAGGGGAAATGTAAAGAAAATAGTACAGTATTTGGGATACTTGTAATGGATGTAAACAATTGTGGTTCTTTTGATAGAATAGAATGATAGAAGTGATAAAAGATAAACGATACTGAAACTGCTTGGGTTTTGAGTGCAGGAATTCGCTTTGGGGTAGTAAAGAAACAGGGGAGACTCAGCTCAAATTTTTATAAATTGGAAAGGTATAATTGGCAAATGAATTCGGCGTGAATTAGATACGAGGGTGGATTTATTATGAGAAGGAAAAACTTTGTGGGTTAGTGACTAAGTTGAGCCATGAGGACGTTAATTAGTTAGTCAAGTGTTTATCCACTTAGTCAAATTATTGAAGGATTGGTAGAGTGAGTGTCTTGGATCTTTAGCAATGGATCGTTGGGTATTTGATGTCGTGATCATTACTCACTTGGCTAAGCTAAGAATCTACCCTAAATTTGGATGAGAAATCTGTTTAGGTTAAAGCAAGGAATCGATTAACCCAACTTATCATGAAATATGATATTTCCAAATATGATCTATTTGTACAACTGGTTTGGAATAAAGTTGAGGATAAATTTTGAGATGGTTATGTTACGTATTTTTTGATGTTTTGAGTTGTAGTCTAAGAAATAATATCTTGGTGGTTAGTTAAGTTAGAAAAAAAAATTATTTAAAAATGAATAGTATGGTTTGTGTGGGATTTGGATTAAGTTCTCTATCACAGGTGGGACCCAATCAAGATAACTAAAGTTGTGCTTTTGAAAATGGTTAGAAAGTCAACGTGTGTAATGAGACAAATTATTTTCTCTAAGTAGGAATTCAATCTACTTTTTGTAAATTGATAAATTTCGAAAAAAAATAGACACCGAAATAGAAACAGAAACAGACACGAAAAAAAACAGAAACAGACATGGACACAAAAATAGAGATAGAAACGGACACGAGAACGGAAACAGAAACAGATACGGGAACGGAAATATAAACGGACACGGGAATGAAAACAGAAAAAGAAACAGAAATGGACATGGGAACGAAAACAGAAACAGACACGGGAATGGAAACAGAAATAAAGACAAAAACAGAAACGGAAACGAAAATGGAAACAAAAACGAGAACGCAAACGGAAACAAATTTTTAGGAATGGATACAGATACAAATACAGATACAGATACAAATACAGAAATGGATACAGATACGGAGACAGATACAGATACAGATACAGATACGGAGACGGATACAAATATGGATACATAAATAGATACAGAGACAGATACAGATACGAAGACGAAAACAAATACTGGGACAGATATAGATACGGAGACAGATACAGATATGGATACGGATACGAAAATGGATACAGATACAGATACAGAGACGAATACGAATATGGATACAAAAAAAAAGATTTCGGTACTATGGCTTCAACGACTTAAGTAGCGATAGTTAAAGGAGAAGTTTATGATCTAACAAGCATGGAATTACGAATCCAAATTTTAAAGAGCAAAAGAGCAAAAGTGAGTGAGATTATGTTCCACGAAGATAGTGGTTGGAACGCACTAGGGCTGGACGTGGTATGGTGGTATGTAAAAAAAATGTAGGAATTTGTAGTGTATGCATTTTATTAGAACTGAATGTGAAGATGTACGGTGATTGTTCTCACTTTTCGTTGGGTATTATTGATATTGGAAAAGTGCAGAATGAATTAGTTGAGGGTAAAATACACTATGAGGAATACAAGGTGATAAAAAGGAATTACTTGTTCGTGGAGAATGAAATTGTATACTATATGCATTGGTATTGTCAAGACTTTATGTGGTGTTCTCGGTGCTTTGGGATGATGTGGCACGACTGAATAATTTAATAATTATTGAAAACATGTCACTTTATGTTTGAGGAATTGGATTTAAGTTTGGTTCATACCAATGGATGGAGTTTTAGTAAACTATATTGGTCAAAAAGGAATGAAGTGATGAAATGACTAGAGAGTGTATGAATATCACCTTCAATTTAATGGTAGAGTAATGAAGGAAAATTAAATTGATAGATGCCTTGCAGGATCAAATATAGTTTGAGGAATTGGATTTAAGTTTGGTTCATACCAATGGATGGAGTTTTAGTAAACTATATTGGTCAAAAAGGAATGAAGTGATGAAATGACTAGAGAGTGTACGAATATCACCTTCAATTTAATGGTAGAGTAATGAAGGAAAATTAATTGGATAGATGCCTTGCAGGATCAAAGCAACGTTTAAGTAAAATGAAAACGATCCTTTTGTCAACAATCGTCATATTGTGACTTATGAAACTAGAAGTGTTTGTTGAAGGTATATTTTATTGTGATTGAGACGAATGAGTGTGGAATCTTGTCAGTAAGGACAAGATTTTTACGATTAGGATCTTCAAAATATCATAAAATCATTCACATTACGGTGGTTTGACATAAATTATCTGACGAAAAGAAATAAATTTTGACGAGGATTTTCTTTTACGACCAATGAAGTTGATAACCTGTAAACTTAGATGTGAAATAAAAATTTCTGCTAAGTTCTTGTGCCCTATAGAACTAAAAGTGATGTAATCTTTTAGACGTTTCGTGTAAAAGTAGAGTATGAGAAGTTACGATGAATTATAGATCGAAGGAATAATTACACTGAACAAATTTCGAGGACGAAATTTATATAAGGAGGGAGGATTGTAATACCCCAATTTTTGTATAAAAAATTTAAAAAGAATAAATTAGACAATAATTAAGGATATTAGAATTAGTCGAATAATTTTTGGGGTATTACCAAGGATGTAATTGTTAGATATGGACTGAACTGGTTTTGGTTCGGCTCAGTCCGAAATAATTAAGTGACTCGGTTTTAATGAAAAATGAAGAAAATAAATTATGGAATTAATTGGAATAATTAATGAAGGGGAAATTAAATAAATTGGAAGAGAGATTAATTGAATTAATTAAATTAAAGGGAATTGGTTTAAATTAGGAAAATAATAATTAAGTAAAAAGGGGGGAGTGAACTGGTTCACCCCTGAACCAGTTCAATTGTGTTTAAATGAAATTTGGCCTTCAACTATTTGAAAGAAAGAACGAGAAGTACAGTGAGAGGGAGGCGATACGGGGATTGAGAGAGAGCTCTAGCTCAGGCTCGCTGCTCTGGAAGACTGGCATGCTCCGGGCGGTGTCATCATGCAGCGGGTGCTCCTCTGCTGTGGTTTGCTGATTGTGCCTCAGTGAACGACAGGTTACCGCGGTTAGGGCTCGAGATTGGAACTCTCGGCATGGTTGGGAAATCGTTGGTCCAAGGTAAGCATTCTGTTAGTCCCTTATGCTTTATATTTTGGAGTTCGGGGTATTGGATGAATTGTTGAATGGGGTCAGTGGAGAATTTCAGAGTTGAAAAATTAGCAGGAGCGACAACTCTTGTTTGAAATCGGCTAGGGCGGTTTGTTCGAGCTGGACCAGACCAAGACGGGTGTTTCTCCAGCTGCACTTCTTGCAAACTCCACGTGATTCTCCAGTTGACGCTAAGGACTTTCCACATGGAATTTTCTGGTTGGGCCTTCCTGCCTTGAAGAGTGCAATTCACCAGACTTGCATCTGTACAAGTCATCTTCTCGGCTATAAACAAGTGCAACAGGTGAGGTGTTCAGTAATTTTTCAGTGTGTGAATGAAAGAAAAGCTCTCTGTGATGGGGAGCCAATAACATCTTGTAACCAAAAAAGAAGAAGGTGAAGAGAAAGGTGTGAGTGATAGTGAGGGCTGAATGGTGAGGCTGGTGAGTGCTCTCTGTGAGATGTTGAAGACCAAGTGTACTCTTGGAAGAAATCAGCTGTTCACTCTTCAGGTAATGCCCTTCTTTGTTAACTTAGCATGCTTCTATTAATGACCAATTGAAATGAGTATAAGTGTTGGATGTCCTGTTGCGTTGATGTTTTGCTTTTGGATTAATGAAAGATGTTGTTGCTGAGGTTCTGTTTTTGGATTTATTGATAAATGTGTATAAGTTGGAATATATTGGAATTATGCATTGTCTCTTTGATTGTACTGTGAAGGATTTAAGGGATAACACTTCACTGCTGGATGATTTTGTTTTTGCCTGTGAGCCATGGTTGAAATATAGTGTTTTGTTGATGATGTTCAACTCTGAATATTGGATAGTGCTCTCTGTTTATTATGGTTTTCAGATTTGTATATGTTTGTAGCTTGGACCCGGTGCCATGTTTAACTACTGCTTTAGGAATAATTGACGCTTTATTAGAGATATGTCTATGTTTGAAGTTGTGGAAATAATTGTGGTTAAGTGTTGTGAAGATTGTTTTGCTATGTTTTAGTCATTATTATTGAATTATGATGCTGGGTAATAATCTGTAAATTATTGATTGACACGAAGTGTTACCCAGTAATTTTGTTAAAGAGGTTGTTTAGTTGATGGAAGCTTATCTGTAGGTTAGAATCTATCTAATAGTTGGCCGTCTAGAAGATGAGAGTTGTTCCCTGTTCATAACTGTTGTAAGGGATGGTACATGTTAATTTCAAATGATTGTTTGCTATTTTGGGATATAGGAAGTTAACTTTGTAAATTATTCACTTGATAATTCCATGTTAATGTGGGAATTAAATGGTTCTGTACTCTGCTATCGGAAATATAGTTTTGGGGTAAAATATTATTTAGTTTTGTGAAGTCAATGCTCTATATTTTTATGTCACATTGATGGAATGAGCAACTCTTGTGGATATTGTTATTCTGTTGTGCTAGTGGAAGTATTAAAGTAATGAGTCGTAAAAGAAAGGTTAATAATTTGTGATGTAAATGGTTTTGAATGTACGGAGAAGAGACAAGATGCAAAACAAGCTATGGACACCAGATAAGTTGATACTTACTGTGCTTTGGTCTTCGGACCCTACATTGAAAGAATTAGGATTTTCATGTTGTGTGTTCTTTTAATGATATGTTTACTAGACATTTGTATCATCATATAGGATTGTATGAATTGACGTACATATCGTATGGCATACTTAAAATATTTAAATAGACATGTGGGGGTTCGGGATGATCGGTGACATTCCATACAGTAGAATGCTCCCATATAGGAAGCGGTGTGGTAGGATTTATCTACGTGGAATCTGGGTTCATCCTTATACCTCCTCGTCGAAGTGATGTTCTTCAGCCACATGACCCTATGGAAGGATTCCACCTTGACTTCTAGAAGTGATACGGTTCTCTTCTGTAATGCATTGTATAATCATGCATATCATTTGCATTGCATTTCTTTTTATCACTTTCTAAGCGTTGGCTCATTAGTTAGGTCTTGTGATGTAGATACATGCGAGAAACAGGTGAATAGGCCATAGACAGTTAATGAAGCATTTGCACAGGCGGATCTTGTGGCTAGCTGGGCTAAAGAAAATTAAAAGGAAATTATTAGAAAAAGGGTTTGTAAAATACTTTATATTCCTTAATGTTTTCTTTTAATTCCATTGCGTTTTATAAAAGGATTTTATTACTTCTGTTGCAACTAATAAATGTTTTAAGTAAAGAGTTTTAAGGCTCGGGTTTTTTATAAAAGAAAAGTCTTACTCTTATTTCATAAAAGAAAAAGTTTTGAGTTCACACGATTTAAAAAACAAAAAGAAACCGTGTCATTATATCACAAGTTTAGGATTTTGTGTTGTTTGCTATTGATGATGCTAAGCTATTGAAATTGTTTTTTCTTTTGATGATTAATAGAAGAAGAAAGGCATTGTCTGCTTCCTGCTATTGTTCATAGAATTGTCACTGCTTTCTATTTCGCTGTTTAATAAAAGGAGAACTGCTTTGTCGGCTTCCCATTGTTGTTAATAGAATTTCCACTGCTTTGATAAAAACTTAATGATGATAATGTTAGCAACATTGACTTACTTCCTGTGTTATAGAAGAATGATCAGCATCTGTTAATGAAAGAATCCCTAGATCTCGAGGATGTATCTTTTCTCTTCCATGGAAAAATCTTCAATGTTTAGAATTATGGTGACACTTTGATTAAATAACAGAAGGGATATGTTCTCTTCTAGCATTAAATACATGTGCATAGAGTCACCATACGCATTTCTTTGCATTTCATTATATCTCTTACTGAGTGTTAGACTCATTATCTCTCCTATAATGTAGGTGATGATTGTGATCCTAATGAAGTTTTTATGAAAGGAGTGTGATGGAATGAGCACTTTCATTACCTGGGGTAAGATGACCTTTGGTGTTATGGCTCATGAATAAATTATGTGTGGTTAAATGTTTTCGTGGACCTTAAGTAGTTTTTTAAAATTGTTTTAAAATAATTTGATTTGAAAGTTTTAGATGATATTTACATAAGATAACTTTAAAGTTGTTATTGCATGTTTTAATATTATAAGGATTTATGCTTTTGTTCACTCTGATTTTCCCTTCACGAGTTTTTGGATAAGTTTAAAACAAACGTTTTTCAAACTGAAAATGGGATGTTACAATCTTTCATTCATGAAAACTATTTTCATTATATTCTTGAAAAACATGATGCATGTAACATACATGATGCATGAATACAATGTAATGTACATGGACATATAGTAGTAGGCATATCCTTCAGTCCATGAACGTAACATATCAACCCACAGTATCATCACACATGCATGAAACAGTTAAAACAGTTTATGATTTTCATGAGACATAACTCATAGAAAATAGTTTATGCATGAACCAACAAAAAAAAAAACACACTACCTCATGAAAGTATGAGCTCATTTTGTGCAAAGTATGAGTACAAGAAGTGGTGTTAATTATCACCAAAGTAAGGGGACCATGCCAAGCCCTAGCTCACCACCTCCCAAGAAGGAACCAACCCAAACCAAAAACAATCTGCAATGCCAACTTGATGAAATAAGAGACATGCTTCTAAAAGTACAACAAGGCTGAGAGGGACCCTATAATGATTGGAGGAGCAAACCATTGCTCGGTTTATCAAGGGGCTCGAAAGAGAAATTAGAGATTTAGTTGAGCTCCAACCTTTTGACACAATGGATGATGTAGTCCAACTTGTTTTAAAGATAGAAAGACAAAGAAAAAGGAAATTGAAGGAAAGTCATAATCGGCCATTTCAAAAAAGAAACTTTCCTTTCAAGCTTATCTCCTGAGAATGATGAGAAAAGTATTCATATGAAAGGTCAAGAGCACTAAGGTAATGAGGAGAAAAAGTCACTTGTTGATAGCTCCAAGCCTAGGTCGAGGGACATTAAGTGTTTTAAATGTCTCGGACTAGGTCATATTGCATCTCAATGCCCCAATAAGAGTGTGATGGCGATGAAGGGCAATTCCAATGAGATTTTCAGTGAAGATGAGAATGATGAGACATCTCACTCCATTGAAGAACCCTTGAAAGAGACTTATTATTCACAAGATGGTCCTTTGGTTGTTGTAATGAAAAGATCTATGACTTTACAAAGCCAAGAAGAGGAGAATCAAAGAGAAACTATATTCGATACTCAATCCCAAGAGGGAGGAAAGCTATGTTCTATGAATATAGATGAGGGTAGTTACACCAATGTTGTATCTCTTGAGGTTATTGAGAAATTGGGCTAAAGAAACAACGCCACACCCTAATCCATACAAGCTCAATTGGCTAAATGACCCCCATCAAAGTCACTAAAGAAGCTCGGCTAGCTTTTTCTATGGGGGTTTTATGAAGATGAAGCTCTCTTTCACGTTGTACCAATGTGTGAAAGCCACTTATGACCGGGGAGGCCATGGCAATTTGATAAAAAGGTGACTCATGACAGCTTTACCAATTTTTACTCGTTCAAGAATAATGAAAAAATAGTTAATCTAGCCCCTCTCTGCCCCTGACAAATTGCAAAAGATTATGAATGTATGAAAAAGTGATGGCCGAATTGACATTATTCATTTTCAAGAATGACTTGAAAAAGACCTTGCTGCAAGGAGGTTCTTTAGTATTGTTGGTGTTTAAAGAAAGGGTGGATAAATTTGGAGTTATACCCGATTTGGTTTTACATGTTATACAAGAATTTGAAGATGTTTTTCTGGAAGTGCTACCTCAAGGCCTACAACCATTGTGGGGCATCGAACATCAAATTTATCTTGTACTTGGAGCCACTTTGCCTAATCGGCCATCGTATTGGATCAACCCCAAAGAATCTAAAGAATTACACCGATAAGTTACATAGCTCCTCAAGAAGGGATACATTCGTGAATCACTTAGTCCTTGTGCAGTTCCTTCATTGTTATTTCCTAAAAAGGATGGTTCTATGTGCATGTATGTGGATAGTAGAGCCATTAATCAGGTTACAATCAAAATACCGAATTCCCATTCCTCGACTAGAAGACATGCTTGATGAACTCAATGGTGCTTCTATTTTCTCATAGATTGATCTCAAAAGTGGTAATCAGCAGATTTGGATGCATGAAAGGGGATGAATGGAAGACGGCCTTAAAAACAAAGTACGGTTTCTACGAGTGGATGGTTATGCCTTTGGTTTTTCAAATGCACTAAGTACTTTCATAAGAGTTATGCACGATCTTCTGTCATATTTCAAGGGAAAGTCTATCGTCGTTTATTTTGACGATATCTTGTTTACAGTCTTGACCTGCCAACACATATAGAACACCACTGAGCACTGTTTGACACTCTTAGAGCGGCACAACTTTTTGATAATTTGAAGAAATGTTCATTTCCTTAGGAAAAGGTGTACTTCTTAGGCTTTATTATTACTAAAGAGGGTATGGAGGTCGATGATGCCAAAGTTAACGCTATTAAGGAGTGGCTAACCCCACGGAGCATCTCCGAAGTGAGGAGCTTCCATGGTTTAGCCTCATTCTATCGGGATTTATCTAGTGATTTAGCACTATTATTGCCTCTATTATTGATTGCTCCAAGGAGGGAAATGAATTTTTATGGTCCGCGGCCTGCTAAACTAGTTTTGATTCGATTAAAGAAAATTTATGTCACGCTCCTTTATTAATGTTTTCGAATTTTGCAAAAGTCTTTGAGGTAGAGTGTGATGCCTCCGGATTGGGCATTTGAGCCATTCTTATGCAAGAGGGCAAACCGATAACATATTTCAGTGAAAAACGAAGGGGGGCTACTTTGAACTACTCAACATATAACAAAGAATTTTATGCAGTTATTCGACTCTTGAGGTGTGCTAGCACTATTTAATTTCAAAGGAGTTTATAATGCATTCAGACCATCAAGCCCTTAAACATATTCGAAGTCAAGGAAAGTTTAATCTCTGCCATGGCAAATTGGTAGAGTTTTTAGAATGCTATACACATATCATCAAATATAAATGGGGAGATACAAATCAAGTTGCAGTTGCCCTCTCTAGAAGATATGCTTTATTGACCGAATTGAATACAAGACTCTATCGTTTCAATTTGATCAAAGACTTATAT
>CM039472.1:18253702-18271700 GCA_022433065.1 Begonia loranthoides
TTTGGGCTGGACTTAAGCCCTTTTGTTAGTGATTAATAGGAATTAAGGCCTTTTGGGCTCATAATTATGTTGGTCTTTGGGCCTTTATTTAGACCTAAGAGTGGGCTCTAGGGTTGAGGCCACTATGTGGACCACCAAGGTTGGGCTCGTTATAGAATTTCTGTCTAACTCGTTTGAAAATCTGATAATAATGGTATTTAAGTAACTCACCAAATTGTCCTAATGTCAAATTAGGTTTTCCCGTGTTGGGTTAAATTGTGGACTCTATAAATTGGACAATTTGAGCTATTGGGTTTGGATCGAAATAACTCACCTTGAGGTAGGGATTATTTTTATGCAGTACATTTTGCATATTGTTATTTTTAAATAATTCTTTTAAAACTTAACAGTTTATATTCTAATGAATCGTTCATTTTCAAATATTAGAATTTGTTAAATTTTATTTTTTTACACATTCTATCCCATGAGGTGTGTTTGTTGTTATTTAATTTGTTAAAAAGGGGATTTTCTTTAGAAATGTCCTTTGGTTTTAATCCCTAAAGTTAACTAGAGTAATGGGACAGCTGTATGTGTCGTGTCCTTGGGCGCAAAATCCTAAACCTGATCAGGGTCTTATTTGGCTTGCGATCGCCGAGTATCGCTTTTATTTCTTTCATCAGTCTATCAACGATTACCCAAACTGTGTCGAATTTCTCACTTGTTCTAGGCAATCCAGTTACGAAATCCATAGTAATCCTATCTCATTTCAACTCCGGTATAGGTAGAGGTTGTAACAACCCAGCTGGTCTCAAATGTTCCGCCTTAATTTTCTGACAAGTCAAACACCGCTTAACATATTCAACCACGTCACTTTTCATTCCATCCCACCAATACTGACGTTTCATATCCTGATAAATTTTCGTACTGCTGGGATGAATGGCAAATCTAGATTTAAGGCTCTCAGTTAAAACTGATTTCCTCAAATCCAAATCACTAGGGACAACAACTCGATTATTGAGGAATAGGAATCCGTCAGAACTGATTCTCCAACCATCAAACTGCTCACTAGCTTGAATCCTTTCGAATCTTTCTTTTAATTCCTCATCAAATTTCTCTAAGTCCTTCACACGCTGCAAGAGTGTAGGGGTCGCGATTAAATTAAAAACTCGAACTGAATATCCATCATCTTGGTAATGCAACTCATAATCTCCAATGACTAAGCATCTCTTCCGATCCTCCAAAACAAGACAAGAAAGAGATCCTTGAGGATAACGGCTTAAGGCATCAGCTACAGCATTTGCTTTACCGGGATGATACTGTAAAGTGAAATCATAATCCTCCATATATTCAACCCAACGACGTTGACGAAGATTCAAATCACGCTGCGAGAAGAGATATTTCAAACTTTTATGATCCGAAAATATTTCGAATTTAGCGTCGTACAAGTAACTCCGCCAAATCTTTAGAGCGAAAATAATAGCTGCGAGCTCCAGGTCGTGAGTGGGGTAATTTCGCTCATGTGTCTTTAATTGTCGAGATGTATAAACTATAACTTTATCATACTGCATCAGAACGCAACCCAAACCAACTCCTGAGGCATCAGTAAAAACTGCATATGGTAAAGTTTCGTCAGGTACTGCCAAAACTGGAGCAGTAGTCAATCTCCGCTTGAGTTCATCAAAAGCTACTTGACATCTTTCATTCCAAATAAACTTCACATCCTTTCTGGTTAACTTTGTGAGTGGCATAGCAACAGAGGAAAAGTTCTGTACAAATCGTCGATAATAGCCAGCCAAACCCAAGAAACTGCGTACACCAGTAACATTTTTGGGCGGCTTCCAATCTAACACGGCTTCAATCTTAGCTGGATCAACAGAAATGCCATTTTGGGAGACAACATGGCCTAAAAATTTTACTTCAGTCATCCAAAAGTTGCACTTTTCACGTTTTGCATATAACTGAAGTTCCCTCAATGTTTGAAGAACAATTTTAAGATGTTCCATATGCTCATCCCCAGTTTTAGAATAAATCAAGATATCATCGATGAATACAACAACAAAATGGTCGAGATATGGCCGAAAGACTCTATTCATAAGATCCATAAAGGCAGCTAGTGCATTGGTCAACCCAAACGGAAGCACCGTAAATTCAAAATGTCCATAACGCGTACGAAAAGCAATCTTCGGAATATCTTCCTCACGTACCCTTAGTTGGTGATAACCAGATCTTAGATCAATCTTCAAGAAATACATAGATCCTCCAAGCTGATCAAATAAATCATCAATTCTTGGTAATGGATATCTGTTCTTGACTGTTACTTAATTCAATTTGCGATAATCGATACATAACCGAAGCGAACCATCCTGTTTCTTTGCAAATAAAATTGGTGCACCCCATGGCGAATCTTTGCCTTATAAAAGTTCAACCAATCCATACCCAGGATTACGTCAAACTGATGCATAGGTATAACTATTAAGTCAACCGATAGTTCATGTCCATCGATAATAATGGCAGCAGATCGGACAACAAGATATACTTCATTTCTTTTATTTAGGGGAGTACTCAATATAAGGGAATTCTCTAGTTTCTCTACAGTCATAAATCCCTACTGAGTTAGACAACACACCCTTTAAATAAAAATTTCAGGAAATTATCTGTCAGACTTCCAGTTGCCAAGTCAAGAATAGATTCCGGCATCCTTGTTAAAATTCTAATATTTTAATAATCTCTCTTGAGAGACATTTGTGAGGTACTTTTATTTGTTTGGATGACTGTAAACCCTAAATCTTTAATTTCTTTTCCGCACAGTCTTTATTTTAATTGGATTATATTTATTTACTATCTGATATCGCTTTTGGACCTGTTAAGCCCATTACATTTCGGGCCCTGGCTAAATAATTAAATTTAAATTTTTCATCTTCCGCTGTTGCATAATTAATTTAAGAGAAATGGGTCGGATGATTCATCCCTTTTGGGCCGGATCGTTCCCCGTTCTGTCTTGGGTCCCTTGTGGGTCATGATAGGTTCTGTTTTCTGTTTTCTTAGATTCGGCAGAGAATTCTTCTCTGTGTTTGAGAAAGAATAGAGAAGTTCGAGTGATGCTTTTCGAGCTATGAGTTCTCTGGTGATTAAAAACTGGATTTGTTTTTCCTCAGTGCTCTTTTGGTAAGACGAAACACTTCTCTATTATTTATGAATGCTGGGTTCATGGTTGTTTGTTATTAGAAGTTGAAATATATGAAAAGTACCTCTATTGGTTATTTTTGTGAATTGTGGGTATGTTGGATGACATGCTATCCGTGTTGGAATATGTTAGTTGTTTAGGTATTGCTCTGTTTAATTACGACTCATAAGTATGCACTAAACATTGGATATGATTCTCTCTTTTGATTATTGCTGGGATTTAGTTGGGTTTGATTATCACGTATGGAAGATTGTTGATTGTTAATGGCTCTAATGGTTGGAATTCGTCCTCTGCATGTTTATGTTTTGCAATTGGTCAAGTGGGAATTGGTTTATGTTTTGATTGTTAATATTATGGAGAAGTCATAAACTATTCAAGCATTTTAAGTTGTTTAATTGTTGCTCAGTGTTGGTCATGATAATGTCAATGTTGAGGTATTGGTTTTATGTTTTGAAATGGCTCCCCGTTGATGGATCTTGGTGAGGAGTGTTAGGATAAATGTTTTCAGTCTATTATGGATTGTTGAACGGAAGAGTTATGTTATGTTGCAATGTTTATTTGAGTTGGATATCTTGTTAAGATTAATGAACATTGAGAGAGGGAGTTGGATTAAACTATGCATTCTTTGCTAAATGAATAATATGTTGTGGACTATGAGACTTGGATAATTAAGGAAGTTGACTTTGTAACTTATTCATTCGATAATTTCTTATGAAAGTAGGCATTAAATGGTTCTCTACTTTACTATGGAAAATATGGGTTTTCTAAAGTTAACTTATCATGACACATTGATGGAATGAGCAACATTATGAGGTTTGCTATTCCGTTTTCCATGCGCAGATTATGAAATTGTGAGTCGTATAAGTACAGTTAATAATATGTGAATTTAATGGTTTAGGTACTAACGAGAAAAGAATAGAGTGTTAAACACGCATGTGCTTTGGTCTTCGGACCCTACATCGCAAGAAATATGAGATGCATATTTCGTTGTTTACAGTATTAAAGAGCATGTTTCGGTGTTTACAGTTTTAAATCGCATGTTTCGATGTTTACAATTGTAAATGCACGTTTTATTGTTTACATTTTTTATAAGCATCAATTGTATGTTGGTTGCGCTATTAAATTCCTCGAATAGAGAATGTATGCATTCACGAGTATCACGCATCATAGTTTTCCAAAAAAGATACGAAAATGACTTTTAACCATGGTTTTGAAAAGTGGAAACAAAGAAGAAGCACATTGATTACGAAATGATAGAAAGGAAAATAGAGAAGAAACGAAACGTTTACGAAATGTTAAAAAGGAAACAAATAAGAAATGAAACGTTTACGAAATGTTAAAAGGAAAGAAAGAAGAAACGAAACAATTACGAAATGATAATGAATGTCAATGGGTGTGACGAGATGTGAGGTTGGGTTAGCCGACCCTCCTCGTCACGTTTAGACATCTCTAACACTTTCAAGATAAATATAACATAAATGGGGTCGTTTGGAAATGTGAGGTTGAGTTAGCTACTTCTCCTCGTCAAGTTTAGACATTTCCAACGCCTTTCAAGATTAAGAAAACAACAAACATAAATGGGGTCGCTTGAGAATTTGAGGTTGAGTTGGCTACTCCTCCTCGTCAAGTTTAGACATTCTCAACGCCTTTCAAGATAAAGTAAAGATAAAGACAAACGGGGTTGTCTGGGAATGTAAGGTTCACCTCGTCAAGTTTAGACATCTCTAACACCTTTCAAGATAAAGTAAAGTAACGATTAAGTAAAGAAATGAACATTAAAGTAAAGTTAAGAAAGCCAAGTCAAGATCGAGAAAACGGTAAAAGAAAATAAAAGAAAGAAGGAAAAGAAACATAAATAGTTAAAGAAAAAAGATTTAAGAATTGCATGATATGTGCATCATACCTTTTAGTTTATATCACTTACTGAGCATTAGGCTCATTAGTTAAGTCTTGCGATGTAGGTATACGCACAGGTGATCAGGTCAAAGATAGTTGACGAAGGATTTGCATGGGCGGATATTGTGACTAGCTGGGCTAAAGAATTAAATGAGATTTATTTCTAAAAGAATTTGTAAATTATTTAATATTCTTTAATGTTTTAATTTAATTCTGCTGTGTTTTCATAAAATGATTTTATTACTTCCGTTGAAATTAATAAATGTTTTAAGTAAAGAGTTTTAACGCTCGGGTTTTATCCGCTGCGTTTTCATAAAATGATTTTATTACTTCCGTTGAAATTTATAAATGTTTTAAGCAAAGAGTTTTAACGCTCATATTTTATAAATGAAAATACTCTAATGTTTTATAAAAAGAAAAATTTTAAATTTACAAGATTTTCAAAGTAAATAAAACCGGGTCGTTACAACAAGCCTATTACATAGTAAGTGATGCATATCACAATATAAACATTGGCATAATAGAACATACCATATGCCTAAACAAAATATATACATAATAGATGTATCGTTCCTTGTGGTTTTCATAAAATATGCAATCTCATATTTATCCTTTTCATTTTTTTCTTTATCTATTTTAACACATCATTAATGATATGGAGCATCACCGTATTAATCTAGATCTTATAGTTTGCAATTTAACCCAACTTAGAAGTCACATGGAGTATAGCACATTAACAATAAGTTCTCACACATATTGTAACATCCTAATTTAAAAAATAAAATAAAATATGGTGAATCAAATATCCTTAGTACAATGAAATAATAATAGTGGAAAACATAGTTTTCATCAAAGAAATTTATCAGTATCAAATCCATTAGTTATTCTAAAGAAAACATTGAATACCAAATTATGTGATTTAATACATTTTCGTTTCCTTTACAAAAAATAATTTTCCAAGAGTCATGAACCTCCAGAAAACCCCAAAAGCTCACTCATGGAAACTCATCTTCGACCGCCTCCTTGTAGTAACCCGTTTTCCTTTTTCTTCAAACATTTGAAATTTAAAACATTATTTCATTGTAAAATAAATCAAATTTGAAAATTTGCTTTTAAATCAAATGATTACATTAAAGTGAGTAGCAAAAGACTTTATCTTTAAATTAAAAATGATAATATAAAACATTCTTTATAACATTTTGAAACGTAGTTTGCATAGGTATGAAAACATGTACATATGTCAGTTAAGATCTATTACAAAACGTGAGTACAATTACTGAAACATGTTATGCCCAAACATACTTCAATGAGCAATAACTCACTGGTCAGTTCGCCAACAGCACAAAACACTCAACGTCGTATACTCTGTTTGATGCATCTTCGATAAGTTTTTATTCAACCATAGACTCCTTACCTACATCAAAAGACTTAAACTACGAGTCTAGTGCTCGTGATGATATACAAAATATGCTATGCATCTCTATAAAAATGTATGCAGTTTT
The DNA here is from genome assembly GCA_022433065.1 of Begonia loranthoides. Taxonomy (NCBI): domain Eukaryota; kingdom Viridiplantae; phylum Streptophyta; class Magnoliopsida; order Cucurbitales; family Begoniaceae; genus Begonia; species Begonia loranthoides. Next base: position 18,260,264 of record CM039472.1, read on the forward strand.
CCATTACATTTTTATATTACTTTTACATTTACCTTTAACTTTAACTTTACCGTTAACTTTAAGTTTTCTTCCGCTTATCCTTCAGGCATTGGAGATGTCACCGTACAAGATATAGTGGCACCAAATGGCCCACGTATGGTAGCCAACTCAAGAACCCATATCTCACAGCGTCTATTTACATTTATTTCCATTTTCACTTAGTTCTAGTTACCTATCCAAGCGTTAGAGATGTCAGCGTATAAGGTAGAGTGGCACCATATGAACCATATGGGCAGTCGAATCAAGAACCACCACCTAATCACCTATTTACGTTTATTTCTATTTTTTTTTTTTAATTTTCAAAACAATGCATTAAACCATTTTCGTCCATTTTCAAAACCATGATGTAGGAAATGCATATGAATGCATACAATTCTATTATTCTCTAACAATACAATAACAATGCAACCTTTTTCCATTTCTTTCTTTAGTGTTTCTTATTAACCCTAAAACAACCACTTTTAATCTTTTCTTAACAATTAATACAATCCTTATATAAATAACAACATGAAAGCAAACAAATATTCAAGTCATATCATAATAATTCAAATAATTTCGAATCTCTTGTGATGTTGGCTAACTGGCAAAAAACATACAGTATCTTCTACCTTGTGGTCTTCAACGAAATTCAATACTTATGCTTATCTTCCAAAGTATTCACACCTTCAAAGTTAACAAAACCCCAATCAATAACTATTTCATATATACATATATATATATATATATATATATATATCAAGCATACATACAACTAAGACTTCCTCCAACTTCTTAATTACCAAAACTATCCACAATTTTTCTCACGATTAACCAAACTCCGTAATTCTCAGACTTACTTCCTTCTTTAAATTTTTTAACATGACATAAATATTCTCAACTTGCTCACGGGAGCTCTCCCTCCCGAACTCTGTCAGACCGAACCGAAGGATTGCTTGGACTTCACTTCTCTATTCTTTGCCCTATGTCCTCAATTCATACTCACGGGTTGGGCACCAACGTGTCATTCGCACAGCCAGACCCATCGTACCGAAGTCATCTTGTTCGTGGAGAAGGTTTCTTGCCATGGGGATTCACCTCTCTCTCCGTCGAAGTCCCTTGCAGCTCTCCCCTCATTTCCCCTTTCCTTTTCTTTTCTACAAACTTCTTCTTTCTTTAATTTCTTTCATCCGCAATATTTTATTCCCTTTTTTGTGTTTTTCCTTTTTGATTATTTCAGCCTTTAGCCAAAATAACCCGATGCTTTTCTTGTAATATTCCAAAATTTTCCCTTAATATTCCTCACCAAAATAAAACAACATAATCCCACATAATTTTAAAAAATACCCTTGCTAACCAATCAACATTTATCTTCCCATTCCCCATTTCCAGCACATTGCTAATACCAATCCTGCTATGAAATCCCATAATTCCTATTAAATCCCAATAATCATAAAATAATATACCTTGCCAATAGATCGATCTAATAATTATTAAATATTCTGAACGACATCCATAATCATTTTAAAATTCGTCCACAAAGAATTTCGGTCGTTACTGTAATACCCTGATTTTTCGTGATTGAATTAAGTAAAATTAATTGGAAAATTAATTGGGGTATAATTGGATTATTTGGAGGAATTTTATTATGGAATATATTATCTTGAAAATAAGTTTTGATTATTGGATAATTATTGATGATTTATTTTTGAAGCCGAATTGAAAATTTTAAATTGGGCCGATAATTATCATCAAGTAATATTTGGAGAAAAGAAAATTAGAATTTGGATGAAAATAATTAAATGAAGAATTTAATTATTTAAAAGAAAGTGAGATGAGGAATTAATTAAATGGAAGAAAATGAATAAGGAGGAGTGAAGGAGCTGAACCGGTTCAGCTTGTGAACTAGTTCAAGGCTGGTCACGGGTTAATTGAAAACAAAACAGGGAGGGAATTATTTTGGCCTATGGCCATTGCGGTGGACAGAAGAGAGGAGAAAGTGAGAGGGAGATCGAGGGAGAAGAGAAGGCGAAGGACGACGGCGAGGCTAGGGCTCGGGGCGTCTCTCCCGATACGTTGTCGGCCTCTAGCTTGCGCATTGTCTGGCGCACGGCGACTGAATGGCGAGCTAGGGCTTGGTGTGCGGCGACATTCAGAGACGAATTTGGAGCTGCGAATTGCTGGTGGAGGTAAGTCGATGGTCTACGTATAGCATTCATCTTCCTGACATCTGGTTATGGGCGTTGGCAGTGATGTTTTAGCGTCAACAGCGGCGAAGAGAATGGCAAAGGAGGCAGGGTTTCGGTACGGGTCCGGTTCTGTGGTCCACTATTGAACTGGTTAGTTCTAATTGCCTTGGCTGACACAATTTGGGCTTCCACGCGGCTGTTGGTGGTTGGACAACTCTCCTTGGAGTGGGCGATCCTCCATTAGCATTTCAGGTTGCAGCTTTCCCTGCCTATATAGGAATGGCAGGGAATGGAATTAGCAGTGAGTGACCGAGTTAGGGATGAAGAAAGGAGAAAAAGAGGAAGGAGAGGTTGGCAGCAACACTCTCGCGTCTGTTCTTGTTTTCAGCTATTGGAGTTTAGGAGTCAACTCCCTATTCTTGACTCCTCCTGGTTCTGCGCGAGACTTGACTCCTTTGGGTGAGCGATTTCTTTTACTGTCTAATTAGTTGAAGCATACTAATGGGTATATATAAATATTGTGTTATGGATTGATTGTTGGACTGCCCTATTGAATTGAATGGTATGTTCTGTGTTGGACTCTGTTGTTATTTCTGACTGTTAAATGCTATAAAGGAAGGATGATTCTTTGTTCTATTTCTTTCATAGATTGGTTTTGTTGAGAATATGATGTAGGAAATAATAGTGTGATGGTGATTACTGCTGTTTGGTTGTGAGTGGTTAGACCCTGTTTGGATGGAAAGTTTTGTTTGGGTTTACACTATTTGTGTTAATAAGCTGTTGATAGACTGTACAAGGGAATATTACTATGTTGAAATTGATTTTGTTCATTTTTTTAGTTCTGCCCGAGATTCTTGTTGGGAAGTGTTCTATTGATGACGTTTTGTTGTATTTTTGGATTTCTGTTTTCTAGATAATGACATTATTTTGTTACTTGGAGCTGAAGCAGTGAAGTCATTCTTTGATCGGATTATTTCTTAGTTAAATTGTATAGTTGGTGTGCATGTCAAATATATAGAATTTAGTTGGTTTAAATTCGGTTTACCATTAGACAACTATATACTAGAGAATGGCTTTTTGAACGTGGAAACTTGTTGGATTGATATTCTGGATATGTCGTTGAAAGTTTAATGCTGTGATTGATTGCGGATTTGCTTCTGGTTGTTTGTTTGGATGATATATAGGGTTCGTAATTATTATCGTTAAACAACTGCTACTATTCGACTTCATAAAGTAAATTTTCTCTATTATCTCGTCACATTTATGGAATGAGCAACTATTGTTGGTTATTTTCGTTGAACAAGTTAAGATATTAAAATTGTTATTGCGTGGTTACTAAGTAATTAGGTTGACTAATGAGATTTGCTAAGTGTTAGGAATTATGGAAACTCAGCGATTGTTATTAATGAATAAATATCGATTAAATTAGACAATTGTGATTTAAGGAAAAAATAATAAATTAAGGTTATTCGTTTATTGACTATAAAATTTATGAAGATAAATTAATAGAAATTCGTTAAGTGATAATTAAATTATTAAATAATAAACGAGGAATAATGATATGAAAGTTAAGATTTATGATTGATAAAAATATTAATAAATAAATTATAATTATTTTAAAAGTATAAAAAGGGAAGAAAGACAACATTAGTTACTGAACCGCGCTAAGGACGCCAAGTAAGTGATACGCATGTGCTTTGGTCCTTAGGGCCCTACATCGCAAGAATAGGAGATGCATGTTTCGGTGTTTGTAGTTTTAAATAGCATATTTCGGTGTTTACAGTTTAAAATAGCATGTTTCGTTGTTTACTGTTTTTATAAGCATGTCTACAATTTATAAGCATGATCTGTGAATTGTATGTTGGTTGTTTTATTAAATTCCTCTCATAGAGAATGTATGCATTCATGAGTATCATGCATCTTAGTTTTCAAAAGATATGAAAATGGTTTCAATGCATACTTTCGAAAAGGAAACAAAGAAGAAACAAAACGATTACAAAATGACAAGAAGAAATGAGACGATTGTGAAACGTAAAGAAATGAACGTAAATGGGTGTGATGAGATGTGAGGTTGGGTTAGCTACCCCTCCTCGTCAAGTTTAGACATCTCTAACACTTTCAAGATAAATAAAAACATAAATGGGGTCGTCTGGGGATGTAAGGTTGAGTTATTCTCTCCTCCTCGTCAAGTTTAGATATCTCCAACGTCTTTCAAGATTAAGACAACAACAAACATAAACGTGGTCGTTTGGGGATGTAAGGTTGAGTTGACTGCTCTTCCTCGTCAAGTTTAGACATTTCTAACGCCTTTCAAGATTAAGACAACCATAAACATAAACGGGGTCTTCTGCGGCTTTGAGGTTGAGTTGGCTGCTCCTCATCGTCAAGTTTAGACATCTCCAATGCCTTTCAAGATAAAGAAAAATATAAAGGGGTCGTCTGGGGATGTGAGGTTTAGTTGGTTGCTCCTCCTCATCAAGTTTAGACATCTCCAACGCCTTTCAAGATAAAATAAAATAATGATCAATTAAAGAAATGAATAGTAAAGTAAAGTCAAGATAAAGCAAAGTTAAGATCAAGAAAATGCTAAGAGAAAAGAAACAGAAATAGAAAACGAAAAGTTTTCTAAAGCAAAGTTTTATAAAGGAAAAATACTCTGACGTTTTTATAAAAAGAAAAGTTTTAAATTTACATAGTTTTTTTAAAGTAAATAAAAACCGGGTCGTTACAGTTACATTACATACTTAAAACACTATCTCGTACCAGCCCTACATTCACCAAAATGATTCCTCTGACATTTAGGACATTGATTAGCTTTTGTGGTTCTAATCAAAGTAGTATCCAATTCATTCCATTCGCGTTTATCTTCTACATATTTGTCCTCATTATCAATCGCCTTTTTTACTCTTTTTTCATTTACCTGCCCATCCATTGGTGGTTGAGTTTAGTTATTCTTCCCAAATTTATGACTTATTTCCTTTCGCTTAATAACTTGAATCTCAGCTTCTTCTATCTCCAAAGCTTTGGACACAATCTTAGAGTATGGCACATCTTTAGTAACATGAATTTTTATAACTCGATATATTTTGACCTTTAGTCCTTGACAAACTGGTATACCTTAAGGTCATTGGCGGGTACTAAATGAGTTGCAAATCAGGAAAGGACTCAAACTTTCTTATATATTTAGCAACTGAAGTCATTTAACGTAAATGGGCAAATTCCACTAACTTCTATGTTCTAACCATTTGGTTTAAATACTTACCATAGAAAATATCTTTAAACTCTTTACAGTTCATTGCCTTAATCGTGTCCCACCAAAATCTAGCATCTTTAACCAAAAGGTAAGCAACACATGGAACGTTTTCAGATTCATCTATCTTTGCATATTCAAAAATATCCTTAAGGGATCTGATGTACTCCAACGTCCCGTCACTTGAGCCCGAGCCAAGGGCTCCTTTGATATCTAATATTTTTATCTTTTTTGTAGGTATTTCTTCTTTAGCTAACTTGGAGGAGAGTTTTTGGATAAATTAAACAATGAGGAGTTGGTACAATTGGACTAGTGGAGGTCTTGTAAGCATAGGAGAAAAATTGTGGGCTTACTTTTCTGCCTTGAATCTGACCTCTGTACGTTCAAGCGCTATTTCAACAATTGGGATGACTTCTTTTCAACTTTGGTCCTTCATACCAAATGTACCCAACATCCAGAGCTTTCGAACTAGCTATTGAACAACATATTTGGGTGTTGTTTACTATGTTCAATGGCCCATTTACAGAGACCAAAACCCAACTCAGATTTACTATTTTTGTGTTATTGTTAAGGGCTGTTTAGTCATTTGCTATTTAGGGTATTTTTGTAAAAACGTATTTTTTTCCATTAGAGAAGTATTAATCCTCTCTAATGAACCCTTTTGCAATTGGATTACTATTGAAGAAAATCATGAACCCTAAACCTTGAGGAGAGTGAGTCCGGGCGGCAAAGCCCCCATCGGCCTATTCATTGCAAGCCTGAACTCGGTGCTCTTGGATTGCTTCTTGACAGAGTTGGAAAGGTTGATACTTCTTCCAAATCTTCATCTTGGTGGACTCTTTCTTGTGTGGAAGTAGGAGAAGCATCAGATCCCTTAGAGAGTGCTTGATCGTCGATCAAGCCGAATGAACTCGTCCCTCTCATGGTAGGAGGATAAACGGACTCATTGATTATTCTTGTTATTTCGTATTACTCTTAAAGGGAATCATTGTTCTTGCTGTTTGGTAATCAAATATCCTGAGTTTCCTGCCCTAGAATGGTATTCTTATTTATTGGTAAGTGATTATTTTCGTTTGGTTGAAGAATACTTTTTGGTCGCTAATCTATTCTGGATTATTCACTACTTGGATCATCGGATTGGTGCCTTAATTTGAATGACTTGCTATTACCTTTTTGAACTGATTTTTGGCTGAGATCTAATTTGGGTTGTTGAGTTGCACTTCTCCAAATTTGCCGTTATTAGGCCGTATGCAACCAGAGTTCTATTCGTTTTAATTTTAGAGGCCGAATCTGATCAGGTGAAGCCCTAATTACGGAACTGTGTTGTTTTTGCCATATCTGTAGTTTCTGAGTGGCTATTGCACTGAATTTTTGATATGTCATTTATGAACGAGTTTTTTTGTTGACTTCCAAATTTAAGCTAATTCTCACGTCTGCATTGGGAGTTATTTCCATTTGAAGTTTTCTTGACGGAATATTACACAATAATGTGGCCGGTTTCAATTAAGTGCTCTTTGTGATTTTTGAAGCACGTCATTTGGTATCAGAGCCTAAGTGGCTTCTTAGTGTAACTCTATGATTGTGAATTTGCACTCTGAATTTGGTGAATTCAAACTCCTAGTTTGATGGCAAGAGGCTATAGATATGATGTGGCTTGTAGAGAGAAAGAAAATGATTTTCTAGCTTCTATTCCTTCCTTTAGTGGTTTAGAATGGATTGAAGACTATTTAGATTACGAAGAAGAGTTGGAATAAATTTTTTTAATTCATAAATTTTCAGATCGTAGAAAGGTTAAAATTGCTTCTTTTAGACTTAAAGGAAAAGCTAGCCTTTGGTGGAGAAGAATAAATTCTGAGAGAAGAGAAGAGGGCAAAGAAGTTTTAAGTTCATGGATATGGATGAAGAGATATTTGAGAAGCAAATATGCCACGATCCTTGTGAAGGTAGTCTCATCTTCTCCACAACCAATCCAATCCAAGAAAAGAGTTACGAAAAGGCAAGAAACCTAAGTGTTGGACATCAAGGATTCCCTGCAACATATAGCCCAAAAACTACATGAGCTGCAAGACGAGTACATTAAAGCTTTTCAACCAACAATCCCACGCGAAGAAGTTGAAGAACATGAAAAGGTTGAAGAAAGAAAGGATGATGACTCATTGGTAATGGCTATTGTAAAAGAAGATTTGAAAAAGTTGTACTTCCACTCGTAAAGAAAAGAAAGTCAGTTTTGAAGAGTTGATTAGCCTGAGTTACTCCAACCAAACTCTTCCTATTTTAAGAAAATTTGAAGGACCACTACATTAGATGGATTGTAAAGATCCTTCTATGGTAGCCACCATTGAAAAAGAAGAAGTACTAGACACTGAGATTGAGTTCCATCATGTTGATCAACTATTCAAGATAAGTGTAGAGTTACAGGCAACGGCAGAAAAAGAAGAAGAACATAGAGAGAAGGTTGTTTTGCCCAATCTAAGAGTAGAATTGAACTTTACCCACTCATTTTTAGGCAATGTGTTGGAATCAGAGTATACAACATGCGACACTCCACTAGTGATGGTAAAAGAGAAACATTTGAGTTGAAGAAGTTTCAAAGTGAGATTGATGTGTACAGAAGTAAATCGGTGCAAAATAATTTATAGGGAAACAAAAGTTTCTTCACCAAATTATAAGCCAAGAAAGGTACACTCCATCAATTTTCTAATTGGTTGGTTCTTTAGAATTGGATGGTTAGGAAATATTGTTGTTATTGAATCTGTTATGCCACGGCTGGATGTTAATGTTGTGGATACTATAATTGATCACTCTTTTTATACTGGAATCTCAATTGGAAATGATAACCTTAGCATGCCTAGTGGTGTAATAGAAAACGAGTTGATGGGCCACCTGAATATCTGGGATGAGAATTATGTTGACTCTATTTTACTATTATCACATCGTCTTGTTTCTGATTGTTCTGGATCCAATCATATTGAGCATGCACCCCAAGAAAGGCACATGATGTTAAATTCCTTACTTGCATGGTTCTTTAAAATTGGTTGGATGAGAGATTCTTTTGTTGTTGGTGTTGTTTTTGAATATTGGAAGGAAGGTTTCAATTTTGTGGGTGTGGAAATTCCCTATTATTTTGATGGTAGTTCATTTGTGGTTAACAACTTGTGGATGCCTAGTTCGGGAGATAGAAAGTTTTTAACTTGGAAGATTCTTAGTGATGACCTTGCAAGCTATTCTTTTGATAGAAGAAAAATTTTAATTTGTGGGTACCTTTGAGTTTTATTATATTTGATACTAATATGTCTCTCATACATGAAAGTTGTAAGATCACGAGTTCTGAGATCATGAATGAAAAGAGATATGCACAACCTGATATGAAGGAGCAGACTCTAGACATCAAGCAACTTTTTCCATTTGATCCAGGAGGAAGATTTGTTGAAGATAATCAAGAATACTCCCTGAATTTGAGGGCAAATCCTTTTCAACCCTGGGAGTATGATGTGCCCCAAGATCCCGTCACCTGAGCCCGAGCCAAGGGCTCCTTTGATTTCTAATATTTTTTTCTTTTTTGTAGGTATTTCTTCTCTAGCTAACTTGGAGGAGAGTTTTTGGATAAATTAAACAAAGAGGAGTTGGTACAATTGGGCTAGTGGAGGTCTTGCAAGCATAGGAGAAAAATTGTGGGCTTTCTTTTCCGCCTTGAATCTGACCTCTGTACGTTCAATGGCTATTTTGACAATTGGGATTACTTCTTTTCAACTTTGGTCCTTCATACCAAATGTACCCAACATCTAGAGCTTTTGAACGTGCTATTGAATGTTATATTTGGGTGTCGTTTACTATGTTCAATGGCCCCATTACAGAGACAAAAACATAACGTGGATTTATTATTTTTGTGTTATTGTTAAGGGCTGTTTAGTCATTTGCCATTTAGGGTATTTTTGTAAAAACATATTTTTTTCCATTAGAATGGTATTAATCCTCTCTGATGAACCTTTTTGCAATTGGATTACTTTTGAAGAAAATCATAAACCCTAAACTTTGAGGAGAGTGAGTCCGCGCGGCAAACCTCCCATCAGCTGATTCCTTGCAAGGCTGAACTCGGTGCTCTTGGATTGCTGCTTGACCAAAGGTTGATACTTCTTCCAAATCTTCATCTTGGTGGTGTCTTTTTGGTGTGGAAGTAGGAGAAGCATCAGATCCCTTAGAGAGTGCTTGATCGTCGATCAAGCCGAATGAACTCGTCCCTCTCACGGTAGGCGGATAAATGGACTCCTTGGTTATTCTTGTTATTTCCTATTACTCTCAAAGGGAATCATTGTTCTTGCTATTTGGTAATCAAATATCCTGAGTTTCTTGCCCTAGAATGGTATTCTTATAGATTGGTAAGTGATTATTTTCGGTTTTAATTTGAATGACTTGCTGTTACCTTTTTGAACTAATTTTTGGCTGAGATCTTATTTGTGTTGTTGAGCTGCACTCCTCTAAAATTGACGTTATTAGGCGGTATGCAAGCGGAGTTCTATTCGTTTTAATTTCAGAGGCCGAATCTTATCAGGTGAAGCCTTAATTACGGGGCTGTGTTGTTTTTACCATATATCAAGTTTTTGAGTGGTTATTGCACTGAATTTTTGATATGTCGTTTATGAACGAGTTGTTTTGTTGACCTCCAAATTTCAGCTAATTCTCACGTCTGGATTGGGAGTTATTTCCCTTTCAAGTTTTGTGGATGGATTATTACAGATTATTATGGCTGGTCTTAATCAAGTGCTCTTTGTGATTTTTGAAGCACGTCAGGATCTAACCCATTCTATAGCCAAGGATGGTCTGATACACTTCCATCAAAGGTTTGTGGCTTTAATCGTCTAAAAATGTAGTATCTTACCTTTTCTCTTTTTCTCTCGGTCGTTGCTCGCAGTGTAGAGTTCAGAAGCAATCTCCCACACCATCAAATTATAGACAAAGGAAGATCCATGTGAAGGCTAGAGGTTGATGGACAGATGACCAATGCAATAGAGGACGTCCAATGAGAGAAGGCCACATGGAAAAATTTGCTATCTAGGAAAAGAAATTTTGTTGGAAGAAAAAGAATTCTCTTAGGAGGAGAAAGAAATGGTTGATGGAAAATAAAGTTCTTGCTTTTAATTGGTTTTTAGATTGAAGGAGCGCCACGAAACATCGACCACACTATGACCAAATTTCAAAATTTTGCTGTAGTTTTTTCATTTTCAGTCGCACCTTGCAACCACGTCACAACTGTAGGTTCGACTGTAAAATCTACGAATTTGACAGATTCAAAATCTTAATATTTTTCGGTTGCATATCACGTCCCAACCTCAACAACGTTGATTCGAAACTACAAAATTTAGTCTGAAACACATTTTGGCCAAAATCTCTGACCCTAACTCCCCTGGTGGTGTGACTAAAAATACAAGGAGTCGCCTAAATGCATTATGGCTTGAGATATTAGACTGAAACCACAACCTCAATGCAAACAAAAATGTAAAATACACAATAAGTAATAATTCTCAACTTTAAAAATTTCTGAAATATTTCTTCTCTCATTTACATTGCATGATGTCCCTAATTAACAATTACGAAACATATTTTATTTTTATAAATATTTTCTCATTCCCTAAAATCATTTACATAGTACATGGAGGATTTATTCATGCATTACAATCTCCCATCCTTAAGAAAAATTAGCCATCAAATTTTGATTAAGTAAATAATTCCAAATCCTTGGCTTCCATATCATCCTTCTTTTCCCACGTTGCTTTCCCCATGGTTTGGTTTCGCCATAGTACTTTGAAAAGTGTAATTTGCTTATGCGGAAGTTCTTTTACTCTAGAGTCCAGAATCCTAATCGATCTTTCCTCGTAGCTCAAGTTTGCTTGAACTTTAACGTGCTCTCTAGGTTCCACTTGAATTGTATTGCCAAGGCATTTCTTCAACATAGATATGTGGAATACGTTATGCACACCCGCCATGG
>CM039472.1:18272156-18374753 GCA_022433065.1 Begonia loranthoides
TTTGATTGATTGTTGCTGATTCAGTGAACTGTATTTTTCCCGAACAGATTTAACAAAGGTTCCCCATTTGTTTCTTGGAACCTGTCACAATCGTCAAGAGCTGCCACCTGATAGAGACATTGAATTCGTAATTGACTTGCATACTAACACAAAACGGATTTTTAAGAACCCATGAAGAATTGCACCGGTTGAGCTAGGAGAATTAAAAATTGATTTGGAAGAATTAATTAGCAAGGGGTTCATCCATCCCAGTTGTTCACCCTCGGGAGCACCAGTTTTATTCATAAAGAAAAAGGATGGAGCATTGAAGATGTGTATTGATTACTGCTAGCTAAATAAGGTGACAATTAAGAACAAATATTATAACGACCTGGATTTTTGTAATTCCTTGAAATGCGTGAAAATTTGAAAATTTCTTTTTAAAGCAAAATATGTCAGAGTGCGTCTAACTGGATCGCTACTGACTCTTTCTTTAAACTCGTTATGAAAAACCAATTGATAAATGTGAGGAAGCGTTAATAATAAATCCTTAGAAAACAGGGCGGAAGTGTAAATGAATAGTTGAAAGAAGAAACTAAACAATGAAGTACAAGATAATAAAACTTAATGTGATTACGACCGTTCCTTATTTTACTTCTTAGCCTGACTAGCCACAACGTCGCTCGTACAAATCCCTCATCCTTGCCTCATTATTTGTTTATTATCTGTTTGTTGTTTGTACCTACACCACAAGTAAGGACGTGAGCTTTCCCCTAGTAAGGAAATGGGTTAGTACAAATGCTTATGACTCTCTTTACTTTGTCTTGGAATGGGGACCACCCAGACCAATCTTTTCTTACGTATTTTATTCGTTACTCATACATCGAGCTGGTGATTGGGAGAATCTGTGGCAGGAGAGTAGATCTTTGTCGGCTTCAGCCACCTAGGGTAAACAGTCTCGCAATCCCGACAAGGGAAAGGTAACTTTTCTCTAATCCCTGTCTACCTAATTGATCCGTACTTACCCTCCCATCCCCCAACTCCCTTCATTCTTCTTTAACTTCTTTTCCTCACTTAGGCGTGTGGGTACCACCCTGAGGTGGCACCCGCTAATTGTTTCTATTAACGTGAATGCACGGGGACAGTTCTAAATTGTCTAACACATACATGATCAATAATTAACAAAGCTTCAATAAATTTACAATCAATAGTAAAGAGCGGAATTCAAAACACATAAGAATAGTGAAGGTACATTCACATAGATATAGAGCACTTATAAAAAGAAAACACATAGAATAAGCATAGAATTTCATTCCTAGAAGTATTTCAACAATCAATTTCTAGCACCTACTAATAGCCAACTAATAGGAATGGGTTTGTCTTATTACTACAAAATGACTACTTAAGGTTTGCTAGGCATACTCGTCTATAAACAACGTATTTAACAATGCTAAATAACAGAAGTTAATGACATGCTTAATAATTGATTACGATTGAAATGGCTGGCAATTTACATTCTATTAAACTTGACTAAATTATGCATTAACAGATTGAACAATGGAACAAACTTCAAATTCATAGAGCAGCGTACGATTATCAAAATAAATAACAAAATGAAGTAGCGAAACATACTTCTTAAAGAGGTCATGAATAGCAGTAAAATCTCAAGGCAAACAGCGAAACATTCCAATTAACAACTATGAGTACAGCAGCAAGTACAAAGAACAAAACAATGGCTGCCAATTTACGTGCTATTAAACTTGACGAAATTATGCATTAACTGATTGAACAACGGAACAAACTTCAAATTCATAGAGCAGCGTACGATTATCAAAATAAATATTGAAATGAAGTAGCCAAACATGCTTCTTAAAGAGGTAATGAATAGCAGTAAAATCTCAAGGCGGACAATGAAACATTCCAATTAACAATTATCAGTATAACAGCAAAGTATGGAGAACAGAAAAATGAACGAGCATATTATCGATTATCTACTGTAGTAAAGCATCGAAACAGAGCAGTGAACATGCATTTTATCGATCATGTACTGCAGCGAATATTAGACAGCGAGGCATGCTTCTTAAACGAAAATAAGCATTTGTAAAGCAGTGAAAACTAGAATAAGATGGCATGCTTTTAAACGATAAGTATGGTAGTAGAAACGAATGACCAATCATGCTCTTAAGGAACAAATAATGCAATAGAGAATAATTACTAATCATGTGTTCGATTGACTAATAGAACAGCAGTGATATATAACTACATAACGTTATGGGACATGCTTTTGAACAACTAAAAAGGATAACGAGCATTATCAAATTAAACAGCGAAACATGCTTTTGATCCACTAATGACAGCAGTGAATACTGAATTGAACAAACAGCGAAACATGCTTCTAAATCCAAGATAAACGACAACATTTTTAATGGACATGCTTCTAAATCGGCAATACAGCAGCGAGAAATATCGAAACGAAGCATCAAAATTATGCTTTTTATCAACTAAAATAAAATAGCAATAATAGACTCTAAACGTGCTTTTATTTGGCTAATGCAGCAGAATTTAATAACGAGTAAAACAACGAATTATGCTCACAAGTCATACTTCTTAACGGTAATTAAATAGCAGTAATGATGACGAAACAGAGTATGAAATCATGCTTTTTGAACTGTAACATATAGTAGTAAACACAGAGAGAATGAAGGTAGTAAAATTGCCTTCATGGTGATAATATGCAGTAGCAAAAACTATCGAGAACAGAAGACAAAACGTGCTTCTTAACGACTACAAGCAACAGTAATTATTAGTGAATAACACAACGAATGACATGCTCTTCAATAATCAAAATTTGTAGTAATCGATAACAAACACGAATAGGTAAAACATGCTTCTAAAGGATAAAGATAACAATTAGAATAGCGAAAACGAAACAGTCATGGCCATGCTTTAAGGATGTCTTAAACGTCAATGAACATTATATTAAATGAAATGGTGAACATATAACGAATAATCCATACATGTAAGCTATGGAAATGAAATCACCATTAATACCAACCATAGAAACCCATTAGTCATTCATTCATACTACTCATCCATTTTGGCAATCCTTTGTTGGATTCATTCAAGCTTAACTAACACTTTCGCATGGTTATAAGCATCTAATACAAATAAAAACACAACATCAATCTGAACATCTAAAGAGAAATGATAGATTTGAGGCAACAAATAATGTGCAGCAAACTACTACACAACAAAACTTAAGGTAACCACAAAACTACAGAATCTCTACAGCACAACAACCACTCACACAAACTTGACTTGGGTGTAGGGCCTCCAAATGGCCAAGACTACCCCATTCCTTACCAAAATGTTGAACTAACTCAGGGACAGTAGGATTCCACAGCTCTCTTTTAAGCTCACAGCTCACAGTTCCTTACCCAGTTCACAGCTGCTCCCTCTTCAGCAACAACTCCAATACCTAGCCCACACTTCACTCAAAATCTCACCCACTGGAACCCTCTTCCCATGCTGTACTCTCTCTCACTCTTTAGAGTTTCTCTCGCAGGAAGGAAAACTAAAGTGTGGAGGAAGGAAATGCCAGAAGAAATGGTTTAAACCATGAAAAGGGAACAATCCATACCTAGAGGAGGTAGTGGGGAGACTAACAGTACAGGGATGGTCGGGTCGCATTCTCTGGAACTGGATTTCTTGTCGGGGATGCTTCTTTCCATTGGTTAGGCATCGTTCTCCTTCTTATTTTAAACTAGTTATGTCGCTTATCTAAGATGATTCAGACGAGTACGGACGTGCTGGTTTTGTCCGCATTCGTTTACAAGACTGGAATCTTTCAGGTTAAATCATGCTCGGGGAGGAGGAATGGCGTCCTCGTCCATGTTCGTACAATCCGCAAACGAGTTTCATATGCAATATGGCATCCGCACCTATCGTCCGCCAGTGTCGTAAAATCGGACAGAGGCAAAACGGATGAGGCCTCAACTCATCTATAGTCGCCTCGACTTGTCCAAAAGTCCGCAAATTCAATTCGAACTCCGCCTTCCTCGTTCGTATCGTTTGGGAACTCGTCCACAACTTCACAACACATTGAACTTAGGATGAGAAATGCCGTCCTGAGTCATCCCCAGGCTAAGGGTGACTTGTAATGCTCTTGCGGACGACATAATGTGTTCACAATGTTGTCCTCAGGCGTCCAAAACGCCCGGGACAGCCTTTCTTCACATTTTCACACTTACTTTTTATCCCGTAATATTCTTCCCATAAATACATGTCGTAAAATCATACGTATAAATACAAAATGTAATAACCCCACAACTCTAACACTTCAATTACATCACGTATACAAGGAAAATGTCACGGAAATCCTCCTTGACTTAACGCTCCGAAACATCCTCGGTAATACCTCGACAAATTTGTAATTTAAAAAAAAGTCGGGGTGCTACATACTCCTCCCCTTAAAATAAATTTTGTGATCGAAATTTTCCATTCGTAATATTCTCACTAGCCCAGCTACGCATTAATTCTCTTTTTAGCTACCCCATTTGAAGACATAGTTTTCCTCGTTATCTTACGACCGCGCTTCACCTCTGCTACTAACTCCTCTTCTTAAAGAGGAACTATATGCTTGACGACGTCCAACCACTTCTCTTGTATCCAAAGGTCACTTAAATCCTCGTATTCTTGCACCACAGTTCCGCTGCACAACTCTAATTTCTTCAATTCTACGGAAGGAATTGCCTTAACAACAACCATTCTTCCACATCAAGAGCAAAATAGCATCTTTCTTATATGTAATTATTGTCTCAATCCCACATACTTCATGGTTGTCGTTCAACTCTTGAATTTGCAGCATTTTCCCTTAAATTTGAGGCTCCATATCAACTTTCCCACTAATTCCCAAGTGATTCAACACCAAGGAAGAGTCTGCTCAATCTTCATACCGCCAAAGGACTCACCACCTAACGTTGAATGCACATCTCCCTCACTATTTCCCCTTCACATCCATTACACTTCATGACTTGAGTCCAAATTGCATGCGACCTTCTTCTCTCACTCTACGACTATGGGCATGCTCGAACGTACTCACCACCATCGAATTCGTCCATTCAAACTTTCCCGAGTTATGAACTACATCACTACATGGCTGAGTAGGACGTGTTCATCTTGCTTCTCTTTTGTATTTGAACTTGTTTTTTATCAGGGTCAGGTTTTATGTTCCCGTATCTGTTCTCGTTCCCATTTCTGTTCCCATTTTCATTCCCGTATCCATTTCCAAAATCTAATTCTGAAAACTTCGTCTCCATTCCTGTTTTCATTCCCGTTCTCATTTTTGTTCCCGTTCTAGTTCTGCTATCGTCTTTGTCTATTTACTCGTTCCAGGAGAAGCATGACCAATTGAATCCACTCTTGCCGTACAGTTGTGCAGTCATGTCCATGGTTACCCTGATTGGGCTTGAAATCTAGATGGAGCACATAATCAAAGTCTGACATAGTCCCATCATCCGTTCCGGTCCTCCATGTCTCAACGCTTAATCCAAGTCCCATCAACAGACATGGGGCACCTCATGTTAGAAACTTCCTTTAATCCAATTTGATCGTATCATTAGACTGGACCTTGAACTTCTCGCTTCTTGTAGGGAATCTAGCCTAGCGCACTTTTAGTCAACTACCCTTCTCGTCCTTTGAGGAATCTCACCTCTACCCTTCGTAAACCCAATAGGTTCTAGCTTCTTCACAACCTAGCTTCAACTTCCTTGTCTAAGGCCTAACTCTATCCTCTACCTCTACAAGGTTAATACTAAGTGGAACCCTACTCCTCTATTTTGGCTTCATTCTAAATGTCCTTCCCATGACTAATCTAATGCATTGTAACCTAAGCGTTCAAGTGTGACTTCCTAATTGGTCTTCTAAGTGACTTACCCCATCATTACCTAGGTGATTTTGGGTGACTATCTAATCAATCTAACTCAACTTGGGATTTCTTTTCACTTATTTCTAAAAATTTTGGTAGAGTCTTCCCTGTTTGTAGACTCCCTCAAAGCTAAAACCTTGCATAAAAATCCAAAACAGTTCCAGAATAGTTCATTCATTCGCCATCCACATTTAAAAATTTAAGAAAACACGTAATCATTGCTAACCTACAAACTCTACCAGCCCCCATATTATCCGATTACAAAATATACAGGTCGTCCTCCAATTCATAGTTTATCAAGGAAAGCCTTCTCAGTCTTACATTCTCACCTTCAGTCAAGATAGAGCTTAGACGAGCTGCATGCCCATACCAATTGCACGTGGGACAACGGTTTGGTTGTCTCTCTGAGCTATAGATCTCCTCAAATTCCTTCCACCATTCGACGTGTCGGGTGGGACAGTGCTGAGCGGTATGTCCAAATTCCTTGCACCAGTAGCATCGCCTTCACCCCATCAGGCCTGTCCCAGAATAAACCCCACCACACTACGGGCATGGCTTCCCTTGTGATGATGCTTCCGTAATCTCCTTTGTGGTATCATCTACATGAAGGCGCTTCTGGTCCTTTTGTTGCTCACCCTCCCCCAATGGTCTCTTGTTTCTCCCGGTGCTCGATTCTCCTTCTTCTACTGGCAGTGATAACGCACCATTCACAAACTTTTCGTTGAAAGTCTTGAATCCCTCCACCATAGCCATGAGGAGTCGGTATTGACTGTCCACATAATTCCCCAATTGCTTCACTATCTTCTATTCGTCCTCCGCTTTTGTATCCATGTTATCTCCTACCTCGCTCCTTGCTTCTCTATCCATGTTATCTCCAAACCAAACATTTACAAAACTAAGATAAGGGATTCATGCATTAGTAGAGTATTAGGAAGTATACTTACAGTGTTGAAGGATTTTCCCATGTCGAGGCTCGTGCTAGCAGACAGGCTACTTTGCTTAGTTTGACTCTTACAAAAATCGTTTTGTACCTGAGCACTTTTAAAACGCAGTAAAATAAAACAAGCGAACTACGGACTTGGTTTTAAAAACGATCAGAGCAATCTACGAAATCATTTTTAAAACTCTTGCTCTAATACAAACTGCAACGACCCGGATTTTCATAATTTCTTCAAATGCGTGAAATTTTGAAATTTTCTTTTAAGAGAAAAATATATCAGAGTTCGTCTAACCGGATCGCTACTGACTCTTTCTTTAAACTCGTTATGAAAAGCCAATTGATAAAATATGCGAAAGCATTACAAAATAAATTCTTATAAAACATGGCGGAAACATAAATGAATCATTCAAAGAAGAAACTAAACAATGAAGTACAAGATAATAAAACTTAATGTGATTACGACAGTTCCTTATTTTACTTCTTAGCCTGGCCAGCAACAACATCGCTCGTGCAAATCCCTCATCCTTACTTCATTATTTGTTTATTATTTGCTTATTATCTGTTCGTTGTTCATTCCTAAACCTCAAGTAAGGACATGAGCTTTTGCCCAATAAGGAAATGGGTTAATACAAATGCTTATGACTCTGTTTAGTTTGTCTTGGAACGGGGGCCACCCAGACCAATCTTTTCTTACGTATTTTGTTCGTTACTCGTACATTGAGCTAGAGATTGAGAGAATCCATGGCGGGAGAGTAGATCTTTCTCAGCTGCAGCCACCTAGGGTAAACAGTCTCGCAATCCCTACAAGGGAAAGATAATGTTTCTCTAATCCCTGTCCACCTGACTGATCCGTAATTACCCTCCCTGTAAAATCCCTCATTTTTAAAATGGAAAAATAAAAAAATTTCTTTTCAGAGTAACTTACGCAGTGTTTATATGAAAACTCATAATTTCAAAACAGTCGTTTGTACATTTTTCAAAACATTCTAGTCATATAAGTAGTAACAAAAGTTCATCATTAGTTACCTTTAGCAAAATACCATTTCTTCTTACCCCTTAGTTCTAGTCATTTATTCATTCCATACATAAATACTAAAGTCTGTCTGAAAAAAAACCACTATTTCTGACGTTAATAGACATAGTTCCACAAGACATTGGTGATGTAGCACAACCACCAGATCAAATGGGCTGATAATCCAAAACGTCGTTTGGTAGTATCTCCTCCACATAGTGATCGTCATCCAATACATTACCTACATCACGGGAGAAAACAATGAGCCTGATGCCCAGCAAGAATTTAGATGTATGCAATGAATGCGATGCATGAACATTCGATGTAATTTAGTCCAGAGTACATACATGACAAACACTGTGGGACATGAGGAAGACGTGGCCAAGAATTAACATATAACATATCATATGCTTCCTCATGCTGTATGTACTTTTTGTTCCGAGAACGTTGGGTATTTCAGAACGGGAGACAAGGAACACTCGACCCCATGTCTTTAACCTATTCTATATCTCATCATTTCATTTATGTTTTCGTTTCATTTCATTGTAACTCATGGGGTGTCATTGCCATCCCGAACCCCCACACGCCCTTTACATAGATTAAACAAGTCATACGAAATGAACAATTTCATAAATCCTATCAATGATGCATGTATGACAAGGAAATAAAGAAAACAGAACAACTTATAATAAAGCACAACAAAATAACAAATAGGGCAATTACCATACATGTTTCTTTGTACTCATTATTATCATGAATTCTATGTTAAGCAGATTATAACATTACTTTTCGTTTGGTTTTAGTATCACAATGAACACAACATCTTTCAATCATATCCTTTTACAGTGAACAGAATATAAAGCATCGTACAGAATGTAAACCAATGTCATGTTAGCCTATGTTTTCTGTTCCGAAATCCACAATTTATAAACTCTACTTCACAGCTAAATTTGCACAATTCATCATTTATAGTCAATCACTGTAACAATACTATTAACCCTCTATTGTTGTCAAGAATTATCCAAATTCACAAAGTCTAATTTACAACCTTGATTTCAAGCTTCATAGTTCTTCCTTTGTAAATAACTAACTGTATCAAGATAATAGCAAACAACACACAACCCCGTGATGTAGACCTCCTTTGGCCACGCATCATCTAAATCCTTACCTCTAACCAATGTTTAGCTTAAGTTTGGCAATTTCTTTTCCAGCCGTTCACTGCATCTCAATACAGACAAGAGAACAATAAAACCAAATGTAAGAAGACAACGAAATATATGTGAGAAAGAGCAAAAGCATACTCTTGCACTTACCTCTCACTTGTACTTTTCGTAGCTCCACTATAACGTCGTGTTTTTACCCAGTATAACTCACCTGGAGCATTCTTCTTATAGAATGTCTGGAAATGGGGAGATGGATAGGTGGAGACAGAGCTAATTGTTCGTCCACCCACATCCAACTGATCACAATTTTTTTTTTCGCTGGCAACCATCCCGTAGCCTCTCCTCTGCCACCATTCTTCGTGTCCTCAGTAGAAATTTCGAAGTAAATTTTTGTTTATTCAATGAAATGCCCTAATTATAAATGGATTTTACGACGTTGCGGACGATGTTTGTCGTCCGTATCTATCGTCCGCAGAGTCCGCATGGGTTTAACAGATTCAAATCGGACGCTATCTTCTCGCGTCCGTCCCATCTGTTGCGTCCGAAAATTCCCAGAATTTTGGGCAGAGTCACTACGGATGGCCCTGTTACCATTCGCCGCGTCCGCACCTGGACAATTCAGCATCCGCACTTGACAGATGGATGCCCATTTTTCATCCGATGCATCCTAAACCTTCCAACTTTGCGTTTTATTAAACGTTTTACGCAATATTCCATTAACCATATAATATGAAAAATATAGTACATTATCAAAAGCTATTACAAAGTTATAAACGGACTTTACACGGTATTTTAAACTTTTGGGATATTACACTCCCATCCCCCAACTCCCTTCATTCTTCTTTAACTTCTTTTCCTCACTTAGGCATATGGGTACCACCCCGAAGTGTCACCCCCTAATTGTATCTATTAACGTGAATGCACGGGGACACTTCTAAAGTGTCTAACATATACATGAACGATAATTAACAAAGCTTCAATAAATTTACATTCAATAGTAAATAGCGGAATTCAAAATAGATAAGGAGAGCAAAGGTACATTCACATAGATATAGAGCACTTATAAAAAGAAAACACATAGAATAAGCTTAGAATTTCATTCCTAGAAGTATTTCAACAATCAATTTCTAGCACCTGCTAATAGCCAACTAATAGGAATGGGTTTGTCTTATTACTACAAAATGACAACTTAAGGTTTACTAGGCATACTTGTCTAAAAACAACGTATTTAGCCAAGCTTAATAACAGAAGTTAATGGCATGCTTAATAATTGATTACGATTAAAATGGTTGGCAATTGACATGGTATTAAACTTCACGAAATTATGCCTTAACAAATTGAACAACGAAACAAACTTCGAATTTATAGAGCAACGTATGATTATCGAAATAAATAACGAATGGAGTAAGAAAACATTCTTCTTTTAGAGGTAATGAACAACAATAAAATTTCAAGGCAGACAGCGAAGAGTGCCAATTAACAATTACGAGTATAGCACCAAAGTAAGGAGAACAAAACAATGAACGAGCATATTATCAATTATCTACAGTAGTAAAGCATCGAAATAGAGCAACGAACATGCATTTTATCGATCATGTACAGTAGCAAATATTAGACAATGAGGCTTGCTTCTCAAACGAAAATAAGCATTTGTAAAGTAGTGAAAACAAGAACAAGGTGGCATGCTTTTAAACAATGAGTATGGCAGCAAAAACGAATGACTAATCATGCTCTTATGCAACAAATAATACAGTAGAGAATAATTACTAATCATGTGTTCGATCGACTAATAGGATAGCGGTGATATACAACTACGTAATGTTACGGGACATGCTTTTGAACAACTAAAAACGACAACAAGCATTATCAAATTAAAAATAGAAGCATGCTTTTGATTCACTAATGACAACAATGAATATTGAATTGAATGAACAGCGAAAGAAGCTTCTAAATCCAAGATAAACAACAACATTTTTAATGACGAAGTGGAATAATGGACATGCTTCTAAATCGATAATACAGCAGTGAGAAATATCGAAACAAAGCAGCAAAAATATGCTTTTTGTCGACTAAAACAAAATAGCTATAATGGACACTAAACGTTCTTTTATTTGGCTAATGCAACAGAGTTTAATAACGAGTAAAACAGTGATTTATGCTCACAAGTCATACTTCTTAACAGTAATTTAATAGCAGTAATGATGACAAAACAGAGTATGGAATCATGCTTTTTAAGCTATAACATATAGTAGTAAACACAGATCGAATGAAGGCAGTAAAATGGGCTTCATGGTGATAATATACAACAGCAAAAACTATTGAGAACAGAAGACAAAACACGTGCTTCTTAACGACTGCAACCAGCAATAATTATTAGTGAATAACACAACAAATGACATGCTCTTCAATAATAAAAATCTGTAGTAATCGTTATGAAACACGAATAGCTAAAACATGCTTCTAAACGATAAAGATAACAACCAGAATAGCGAAAATGAAACAGTTATGGCCATGCTTTAAGGATTTCTAAAACGTCAACGAACATTATATTAAATGAAACGGTGATCATATAACAAATAATCCATACATGCAAGCAAGGGAAACTAAATCACCATTAATACCAACCATAGAAACCCATTAGTCATTCATTCATACTACTCATCCATTTTAGGCATCCTTTCTTGGATTCATTCAAGCTTAACTAACACTTTCGCATGGTTATAAGCAACTACTACAAAGAAAAACACAACATATAGCAAAACATCTGAAGAGAAATAAGAGATTTGAGGGAACAAATAATATGCAGCAAAAAAATACACAGCAAAACTTAAATGCAACCACAAAACTACAGAATCTCTACAGCACAACAACCACTCACACACACTTTAGGGCCTCCAAATGGCAAAGACTACCCCATTCCTTACCAAAATGATGAAGTAACTCAGGGACAGGAGGATTCCACAGCTCTCTTTTCAGCTCACAGCTCACGGTTCCTTACCCAGTTCACAGCAGCTCCCTCTTTAGCACACAACTCCAATACCTAGCCCACACTTCACTTCACTCAAAATCTGACCCACTGGAACCCTCTTGCCATGCTGGAATATCTCTCACTGTCTGGAGCTTCTCTCACAAGAAGGAAAACTGAAGTGCGGAGGAAGGAAATGCCAGAGGAAATGGTTTAAATTATGGAAAGGGAACAATCCATAACTAGAGGAGGTAGTGGGCAGACTGGCATGGCAAGGATGGTCTGGTCGAATGCTCTGGAACCAGATTTCTTGTCTGGGCCTCGTCCTTCCATTGGTTAGGCGTTGTTCTCCTTATGATTTTAAAACAGTTTTGTCACAGATCTGCGGTGATTTAGACGAGTGCGGACGTGATGGTCTTGTCCGCATTCCTCCGCAAGACTGGAATCTCTCTGGTTAAATCGTGCTCAGCGATGAGGAATGGTGTCCTCGTCCATGTCCCTACCGTCTGCAAATGAGTTTCGGACGCAATATGGCGTCTGCACCTTGATAGGCTCCAAGGATCGCTTAGAGCACAAGAGAGAAATCTATCACAGAGCTGTAAATAATCTGAACTAGCAACGCCAAAACTGAGTTCTCTCCCAATCCACGTGTGAACTTTGGCTCAATTTTGGAAATCACCAAATTAACATAATCAGGCAAATCGCATAAAAAATCCAGCGAGAAAACCATTCCGAATTTCAACTTATGATCGAAACAAAATAACACCAAATCAAGGGTTTCACCCGAACAGATTTGGCGGCCAGAATTCAAACGGGGAGAACTCGCTCAATATAAATCCAACGAACACCAAATTTTGAAGACAGTAACTTAGCTCAATATAGAACAAATCTCCAGAAGAAATGATTTCAAGATAACAAATGTAAGGGTTTCAAAATAGACCCACTATCGAGTACATCCAGCTGCTCAAACAGAAACAGATTCTTTCGGCAAAATAAAATCCAACAAAAACTCAATCTCAACTTGAGATCCACCAACCAACTCTTCAATAGGATGAAGGCAACCAGTCAAGAGAGTAATAGAACATAAAGAAGATTAGAATAATACAAAAACCTTTAAGGAACAAGAGAAAATCCGAGGAGTCCGCGGGCCTCCTAATGAGAGGGGCGACTAATGGTTTGCCGAGGAACAAACACTCTCCAAGGGGTGGAGACCTTCTTCTATCCCCACTCCACAATCCACACCTTGAAGATGAGGTATTGGAGGAGATAGTATCCCAAATTGCTAGGTCAAGAAGGTTCAAGAATACCTAGCTTGGGTGGTGGAAGAGACAGCGGTGAGGGGGAGGGGCTGCAGGTTTCCTTCGCCAAAGAATAACAAAATTTTCTATTTCATCCCAAAAGTCCTTCCATTCAAAAGAGGGTATATAAAACCCTAGTGTTTACAAAAAAGAACAAAATATAACGTTAGACATAGCAAACGACTAAAAAACCCTAAGTAGCCTAAGTAGCAAATGACTAAAAAACCCCTCAATAAAACAAAAACAATAAACTCGAGTTTGGGTTTTGGTCTCTAAACAAGAGACATTAGACAAAGCAAACGATAACCAAATATAACGTTCAGTAGCTCGTTAGAAAGCTCTGGATGTTGGCTACATTTGGTATGAAGGACCAAAGTTAAAAAGTCGTCCTGATTGTCAAAATTTCCCTTGAACAGCCGAGGGTTAGGTTCAAGGTGGAAAGGAACAGCTCACAAATTCCTCCTAGGATTGCATAACCTCCACTAGCCAAAAGGCACAAACTCTTGTTTGCTAAATTGATCAAAAACCTACAAAATAAATAAAAAGTTAGAAAATAGAGACCCTGCCTCGGACTCAAGTGACAGGAACTTGGGGCACATCACACCTATCGTCCGCCGTCGTCTGAAAGTGTCCTAAAATCAGACAAAGGCAAAACTAATGCGGCCTCAACTCGTCCGCAGTCGTCCCAACTAGTTTGAAAGTCCTAGAGTTGTAAAGATTCGATGCAGATGCCGCCTTCCTAGTCTGGATCGTTTGGGACCTCATCCGTAACTTCACAACACAATGAAGTTAGGACAAGAAATGTTGTCCTGCGTCATCCTCAGGCTAAGGGTGACGTTTAATGCTCTTGCAGGCGACATAATGCTTCCGCAATGTCGTCCTCATACGTCTGAAATGCCGTGGACAATCTTTCTTCACATTTTCACACTTAAATTCTATCTCATAATATTTTTCCCATAAATACACGTCGTAAAATGACACGTATAAATACAAAATGTAGTAACCCCACAACTCTAAGACTTCGATAACATCATGTATACGGGAAAAATGCCACAAAAATCCTCCTTGACTTAAAACATCCTCAATAATACCCTGACAATTGCCTAATTTAAAAAAAGTCGGGTTGTTACAAATATCTTCTGCCTAAAATTGATGACTTTGTCAATCAGTTACAAGGAACTTGTGTCTTTTCAAAGATTGAACTTTGGTCAGGATATTATCAGCTAAAAGTTAAACCTAACGATATTCCAAAGACAACATTAAGAATAATAGATGGACACTATGAGTTTCTAGTATTGTTGTTCTTGTTAACAAATGCTCCAGGGAAATTTATTGATCTAATGAACCAAATTTTTAAGGAGTATATTGATAAGTTCATCAATGTCATCATTGATGATATTAAGTCTATTCGCACTAGGAAGTAGAACACCAGGAACATTTGAGAATCTCTCTCTATATGTTGGCGAAGCACAATTTTTTTGCAAAGTTCTGCAAGTGTGAGTATTGGCTGAATAAATTATGTTTTCTCGGCCATGTAATTTGCAAAGATGGTATTGAAGTAGACCCATCAAAGATTCAAGCAATAATTGAGTTGTCACTAGCAAAAAATGTAGGTACAGTGAGAAGTTTCCGATTATTACCAATGCTTCATAAGCGGATTTTCCAAGATTGCGCTGCTTCTTAGTCTAATGAAGACAAAGGCGCATTTTTGGTGGACAAATAATTACGAGGAAAGTTTTTAAGAGTTGAAACGTCGACTGATTTGAAGTAATTGCTTATGCCTCGAGGTAGATAAAATGTATGAGATGAATTATCCCACCCGTGATCTAGAACTTGTTGCAGTAGTTTTTATACTCCAACTAAGGAGAAATTTTTTATATGGGCAGCGGTGTGAAATCTTCACGGATCACGAAAGTTTAAAATACAACTTCACTAAAAAGGAACTGAATATGTAGCAAAGGTGGTGGTTAGAGTTTGTAATAGACTACGACTGCGAGATCAAGTAGCATCCTGGAAAAGCCAATGTGGTAGCCGATGCGCTGAGCAGAAAGGTTGCACTCATGTGTATGATATGCGAAGAAATGTCCGTAGGAGTTAGGAAAGATGTTCAAGACTTTGATGTGGAAATGGTTCCTATGTAGTTAGCTGCCCTTTTGTCAACGTTAACGCTGAAGCATACTATACTTAAGAGGATTAAAGAAGCCTAGCATAGAGATAACCAATGTGAATATTTTAAATTGAATCCAACTCTAGAGGAGTATCAAGACTATTCTATATCTGCTGATGGAATTGTAAAGTTTAAGAACATATGTGATGTGCCCCAGAATTCGATCGTCCAGAGTCGAGTCAAGGAGCTTATTTCTCTTCTAACCAACTTCTATATTTTTGCAGGAAATACCAAGATATGGGATTCTTTGAAAGATATATCACAAGAGGATAAAGGAGTTCCTTTTAATTTGATCTCATGGGATTTTGTAATACCAACCTAAGCCGAATTCCACATCAGTTATGAAGAGTAGTGACGTGAAGAATACAAATAGTATTTAAGGTCTTGTTTTGACTTAGTAGAATTAGTTTTCTGAACAGCAATTTTATTTGGTTTTCTTTTATTGTGTTGTGAGATGCTAGAGAGGTGTGCGGTTTGCATGAAAACCGCACCCTCATGGCGAATTTTTGTCATTAAGGGTATTTTCATCTTTCGACCTATTTTTGTAAACCTTAGGTTAAATACCCTCCCTTGGAAGATTGGAGAGTAGTTTTGAATTGAAGAGAAATTTGTTTCTTTGAAGAGACATAACCGCGGCCTCCCCCTCCCCTAAGCGCCGTCCTCCTCTATCACCCAAGCAAGGGTTTCTTGAAGCTTCTCAACCTTGCAATCCTTGGGATATTGTTTCTGCCAATCATTTATCTTCGAGGTAAAGATTGTAGAGTGGACACAAAAGAAGATTCCAACCTTGCAGAGTGTTGGTTTTCGACCAACCACAAAGTCGCCCCTCTCACTAGGAGGTCTGCGGACTCCATTGAAGTTACTCTTGATTTTTGATTATCTTCCTTGCACTTTTCTTAGTTATTGGATGCCCTAATGATCTGGTAGTTGAATGCTTAATAGTTGTTGGAGAATTCATTTGTGGATTATTGATTTGGAGAAGGTTATTATAGGGTTATTGTTGTTGTGCTGAATCTATTTTCCCGCTAGATTGTTATTGTCACTGAATATAGTATCTGTTTGAGGCCTTTGCACCATTCATTTCGATTTCATGTCCTCTGGTGATTTTTTCAAGATTAAGTCAAGGAGCTACCTTCAAAATTTGAGCTCCATTTGATGTATGTAGCTCGAGTTATTCCATTTTGAATGATCATTGGTAAATCTGCCCTGTCAAGCCCCAATTATTGGAACGTTTGTATTCAGAGCATAACTCTTGAACTAGAATGGATTTCTTTATGGAATTTTGACACGATTATTGTGATTGTATTGAGAACGTCCCTGCCAAGTTTCAATTCAAGCTCATGCATAGTTTGGAAGTTAAAATTGATTGATTGTTGTTGATTCGATGAATTACAGTTTTTTCGAAACAGATTTCATACGGGTCTCTATTTGTTCCTTGGAGCTAATCAATATGGTATGCGTCTAACGATTCACAATCACGATTGACAATTTTAAGGGAATCCCACTCTTTGAGTTTTTCCATGCACCCCTAGTGCAACAAAATGTAAAAAGATCTCAAACTACATTATTGGGGGTGAGGGATGAAAGTAGATATTGCTCAATATGCGTTGTTGTGTCAAGTTTGTTAGGAAGTAAATGCAAAACATCAATGGCCTGGAGGACTACTACAGCCAATGCCCATAACGGAGTGGAAATGGGAGTATATCACTAGGGACTTTGTCACAGGGTTACCAAAGATTGTAAAAGGGAATGATGTAATTTGGGTAATTATCAACAGATTAACAAAGGTTGCCCATTTCTTACCAGTGAAGATGACATATAAGTTGAACCAATTCACGAGATTATATGTTAAAGAGATTGTATGCTTACACGGAGTACTGGTTTCAATTGTATCATATCGAGATCGAGATTCACTTGTGCATTTTGTAAAAGGTTGAACAAAGAAATGGGTATAGAATTAAAGTTTAATATTGATTTTCAACCACAAACAGATCATCAAAGCGATCGCACAATTAAGATATTGGAAGATATGTTGTGAGCTTGTGTGTTAGAATTTCAAATTGGATGGGGAAAGATGTTACAATTAGTGGAACTTGCTTACAACAATAGCTTCCAAGCTACAATTAGAATGGCACCTTATGAGGCTTTGTATGGCAAGAAGTGTCGATCACCATTGCATTGGGACAAGGTTGGGTAGGCAGAATTTTATGGCCTATATAGATACAACAAACAACTGAGTCAGTTGAAATTATCAGTCACAAAGTCACCATAAAAGCTACGTAGATCATCGTTGTCGAGACTTGGAATTTAATGAAGGGGACTTGGTATTTCTCAAAATATCACATTTAAAGGAATTATGTCGTTTGAGAAGAATGGAAAATTAAGTCCAAGGTATATTGGTTCGTTTCCGATCATGAAAAGAATAGGAAATATGGCATATCAATTGCATTTGCCAATATCTATGAAAGGAACTCAAAACGTATTTCACGTGTTTATTCTGAACAAATGTCTTGGAAATTCAATTCAAATGATACCCCAAGAGGATATAGAAGTTCAACCAAGCTTATCTTACGAAGAAAAACTAGTTCGAATTCTGCATTTAAGAAATAACCCTTCCACTAGGACATCATTTGGTTTCAGAGCTAAATGGATTCCGAATTTATTCTCTTTTCTTCGTGAGTGCATGGGGAAGCATTACAAGCATGGAGGAATTACGATCACTTATGCCTTTTTTTAGCTAGTTGATATATGATGAAGATTATTTGGGATGGGATGCAGTGACCGAAGAGGTTGTTCAAAGTTTTTACTTTTCGGAGAAGACATTTGTAAAATTTATTTCTTCAAGATTATTTAGAGGAAGAGCTTATTATTGGTGGGATGATTTGACAAAGAACCAAAGGATGGATGGAAGAGAAGACGTCAACACATGGCAATTGATGAAGAAATTCTTGAGAAAATTTGTTCCATCCGCCTCATGAACAATCATAAGGTATGAATGACCATCCAAAAGACTATAAACTCAACTCGATGAACTAAATACCATGGTTCAACAACTTAAAGCAAGAATATTTGGTACTCCAACCTTACAAGCAGAAGACCATGACAAGGTATTAAAAGATACTCTTGAGAAAATTGAGAAATAAGTTATATGTGTCGCAAGAAGGATTATTATTGTCTCAATTAGAAGAGGAAGATTGTCAAGAATAACAAGAACCCAAAATCATGCATCTAGAAGACAAAGTTGGCTCCATGATGACAACAACACAAAAGGAGCATTCTTTTCATATCCAATGCTCAGACAAGAACAAGGTTTGCTACTTATTTATTGATGAGAGAATTTGTGCTAGCATGGTTTCTTTGATTACGATTAAAGGAAATTACTTGAATATATTAATGCATGGCCTCACTTACAAATTTTGTTGGCATGTTGATAAGGACCACATTGTTCATGGTTGAAGTTTGCTCAAGAAAAGGGCATGTTCATTAGTCAAAGATGAAAGAAGTTACACAAATTTGCCTTCCATGGATTTTAAAGAAAGTTTGAGTTTGTTAAATGACAAAAGAGACATCTAGGTTAACCGAACTTGAACTGAATTTTCTTATGAAAGTTTTACTAATATATTGATTTGTTATATGGATAGTACAAGTAATCCTCTTTTGGAGTTATCATGGCATGCATATGATGAGTATCCTAATTACCTTCCTAATTATTCTGCATTCAAAGATGGTGGAAGGAATGACAAGCTAACTCCACTTCAACCAAGGCAAGTGTCAATATGTACCATCCCGTTTATTCTTTCAACATAAAACTCAAGATTTTCAGAAACTTTTTCTTTTAAAATCACAGCGGAAGACTTTTCATTTGAAAACTAACTTAAATAAGAATTACATAAATAAATTTCTTCTTCTTAAATCATTTATCACTTAAAATATTTCATACTGCAAAACCTTAAAGCAACATTACAACAACGGAATACTTGTATTTCGAATACTTAAAGAATTTAACATCATTTTAAAATCTACTTAATGTAACAAAACACCAAAACAAATTCATTCTTTTCAAACATTACATTTCTTCTTAAAACCTTTTAGCCTAACCAGCCGCCAAGCCCGCAACGCATAAATGCCTCATCAACTGCTACTATCTTTGACCCTTTGCATACTTACATCACAGAAGGAATAATGAGCCCATTGCCCAGTAAGGAATATAATCACGAAATGCAACCTTAACCTCTATGACAATTCTACAAGCTTTAGTTTCATATACTGTAAGTTAGGTGAGAGCAACGACTTTAGTTTCCGAACTCACCACTTAGATTTGTTTTTACATAAGAGCAACCTCTTCAGTTTTCAAACCCAGTAAAAACAGACCCACCTATATTTACATTCATTACCGTTTATCATTTTACTATTAGGTGAGAGCAACCTCTTCAATTTCCAAACTCACCACTCGTTGAGTAAGAGCAACCTCTTCAGTTATCGAATTTACTCAAACGAATCGTTTCTACGAGTGAGCAACCTTTTATGTTTCTAAACCCACGTAGAAACACCATTCTTATCTTCATTATTAGCCAATGAAATGCATGACATACATTCTATTAACATATCTACATGAATGTCACATACTATAGTTCATATAGTGCAAACAATACTGTAACACAATTAACAAACAATACTATACTTCAACTACAACATTAATACTAAACACG
Source organism: Begonia loranthoides (assembly GCA_022433065.1). Lineage (NCBI taxonomy): Eukaryota > Viridiplantae > Streptophyta > Magnoliopsida > Cucurbitales > Begoniaceae > Begonia > Begonia loranthoides. Next base: position 18,292,316 of record CM039472.1, read on the forward strand.
TTCCTATTACACTATAACGTCATATATCAAATTCTCTATCCTTTACATACTATTTCTAACTTAGTCTTAACATTATAAGTACTATCCTATGGTATCCACCATTTAAATATAAATTTAGGAGCTATACAAATTTGCCTATATCAATAACTATTATCTTAGAAAGCCATTTTCATCATAACTATTAGTAAACTAACATAAGAGTATATAACCTAACCAGTTAACCATCATTAAAGACTATCATAGTAATTTACATAAAAATCCTACTCCTGCGATGTAGGTCCTTTCGGAGAAAAGACAAGCATTATTCCTTACCTCGTGTCCTTCGCTTTACTAAATTAGCACATAATTTATCCTTCGCGAAACTTATGTACTCCCTTCATAGATGCTTATTGTATTCCCCCTTTATTTCTAACTTTGCGACTCCTTTATCCAAAATCACAGAAGTATATGGATCACATGGACTTGCTTTACTGTCCATCATCTTTTTGTTCAACTCACCGCAACCAACAACAACTTCTCTCTCCATAACCATGCAACTCCATCACAGCCGTGTATTCCATTCTGAACAAAACCATGCAACCCATCTGCTCCTCTCTCTCTCTGCTCTTTCAAAATTCTAAAACCATAAATCCTTCAAAACACTTACACAGGATTTTTATTTCTTTTCAAACCCTCAAGCCTTCATTCTGGAATATAACATCACACACACTCTCTCTCGCTCTTTCTCTCTTTTCAGAATCCCAAAACCATTTCACGGTTGCAGATCCTCTCCCTCATGCCAGTTTACTCTTCACTTTGGCAGAGCTTTCGCATGACATTCTCCTCCAAACACTGCTGCTAACAACTCCCTTTATAGGTAATCTCTCCATTGACCGTGTGAAGATGGAAGGCCACTGGGCGTCAACTTAATTGCTCAGGCATTTAGACAACCAAACACTTGGCCTTCTTATGTTGAAAATCATTAATAGAAGGCATACATAAATATCCATTCTTCAATGCCATTCCAGCAGCCTTCCAAAGATAAAGAAGTGACAAAAATAACGTTCTACGCATCAATGAAGCATTTAAGTTGAAGACTCTCCAGTTCTAGTGGCATTCTTCATCTCCAGACGATTTTGAAGATTGGCGGTTGATCAGTTTTGATAAATGGCGATCGACCGTTCCTCAGCCAAACATCTGCATATTTCATTCTTCAGAAAACTTCTACTTTTTACTCGCCGATCGATCGATGCTCGTTGATCGACTGCCAATATCGGCCGCAGTTTCCAAATGGATGATTTAGACCTTTTTCTCTAGACCATGCACATAACATTATTTTCCTTACGTGACAGACATGCATATCTTCTATATATAAATATATATATATCCCTCAATATATATATTTATATTTTGTAAGCATAATTTAAGGTCATAATTGTAATTGTAACATTCTTCATATCACTTCATCTTCTCCAAACGCTTATGCACCAATACCATATATTTACATATATGAATATTTATATCATGTATTAACTTATACCATATGCTTCACATTTTCATACCCAATTATATCCAAACTTCCATTCCTTACAATATCCAAATACGTCCAATTACGTTCAAATATATTTTCTCTTAGGACAATCCTTTTATTGTCAAACTATCCATAATTTATTGCTTAATACTCAAAGTATAAATTTATAAATATATATATATATATAATCCATAACTCCTCTTCCACTTTATTCTTTTATTAAATCCAATATACTCCAAAATATAATAAACCTTATAACTTCAACCTTATTATATCCAAGTGCATTTTCTCTTACTAATCCACTGACTGCCAATCACTAACTCAGTCCTAATATCATCTTTTCTAAATCCAAGTGTCATCGGCCATTATAAAATAATCTTAATCCTTCCCTTAAATTAATTATGAACATATCGAAGTATCATAATTTACTTATCCCAAATGCATTTCTCTTGACCAATATCTCTACTTGTCCAATTCAACTCCTATCATCTCCAAAATCATCATGTAAGCCTTGTACTAAACATAACTAAAATTCGGGATATTGCACAATAGGTTGTGATGCGTCAAAGAAAAATCAATTAAAAATTTCTATGCTCATGACAAAGAGGTATGAACCATTGGAAAAATTGATCACTTGGATTTTTAGAATTGGATGGTTTAAACTTATTATGTTATTTGCATGATATTTGGTTGTGGTAATAGAGTTGACGTTTTGAATTTTGGTGGAAGTTCATTCATGGTGATAAAACTTGGTGTTAGATTAAATTACTACTTTGGTGTTAGAAGTGCATTTTGGAAAGTTCTTAATCTTAATACAACTTGGTGCTAGATTTTATAACTACATTGGGATTATGGAAAACTATTGTATCTTAAGGAAAATCTCAAAATTTGATGATCATGGTTTGATTCTATGACAAAACACTTATGACAATGAGGTTGACGATGATTCTACTAGTTGTTAGTCTCATGGTTTTCATTATTACTTAGCTAATTGTGCATCATGGTCTAAGAAAAACTTGCTGGATTACTTTCCTTATTTAATCAAGTGCAAAAGGTGAAAGACAAAACTAGTGGCGAATGCTTCAATTAAAACACTACGTTTCCAAATATGGTAAGCTTGGTATGACAACTCATGGAATTCGAAATTCACTCATCAGAAAAGTTTTTTTGTGGTTCCTGGTAAGCCAAGTCGAGGAAAAGACAACTCAAGATTTTATGAAGGTATTGTTCTTTGGTCACACATACTCAAAGGTATTCTCACAACTATATTTATGGAAATTATGGAAATACAAAGGGATATCCATGACACTTCTAAGTTATTATTCAATTATGGAAGGTATTTTGTGAATATATTACTATTATTGGCCTAACATATGATGGAAGAGTTATTTCCTTATTTTATTCATGGAGATTTTATATCCAATTCAAATTTCAAGGGCCACGACACATCGCCTTATTTGATTAAGCAATATTGTCAAGAAATCATTCTTTGGCCACACATACTTAAAGGAGTTCTCAAGATTATATTGATAGTAATCCTTATTGTAGCTTACATTAATTCTAACTCAAAGGCAAATAATGGAAATCTTATATCCGAATTATTGTTCAAGCATGGGAAGAGGTTTATGGAAATATCATTAGCCTACTACAACAATCAGTATTTGTTTCCTTAGTACAACCATGGAGATATTGAAGATATTACTAAGTTGATGGCCAAAGATGATTCCTCTTTTAACGGTAATAAAGAATATGGTGACACAAGATATGATTCAAGGTCGATTCCTTTTCAACCCCTAGAGGATGAAGGACTACAGGTCCATTCCATCATTATTCAAGTTTCCAAGATTAGCATGAAGAGATTGAAGGTCAAGCATAGGTGGAAGTCCAAGGACAAATGTGGAATATTTGATGGAGTTTCCAAAACTGTCTACTTTCGGACATTTGACAAGTGTTTGACAATTTTGGCATTCAAAATGATGTCATTTTAAAAAGAGTGCTTCAAGAAGATTGTCGATGACTTAGTAAGTGTTCAAGAATTGGTTAGATCATTATATTTGTAGTTTGTTTGCTATGTCAAAGGCCCACGAAATGTAGAGCAATGATTAAGGAAAGTCCAAGTGTCCAATCTTATAGACCAAGGAAGTCTGTACATGGAAACCACGCTTGTTGTAATATCCTGAATTTTCGTTATGACAACATACGACTTAAGTAATAATTCTTGGGGTGTTAGGATCTAAAATGGACGATAAGTGTTGGTCAAGAGAGAATATAATTCGATAAAGTGAATTATTATACCTCGTGTGATATTAATATTAAGTTGAGGAGGACGATTAAGGATTTATTGGAATTGACTTGGATAAATTACGATATTGGTAAAGTGAAACATGTTTGAATAAAGTGAACCATGATACCTGGATTATTTAGCTTGGGGAAAGGATTAAAGTTATTGGAGAATTGTTCGGTGATATTCAAATTAGAACTGGATTAGTGATCTATAAAGTTGTCAACGAATCCAACTTTACTTTAATAAAACATTCTAGAGATTAAACTCACAAGGCATTTGTTTATAATTAAAACTTGATATACTTCCAAAATTTATAGATTAAACAAACCAATTTAACCTCAACATCAAATTGAAATCCCAATCTCAAAACCAAACAAAATCGAAAACTCTTCAATGAATTTGATTGTAAATCAAAGTTACCTGACTGAGAGGATCACTTGTAGCTTAGAACTACTCACTCAACGATTTCACCTCCATTGCCCAAAATCCTCAGCTTGGATGAACCTCACCCTCTCTCTAAAATTCTACTCATACAGAGAAAAAGAATGGACGAAGAGTGTCCATTTAAGGACATAAGAGAAATAGTGTGGGGGATTGGCGGAGTTACTTCTACGCATACCTTGTCTCCCCCCAACACCACATCATTTGTTACAAGTCTTCCCCTCAACCCCTCAACATTTTTTGCACATAGTCCTAGTATTGGACATTCAGTTCACAATTATATTCTTTCTAAAACCATGTGAATAATGGGTTTGAATCAATGTTCATCTTTTGCTTGTTTCTGTTTTCTAATTTCACATTTTTATTCTGAATGCATATTTTGAATCCACATTCATTTTCAATTTGCATGGCTTATATTAGTTTGTAGTTATTTTTAATTTTTTTGAAGACTTCTTTATATGATTTTGTTCTAATGAATATTCTGGTTGGTGTGCAAAGTGGTTTCAACTTAAGAAAACCTAAAAGTTATTGGTGCTCCATGTATTAAAAAATATCATGTGTTCTAGCTTTCTCAGTCATTTGTCTCAGTTCTGTAGCCAGTAAATTACCATCTTTATGTAATTTTTTCATCGATAATAGCTTTTTGTTCTTCAGTTTTTCTTTTTGTTACTGTCAGAATGAATCACGTTTCTGCTCCAACTCATCCTTTCTTGTTTCATTTTAAACTTCATTAGCATTATGACGTTGTAAATTTCACCAATTTAAACGGAAGGATAACATAGTGAAAATTTTTATTCGAGATCTTTGACTTCTATCTCATTTCATTTTGGGACACGAGCACCATGCACTCTCTCTTTTCATATGGTATTTTGTTTTTCAAATTATTTGGGACTTTCCTTTTTTTATTGGTACTCCTAATTTTTCTTAGTTTGTTGTTTTTTATTGTAAGAGGGAGTATAATCTACTAATTTTGCAAGCACCTTTCTCTCCATGACAAAGAGAATTCGTCTTGTTGATAGTGTATGTTATGTCCCAGAGGGGACTCCAGATAGGAACAAGGAGCGATTCGGCACAAAAATGGACTAAATCGTTCGACCCTTTAGTTTTTTTACATCTAATTAGGTAGCAGAAGACTTCCAAGAAATATGATTCACAAGGGACCAACCAAATATGCTAAACTAGAAGTCTAATAGTAACATTGAGATTAAACAATAATATATGTCTGAAATAAAGTGACAAATTTAAAGGAAATGAATACAACTATTAATACGTGGTTTTAACAAAGGAGTTCTAACTACACAAAACCGTCGAAATAAAAATATAGAAATATGAAAATAAATATTTGCTCAATCCCCACGGCGCCACCCACTCTTCTCTCTCTCAAGTACCATCAATTGTCAACCCCACTTCCTCTGTCTCTATTCTCTCTCTCTGTCATCTCTCTCAAGTCAAACCCCACTTCCTCTATCTCTCTTCTCTCTCCCCTTTTCTTCCCTACACATTTAATTTTATGCCATAAACTTATAAAATAATAGCGATACTCAGCGATCGCTAAAACCACAAAATAAAACCTTGGTTTGATTTAAGGTTTTCCGTTAAGGAAAATGACACAGTTAGCTACCCCCATTTCTTTCGTTAACGTAAACAAAAACATCCTCCAATTATCGAATGTGCATACAAAAAATATGATCCCTTCATGGGTTGATCAAACTTGGTTTACTCAAAAAATATGATCCCTTCATGGGTTGATCAAACTTGGTTTACTCAATGAAGAGTATCGAGAAATGATGTGTATGCTAAAAAAAAGATGTCTATTGAAAATTTTACATAGCATATAAAAAAGAATGGGCTCATTGTTTTACATGATAACACGCCTTAAAATAATTGTTTTAAAAAAAAGTTATGTTCAAAATAAAATAAACCCCTACCTCAAATAGTCTATCAATAGCCAAGGAACGCTTAATCAAATAGGAATCCAAATGATCCAAATCTTTGTTTAATTTGTTCGACCTATCAAAATACATGTGTACAAATTAATTCACTTCCCAAAATCTTTAAAAAAAACTCGTTCGAATCCATAATTGGGATTAGAACCAACTTGGGGAATTCAAGGAAAATCTCCAATAATATCCAACCTTTTAAACAAGTTTTTTGTTGTCCATTTTTCATGCTTTAAAAAAATATTGCCAACCTTGGTTTTAAATCTAGACGTACGCTCTCGAACATCATTCATCTCAATCTACTTCAAACCCTTAGCAAACATGTGAACTCCCATGCAAGCAAGGATTTTACAGACACATGTGTTAGACTACAAGGTCCAATCACAAGAGCAAGAGCCCAAAAACTCATCAACACCTACCTTTCTAATCATTTGGAGGGTAACTCAAAATGGAAAAGCTACAAACTCAAGCAGACCAAGGGAAGCCTACACATATTTTACTATGGAATGAAGCCCAAGAAGACAAGCTTCAAGACCTAGAAAGATCAAGGGAAGAAGAGATATGGTAACCCTCCAAATTGACAAAGCAAGATGACAAAAGGAAGGTCGATAATTACATGGATATGGCAACCATTCAAGAGGCAAAAATTGAAGAGAAAGTAGCTGCCAAAAGCCACCAAAACTTGGAGGAAAATAAAGTGCAAAATAGTTAAATAATTGCTTTAGAAAGTTATCTAATTCTTAGTATAGTAATCGACCAAGTATGAATGAATATTAGCTTATTTCATATATTGATATTTCTTATTTTATGGTTTGTAATTGGCTATATAAAGGCACCTAGTATGTGTGTTTTAGATAGTGAAGTTTGAATATTAAGAAGTTTTTGCTTTGTTTCAAAATAGGAGTGATTCCTTTTTCAATTATTTGGTGAGTTGCATCTAAAGTTCTTTTTGTGTGCTACATCACAAATTAAGGTTACTTGTAAGTTAAGTAGTCTCTCTTATTGGTTGGCATCATGCTCCTACTTCTTAAAGGAAGAGTGTGTGAAGTGGTGTCCAACTTTCAAGAGGAGTTACATTGATGGAGTCATCCATACGGAGGAGGAAGTTGTGACTTCTTGCTAATTCGGCCAATCAACTTCTTCCATGCATATTTCCAAATCTATGGCGTTTCTTACCATTATTCTAGGAAGAGTTATTCTTCATTTATCAAGGAAGCTGCTATCCAAATTTCATACAGAAAGCTTTCAAATTGAGGAAGATAGTGAGAATTTCCAAAGGGAAATTTGTCGCAAGATATAGAAAGTTCAGTCGACCGGTCATTCTCCACCTTTAGCCGACGACCGCTCCAATTGCGGATGAACGAATCTATTTATTTTATCATTCAGTAGTCCAACTAGTTTTTTGCCTACAAATTTGCAGACATTCAAATTGTGATATTTTTGGTCATTCACCACCTTTGCTGATCAACCACCACACCTATATTTTGCAACTTCTGGTCATTCACTTGATCAACCACACAGGTTACATTTTGTACCCTTTCGTTGGTGTATCATTTCGTATAAGAGCTAAAAAGTGCTTTTAATTGTGATTTTTATTTTTCTGTTTTCATGATGACACGAGGAACAAGAAAGGCGACATAAACGCATGAAGCAAATATGTCCGGCCCCATGATGCCACCCATAAGAGAAGTCAAATCTAGTTTGCATGGACAATTAGATGAGCTCAGAAACATGTTTCAACAACGTATAAGAATCCAAGAAAGGGAGAGTACTCATTCAACTAGACAAAAGGAAAGAGCTTTCCATTTGGATAGTGATGACGAGTTCATAAAGGAGCAAACCGAGTATGAGGATTTCCCCAATCTAGAAGGAGACCAACACAAAGAGATGACTCAAATCTTGTCAAGGTATTCATTCCTTTGTTCAATGGTTCTAGGAAGGGTAATGATTATATTGGATGGATGGGAAATGTTGAAAAGATATTTGAATGTTACAACTTTTCAAAAAGAAAGAAGATTCAACTAGTATCGCTTGAGATCATAGGATATGCTAGTATATGGTGGAACAACATTCGATCAAAGAGAAGAAATGAGGGAGAAGACATTCGAACTTGGAAGCTTTTGAAGAGACTCATGAGTGAAAGATTTTATTTCAAGTCATTACACGCAAGAGCTATATTATCAAATGCAAAGCCACAAGCAAGAATCTACATCAATTGAGGAAGATGTTGCCGAATTTGAGACCTTGAAGACAAGGTGTGATTTGAAAGAGTCGGAAAACCAAACCATCGCAACGTTCATCCAAGGACATAACTATGATAGTAGAGATTTTTTTTAGCTTTAACCCTACAACACCTTAAAGGATATTACTAAGTTGGCTCTAAAAGTTGAAAGATAAAAGAAGAGAAAAGAGAAAAAGAGGGTTAAGCAATTTCCTTAAAGGAACACAAGCTTCTCCAAGCAACCAACTAAGCTTCTACAAGCAACCAACTAAACTTGACGACAAAAGTATGACAAGTGACAACAAAAAGCTACCTATTGAAACACCAAAGCAAAAGACAAAAGTGATTAAGTGTTTCAAATGCCTTGGTGTAGGACACTATGCCTACCAATGTCCAAATATGAAAGTAATGGTGTTAAGAGAAGGAATTATGAGATTGAAAGTGATGATAATGGTGAAGCACAAGAGACACCAAAAGAAGAAGCACAAGTGGAAACCTTACATGCTTAAGAGGGTCTCCTCCTTACCGTCATTCGAAGAGCACTCATTACCAAAGCAAGTATTGATGATTGTCAAAGAGAGAACATCTTCTATAGCTATTGTAAAGTCAAAAATAAATTATGCTCTCTAATTATTGATGGGGCAAGTTGTCCTAATGTTGTTTCTATAGATATAGTGAGCAAATTGGGAATGGAAACAACTTTACATCGGACTCCTTACAAACTTAGTTGGTTAAATGACAGAGAAGACATCAAGGCTAGTAAGCAAGCTTCTATTGATTTCTCTATTGGAAGGTTCATGGATAAAGTACTATGTGATGTGATTCCTATGTGTGCTAGTCATCTACTTTTTGGAAGACCTTGGCAATATGATAGAAAACTATGCATGATAGTTTCACCAATTGTTTTACATTCTAGATCAATGGGGAGACGATAAAGCTATCTCCACTCCTATCGGATCAAGTAGTAAAAGATTGTGAAGCATTAAAGGAAAGTAGGATAAAGTCTACCACGCTTGTGTCTAAAAGGGAAAACACTTTGGTACTAACCGACACCATATCTCAAAGGTATTACTTTGTCACAAAACTTGATGCCAAACTATACGGTTTTGATTGGATAAAGAGTGCCTATATGGATGATATAGACTTTGGGCTATGGTATGAAAAGTGCTTAAGGAAACATGATGGTGGATTTTATCTTATGAATAGTTATCTCTTCAATGTTGGAAAAATTTGTATTCCATGTGTAGCTTTGGAGAGTCCTTAATAAAGGAGGCACATAATGCAAACTTGGCTAGTCACTTTGAATAAAAGGAGACTTATGAAGAGGTTAAAGAGAACTTCTATTTGCTTTAATTTCTCCAAGATGTGCATAAGGTTGTGGAAAGATGCATTATTTACAAGAAAGCTAAAAGTAAACTTCTACCTCAAGGACTCTATCTACCTTTGCTAGTTCCAATGCATCCAATGGTGGAGGTTAGCATGGCTTTTATCTTGGGATTCCCTCACACATTAATAGCAAAAGATTCCATCATGTTAGTTGTTCATAAGTTCTCCAAGATGGCTCACTTTATTGTTTGTTCTAAGTTGGATGACGTTATTCATGTGGTTGACTTGTTTTTCAAAGAAGTAGTGCAATTGCATGAAATTCCTTGTTTCATTGGCTCCGACCTTGACACCAAAGTTGTAAGCACTTTTTGGTGAAGTCTTTAGAAGTGATTGAGGACCAAAGTACTATTTAGTACATCATTCAATCCCCAAACCAAAGGGCAAACTGAGGTAGTAAACTAAATGTAGGGTGCACTTTTGAGAAGCATGTTAAATGAAAAATTGACATATTGGGATTTGCAACTACCTTTCATTGAGTTTGCATATAATAGAAGTGTGCAAAGAAGTCCTCAACGAAATCCTTTTGATATAATATATGGATTCAACCCTCACACTCCTATGGATATTGTGCCCCTACCAAACAAGGAGCTTCATAATTCTTGTGGGGGAAGGAACGCTGACATGATGAAGGAAATACATGAAAAAGCAAGAGAGACTATAGAAAAAAGGAATATGTAAGGGAAGCCAATCATGGAAGAATATAAATGATATTCAAAGAAATGATATTCAAGGGGACATCCTCAGTACCAGATACCATGACTCCCTTGAGGATCTCTATTGTGAGCCCCTGAACAAAGTGGTGGACTTTATGATCATTGGTGGAGACCAGATGCAAAGAAATTGAGATAGTGCCTCAAATTTCTAAACATAGTATGACACCGTCCCTGTCTAGTGCAGTTGTACAAACTCCACTAGTTTATGAGTCTAGACTGTGTGATTGAAGTACTTTTAGTAAAACATCTCTTTGAATTTCTCCCATGCAAAAGCTTAGACATTTGGCATCGCCTTCACTAAATCCCACCAAATTGGGCATCCTAGACATGCAAATAAGCAGCACACTACACTTTCTCGATCTCTCATATCTCTACATACTTAAACATATCTTCCAGGGACTGGATCCACTCTTTTGCTCCCGTGACATCGGACATATTGCCCTTGAAGCTTGGAGGCTTTAGTCGTTGGAACATTTCTTAGCCTGCTTCTACAGTAACCGCAATAGTATGATGGTTCCCATTCTTGTTTCCATTCTCTCTTTCTATAAACAACTGCAAATATTGAAACGGTTGCTCAATAAAATGGGACAGCCGCTCCAACATAGTAGCTATGCAATTGAGGGCTTCATCCCTCACATTCTGAACACTGGTATCCTCTCGGCCATGCATGTCCTCGTTGCCACTAGCTCCCTCATTCCTCTCATTTTTGACTCGTGCTATTCTAGCATTTCTAAAGTTCTCAACATTTTTCACCTTAGAAAATACTAAGTTAAAGAAAACAATTCAATAAACAAAACTAAACTTACAGTCGAAGGAGCATTCCACGATGATACTTGCATTACCAACCGTCTACATAACTGCGTTTGACCCGGTTATGCTCTAATACCAACTGTAATGACCTGTGTTACTAAAACTTTATCATTTTTTTTACCGTATAAAATTTTTCTTTAGTTCATTTAAAACATACGAGAGGAAAATAAATCATAGTAAATAAAGTAGAAACTGTAAACAATTTTAAAATATGGTTTTAACATTTTAAACAAGAGTCCAATGCTTAAACAAAACATTTATCATCTTTCATAACACCAGTTATACTTCTTATGAGCCATAATCTCTCAGGTCAAATCCGTTGGGTAACCCAAGTGCTCAACAGGCAATGCCTCATCCTCCATATCGAGAACGCTAATATCCTGACAGTCAACTACACCACAAGCAAACTATGAGCCTAATACTCAGCAAGAAGTAAGATGCAATATGATCGAAGCATATATGTGATTATGTCAGAAAGGAATCCACCCAATTTGTCTTTTACTCATTGTCTTATACGTTAAACTCATAGTGGAAAACATTTTAAATCAACATCAGAGTTCTTTTTTGAAAATTGAGCTGTTAAAATCCTTTTACTTTAACTCGTTACTTAAAATCGTTATAAACAATGGAAGACTTTATTTATGAAATCCTTCTTCTTTAAAACATAGCGAAAGCATAAACAATTTATTTCAAGATTAATGAATAAAATGTTTACATTATATTTACAAAACTCATATTCCTTTTCAACTTCATTAGCCTAGCCAGCCACAAGTCTCAGCAGTGCAAATCCTTCATCGACTGCTCCTTAATTTGTTCGTCATTTTCTCTCGTGTTTGTACCAACATCGCAAGTCATAAACGATGAGCCTAACGCTTAGTAAGTGATAATACCTAATATTCTAGATGCACATGTTTGCCATTTAAAACCGTATGTAGTTTCTCTTTTCTTTTTCGTTCTTTTTAACATTTATATTTTCATGTTTCATACTTTCTTTCTATTTCTATTTTTATTCATGTTTCTTTATCCATTTCGGTATCCGTGATCGTAAACATTTTTGTATCCATTCCCATGTATGTTTCTATATCCATATCCATATCCATTTTTGTATCTGTTTCCATTTATGGAAACTCGATTTCCTTTTCGTTTCCATTTCTATTTCTGTTCCCATTTCTATTTCTGTATCTGTGCTCATACTTTTTCCATATCCGTTTTCGTCTCTGTTTTGTATCCGTATCCGTTTCTCTTTTTTTGTTCTTTTCTTTACTTTACTTTTCTTTTCTTTTGTTCCTATGCCGTGCTTGGCCTACCGATCCACAAAAACTTTGATCTTTTGTCCATGTGCTGGGCTTGTCCTACCTGTCCACAAGAACCTTTATATTTTCTTTATCTTTTGTTCATATGTCGGGCTTGTCCTATCAGTCCATAAGAACATTTTTCTTTATCTTTCTTAATCGTTCGTTTGTACATTGTTTCGTTTTTGCTTTCCGTTTTCTTTTCAAAACTATGCATGAAAACTATTTTCGTGTACTTTGAAAATCGTGATGCATAATGCTGGTTGATCTCAGCAGTCGATCGCATCGAAGGAGATTGACCGACGCAATCAGCTGGAGTTACTGGAGTTAGATTTTTGGCAGACAATTTGCATAATAGTGGTCCATCATCCTTTAGTTAAATCGATCATCCGCCATAATTTTTCAACATCTGGAAGCGATATTCGATTGCCAGAAATGCTAAACGCACGACCCTTGACGTTCTAGTGTCGTCTTACGTCTTCTCCTGCAATTTGTATTCAATGAGTGAATGGAGAGTCGTTTAAAGTGTGTAAATAGGACATGAGGTGAAGTTTTTCCCTCAAAAAACATGTTGAGAGAGAGTTCGCTTCTGTGAGATATTTTTTAGGGTGTTGTCAACGGGAAGGATCACTATTGAATGGAAAGGAAAGCTATACGAGGTTAGGAATAATGCTTGTGGTTTGTCCGTATGGACCTACATAGCAGGAGTAAGATTTTTATATTGTAATTACTCTTTGCAAATTGTTTGTTCTCTGTAAATATTGGTTTAAGTTGTTGTTTCCATGCTCATATGCTCTGCTTTATAGTATATATATATAAATGAAATAGTTGATAAGGATAGTCAAATGATAATCATTTGAAGTGAAGGAATGGATGTACATGTTCTGTCATTTTTGTTGGATAATTCCAAGCAAGATAACCTAATATATTTGTGTCTCTCTTTAAGTTATCTGCCTTTATGATGGTCCTCTGTTAGGTTGATTTTGACGTTAGTATACTAATTATTGTGAAGGAAATGGTTCCTTAGATTAATGGTCAGTAGTAAGAAAACGAATAGATTTTGGATGTTCGGTGGCTTAGTTTCCTTAGGTTAATTTTCCAACAGTTATGATGGATTAGTTTACTGATAGTATTGTCACTGCATAAATTCTAGGATTTACCTCTCAATAATGTTTTGGTAATTGTTTCTTTGCTCATAGTTTGGTTAAATGTAATAAATAAATAGTAAGAAGGGATATGCTAAGGTAATGTTAGATATAGGATAGTATCTTTGCTGTTAAAGATTAGGATAGAAATAATGCGTCAAGGATAATAAAATGGATGTATGATATTGTAATAGGAACGTGTTTAATATTAACGTTATGTTTAAAACATAGTCATTGTTTATTAATTGTTCGTCGTATTGTTTGCGATATATGAACTGCTGTGTGTGACATTCATATAGATATGTTAGTAGGATTGTACGTCTTGCATTTTATGTGCTAATAATGAACATAATAAATAGTGTTTCCTACCTGGGTTCAGAAACTGAAGAGGTTGCTCACACTTAGAAAACAGCTCGTTTGAGTAAATTCGGAAACTGAAGAGGTTGCTCTTAGTCAACGGGGGGTGAGTTCGAAAACTGTGGAGGTTGCTCTCACCCAAGAGTAAATGAATGTAATGTAAGTAGACTACTTTTCAGTGAATTCAAAAATTGAAGAGGTCGCTCTCATGTAAAAACAAATCTCAGTGGTGAGTTCGGAAACTGAAGAGGTTTCTCTGACCCAGCTTACAGATGTATCAAGCTTAATCATGTAAAGATGTCATAGAGACTAAGGTTGCATTTCATTTTATATTCCTTGCTGAACAATAGGCTCATTATTCCTCCTACAATGTAGGTATGGATTGTGAGCCCGTCGAAGTGAACATTGAAGAAGTGTGATGTGATCTAAGCTTTTGTTACGATGCCCGATACGACTTTGGGGGTTATGGTTCTAAACGAATTAAAGTTATTTTAAATGCATAAAGGCTCAAGTGTTTATTTATGCTATTTTTGTAAGACAATTTCATGTTTTAATTCAGCGTAACGTACTTTGATGTTTTTCAATTAAGTATATTTTAAATAAGAGTTTAAAATGTTCAAAATTTTACGGCAAATTCTTGAACGGATATGGGATGTTACAGTAGACATGCTATAAAAACATAACAATGAAATGTACTATTAAAAACTATAGACGTGCTATAAAAATAGTAAACAACGAAACGAGCTATTAACAACTATAGACATATTTTTAGAACAACAGACATGCTCAATAATTTACTACCTAACAATGCGGTAAACAACGAAACATGCATATCATATACTTGCTATGTAGGGCCCGAAGACCAAAGCACACATGTATCACTTATCTCATCAGTCATCACTACAAGATAGCACCTTAGAGTTCTCATTTTCTAATACTTTCAAAATCAAATATATAAATTCATCAAAACCTACATGTTAATTAACCCTATTCCCATAGTTCATTATCTTTAACAACTTAATACCATAAATCCTCATTATTACGTAACAGAATTCTATAATCCAAAATAGCAGAGAGCATTCCAAATCGACATATACTATCCTCCACATTTCCATCAAATTAAATAAATATATAACTGGTAATGCTAATCCTCCAATAACCATTTACAGGTTCCATCACTAAGCAATAAGAACTTCAACATCTTATACCACTACTCCTTGTAACTGTGATTTAGACAAAATATATCCAACCCACCAACAAAGCAGTAAATACACAAGGGACCATGTTCTTCCATTAACAGAGCAGATCATCCATCAAAATCCTCAGAAAACTCAAAGCTTAATTCCTAATATTCTTACAGATATATTCTTCCACTTTCAACAACAATCACAAACTTAATCCATAAAAATTGGAAAGCAATAAACACAGAGGTCATTTTAATACCAACAGAGCATTCATCCAAACCACATAGCACATACCATTCAATTCAGCAACCAAAACAGAGAGCATAAGCCACATCATGCATATAGCATACAACTCATCAATAATTTCTAGAGAATCCAAAGCATAAATCCTAGCAAAATCCATAAATCCACAAACAGAGGAGGAAATCCCAGACCAGAGGCACACTTGAGGGAATCCAGATGATGTGCCCCAAGTTCCGGAAACTTGAGCCGAGCCAGGGGCTCTTTTATTCTCTAACTTTTTATTTATTTGCAGAATTTTTAATCAAATAAACATCATTGGAGTTGGCATTTGGGCTTATGGAGAATTTACAATCTTTGGGGAAAAATTGTGAGCTGTTTTTCCGCCTAGATTCTGACCTCCGACAGTTCAAGTGTATTTTTGACAATCGAATGATGTCTTTTCAATTTTCGTCCTTCATACCAAATGTAGCCAACATCCTGAAGTTTCAAACGAGCTATTGAGCGTTGTATTTGGGCTCCAATTTGTATGTCAAATGTCTTTATTTCAGAGAGAAAAACTCAGACTCGGGTTTTATTGTTGTTGTTTTAATTAAGGGTTTGTTTAGTCATTTGCTTTCTAGGGATATTTTAGTCCTTTTTACATTTTGTTGTAAAACCTTAGGGTTTTATATACCCTATTTTCGAATTGAGGAAGGAGTTTTGAATTGAGATAATTTTTCTGCTTTGGAAAAACACCTAACCGCGCCCTCCCCCTCCCCTTAGCGCCGATTTCATCCATCACCCAAGCAAGGGCTCTCTTGAAGCTTCTCAACCTTGCAAGCCTTGGGATATTGTTTCTTCCAATCCTTATCTTCGAGGTAAGATTGTGGTGCGTAGACAAGAGAACTTTCCAACCTTGGAGAGTGTTGGTTTTCGGCCAACCCCAAAGTCGCCCCTCTCACTAGGAGGTCCGCAGACGCCATTGTATTTTCTCTTTATTCTTGAAGTCTTTTATGTCATTTTCTTGCTGCTTGCATAATATATGTTCTGGTGATTAAATGCTGGTTATTTTTTGAAGAAGTCTTTTGGAGTTTATTGATTGAAGAGGGATATTTTCGGATCATTGTTGAATTGCAGAATCTGTAATTTTTGCTGGATTGTTGTTACCGCTGATTATAGTATCTGTTTGAGGCCCTTACGACATTCGTCTCTATTTGATGTCTTCTAGTGATTTGTTCAAGATTAAGTCAGGGAGTTGCCTTCCAAATTTGGGAACCATTTGGTGTTTGTAGCTCAAGTTATTCTATTTTGATTCTGTGTTGGTAAAACTGTCCTGCTGGAAACTAATTTGGGGTTGTTATTGAATTTGATATATCTCCTAATCCATAGTGCTTTTTGGGTTGGGATTTTGATACAACTTGGCTGAATATATTAAGTTTATTTCCTCCAAAATACAGCTTTAGTTCATGTGTATTTTTGGAGCTTCATTCAAATCCTTGCTGCTGGTTCGAGTATTGTTAGCTTTCCGGGACAGATTTCTTTAAGGCTCTCCATTTGTTTCTTGGAGCCTATCATTTGGCATTAGAGCTGGATTGCACGTTTCTTTGCTGTTATTATTGGAGATATTATTTATCATTATGAGTACAAGAAGTGGTGCTCAATATCATATGCCTCGGGAAATGAGAAATAATTCTAGTGCCCCACCACCCGAGGGAAATCAAGAGCCAACCTAACCTTCCATGAGAGAGATGTTCGAAATGATCCTCAAATTATAGCAACGAATTGGATTTTTCGATAATGATCTTGTACGGGGTCCTAGAACTCCGAGACCTAGAAGGAGGATTAGCAATTGGAATGATTCAAGAGGTCGAAATAAAAACTTGAATGATTGGGGTGAGAGAGAAAGTGTTATGGAAGGGCTTCTGAATTCGAGAAGATCTCATGAAAAAGATTATTTGAAGCTTATATATTTATCCATCCCTCCATTTAGAGGATTCAACAATGATATTACATGTGTGGATTGGTTGGAAGAAGTTGAAAGCATATTTGTTGGTCACGAATTTTCGGATAAAGGTAAAGTGAAACTAGCCTCCTCGTCATTTGTTGGTTATGCTAAATCTTGGTGGAATAACTTAAAAGCTCAACGTCAAATTGATGGGGAAGATGATCTTATTACTTAGAAGATGATGAAAAGGTTTATGAGAAAAAGATTTGATACATCTCAGCTAAATGCTAAGGACATCCGATGTTCCGAGTGCCTTGAAATTGGGCACAATGCTTCAAAATGCCCAAATCAAAAAGATATTATTATAAAGGAATTTTTGATTGATGAGAGAAGCCAAGTTGACTCCTTAGCAGCCACTAATGAAGAAGATAACTTGGAAGTAGAGACTATTTATGCTCCCGAAGGGCCACTATTCGTGATGGATACTCAATTGGTTGAAGAAAATTGTTTCCGGGTAGTTGAGAATGAGTGTTTACAAGTTGAAATTCTCAAGGATGAATATATTGAGAATGGAGATGGTTTAATGGCAGCAACTAAGGAGGAAGAAACTCCTCCTCAAAGGGAAAATCTCATGGCCTTAGAGGAACACTCATGGAAGATGAAAAGTCTTCAATTTTGCATAACCGAAACGATTTTTGTAAAATGGAAGAAACTTGTATAGCGGAGCATGGAGATATATTCTTTGCAGTAACCATTGAAGGAGAAAATGCTTTTAAAGAGTTAGCTCTTATTCAAGATGAATTTTTTTTCTTGACCATAGAAAGACCTCTCTTCATTGAATATCGAGAAGAGAAAACTCATGGCGAGTTGACTTGTTATGATGTATGTCGCGGCATAGATGAAGTCAATTTTTTATTCACAAATGGAAGGAGACTTGACATGGATTCTTACATGCCTATGGATATAGTTTGGGGTTTTGGTGCATTACCACCTTTGAGTCTTTATTTGCTTGTCTACGATAGTGGAGAATCAAGCATACTATTTGAAACTCATTGCTCGAGGTATCCCCCACTAAAAAATTTGATTACTTGGCTATTGAAAATAGGTTGGTTAAGAAATATTGTTGTTATTAATTCTATTATGCCATTGCTGGATGTTAATGTTGTGGCTTGAGTAGTTGAACACTCTTTCAATACTAGAATCTCAATTGGAGTTGATAACCTCAGCATGCCTAGTGGTGTAATTGAAATTTAGTTGATGGGCCATCTGAATAGCTGGGATGAGAATTATGTTGACTCTATTTTACTATTATTACAGCGTCTTGTTACTGATTGTTATGGATCCAAACCTATTGAGCATCTACCCCAAGAAAGGCACATGTTGTTAAATTCCTTACTCACTTGGTTCTTTAAAGTCGGTTGGACGAGAGATTCATTTGTTGTTAGTGCTGTTTTTGAGTATTGGAAAGAAAGTTTTAATATTGTGGGTGTGGAACTTTCCTATTATTATGATGGTAGTTCACTTGTGGTTAACAACTTCTGGATGCCTAGTTCTGCAAATAGAAAAATTTTACCTTGGATGATTCTTAGCGATGACCTTGCGAGCTATTCTTTTGATAGAAGAACAAATTTTAGTTTGGGGTCACCTCTGAGATTTATTAGAGTTCATACTGATATGTCTCTCGGACAAGAGAATTGTGAGATCATGAGTTATGAGATCATAAATGAAAAGAGTTATGCACAACCTGATATGAAGGAGCTAACTCTAGACATCAAGCAACTTTTTCCATTTGATCCAGGAGGAAGATTTGTTGAAGATAATCAAGCATACTCCTTAGATTTGAGGGCAAATCCTTTTCAACCCGGGGAGTATGATGTGCCCCAAGTTCCGGAAACTTGAGCCGAGCCAGGGGCACTTTTATTCTCTAAATTTTTATTTATTTTTCAGATTTTTGAATCAAATAAACATCATTGGAGTTGGCATTTGGGCTTATGGAGAATTTAGAATCTTTGGGGAAAAATTGTGAGCTGTTTTTCCGCCTAGATTCTGACCTCCAACAGTTCAAGTGGATTTTTGACAATCACGATGATGTCTTTTCAATTTTCCTCCTTCATACCAAATGTAGCCAACATCATAAGGTTTCAAACGAGCTATTAAACGTTATATTTGGGCTCCATTTGGCATGTCAAATGTCTTTATTTCAGAGAGAAAAACTCAGACTCAGATTTTATTGTTGTTGTTTTAACTAAGGGTTTGTTTAGTCATTTGCTTCCTAGTGATATTTTAGTCCTTTTTACGTTTTGTTGTGAAACCTTAGGGTTTTATATACTTTATTTTCGAATGAAGAAGGAGTTTGGAATTGAGATAATTTTTGTGTTTTGGAAAAACACCTAGCCGCGCCCTCCCCCTCCCCTTAGCGCCGATTTCATCCATCACCCAAGCAAGGGCTCTCTTGAAGCTTTTCAACCTTGCAAGCCTTGGGATATTGTTTCTTCCAATCCTTATCTTCGAGGTAAGATTGTGGTGTGGAGACAAGAGAACTTTCCAACTTTGGAGAGTGTTGGTTTTCGGCCAACCCCAAAGTCACCCCTCTCACTAGGAGGTCCGTGGACTCCATTGTATTTTCTCTTGATTCTTGAAGTCTTTTATGTTCTTTTCTTTCTGCTTGCATAATATATGTTCTGGTGATTAAATGCTGGTTATTTGTTGAAGAAGTCTTTTGGAGATTATTGATTGAAGAGGGATATTTTCGGATCATTGTTGAAGTGCAGAATCTGTAATTTTTTGCTGGATTGTTGTTACCGCTGATTATAGTATCTGTTTGAGGCCCATACAACGTTCATCTCTGTTTGATGTCTTCTAGTGATTTGTTCAAGATTAAGTCAGGGAGTTTCCTTCCAAATTTGGGCGCCGTTTGGTGTTTGTAGCTCAAGTTATTCCATTTTTATTCTGTGTTGGTAAAACTGTCCTGCGGGAAACTAATTTCGAGTTGTTATTGAATTTGATATATCTCCTAATCCATAGTGCTTTTTGGGTTGGGATTTTGATACAACTTGCCTGAATATATTAAGTTTATTTCCTCCAAAATACGGCTTTAGGTCGTCTGTTTTTTTGGAGCTTGATTCAAATCCTTGCTGCTGGTTCAAGTATTGTTAGATTTCTGGGACAGATTTTTTTAAGGCTCTCCATTTGTTTCTTGGAGCCTATCACCAGAGAAACAGGGAGATCCATCATCCCATGCACCCACGAGAGGAAACTCTCCTTCTCCATCAGTCTTCTTCTTCTTTTCTTTCCATCTCAAACACCCACTGCACAACGAGACATTTCATCACACGACATTCCAACAAACCAAAGGAAATCACCGACGATACAGGCCGAGAAATCCAAATTTTATAAAAGCCTTACCTCACGGAGAAGACACTACAAAAATTGAAACCACTTTCGAAGGCTGGAACTCTCATTGTGCTTTGCCTGAAGAGTGCCTAGCTACCAGAACAATCCCCCATTCCTAGCCCTAAGCCTGCATTCAGTACGCATGGGCAGGACAAACTCTCGCCGTTTCTACTGCCAGATGAGTCAAACTCGCCATCTGTCGGACCACGCCTCGCCTGTCGCATGCCAGAATCCAGATTTGGGCCTCGGAAGTCACCCTAGTCCACATCCCAGTCACCAAAAGAATTCTCCCTCTCCCCTTATCTTTTCTCTTAACTCTCCTCTAAATGGACAGATAAACCCTCTTCCCTAACTCACTTATGAAATTACAGGAGTGTCTCCCATGATTTGCCCTCTCACTATCTCCCATCTCTTTCGTCGCTCGCTCACTCGCTCTCTCTTTCTCTCTCACATTTCCATAACTCTAGAAACACGAGCAGGACAATTGTCCCTTTCTTCTCAAAACTAGATTGGTTTAGCTGAACAAGTTCAACTCCTTCCCCCTTTAATCCAATTTTCTTTTATTTTAATTCCTACTAATTCTATTTCATTTTTTTTAAATTTAAATCCTCTTTTTACCCAATTAAATTCCTCTTTAATAATTTAATTAAATCCTTCATTTAATTAAATTATTCTCAACCCAATTTCAATTCTTGATTTATCATGAATATTTCTTAATGGTAATTATGGGTCCAACTTAAATTTTTCCATTCTGAACGTTGCTTGATAATAATTGCCAATTATGTCCTTGGTAATACCATGATAGTTATCCAATTAATCCGATTAGCCCCAATTACTTTCTAATTATCCATATATAAATCCCATTCTAAAAATCAGGGTATTACTTTCCTCCCTCCTTATATAAAATTTGCCCTAGAAATTTCTCAACATAAACGCTCTTCTTATCTTAACAATCAAATTGCACATATGTCCAAATGAAACTTGCATAATTAACACTTGCATGACATCCTTAATGGTTCCAAACACCAATTCTTGATCCAAAATTTGATACAATAATATAAATTCTAGACACTCCACATCATGAGATACACTTAAACTACCCCACAAACACACTTTTCATTTACATTCACAAAGGTTAAAGTCACTTTGCTACAACTTTTGTTGGTTTTCATC
Organism: Begonia loranthoides; assembly: GCA_022433065.1. Classification (NCBI taxonomy): domain Eukaryota; kingdom Viridiplantae; phylum Streptophyta; class Magnoliopsida; order Cucurbitales; family Begoniaceae; genus Begonia; species Begonia loranthoides. Next base: position 18,314,332 of record CM039472.1, read on the forward strand.
CCCACATTGAATAGTTTTTGACAAAATGTTCAAACTCTCCACACTTAAAACATTCTCTTGTGCCGACTTTGCATTCTCCAAAGTTATTTTTCTGACAAAAAGCGCATGATCCAACATGATGAACCTTAACCAAAGTAGTATTTAACTTATTTTACGCCTGCTTATCCTATACATCCTGATCTTCATGGTCAAACATTCTCTTTCTTTTACTAGATGTGTCAGCTTCATCCCATTCATGTAGCCACAATCCCTCAACAGAACCATTCTGTTTCGAGATTCAATCCTTAATTTCTTCAATGTCCAAAGCTTTTGATACCACATCTGAGTAATCAATATCTTGTGTTCCTAGAATTACAACACCCTCGAGAATTTCTGTCTTATGTCCTCGAACAATGTGGTGTGGTGTACCTTATGCTCATTACTGCTCACTAGGTGCGAGGCAAACTATGATTACGCCTCAAACTTGTGCACATATTTTGAAACTGATCCTTCTTGTCGTAGCTAAGTAAAGTCCACTGATTTTCTCGTCCTCGTTGAATGATTTAAATACTTGTTGTAGAAAATCTTCTTGAACTCTGTCCACATCATTGCAGCCGTGTCCTTAATTATCTTGACTGAGTACCACAAAAATCTTACATCCTTAACGAACATAAACGCAACACATGTAACCCTTTCCTCTTCCTTTATCTTGGCATATTCAAACATGTCCTCCAAAGTCCTGATCCATTCCTCAGTACTATCTGTGTCCGTAGTATCACCATCAAACTGAGGTAGTCATAGTCGTTCCAATTTCTTCCAGCTTACATCCTATTGTTCAGCCATTTGTAGCTCCGCGACTTGTTCATTTCCACGCGCCATTATTTCCATAAGCTTTTCCAAGTTTTGAGACTTTCGTTCCAATTGATGAGATTGTCGTTCCTCTAACGTCGTCAATCGGTTAATTCTCTCATCCGCAACACTTGTATCGCTTTCTCGCCCAATTTTTCGTCATCCTCTAGCCATGATACCTTACATTGTAGAATAAAATAAATGTATCTTAGGAAAAATTAAATTTAACAACTTACTTGCAGTTGACGGAGTATTTTCCGCCGAAGCTTGTGCTGGCAGTCAGTGTACATAACCGATTTTAACACCACAGTTGCTCTGATTCCAATTGTAACAACCGGTTTTTCTTAACTTTTAAAAATGCGTAAAATTTAAAACTTTTTCTTTTCCTTTTGTTAAACAATAGCGGAAAATGTTTTAAATCAACATCTGAGTTCTTTTTTGAAAACTGAACCATTAAAATCCTTTTACTTTAACTCATTACTTAAAATCGTTATAAACAACAAAAGACTTTATTTATGGAATCCTTTTTCCTTAAAACATAGAGGAAGCATAAAAAAATTTTTTAAAGATTAATCAGCAAACATTTACATTATATTTACAAAACTCATATTCCTTTTCAACTTCATTAGCCTAGATAGCCACAAGTCTCAGCTGTGAAAATCCTTCATCGACTGTTCCTTAATCTGTTCGTCATTTTCTCTCATGTTTGTACCTAGATTGCAAGTCATAAACTATGAGCCTAACGCTTAGTAAGTGATAATACCTAATATGCTAGATGCACATGTTGTGCCATTTAAAATTGTATGCAATTTCTCTTTTATTTTTCTATCTTTTTAACTTTTATCTTTTCATGTTTTCATACTTTCTTTCTGTTCTTGTTTTCGTTCTCGTTTATGTATCTGTTTCGGTATTCGTGATCATACGCCTTTCCGTATCCATTTCCATCCTTGTTTCTATATCCGTATCCGTATATGTTTCTGTATCTGGTTTCATTTCTGGAAACTTGTTTCCATTTTTGTTTTCATTTCTGTCTATGTTCCCATTTCCGTTTCCGTATCTATGCTCATACCATTTTCATATCTGTTTTCATTTATGTTTTCGTATCTCTATCCGTTTCTCTTTTTATGTTATTATCTTTACTTATCTTTTCTTTTCTTTTTTACCTATGCTGGGCTTGGCCTACCAGTGCACAAAAACTTTTATCTTTTCTTTATCTTTTGTCCATGTGTCAGGCTTGTCCTATCAGTCCACAAGAACATTTATCTTTTCTTTAGCTTTTGTCCATGTGCCGAGCTTCTCCTACCGGTTCACAAGAACCTGTTTCTTTAACCTTCTTAATTGTCCGATTGTACTTTTTTTTTGTTTTCGCTTTCTGTTTCCTTTTCAAAACTGTGCATGAAAACTATTTTTGTTTACTTTGAAAATCGTGATGCATAATGCTAGTGAATGCAAACAGTTTCTAATGTATAAATAAGGAATATAAATAAACACTCAATGTGCAATTCATAGAACGTGCCATAAAAACTGTAGACATGCTGTAAACACAGTGAACAACAAAACATACTATGAAAAACTATAGACATGCTGTAAAAACAGTAAACAATGAAATGTTCTATTAACAACGGTAGACATGCTTTTAAAACAATAGACATGCTCAATAATTCACTATTCTAATAAAGAGGTAAACAACGAAATATGCATATCCTATTCTTGCAATGTAGGGCCCGAAAACCAAAGCACACACGTATCACTTACCTCGTCGGTCTTCAGTACAATATAGCACTTTAGAGTTCTCCTTTTCTAATACCTTCAAAATCATCAATACCTACAGATTAATTAACCTTATTTCCATAGTTCATTATCTTTAACAACATAATACCATAAATTCTTATTTATTACGTAACTGAATTCCATAATATAAAATAGCAGAGAGCATCCCAAATCGACATATACTATGCTCCACATTTCCATCAAATTAAATAAATATATAACTGTCAATACCAATCCTCCAATAACCATTTATAAGTTCCATCACTAAGCAATAAGAACTTCAACATCTTATACCACTATTCGTCGTAACTGTGATTTAGACAGAATATATCCATCCCACCAACAAAGCAGTAAATACACAAAGGACCCTCTTCTTCCATTAACAAAGCAGATCATCCATCAAAATCTTCAGAAAACTCAAAGCTTAATTCCTAATATTCTTACAGATATATTCTTCCACTTTCAACAACAATCACAAACTTAACCCATAAAAATTGGAAAGCAATAAACACAGAGGTCATTTTAATACCAACAGAGCATTAATCCAAACCAAATAGCACATACCATTCAATCGAGCAACCAAAACAGAGAGCATTAGCCACATCATGCATATAGCATACAATTCATCAATAATTTCCAGAGAATCGAAAGCATAAATCCCAGCAAAATCCATAAATTCAAAAATAGAGGAGGAAATCCCATACCAGAGGCACACCCGAGGGAATCCAGAGAAGCAGGGAGCTCCATCATCCCAGCAAGAGGAAACTCACCCTCTCCATCATCCTCTACTCCATCAGTCTTCTTCTTCTTTTCTGTCAACCTCAAACACCCACTGCACTACCGAACAATTCATCACACGACAAACCAACAAACGAAAGGAAATTATCAATGATAGAGGCCTAGAAATCCAAATTTTGCAAAAGCCTTACCTTGCGAAGAAGACCCTGCCAGAATCGAAACCACGCTTGAAGGCTTAGACTCTCGCCGAGCTTAGCTTGAAGAGAACCAAGCTGTCAGAACCATCCCCCCATTTGCAGCCCTAAGCCCGCATTTAGTACACACAGGTAGGGGAGAACTCTCACCGTTCATACTGCCAAACAAGTTGAACTCACCATTCGTCGGATCACGACTCGCTAGTCACACACCAGACACCAGCTTCAAGCCAGGGGAGTCGCCCGAGTCCACACCCTAGTCGCCACTTACACCCGAGTCTCCCTCTCCATTTTTGTCTCTTCAAAAATCGCCAAAAGAATTCTCCCTCTCCCCTTATCTTTTCTCTCAACCCGCCTCTAAACCGCCAGACAAACACTCTTCACTAGTTCACATCCTAAATTATAGGAGTGTCTCCCACGATTCACCCTCTCACGATCTCCCATCTTCCTCGTCTCTCACTCCCTCTCTCTTTCTCTCTCACATTTTCTTAACTCTAGAAACATGAACGGGACAATTGTCCCCTTCTTATCAAATTGTACCGGTCTAGCTTAACTAGTTCAACTCCTTCCCCCTTTATCTCCAAGCAAAGACAACTATCAAACTATTCCACAGGTTAATGTTCCAATCCATAAAATAGACACATTTTTTGCTAGTGGTGTAGGCTTGCTCTGCCCACGACTAGTAATTACTTCATACCTTACATAGAATGCCACTCTGAGGAACTGCAGTAAACCCAAGGCACAACCTCCACACCTGTGGGTTGACATCAGCTAGACAATCCAAGGGGAGATCTCTTCACTGCTTCACTTTCACCCTCGCACACTCACTGCTCTTTGTAAAATACATTCCCATTCTCTTCCTTCTCTCGCACTTTCTCCTTCTTTGTAAAACTCAACCTCAAGAAACAACGGCTTCACACGCTTGACCTTCTCCATTTACATGCAAGGAAGAAACTTCTAGGAGAAGCGATGGTTGACGGACAGTCACTCATATCGAAAGAGGAGGTCTAACTCAACCATGCCACATGGAAAGTCCCCTATCGTTTCAGGAGGAACATGTGAAATTCGTCGAGAGATACATAAAATGGTCGTAGGAGGTGAAACTATTTTTCGTAGAAAGCATCAAAGTAGTCGCATCCCAGTCGACAACCTGATTGACATGCACAGTCGAATGGTCCAACGTGATTTTGCACAACTTGATTATCGACCTGCCTGTCGCTCGAGCCTTTCTTATTTTAATTTAATTTTTCATAATACTACTCTTCTCTCACTCCCTTCGTATTTTTAGGTTAATTTAATATTTTCTTTTAAATTATCTTGTTTATTTATACTCCTTGAAAACCAATTCACATCCTAATTAATCCCATAACATTTCTTCATAAATTTTCAGGGTATTATATCGAGTGTAATATGCACTATTACGAAACATATTTTCTTTTATAAAAATATTTATCCCATAAAATCCTTTACATTGTACAGAGAGGCACTTATTCGGGTATTACAAAATACCTTTCGACGTGCTTTGAAAAAATTAAAACACAGTGGAAAACTTTAAATTAACATCGAACCCTCCAATCTTTTAAATGTATTCTTTCCATTCCAAAAAAATGATGTTTTAAATAAGTTTTACAAAAGTCTGTTATACAGTTGTTCGTCGTATTTAAACAAAATCCTAACAAAAAAACCATTAACTAAAAACTCATAGATTTACATCACTTCTATTACTTAAAGAATTTTTTTTGGGCCATACCCCACCTGTTAGTACAGTTACAACAAGTCAATCATGCATCCAATGAAACACTTCATCAAAATTTACATTAGTCCAATCGATCAGTATGTATATTCTTGTCATATTCTTTATCTACATAATAAGATACACCTATGAGCATAGTGCTCAATAAGTAATGTATGATATAACATGAACATGAACATAATGCACCATGTCACATGCATTCTGTAAAACATATAAAATGTAATGACTTGTTTTCCATTTTCGATTTCTTTTTAACTTAACCATTCAATCCTCAGGGCAATCATCATGAGGGTGTAAGTACCATTTGATCCATATCTTGTGACAACTTAATCCGAGCTCTGATGAGAGCAGACACTATTTGGTCCACTTCTCGAGACAACCTGAATCAACCCCGCTCACAATGATCAATTATATATTGTACTTCCATTTCAATCTTTTATACATGTAAATCATATGCATGAAAACCTTTTCATTCCTTTTTTAAACATGGTTCATGTAACGACCGAGATTTCTAATCATTCTGAAAGTATGCTAAAATTTGCTAAAATGAGTTTCAAGGTTAAATTTTTATTTTTAAAAATCTTTTAAAAAATGTCATAGTGCCAAATCCGATTGCTACTAACCCTTTTAAAATGGTCGATTTAAATTGAAGGAAAAACTATGAGTAGTATATATTTGGCGGAAACGAAATTAGGAAATCATCACTTTGAAATATTAATTTTAGAATTGTAGCGGAAGCATAATTTAAAAGCATCACTTAGGTAAAACCTACATAATATTCCGAATAAGTTCTTAATAAGGGAAAAGGGTAATTAACGTTCATAAAACCATCCAACGTTAGCCCTTACAAAATTACTCTTTCCATTCTTACTTGACGTCACACTACTACTCAGCTCGCTTCTCCTCTCGATACACCTCAGGTTCCGCAAGTATGGCCTCCTCCGCCGCTCTTGGTGTAACCATCTTAGTACCTACAGCACAAGTAAGGATGTGAGCTTTCGCCCAGTATGGAAATGGTGGAAAACAAATGTGTATGCCTCTCTTTAGTTTCTTTTGGAATGGGGGCCACCCAAACCAAGTCTTTTCTTACGTTATTTCTTTCGTGTGTTCTTTACTCATACATAGAACTGGAGACTGGGAGACCTACATGGGATGGTGTAGCTGATCGGACCTAATCCTTTGCTTGCAATCTTGAACTCTTGTTCCTGATAAGGGAGGGGCTTCGGCTAGATTGCAGACTAGACCCAACTACCCATCCGCCCCCAACTCCCTTTTCTTTCATTTTCTTATCGTTTTTCTTTCCTCACTCCTGCATATGACTACCACCTCGAGGAGGTACTCCCTACTTGGTTTCTATTAACGTGAATGCATGGGGAAACCTCTAAAATAGCTAACACGTACATGGATAGGAAGCACAATACATTGAAGATCCTACAATAAACAATAGACAAGCGGAATTCAAGGCGCACAAGAGAAATCTGTAAATGCATCCATACATATATATAAATAAGGCAACTTATGAAGCGCGCTTGACGAACTTAGCAAGAAATTCTTGAAAACACTCCAATGATAAATTTCTCTAACATGATAAGGAGACTAACAGCTTACATACTTATAAACGAAATGAAATCGTATATCAGTAAATCACATCAGGACGAATTGTAACTCTTTGAGTACCGCATTTTTATTAAAAATGATCACGAAAAGAAGTAACTAAACATGCTTCTTCATGGGGAAAATAAACACCAACGTGGATATTAAGGCAGAGCAACGAACTTGTAATCTAAATAATTATGTACAGCGGATGTTTTACGAACAACTAAACATGCTTCACATCGAACATAACAATAGACAGACAAACAACTAAGCATGCTTGTAATTGGAATATTACATTGGAAAGTCAGGGCATCTAATCATGCGTTTAATCCAACTAACACAATAGCAACTAGAATTCCTAACATGCGATTGATCGACAATTAAAAAAGTGATAGTGCAAGTTTTATAAAATCCATGGGCCATGCTTTTATATTTGAGAAGTAACGAAAACGCATAATAATGAATAAATGTCGAAATAGGACCACAATTATTGTAATACCCTGACCTTTTATATCGAAGTTTAAAAAGGATAAATTGGAAAAGTAATTGGGCGTGTTCGAATTAGTCGAATAATTTCTTGGCTATTGTAGAGGAAGGAATTGTTAGATTATAATTTGGGGGAGTTATTGGGTGATAATTATGTCATGTTGCGTGACGGTATGCATTAAATTATGCTTGAAAATTATAGGGTCAATATTGGGAAAATAATCTAAGTGTGAAACTTAAGAGAAAATGTGTACAGTGTGTTTCGGACGAATTGCGAACGAAGAGGGCTCTCGTCCACATTGAATCTATACAATTCTGGGACAGTTCAGACGGTAGCAGACGACTGCGGACGATGAAGTATAACGTCCGATTTGACTCTGGAAAAATTCTTGGACACTTTCGGACGCTGCGGACACTACTTGCGAACGACATGTCGCGTCCGCAAGACACCTACGGACGGTACGGACGCCACTTTGGGACGCATTTTCCTGTCCCAAATTGACTTGGCCACTAGTGTGGACGATGTTGCGAACGCCACTACTCGTCCGAATGTTTGGGAAAATTCGAGAAAACCCATTTAAATTTATTCTTTTTCTTACGATATCGTAACACCCTCACCAAAATCTCTCTCCAGCCTACTCCCTGCAGACGTCTAGCCTCTCCCCTATAATTTGGAAGCTTTTCAATGTGGAATCACGTTGTTGGAGCACTTCTTCTTGGGTTGGGCGATTGGCCGCTTATCCCCTTCCCTGTTGCAGTCAGCTCTCTCTCTCATTCCTTCCGTTTATATAGATAAGCTTCCTACTGAGTACTCTAGTCTAGCAAATTGTGAAGTGTGTGAGAGTGTTGCTTTTGCTGTGAAGAAAATTTGTGAGTGGTGAGAGTGTATTGAAAGTTGCAGAGTTAACTGTTGTTGGTGTTCCACCGTTAAGATTGGGAGGTAAGTCTTGAATGTGAGAAATTGGGATTTAGTTTAATTGGGACCTCCAACTGCTAGGATCAAGTTCATATGGGGTATGGATTTTAATGCTATATTTTGTTTAGGAACCGTTGGGAGTTGGAAGTATTGTGGATATTCATTGGTTTCTGTTTTGTTGGATCTTGGAGGCTGTCCTGTGTATGCTAGGCTCCTCAAAGTTGCTGGAAAGCAAAGGTAAGGATTAGAAATTTGTTTGGCCAAAGGAGGCCCTCCATTACGGGTTTTGTGTGAAATTGTTGATTGGATGAAAAACATGATTAGTAAAAATTGATAACTATTATGATGAAATCTGAACTTGGTGAATGGATGTAAACTTGGACTGCCCATTGCTAGAAATCACTGCCAACGTAATTGTGATTGAATAGAAAGTGCAAACTACTTGATATAAGTGTTAGATGCTAGCAATTGTGAATAGCCATAGTAGTAATCCTATTAACACGAAATTTTAGATTGGGATATGGTTAAATCTTGTCTTGGGATTTCGATACCTGGCTCTAACTATGGAGTTTTGAATTGTTGTCACCTATGACTCACGAATTGCCCATTGTAGATCTAAGTATCTTAAGCTGGTCCTATGCTCACTATTGATAATGTTGATAGTGATTTAAACTCATGAACTAAATATGAGGAAAACCACATTGGATAATTGAATTGGGATGAAGTCCAACTCTATTCTGAAATTGAATCTGAATATGTCTTCCCTTACTCTTAATGGTTAAAGAATGCCTTAAATTGTAATACCTTGTTCTTTCCTCATTGCACCCAACTAAATACCATGATGAAATGATGATATTTATAATGCTTTTAAATTGTTGTATTTCTATTTTAATATCTAGAATGGTTGAGTTGCTATTGTATTTTATTTCTCTAATTTATTCTTGTGGCATTCATGCATCACTCTAGGATTTATAAACTTGCTTACATATTGTGTATCATACCTAATATATGTAAATAGGCGTGTGGGGGTTCGGATGATCGGTGACACTTCCATATAGTAGTATTCCTCCCACGTAGGGAGTGGTAGGTTTAGAGTGAGCTACGTGGAAGCTGGGTTCACCTTTACCCCATTCTGGAACCCCCTACGTCTTTAACAAAAGTGAAGATACCGGCATGTGGAAGACCCCCGATGGATATATCTCCCCACCGGAGTGAAATGGTTCAGCCACATGACCCTGGGAGTATTCCACCCTAATTTCCAGAAGAGATACGGCTCTCTTCTATAATGCATTGTGTGGTCACACATCATTCGCATTGCATTTAAATTCTGATTCTTGCTAGGCGTTAGGCTCATTGTTTTCCCCGTAATGCAGGTATACGTACGTAAAATAGGTGAACAGGTCAAAGGCAGTTGACGAAGTATTTGTGCGGTGGATCTTGTGGCTGGTTGGGCTAAAGAGCTAAAAGAGGAAATTATTTGTAAAAAGGGATTTGCAAATTACTTAATATTCTTTATCGTATTGTCTTAATTCCGCTGCTTTTCATAAAATGATTTTATTACTCCCGCTGCAATTTGATAAATGTATGAAGTAATGAGTTTTAACGATCGGGTTTTTATAAAGAAAAGCCTCACTCTGATTTTATAAAAGAAAAAGTTTTAAATTTACACAATTTTCAAAGTAAATAAAAATCGGGTCGTTACAATTATGCCTGTAAACCTAAAGAAAACAATAGCGAACACATGGTCAATTTAAGATGGGAAAAACATGCTTACTATCGACTAAAACAACAACAATAATGTTAGAACATCGCATTAGATCAGAGCAGCAAAAATACTCGAACAAAGCAACGAAAATGTTAAGTTTACATGACTACTAACGCAGCACGAAGTAAACACTAATCATACTTCACCTAAACATGCTCTCTATCGACTATTTAAACAGAACTAAGCGTGTTTCCATTTAACTTTCTAACCGTAAGGATACGAGTGATGAAAGCATACTTTTAATCAATTATACGAAGGTCTGAGTATGTTTTAAATCGACTATACAACAGAAGGATACAAACATACAAGTATGCTTTTAACAACTAGGTCACAGAAAAATACGATCGTTTATCATCCCTTTTAATCGACTACGCAATAGGACTAAACGTGCTTCTAATGACTAAAATGAAACAGTAGTAATTATGAACAGTTAAGGGAGTTTTAACTAGACTGGAAACAGTAGTACTTAATAATGAGCAAAAATAGCGAATTACGCCTACGATTCATGCTTCATGACAGCAATAAAGGGCAGCAAATCATACTAAAACAAAACACTGACTCATGCTTCTCAACGGCTAATATACAGCACCGAAATTCCAAACGCAGGACAACGAAACGTGCTTTATAAGCGATTATTATACAACAACAAATGAATAGGGAGCACACTTTTAATCAACTGAATCAGTAGCAATTCATGGTATCTAAACATGTTTGTAAAACAACCGAAAAAGTGATAGATTACAACATTTAAGCATGCTTTTAACCAACTAAAACATTAGCGACTAAAAATGCTCTTAAGGTTAACAATATAGTGACGAAAAGATTGAGTAGATCAATGAACTAACATAGACATTATGCGTATCAACAACAGATCAGTTGATTAGTGCAGAGAGAAAATCATGAACAACTAAAAGTGGTTTTTATGCTCTGTCCAAAACAAATCATAGAAACAAAATCTAAAAGTGATCAACATTATACTGTGTATCATTTTGGGATTATGAAGTCCTTAGCTCAAGATTTTCTACCGTTACTTTCATCATTATTCAAGACTTAACACTTCCAACTTATCCTTCCAAAACTGTAACTCAAACATTAGTTGTAGAAAATGAAAACTAACAATGAAACATACATACACTTCTAAATAGATATATCTAGGGCATAATCACAAGGTAAAACATCAAAGGCAGTGAGAAAATCATATGAATAACACAACAAGAGTTTTAGAGGAATTTGCTACCACCACAGAACGCTACACACACTTTTACTTGGGTGTAGGACCTTCAAATGGCCACCAACTACCCATTCCTGACTTTGTAGAAGAGTCTTCACATGGACAGCAGCTCTCCCTTTCACCCCACACACTCTACGCAGCAGCTTCCCAGGAAGAAAGATCCGAACCAGAACAATGAGGAAGGAGAGGGGGAAACTGGAGATGATTTGTAGGCTCACCTTGGGGACAATCCTATGAGTGGCAGAGGGAGGAGTAGGAGACGAGGCTCTATAGGTTGGGATCGTGGCAATGAGAGGCGTCAAACTGTGTTTTGATTAGCTCCGCGTCATTTTCGTTCTGGTTTTAAATTATTCTATACTTGATCTGCTGCGATTTGGACGGGTGCGGATGACTTAGTCTCCTCTGCATGCTTTCCACAAGGCCAAATTCCTTAGGGCAAAATGGGGTCTTAGACGAGAAATGGTGTCCCCACACCATCTGTATTATCTGAATTGGGATTCGGACGCCATTTGGCATCCGTATGTCGTCCGAAAATCAGACAGAGGCAAATCAGTGAGGTCCTTACTCGTCTGTCGGCGTCCGAAATTCTCAAGACTTAAACAGATTCAAATCGGATGCATGTTGTCCTCGTTCGTACCTTCGTCCTAAGGTCTCCATATTAAAATAGATTCGATGCAGACTCATTCTTCTTCATCTGCATCGTCTGTAAGGTCGTCTGGAAGTCCGCATCGAGCAGAAGTTCGGACTCGTCATCCCGTCCCCGAAGTCGTCCCAACTTGGGCCAACATTCCAGGTGTGTTGCAGACAACACTTCAAGTCTGCAACGTCATCCTCAGGAGTCCTAATGGACAAAAAGTCCATTTCCTTTGCATTTTGTTCTTAAGTTTTTATTCGAATCGGGTTTCTCGCAAAATAACGAGTCACCACACATCACGTATAGAGACGATGTACATATATATTACACCAATTTCGACTTCCAAGGTTTGATTACATCGTTTAGCGAAAAAAATTACAATCAGGTTGTTACATCCTACCCCTATTACAAAAATTTTGGTCCCCAAAATTTAGCTACTAAACAGCTCGGGATAGTTAGCCCCATATCGTCTTCTTTTTCCCACGTGGCATCTTTGCGGCTATGATTCTATCATAGGACCTTGACCAGTGGAATCCATTTGCGTCATAATTCCTTTACTCTTAAATGAAGGATCTGGACAAGCTTCTCGTTGTAGCTTAGACTGGGCTGTGTCATGACATTAACGTCAGAAGGAGCCAACACTGCTACATCAATAAGACACTTCTTAAGCATAGATACATGGAAAATGTCATGCACAACTACCATGGAATCTGACAACTATAGCCTGTATGCGACCGGTCCCACTCTCTTTATGATCACATACGGTCCCATGTATCTGGGGTTCAGCTTTCTCTCTTGCAAAACTGAACAATGCCATTGAAAGGAGTTACCTTCAAGAACACACTATCCCTTTCATTGAATTGCAAGTCTTGTCATTGGTTATCTGCAAACTAGTTCATTGTATATGTCATAGATACTAGCAGGAAGTGCAACACCTTGGTCAATCGATCCACGATCACCCAAATAGCATCGTAAACTTTAACTGTCTTGGGCAAGCAAGTGACAAAATCCATGGTGATGTGTTTCGATTTCCACTGAGGGATAGACAGTGATTGGAGTACTCCCTCAGGTCACTGATGTTCGGCTTTAACACGCTGGCATATATGGCATTGTGACACGTAATTGGCAATGTCGTAGTTCATGTTAGGCCAATAGTAATGGGTTTTAAGATCTCGGTACATCTTGTTACAACTAGGATGCACGGAGAAGTTGGAAGAGTGAGCTTCTGTTAAGATCTTTAGTCGCACCATTGAATCACCAGTCACAAACCACCGGTTCTTATACTTAATGATGCCATCAACGGACGTAGAGAGATTCTGATACTTCGGAAGGGTCAAGTTTAGCTTGAAGTCTTTGCATACCTCATCATTTTGTTGGGCCTCCTTAATCTGTTCAATAATAGACGGCATCAGGGTTAACTTGGATAATACCACATCCAGAGGTGCTGGGACCATCTGCACCCCAAACCCCTGGAGATCTCTTTGAAGTTTGGTAGAAATTTCTCCGCATATTATACTCATCACAAAAATATTGTGGCTGAGGGCATCCGCAACAACATTGGCCTTCCTTGGATGGTATTTAATCTCACAGTCGTAGTCTTTGACAAATTCGAGCCATCGTCGCTGACGCATATTCAATTCCTTTTGGGTGAAGATATACTTGAGGCTCTTATGATCCTAATAAATTTAATAGCGCTGCCCATACAAATAATGTCTCCAAACTTTGAGAGTGAAGACAACTGCTGCAAGTTCCAAATCATGAGTGGGTTAATTCTGTTCATGAATCTTAAGCTATCAGGATGCATAGGCAATAACTCTTCCATGCTACATACAAACTCCACCGAGTCCCCGCTTCGTTGCGTCACAATAGATACTGAAGACACCATCCTCCGTTGGCAAAGTCAATACTAGGGTAATGGTCAATCTACGCTTTAGTTCTTGAAAACTATTCTCACATTCACTGGACCACCAGAACAAGACATTCTTCTTAGTCAGGCCATTGAGCGATAGAGCGATCTTTGAAAACCCATCAATAAAACGTCTATCATAACCGGCTAATCCCAGAAAACTCCTTACTTCCCCAACATTGTTCGGCGGTGTCCAGTTTACTATTGCTTGAGTCTTAGCTTGGTTTACCGATATACCTTCTGCAGAAATAACATGGCCCAGAAAACCAACTTTGCTCAGCCAGAATTCGCACTTAGGAAACTTCGCATACAACTAGTGTTGTCTGAGAACATATAAGGCTGCTCGTAAATGTTCACATTGCTCCTTTTCTGATCAGGAATAGATCAAAATGTCGTCGATGAAGACAATAATGAATTTATCTAGAAAATCTCGCAAGACAAAGTTCATCAAATCCATAAAGGCCACCGGAGCATTGGTCAGCCCAAATGACATCACCAAGAATTCATAATTCCCATAATGCATGGGAAACGCAGTCTTGGGTATATTTTCTGGCTTAACCTTCAGCTGATAATAACCAAATCGGAGATCAATCTTTGAGAATACCCTGGGTAGTGGATACTTATTCTTGATTATCACCTTATTCATCAATCTTGGGTAGTGGATACTTATTCTTGATGGTCACCTTATTCAGTTCTCGGTTATCGATGCACATCCTCAAGGTCCCATTTTTCTTCTTGACAAACAGCACTTGTGCGGCCCAAGGAGAAAAGCTGGGTCGAATAAATCCCTTGGCGACTAGTTCTTCCAATTGTTCTTTCAATTCACGTAGTTCGGCGCATGCCATCCCATATGGGTGCTTAGAAATAGGATCCGCATCGGGCTGCTGATTGATCTCGAATTCGATTTCACGGTCTGGGGGTAGATCGAGGAGATCGTCGAGGAAAACATTCGAAAATTCATGCACTACTGCAACATCCTCCATTTTAACTTCAGTGTTTGCCGTAATATCAATCATATTGACCAGAAATCTGCCGCAACCATTCCTCAATAGTTTGTCAGCCTTGAGTACGGAGATAATAGCAAATTTTTCCTTCTCTTTAGTCCCATGGAAGGTATGTCGGTCACCACCCTGAGGATTAAAGTAGACCTCTTTCTTCTTGCAATCGATAGTTACATGGTCCGTTGACAGCCAATCAATCCCAATTACGATGTCATACCCTTTTAAATCCATGATAATTAGATTGGCCCGAAATAAACGACCATTAACATCTACTGCATAATTTTTGAGCATCCCATTCGTAATCATTCGGTCACCAGAAGACAGTAATACCCGATACGTATAATTCATACTAGCGGAGAAACAGTTTGTCTGTTCGCATAATTTGGTGGAGATAAACAAGTGAGTAGCACCTGAATCAAATAAGGTGTATGCCGCACACTTATTTATGTATATTGTTCCGGTTGGGATAGGTAAGTTGTTTATCTTTAGGTAAAATCTCCTACTTTTCTAAGAAGAAATAATTATGAGTATGTATATGCAATTGTTATTTAAATGAGGCGAACCTACTACCATTGATGGTTGGTCGTCAACCTCGGTCCCGTTAGTGGCAAAGACTTGCGGGGTCACACCCCCTTGTCAGATAGGGCAGTGCCTCGCTATATGACCCGGCTTCCCACAAGCAAACACTTTTCAGACCCAGCCATGCATACGCAACGATGCGTCTTTCGGCATTTCGGATAGGGTGAGTGTTGAGGAGGACTAGTCATTGGTGTCATGGGTCTCTCCTTTAGCCTCTGTTGCATATTGACCCAGCCGGGCGTTTGACTCCCAAGGTTATGGGCGAATTACTTTTTGGCTGCTGGCCTTGATTAGGCTTCCATGCCTTCTGATTGGCTTCTCGTTGTCTGGCCACTGAGAACTTCACTCCCTCAACCGCTAAGGCCCTGCACACCATTTTTGAATATGCGACACCCTAGGTGCCAGCCTCGATAACTGCCTCCTATATTTCCATTCTTAATTCGAGTACAAAATGCTGAACCTCACGCTCCTCGACAGCCACAAAATGTTGAGCATAGTGAGATAAGGCCTCGAACTGTTGGGCATACTCCGCCACTGTTCCCATTTGGCGTGTACGCGTGAACTCTATCTCCTTCTGGGGTAAGAACAGTGTGATTGAAGTGCTTGTCATTGAACAGCTCCTTAAAGCTCTCCATGTAACGGGATTGTTATTCCATGAACTGATTCTGCCTCTTCATTTGTCGTGACGTTGCTCTATAATTGCTGTCAAGCGCTCTAGAGTCTCATCCCGACCATGATCCTCATGACGATCGGGTGCCCGGGGTACTTCTCCTACACCAGGCAGGCGTCCTCTTCCTCTTCTAACCATTTCTAATCTCCTATGTATCTTTGTTATAATGTAAGCAAATAAGTTTAAAGGACATTATTAAGGAAAGAAATTACAATTAAGTTTAAGGGAAATTCTTAAGGGAAATCAATTTACTAAATCACAATTTTCATACAGTCCTACACTATGGTACAATTCATTTCACTTAACAATTCAGTAGTCATCAGGAAAAACTTACAGTCAGAGGGGTATTATCCGTCGAGTCTGGGTTATCCACAGTGAGACGCTGAGTAGTAGTATTGCTCTGATAACAACTGTAACGACCGAATTTCTAATCAGTCTGAAAGTATGCTAAAATTTGCTAAAACAAGTTTCAAGGTTAAATTTTTTATTTTAAAAATCTTTTAAAGAATATCGGAGTGCCAAATCCGATCGCTACTAACCCTTTTAAAGCGGTCGATTTTAATTGAAGGAAAAACTATGAGTAGTATATATTTAGTGGAAACGAAATTAGGAAATCATCACTTTGAAATATTAATTTTAGAAATGTAGCGGAAGCATAATTTAAAAGCATCACTTAGGTAAAACCTACATAATATTCCGAATAAGTTCTTAATAAGGGAAAAGGGTAATTAACGTTCATAAAACAATCCAACGTTAGACCTTACAAAATTATTCTTTCCATTCTTACTTGACGCCACACTACTACTCAAGTTGCGTCTCCTCCAGATATGCCACTGGCTCCACAGGTATGGCCTCCTCCACCACTCCTGGTACAATAATCTCAATACATACACCACAAGTAAGGACGTCTGCTTTCGCTAGTAAGGAAATGGGAGAAAACAAATGTGTATGTCTCTCTTTGGTTTCTTTTGGAATGGGGGCCAGCCAAACCAAGTCTTTTCTTACGTTCTTTCTTTCATTTGTTCTTTACTAGTACATCAACCTGGAGACTGGGAGACCTACATGTAATGGTGTAGCTGATCGGACCTAGTCTTTTGCTTGCAATCTAGAACTCTCGTTCACGATAAAGGAGGAGCTTCGGCTAGATTGCATACTAGACCCGTCTACACATCTGCCCCCAACTCCCTTTTCTTTCATTTTCTTATCATTTTTCTTTCCTCACTCCTGCATGTGAGTACCACCTCGAGGGGGTACTTACTATTTTGTTTCTATTAACGTGAATGGATGGGGACACCTCTAAAATAGCTAACACGTACATGGATAGTAACGACAATACATTGAAGATCCTACAATTAACAATAGACAAGCGGAATTCAAGGCGCACAAGAGAAATCCGTAAATGCATCCATACATACATATAAATAAGGAAACTGATGAAGCACGCTTGACGAACTTAGCAAGAAATTCTTGAAAACACTCCAACGATAAATTTCTCTAACATGACAAGGAGACTAACAGTTTACATACTTCTAAACGAAACAAAATCGTATATCAGTAAATCACATCAAGACGAACGCAACTACTTTTAGCAGCACATTATTATTGAAAACGAATCATGAAAAGAAGTAACTAAACATACTTCTTAAAGGGGAAAATAAACAGCAACGAGGATATTAAGGCACAGCAGCAAACTCGTAATCAAAATAATTATGTACAATGGAAGTTTTACGAACAACTAAACATGCTTCACATCGAACATAACAGTAGACATATGAACTACTAAGCATGCTTGTAATTGGAATATAATATTGGAAAGACAGGGCATCTAATCACGCGTTTAATCCGACTAACACAGCAGCAACTAGAATTCCTAACATGCGATTCATCAACAATTAAAAAAGTGATGGTGCAAGTTGTATAAAATCCATGGGCCATGCTTTTATATTCGTGAAGTAATGATAGCTCAGAATAATGAATAAATGTCGAAATAGGACCACATTATGCTTGTAAACCTAAAGAAAATAGTAGCGAACACATGTTGCATTTAAGAAGGCAAAAACGTGCTTCCTATCGACTAATACAACAACGATAATGTTAGAACAGAGCATTAGATCAGAGTAGCAAAAATACTCAAACAAAGCAGCGAAAATATTCAGTTTACATGACTACTAATGCAGCACAAAGTAAACACTAATCATACTTCCCCTAAACTTGCTCTCTATCGACTATTTAAACAGAACTAAGCGTGATTTCATTTAACTTTATAATGGTAAGGATGCGAGTGATGAAAACATACTTTTAAACAATTATACGAACATCTGAGCATGTTTTAAATCGACTATATAGCAGAAGGATACGAACATACAAGTATGCTTTTAATTAACTATGTCACAGAAAAACATGATCATTTATCATGCCTTTTATTCGACTACACAACAGGACTAAACGTGCTTCTATTGACTAAAACAAAAAAGCAGTAATTACGAAAAGTTAAGCTAGTTTTAACTCGACTGGAAACAGCAGTACTTAATAACGAGCAAAAATAGCGAATTAGGCCTACGATTCATGCTTCATGATAGCAATAAAGGGCTGTAAATCATACTAAAACAAAACACTGACTCATGCTTCTCAACGACTAATATAGAGCACCAAAATTCTAAAGGCAAGTCAGCGGCAAATGAACACAAAGCACAATTTTAATTAACTGAATCGGTAGCAATTCATGGTATCTAAACTTGTTGGTAAAACAACCAAAAAAGTCATAGATTACAACATTTAAGCATGCTTTTAACCAACTAAAACATTAGCGACTAAAAATGCTCTTAAGGTTAACAATATAGTTACGAAAAGATTGAGTAGATCAATGAACTAACATAGACATTATGCGTATCAACAACAGATCAGTTGATTAGTGCAGAGAGAAAATTATGAACAACTAAAAGTGGTTTTTATGCTCTGTCCAAAACAAATCATAGAAACAAAATCTAAAAGTGATCAACATTATACTGTGTATCATTTTGGGATTATGAAGTCCTTAGCTCAAGATTTTCTACCGTTACTTTCATAATTATTCAAGACTTAACACTTCCAACTTATCCTTCCAAAACTGTAACTCAAACATTAGTTGTAGAAAATGAAAACTAACAATGAAACATAAATACACTTCTAAATAGATATATCCAGGGCATAATCACAAGGTAAAGCATCGAAGGCAGTGAGAAAATCATATGAATAACACAACAAGATTTTTACAGGAATTTGCTACCACCAAGGAACACTACACACACTTTTACTTGGGTGTAGGGCCTCCAAGTTGCCATCGACTACCCATTCCTTCCCTTGTAGAAGGGTCTTGTCATGGATAGCAGCTCTCAATTTCACCCCACACACTCCACGCAGCAGCTTCTCCAGGAAGAAAGATCCGAACCAGAACAATGACGAAGGAAAGAGGGAAGCTAGAGATGATTTGTCGGCTCACCTTGGGGACAATCGTAGGAGTGGCAGGGGGAGGAGTAGGAGACAAGGCTCTATAGGTCGGGATCGTGGGAGTGAGAGGCGTCGAGCTGCGTTTTGATTGGCTCAGCGTTGTTTTCGTTCTGGTTTTAAATTATTCTATTGCTGATCTGTTGCGATTCAAACGGGTGCGGATGACTTAATCTCGTCCACAAGGCCAAATTCCTTAGGCCAAAAAGGGGTCTCGAACGAGAAATGGCATCCCCACACCATTAGTACTGTCCGAATTGGGATTCGAATGCCATTTGGCATCCGTATGTCATCCGCATGTATCGTCCCAATGTGTTCTGAAATCGGACAGAGGCAAATCGAACGAGGTCCTTACTCGTCTGCCGGCGTCCAGACTCGTCCGAAAGTCTCCAGACTTAAACAGATTAAAATCAGACGCATGCTGTCCTCGTCCATACCTTCGTCCTACGGTCTCCAGATTAAAATAGATTCGATACGAACTCATTCTTCCACATCCACATCGTCCGCATGGTCGTCCAAAAGTCCACATCGCGTAGAAGTTCAGATGCGTCATCCTATCCTCGAAATCGTCTCAAGTTGGGGCGACATTCCAAGTGTGTTGCGGACGACACTTCATGTCCGTAATGTCGTCGTCAGGCGTCCTAATGGACCAAAAGTCCATTTCCTTTGCATTTTTCGCTTAAGTTCTTATCCGAATCGAGTTTCCCACAAAATAATGTGTCATGACACAACACATATAGGGAAGATGTACATATATATTACGCCAATTTCTACTTACAAGGTTTGATTACATCGTTCAGTGGAAAAAATTAGAATCGGGTTGTTGTTACATTTCACGATGCACGACATGCTCAAGTTTGTGCTTAACATGAGTGAAACATCATACATACTAGCACATTATCAATGGAATGATTTCATACAAAAATGATATAAAATAGTAATATCTCATTCAACGTGACATATCAACATAATAGTAGTTCAGAATTTATAACTAGTTGCTTAAAAACATCACCAATACCAGTATATCATTAATTAAACAAAGCATGGCATAAATCAAATTGAAATCATTAGTTAATGTAATTTAAGATAACATGTACTCTTTCACGTCAACATCAAAATTACTTTTTATTTTTTGGAACATTAAAAATTCACTTTATCATGACTTGTTAATATTATTCACATTTGATATTTCATAACATGTCATTAATCAAATAATAACACCATAAACAACACACAACATCAATATATCAATATGAACTTTATAATATTTTTCATTCGAACATTCAACCCTAGCATCTCGTGATGTACGCTCAAAAGCCACGTATATGCAACATCACTTACCTTGAAATTTTAAAACCATTATAGCCATTTAAGTAAGTTTTTCATTGCTTTGATCAGGCTAAAAAATACAAAAATTTTCACATCAGCATCAATTCATATACTAAGACAAGCATAACCTTTAATATACTTAATCAAATCCCTTAATTCCAAGGGCCATACTCACCTAAACGAGTGCACATTAACATACCACGCCTGATGGCTTAAACTCTCGCTGAGCTTAGCCTTAAGAGAACCAAGGTGCCAGAACCGTCCCCCATTTGCAGGCCTAAGCCCGCATTCAGTACACATAGGTAGGGGCGAACTCTCACCATTCATACCGCCAGACAAGTTGAACTCGCCATCCATCGGATTACGCCTCGCCTATCGCACACCGGAAACCCGAGCCAGGGGAGTTGACCGAGTTGACACCCCAGTCGCCACTCACACCCGAGTCTCCCTCTCCATTTTTGTAAATTCGCTAGAAGAATTCTCCCTCTCCCCTTCTCTTTTCTCTCAACTCTCCTCTAAACTGCCAGAAAAACCCTCTTCACCAGTTCACATCCAAAATTACAAGAGTGTTTCCCATAATTCGCCCTCTCACGATCTCCCATCTCCCTCGTCGCTCGCTCCCTCTCTCTTTCTCTCTCAAATTTCCTTAACTCCAAAAACATGAGCGGGACAATTGTCCCCATCTTCTCAAAATTGGACCGGTTTAGCTAAACTAGTTTAACTTCTTCCCTCTTTATCTCCAAGAAGAGACAACTATCAAACTATTCAACAGGTTAATGTTCCAATCAGTAAAATAGACACATTTTTTGCTATTGGTGTAGGCTAGCTCTACCCACGACTAGTAATTACTTCATACCTTACATAGAATGTCACTCTGAGGAACTCCAGAACACCCAAGGCTCAACCTCCACACCTGCGGTCGACATCAGCCAGACAATCCAAGGTGAGAGCTCTTCACTGCTTCACTTTCACTCTCACACACTCACTGCTCTCTGCAAAATACAACACCTCCTTCCCATTCTCTTACTTCTCTCGCACTTTCTTCTTCTCTATAAAACACAACCTCAAGAAACAACTGCTTCACACGCTCGACCTTCTCCATTTATATGCAAGGAAGAAGCTTCTAGGAGAAGCAATGGTTGACGGATAGTCACCCATATCGAAAGGAAGGTCTAACTCGACCATGCCACATGGAAAGTCCCCTATCGTTTCAGGAGGATCATGTGAAATTCGTCGAGAGATACATAAAATGGTCGCAGGAACTGAAACTATTTTTTGTAGAAAGCATCGGAGCGGTCGCATCCCAGTCAACAACCTTATTGACGTGCACAGTCGAATGGTCCCACGCGATTTTGCGCAACTTAAGCATCGACCTGCCTGTCGCTCGAGCCTTTCTTATTTTAATTTAATTTTTCATAATACTGCTCTTCTCTCACTCCCTTTGTATTTTTAGTTTAATTTAATATTTTCTTTTAAATTATTCTAGTTTATTTATACTACTCGAAAATCAATTCACACCGTAATTAATCCCATAACAATTCTTCATAAATTTTCAAGGTATTATATCAAGTGTAATATGCACTATTACGAAACATATTTCCTTTTATAAAAAGATTTATCCCATAAAATCCTTTATATTGTACAGAGAGGCACTTATTCGGGTATTACAAAATACCTTTTGACGTCCTTTAAAAAACTTAAAACACAGTGAAAAACTTTAAATTAACATCGAACCAACCATTCTTTTAAATGTATTCTTTCCATTCCAAAAAACTGATGTTTGAAATAAGTTTTACAGAATTCTGTTATACAGTTGTTCATCGTATTTAAACAAAATCTTAACAGAAAAACCATTAACTAAAAACTCATAGTTCTACATCACTTCTATTACTTAAAGATTCTTTTTTGGGCCATACCCCACTTGTTAGTACAGTTACAACAAGTCAATCATTCAGCCAATGAAACATTTCATCAACATTTACATCAGTCCAATCGATCAGTATGCATATTCTTGTCATATTCTTTACCTACATAATAAGATACACCTTTGAGCATAATGCTCAATAAGCAATGTATGATATAACATGAACATGAACATAATGCACCATGTCATACACATTCTATAAAACATATAAAATGTAATGTCTTGTTTTCCATTTTGTATTTCTTTTTCACTTAACCATTCAATCCTCAGGGCAATATCAAGAGGGTGTAAGTACCATTTGATCCATATCTTGTGACAATTTAATCCGAGCTTGATGAGAGCAGACACCATTTGGTCCACTTCTCCAGACAACCCGACTCAAACCCTATTCACAATGATCCATTACATATTGTACTTCCATTTCAATCTTTCATACATGTAAATTATATGCATGAAAACCTTTTCATTCCTTTTTTAAACATGGTTCATGATGCACGACATGCTCAAGTTTGTACTTAACATGGGTGAAACATCATACATACTGGCACATCATCAATAGAATGATTTCATACAAAAATATATAAAATAGTAATATCTCATTCGACGTGACATATCAATGTAATAGTAGTTCATAATTCAAAAGTAGTTGCTTAAAAACATCACCAATACCAATATATCATTAATTAAACAAAGCATGGCATAAATCAAATTGAAATCATAAGTTGATATAATTCAAGATAACATGTACTATTTCACGTCAACATCAAAATTACTTTTTATTTTTTGGAACATTAAAAATTTACTTTATCATGACTTGTTAATATTATCGACATTTGATATTTCATAACATGTCTTTAATCAAATAATAACCACCCATAAAAAACACACAACATCAATATATCAATTTGAACTTTATAATATTTTTCATCTGAACATTCAACCCTAACATCTCGTGATGTAGGGTCAAAAGCCACATATATGCAACATCATTTACCTTGAGATTTTAAAACAAGTATAGCCATTTAAGTAAGTTTTTCATTCTTTGATGAGGCTAAAAATACAAAAATTTTCACATTAGCATCCATTCATATACTAAGACATCCATAACCTTTAATATACTAAATCAAATCCCTTAATTCCAAGGCCCATACTCACCTAAACGAGTGCACATTAACATACCAAATCAGTTAGATATGCACGCTTAAGAAAAAATACATCAAACAATTAAAAAATGCACCTAATTCTAGTTTACTCTTCACTATTCTTACCCCATAACTTGCCATGTACTTAACAATTCATTAAATTTTAAAGTCTATAATTTCCTTGAGATGTCTAATATAACATACTAAAAAAGTTTTGAATTAAAAATTCATTAAGAGGACCATCTACTTCCAAAACAAAAACTTTACAATTTTGACCAATTAAACAATATATGCATAAACAAGCCTATTATAGCAATTTCTTTACATGCATGATGAACAACATGCTTTACAAACATTGCCATACATTTTAAGAATTAGAAAAAGAATCCAAAATAATCTTTAAATCCAATACAAAATTTTATTAACATTTATTATATACCACCCAACTATTCATCATACTTTACTCATCAACTAACAATTCCACATAAAAACATTTAAATCCAAAAAATGAAACTTACCTTAACTTCAAGAGTAGAGAGAACTACAAAAATTTAGGGCTTTTTCCGCAGTAAATTAATTCCTACCTGCAGTTCTTCCTTTCATAGTGTAAAGAGAATGTGTAAGGTGTCAATGACAAGAAGTACCAAGTTATTAGCAGACAATTCATGTATAAGTCTAGCCTTATGTAATATCTAAGCATACGACTTATGTAATGATTTTGAGGGTATTAGGACCAGAAATTGACGATTAAGGTGTTGGTCAAGAGAAACGTATTTGGATGAAGTGAACTATAATACCTCAAATTATGTCTATATTAGGCTTAGGAGGATGATTAAGAATTTATTGAAATGAACTTGGATAATTTAATTGTTGGTAAAAGGAAATGTAATGGGAAAATAGTAAATTACAGTACCCGAGTTGTTGAGGATCATATGGTTATTAAAATTTAAAGGTATGTTGTATTTAGTGAAGAATAAATTGGAGGAAACTACTAGTTTTGTAGCCTAAGTGTAGAAAATAAGTGGGTTTTTGTGATAAGTATATGAGGATTTATAAGGATTTAAGGATAAACATGTGAATTTGGGTTATTGCGTATTAGAGATATAATTTAATTAAGTAATTCAAGGGAGTTTATGTATATTGAAGTATGGTGGTTGACCCTCAAAAGGGAGGTGGTCGATCACTAGAGAAGCAATACATTTGGATTTTAGTGTCGTTAGAATGGTCGACCGCAAAAATGGCAAGTTGCGAAGGAAAATTGAAACGGTCGATCGTCCAAAGGAGGCATTGATCGATTGAATCTATGGTGAAGGTATTTCCGAGAGTTACCAATGTGGTACTGGTAGATTGTCCAAAGGGATATGATTGACCCGTAATTCACTGAATAGTAAAAATTGCGGATTGGCAGTCAATCACTGATCGACCGGGTCCAAGCAATTTTGAAAAATATTGATTAGCAGTGGATGACTTGATTGACTTGCATTGAAGGAATTGCTAATATGGAATGTTTGGCGGTCAATTGTTAGAAGGAGTTTATCTACTACCGAACTGGAAAGTTGTCTAAAATTGTTTAACTGTCACCTGGAAATGGAAAGACTCATCATTTGATGAGTCATGGATGATCAAACATCCTTCTCTTTTGCTTTCCATCTTTAGTAGGACACTAAAGGGTTCGATTCAAGGTCTATAAATAGAGAGGTCTGATAGCAGTGGGGTGTTTTGCAGAAAGAGAGAGCAATTGAGAGGGTAAGGGAGCTAGTGAGATATTCTTTATAGAGAAAAGGTTTGAGAGAGAGAAAGAGAGTGATGCACCATAAGGACCGACTACTTGGTCCCGAGCCAAGAAGATCGTTGCTTTTTTAAGAAATTATTATTTTGCAGGGGGCATCACGTTTGAAGGACTTGAAGAGGAGCTAATCAAGAAGATAAGGAGAAACCAAAACACATACTCACTTAGAACACTCTCGTAACCCCTCGGCTAGAACATCACATCCGAGACCAATTTGATGCCCATGGGTCGAGCCTTAAGGAGTTTCCCTAGCTTGAGATATGTCCTTTAAATTATTTGACATGTCTGCTAACTTTATGTTTTGATGGAATTCTGATATTCCATAATTTTTTAATAGATTTAAGGTCGTTTGATTGTTGTTATTTTGCGAGTGCTTGGCTAGTGTGTTAGCCAAGCATTCATGTCTGATTTTTGTTGTAAGGTTAAATCTGTCATGTTTTTGCTAGGTCAAATCTAAAGGAGGTATTTAAACTTCCTTAAGGTTGTCCTAAGACTCTAATTGGAATTTAAAAACTAAGGTGAAACTTTTCATTTGGAGGTTTTCCTCTCAAACAACTAAGTCACTTGTTCTTGGATTTCATCTTATAACTTATACCAAAAATCGTCTTGTCATTTCTTCCTGTTTGGTCTTGGAGAGAGATCCTTATACTAGTCCCTCCTCATCTCTTTTAGATGTGTTTTCAAGCTGTAAGGTGATAGAAGATGAAAGAAAAACAAGCTAAAGTGGCTCCTTGCACAAGAGGCCCATTAAAGTCGGCATTATCGTTTATAGGAAATTTCATACCAGCTTGTGAGTTTGCTGCAATTTTTCATTGGTTGCATTGTTGTTTTAGTTATGAAATTTTGGGACTTCATTCTTTATTGGATTAAGGTAGAGTATTTGAATTTTGGTGTTAATTTGATGCGGACTGCAGATTTTTGTGCTATTTTCCTTATAGGTCAAAAAATTGTCTTTATAGTGGAACCCTTTCGGGAAGTGGGTTGTCACTTCCCAAAAGGGTTCCACTATAAAGACAATTTTATAGTGATGTTAATTGTGATTTCTTATGTTACATTTCTTATGTTAATTGTCTTTGTGATGTTAATTGTGATTTCTTATGTTACATTTCTACCCTGTTAATTTGGTGTTCCCTCCAAATTTTGTCTATTTTGGTTCTTGGGTTCGAAAGTGGCAGTAATTTCAAATCGGGTACTCTGAATCTATTTTCCTTGGTGTCACTTCGTCCAGTCCAGTTCCACTAGAATAACTTACTCCTTACAGTGAATTGGATTGTCATTTTTGGTAGAGTTATTTGACTCTGTTATTTCTACCTTTCCTCAAAGTCTCGCATAAATTAGTTCTCTAGAGCAAAAGTTATTATCATTTCATTTCGGGTGCACATATTTGAAGTAAACCGCCAACCACCCCCTCTACCATTGTCGTACATTGGCACCCCGTGTGCATCAACTAGTATCAGAGCACAAGTGCCTTGGTTTTTCAACTTTGTAAGTTTATTTGTGTGGAGAAATGAATGCAATAAGTGGTGTACACAATAATCACAGCAAACACACAATGTCGTTTACAAATCTACCAACCGAGAAGGAACAAGACAGGTTTGATTTTGTCGATTCTAGTTTGCAACACCAACTTGATGAAATCCGTGAATTGATATCTAAGATCCAACAAAAGCTAGAAGAGCCTTCAAATGTGCATGTAAGGGGTCCTAGGACTCCTAGACCAAGGATAAGAATAAGCACATCCGTCGAGTTAAGGGGACGAAGTGAAAATGTGTATGATGATGATGAGGAAGAAATTGGGATGGAAGAACTCCAAATTTCGAGAAGAAGATCTTGTGGTAAGGTTGATATGAGACATCCAAAGGTCTCTATTCCACCCTTAAAGGGGTCTAGCAATGTAGTGACTTTCTAGATTGGATTGAGAAGGTGGATCGCATTTTTTAATGTTCTGATTATATCGAGAGAGTTAAAATTCAAATGGTGACATTGTAGTTGTCCAGATATGCAAGCCTAGAAGGAGAGATGGCTTTGATGATGTCCAAAGTTGGAGAACTATGAAGTTCTTAATGAAGAAAAGATTTATCCCTGCCCACTATAAACATGAATTATTCCTTCAACTCAAAAATCTAAAGCAAGGCAAACAATTGGTGGAGAAATACTTGACCAAATATGAAACTTTAAAGATCTGATGCACATCAGAGAAATTGCTAGATTCAACAAGGGCCTACGTAGAGAAATTGGTGACTTGGTAGAATTACAACCATTTGAAACCATGGATGAGGTAGTTCAATTAGCCTTGAAGATAGAGAGCAAAGAAAAAGGAAATTGAGGGAAAACACTACTCGGCCATTTCAAAAAAATGCAATGCCTTACAAACATCCTACCGAGAATGATGAAAGACGTTCAACAATAAACTCACATGAAGGTAAGGGCAAAGAAAAAAAGAAAGCTAGTGTGGATACCACTAAGCCAAGGTTGAGAGACATTAAGTGCTTCAAGTGTCTCGACCTTGGACACATTACCTCACAATGCCCCAACAAGTGAGTTATGGTGGTGAGAAAGTGAAGATGAAGCTGTGGATGCACCAATCACAGAGGTTGAGCCACAAGAAGAGACTTATTTGCACAAGAAGGACCTCTCCTTATGACATTAAGAAAGCCCTAACCACACAAATTCAAGATGGCAAAGATCAAAGAGAAGCCCTCTTCCATACTCGGTGCAAAATCAAAGACCAAGTTTGCTCCCTCATTATTGATGGGGAGAAGTTGCACCAACATAATGTCGAAAAAAGTTGTTGAGAAATTGCACTGGGAAACCACTAAGCATCCAAAGCCTTATAAGTTAAATTGGTTGAATGACCGAGAGGAAGTGATGGTGTCCAAGTAAGTTCGCATATACTTTGTAATTGAAGGCTATGAAGATGAGGTACTATGTGATGTATTACCTTTGAGTGAAAGCCACGTATTATTGGGGAGGCCGTGGCAGTATGATAGAAAGGTCACACATGATTGCTACTCAAATTCCTATTCATTCAATTTTGGGAATAAATTCTTAAAACTAGCTATTCTCTAACCAAATCAAATTGCTGTGGACAGTGAAGAAAGGCAATAGGGAAAGGGGAAATCCTCTTTACTTGTGTCCAATAACAAATAACTAGAAAGCTTTTCATATTTGATTACACACAAGGAAGGAGAAGCAAAATTAAGAGCTGGCACATGGTTACAAAGGTAGTCCTTCTTATCCAATTGAATATCAAGATATTTGGTTTTGGTTTGGTTAAGAAATTTTATGTGGATGATAAGGGTTTGAGCTATAGATTAAAAACGTTCACCAATGAACCCGAGAAAGGTTATCATATCATGGAGAAACTTTGTAAAACAATGAGGGGCTTACTCTTCTAGTCACACATGTAATACCAAGACTTTTTATATCATAATTTATTAAGGATAAATTGGAAAGTAATTGGGGGTATTCAAATTAGTCGGATATTTATGGGGGTATTACCAATGGTGTAACCGATAGATTATAATTTTAATGGAATTTATTAGAGGATAATTAGGAATATTTTGGGAGGAGTATTATATTGGGTAGTTAAATTTATGATGAAAAAAATGTTCGGTAATCATTAATTTGGGGCTTGAAGCGGTATAATTGAGGGAAGAAATATTTTGGGAAAGTATAAAGTGAATGAGGGTTACGAATTTTGTATTTTACACATTCGATCGAGTTGAGGTTGGGGTTTAGGTCGAATATCACGACTGAATTGCATTTCAGGACATTCCCTAGCATTTTTTGTCAAACCATGCTCGAAGCTGGGTTGTGTGTCTCAACCAAATTCTATTTCAGGCTACTCTTTGTGTTTTTGGTCAAGTCAGGGTTGAGGTGGAGTCGAGTATCTCGACCTAAACGCGTTCTAGATCACACTTTTAGTTTTTGGTCTATTTGTGGTCGACTAGTGGTTAGGTTGCATACGTAGAGGATTTGAATTTGTCAAATTCTTTGAATTTTGGTCAATCTACAGTCACATGTTTCGGTCGAATTTATCGACCGAAATCCACCCTGCTTGTATTTTGACATTTTGCTTGACATGCGGTCGAGGATTCAAATGCCTTTCCTTGACTAAAAAACCATTTAAGGAGAGAAACCCATTCTCTATCAGATAGTCTCTCTCTCCCTCCTTCGATTTACTATCTCTTCTGACAAGAATGCTTCCTCTGAGAAGATTGGGAGCATTCCACGTGGCCCTCGCCTATTGGACTTCTTCCTTGGGATGGTGATGCACCACGAGGTCCGATCATCCTAGCATGAGCCAAAAGGCTCATTTCTTATCTAACCAAATATTTTTTTGCAGGAAATACTCTACTTCAAGACATGGAAGAAACTCCCAAGCATGAAGATAAAGAAGCTCCAAAACATCTCCTTATTTGGAGTGGAGACACCAATCCTCGGATCACTCCCACAAGCCACAACCATTTTGAGGAACAAGGACACAAAGCTAAGTTGGACTTTTCATGGAGATTTATGCCTTTATTATGCTTTGTCTAGCTAGGTTAATTTATGTTTTATGGAATTACTGGATGTTTGGCTATTTTTTTGGTTTAATTTTAGGTCATGAACTCGATTGCATTTAGGGTGCTTGGCTAGCATGTTAGCCAAGCATCCACACCCAAAGTTTGTATTTTTTAGGGCATTTCTGTAATTTTATATTAGGGTGTCTTTTGGGGCTTTCTTAAACTCCTTTAGGCAACCATAATCCACAGTTTAGAATCTATTTTGAAGCTGAAGCTTATTTGTTTTCGCAGCTCCCTCCAAAAACACCCCACCGGATTTTCAACCAAGGACTTCCACGCCATGAATTCCAAGAACTTCTTTCCACACGTTTGTCTACTTTTTTGGGTTAGATTCTGTACTGTGGATTTCCACTAGCTTGCTCTAGCTACTAACCTAGGGTGGAGTTCTAGAAAAGTGGAGAGAAATCGAAGTGAAGAGGTTTCTTCCAAGAGATCCGCTGAAGTCACGGCTACTGGGCATAGGGTTTCCGTGGACCACTCGCAGGTTTCCTTTTTTATATTTTGTTCTTTTCAAGATTGGATCTGTAATTTCAAGGGGTTGAGGCCCTGTTAAGAGGAAGAGCTGAGCACCATTTTAAAGTCATTTGGATTTAAATTCAAGATTTTATGCTTGTTTCTTTGAAAGGCGCCAATTCTGTTAGGTGAAAAATTGTTTTGTAGCTAATTCTTGTTCTAAACCTTAATTACGTTTCACAATGAATTTGAGTGAAATTTTTGAATTGGACTATGACCTCTGATACTTATTAGATTCCTAAATTTTTGGTAACGTTTCGTTGTATGCAATTGAAGTTATTATTGGTTGAAGTCACTGTCTAGATTTTTAAGCTAGACAATTAAGCCTAATTTGTTGAATTGGTTTTCTTGCAATTGGAATTTACATCATTTGGTATCAGAGCCTTAGTTGGCTTTTGTGTGCGACTCTATGACTCTATTTGTCCAAAGAATGTGTACTAGAAGTGGCGCCAATTATCACCAAAGTACAAGGGCAATGCCTAACACATGTTAACCAATTGCTGAGAGCAATCAAACACAAGCCGAGAATGGCCTTCAACACCAACTTGATGAATTGAAGACATGTTCCTAAAATTTCAGCAAAGACAAGAGGAAACTTCTAATGCACATATGAGGGGACCAATAAATCCTAAGCCTAGAAGAAGGATTAGCACTTCTATTGATTCTAGAGGCTGAAGTGAAAGTTTATTTGAAGAGATGGATGAAGAAACCTATGATGAAGATTTATTAAGTCTGAAAAGAAGCTCAAGAGACAAAGATGAAATGAGGCATGTAAAAGTATCCATACCTCCATTTAAGGGTTCTAGTAATGGCATCGACTTTTTGGATTAGGTTGAGAAAGTGGAACGAGTTTTTGAATCTTATGACTAGTCCAAGAAAGCAAAAATCATATTGGTGTCTTTGAAACTATCCAGGTATACGAGTCTTTGGTGGGAGGATATTAAAGCACAAAGACGACGAGTTGGTGGTGGTCAAATAAGAAATTGGAAAACTATGAAATCTCTTATGTAAAAAAGATTTGTGTCTTCCCATTACAAACAAGAGTTATTCCTTCAACTTCTAAATCTCAAGCAGGGTACTCAATCCGTAGAAGATTACTTGACAGAATTTGAAACTCTAAAGATCCGATATGCCATCAAAGAACCAATGGAGCAATTTGTTGCTAGATTTATCAAAGGCCTGCAAAGGGAGATTAGAGGTTTGGTTGAACTACAAACTTACAATACTATGGATGATGTTATTCAATTGGCTCTCAAAATTAATATACAAAGAAAGACGAAGCAAAAGGAGAATAGTAATCGGCCATTTTAAAAAAATAGCACACCCTTCAAACCGATTCCAAGAAGTGATGAGAAGAGTTCCCCTATGAAATCTCAAGAGAATAAGGGCTATAAAGAAAAGAAAATCAGTGTTGATGGAGCCAAAACACGATCAAGGGATATCAAATGTTTTAAATGCCTTAGCCTTGGTCACATTGCTTCTCAATGCCCTAACAAATGTGTCATGGTGATAAGGGGTGATACCAAGGAGGTTGTGAGTAAAGATGAAATTAGTGAATCTTCTTGTGTGATAGAAGAACCATTGGAAGATACTTATTATGTACAAGAAGGTCCACTTCTAGTATTGATGAAGAGAATTTTAGCCATCCAAAACTGAGAGGAGGATTGTCAACAAGAAAATATCTTCCACAGCTGATGCAAAGTGGGAGAAAAATTGTGTTCTTTAATAATTGATGAAGGTAGCTACACCAATGTGACCTCTTTAGAAGTTGTTGAAAAGATGGGTTTGGAAACTATAGTGCAGCCTAACCCTAACAAATTAAATTGGCTCATCGACAAGGAGTCTTTGAAAGTAACCAAGCAAACCCGTATTGCTTTCTCCATTTGCGGTTATGATGATGAGGCCCTATTCGATGTTGTACTTATGACTACTAGCCACCTATTGTTGGGGAGACCGTGGTAGTTTGATCGAAAAGGAACGCTTGATGGATTTAAAAATTTCTATTCTTTTAAAATGAATGTGAGAACTATCAACCTCGCTCCTCTTCAGCCAGAACAAGTCGCCCAAGATTATGAAAGCATGAGGAAAGGTAAATTCGAAACTACTTTATTTATGCACAAGAAAGAATTAAAAAGAACCCTTTTACAAAGGGGTCGTATTGTATTGATCCTTTTTTGTTAAAGAATGGACGAGTTGGGAAGCATCCACAACTCTATCTTGAAGCTACTACAAGAAGTGGAAGATCTATTTCTTGAGGAGCTTCCTTAGGGTCTACCTCCCGTCTAGGGAATAGACCACCAAATTGATCTAGTACTAGGTGCTACATTGCTAAACAGACCTTCTTATCGACTAAATCCAAATGAGGCTAAGGAGTTGCACAAGCAAATCAGCGAGCTCATCCAAAAGGATTACATCTGTGAGTCACTCAGCCCTTGTGGGGTTCCATCTTTACTCGTTCCAAAAAAAGATGGTTATATGAGAATGTACATTGATAGAAGAGCCATAAATCAAATCACTATCAAATATAAGTTTTCAATACCTAGACTCAAGGATATGCTAGACAAACTTAGTGGTGCTTTTGTTTTCTCCAAGATTGATCTCAAGAGCGGTAATGACCAAATAAGGATGCAAGAAGGGGATGAATGGAAGACAACATTCAAAAAAAACTATGGCCTTTATGAATGGATGGTAATGCCTTTTAGACTGTCTAATGCCCTAAGTACATTAATGCCGGTGATGCATCATGTTCTTAAGGATTTTATGGGGCAGTTTACCGTTGTTTATTTTGACAATATTCTTGTGTATAGCATTGATCTTCCATTACATGTCAGCACCTCCGATTACTCTTTCAGACCCTTAGGACCGCCAAGATATTAGAAAATTTGAAGAAATGTTCATTTGCTGAAGAACAAGTTTGTTTCTTAGGCTTTATAATTACAAAAGATGGCACGGAAGTGGATCAGGCAAAGATCGAGGCCATTGGAGAGTGGTTGAATTTTAGAATTGTGTCCGACATGAGGAGTTTCCATGGCTTAGCTTCATTCTACCATCATTTTATTAAAGATTTTAGTACCATCATGGCCCCTATTATGGATTGCAAAAAAAAAAGAGGAGTTTCTCTTGTCCAAAGCTTGTTAATCTAGTTTCGAGACCATAAAGGAGAAATTATATCATGCTCTCGTACTCGTTCTACCAAATTTTACAAAGGTCTTTGTGATAGAATGTGATGCCTCCATATTGGGTATTGGAGCCGTGTTAATACAAGAAGGTTTGCCAATTGCCTATTTTAGTTAAAAGTTAAAAGGGGCTGCCCTAAATTTTTCAACCTACGATAAGGAGTTCTATGCAGTTATTCATTTCCATGAGGTGTGGCAACACTATCTCATTCCAAGGAAATTTATCATACATTCTCATCATCAGGCTTTAAAACATATTTGTAATCAAGGAAAGCTAAACAGTTGTCATGGCAAATGGGTAGATTTTTTGGAACATTTTTAAAGAAAAAAATGAAGATACAAATCAAGTTACGGATGCCCTCTCTTAGAGATATGTTGTGTTAACTGAACTGAACGCTAGACTCTTTGGTTTCAATTGGATCAAAGAGTCGTACGCAGAAGATAAGGATTTTGGTGACATTTATAAGAGTTGTCAAAAAAGGCTGACCCCCCTATTATCTGGTTGATGGATTTCTCTTCAAAGATGGCAAAATCTATATTCCAACTTGTAGTCTATGAGAATCTCTCATTCGAGAAGTAGATTGTGGTGGATTAGTAAGTCATTTTGGGGAAAAGAAGACCCTAGAGGCTATCAAAGAACATTTTCATTGGCATCACATTCTCAAAGATATGCAAAGATTTATTCAGAGATGTATAGTGTGTAAGAAGGCCAAAAGTTGGGTTTTACCGCAAGGGTTGTACATGCGTCTGCCTATTCTTACTCACCCGTGGGGGAAAATCAGCGTTGATTTCATCTTGGGAATTCCACAAACAACTCGGGCCAAAGATTCCATTATCGTAATGGTAGATTGTTTCTCAAAAATGTCTCATTTCATAGCTTCCAATAAGACCGATGACGCCAATCATGTGGCAGATTTATTTTTCAAAGAAGTAGTGAGATTGCATGGAGTTCCCTGATCTATAGTCAGTGATAGAGATGCAAAGTTTTTTAGTTCTTTTTGGAAGACACTTTAGAGGAAATTAGGTACTAAATTACTCTTTAGCACTTCCTTCCACCCCCAAATTGACGGTGAAACAGAAGTGTCAATTGTACACTGCGGACACTTTTAAGAACTAATGTGAGCAAGTGACTAGCGGATTGGGACCTGCACTTACCATATATTGAATTTGCCTACAACCGTTGTGTACATCAAACAACGCAATGTACTCCATTTGAGGTTGTATATGGATTTAATCCGCTCACTTCGATGGATCTTATTCCTTTACCCACTTAATGACCTTGTTAATAAGGATGGAGCTTCCAAGGTCGAAAAGTTTAAAGAATAGCATGAAAAGCTGAGCAAAGCCATTGCTACGAAAAATGAAGTGTATGCTAGGCAAGGTAATCGGGGTAGAAAAGAAGTGATATTTGAAGAAGGGGACTTGGTTGGGCTACGTTTACGAAAAGAAAGGTTTCCTCAACAACAAAAATGCAAGTTAATTCCTAGAGCGGATGGCTCGTTTAAAATTCTAAAAAGGGTAAACAACAATGCAAATTAGTTAGAACTCCCAGACAAATATGGAGTTTCCTCTACTATCAATGTGCAAGATTTATCACCTTACTTGGGAGAGGATGACAAAGTGAAAGAAAGCCAACCCTTGGATTTGAGGTCAAATCCTCAACTACCCGGGGAGGATGATGCACCACGGGGTCCAATCAACTGAGCACGATACAAAAGGCTCATTTCTTATCTAACCAATAATTTTTTTGCAAGAAATACTCCACTTCAACATATGGAAGAAACTCCCAAGCATGAAGATAAAGAAGTTCCAAAACATCTCCTTATTTGGAGTGAAGACACCAATCCTCAGATCACTCCCACAAGCCAAGACCATTTTGCGGAACAAGAACAAAAAGCTAAGTTGGACTTTTAGTGGAGATTTATGCCTTTATTATGCTTTGTCTAGCTAGGATAATTTATGTTTTTACGGAATTACTAGATGTTTGGCTATTTTTTTTGTTTAATTTTAGGTCATGAACTTGGTTGCATTAAGGGTGCTCGGCTAGCATGTTAGCCGAGCATCCATGCCCAAAGTTTGTATTTTTAGGGCATTTCTATAATTTTGTATTAGGGTGTCTTTCGGGGTTTCTTAAACTCACTTAGGAAACCCTAATCCGTAGTTTAGAATCCATTTTGAAGCTAAAGCTTATTTATTTCTGGGGCTCCCTCAAAAAAACAACCCACCGGATTTTTAGCCAAGGAGTTCCACGGCTTGAATTCCAAGAACTTCTTTCCCTACGTTTGTCTACTTTTTGGGGTTAGATTTTATACTTTGAATTCCCTGTAGCTTGCTCTAGCTACTAACCTAGGGTGAAGTTCTAGAAAAGTGGAGAGAAAGTAAAGTGGAGAGGTTTCTTGTAAGATATTTCATGAAGTCATGTGTACTGGGCATAGGGTTTCCATGGAGCACTTGTAGGTTTCTTTTTTGACATTCTATTCTTTTCTAGATTGGTTCTGTGATTTAAATGGGTTGAAGCCGTGTTAAATAGGAAGAGTTGAGCACCATTTTCAATTCATTTGGATTTAAATTAAAGATTTTATGCTTGTTTCTTTGAAAAGCGCCAATTCTATTTGGTGAAAAACTATTTTTGAGCTGATTCTTGTTCAGAACCTAGCTTATGTTTCACGACAAATATGAGGGAGATTTTTTAACTGGACAATCACCTCTAATACTTCTTAGATCCCTGAATTTTTGGTAACATTTCGTTCTATGCAATTAAAGTTATGATTGGTTGAACTCACTGTCTAGATTTTTAAGAGAACCGATTAAGCCTAATTTGTTGAAATGGTTTTCTTTCAATTGGAATTCACATCAAATGGGCAACTTTCGATCGATCTGCAACCTTCATGTGGGTTCCCCTGCCTATAAGTCGATGAATGACTGAATGAAGCATTCTAAATTCTCCCTCCTTCCACTATGTGTGCTGCGACTGAGTGAAGTAAAAAGGTGAGTGATGTGTTGTTCTGTGCGGGTGAATCATTCTGTCAACTATTGAATAATTGAAATGAGCTCCTGTTTCTGGAATTTTTGGGTGTGTAGCTGCACTTGTTATAATTCCGTGACTGTGAAGACTGTTGGGAGTGACATTGTGCTAAGGTAAGAGTTTGGTTTGGGATTATATTGACTGGATAATGAATCTCCATCTTACATCAAGTTTTGTGGGTTGATTGCCCCACTAATCTTGTCTCTGGCTAGATAGCATTGGCAAATCGACAGATTGGAATTTTAGTCTTGGATACTGCAAATCTTGAGGTAAGAATTGGGATGTATGTTGACAAGTGCAGGCCCTACATCGCGAGTTGTTTGCTGGTTGGTATTGAGTATTTCTTTGGTTTGTTAATTGTGAAATGTGGAATTTCTTGGTTGTTGAATCTGTGAATCTTGTTGATGTCCGATAGAAAACTTTGCTGACATATTAATAAAGAAAATTAGAGATGATCATGGCTAGTAGGTTTGCTATAGTTTTGTGAAGAAAGACAAAACTACTTGTTGTAGATTTATTTGTATGTTATGCCTTAATGTCAACTGTGGTTGGATGAAGGAAATGTGGCTCTGTTTAGTTTAGAGAAACAAAACTGTTTTCATGTTTTGTCTTGGTTTTGTCACTGTCATATATTGGTGGGTGTGCTGTTGATATTGGACACTTATTTGGTTTATTCATTGTGAAACATTAGTGTGCCGTAAACTAATGAGGTAGTGTCAAATTGTTTAAGCATGAAAGATTGGGTTGTTAGATAGGATATTTAAATTATTTTGTGTGGGACTGTCCTGTTAATACTGAATGGATTTTGGAATTGATTTTGTCTCTGATTCATGTCTAATATTGCTTTGTCTGGGTATTACGAAATGAACCTGTGAATGTTTGGATTTCAGCGTGAAACGAACATGTAAGTCCTTGGAGTAAGCAGGATTTGAATATGTGAATTGTGGGACAAAGCATTGCCAAACCATGCTAGGAAGCTTATGACTTACTTGATAATTAGTGGATAAATCATATATGTATTAGTCTCTCTTTGACTTCCATTTGCTCTCCTTGATTCTTTGATAAATGCTACGTTTCCTCTTTATGTATATCTGTGAACTGTATGTGACATTCATGCATCATACTTAGGGCTTATAAAATTGTGACATATTGAATGACATGCTTAATAAATTTAAATAGACATGTAGGGGTTCTGGAGATTTGGTGACAGTCCCATTTGTGGTGACAACCCAAATGGATGTATCTCCTTCAACGTAGGGAGCGAAGTGACGGTTAGGCACATGGACCATAGCATGTTTCCTCTTCTCTTGTACAAAAATCCCCAACGCATTTAACAAAAGAGAATGGTGACGGTCATCGGTAGTGATGCCATAAGATGTATCTCCTCACCAGAATGACGGATAGCCACTTGACCATAGGATGTATCCTTCTCTTGGTTTACCAGGAAAGATAAGTTATTTTCTATAATGCATCGCATGAACATTAACATTGCATACCATTCAAATTCTTGTTGAGCATTAGGCTCATTCTTTTTCCCGTGATGTAGGTATACGAACGAGAACAAATTTGGAGTAGTTGACGAAGGATTTG
The DNA here is from genome assembly GCA_022433065.1 of Begonia loranthoides. Lineage (NCBI taxonomy): Eukaryota > Viridiplantae > Streptophyta > Magnoliopsida > Cucurbitales > Begoniaceae > Begonia > Begonia loranthoides. The sequence continues at coordinate 18,352,938 of CM039472.1, forward strand.
CACGCGCGAGTCTTGTGGCTGTCTGGGTTGAAAGAAGTTAAATTGAAACAAATTGTAAAAGATTTTGCAAAATAATTAATTTATATTCTTAGATATTATGTTTAACTAATAAGTCTTTCACTATATTTTATAAAAAGTAACTATCATTTTAATAAATGCAAGGTATTTAATTATAAACGAAAATAATTTTATTACTTGCGCTACAATTTGTAAAAAAGTTTTAAGTAAAGAATTAACGATCGGGTTTTATGAAAGAAAAACCTTCCAATGTTTTTTATAAAAAGAAAATTTTTAAATTTCATGGTATTTTTAAAGAAAATAAAAACTTGAATTGTTACAATTGGTATTATGCACGCGTGTTTTGAAACTGATTCTTTATACTGCCTTCTAGAACAAGCTTCGATGTGAAAATGCTTCATTAACTATAAGTATGATTGTGCTATTTTAACTGACATACAATTGCTTTAGCTATTTTGTGAATGATTGTCAAGGGATATTATGGAGAAAGGGACGAAGACGGGGGATGATGTCGTCAGCCAGTTGATGGACCCTATGGAGTGCCAATACCAATTTATTTAAAAAGTAGTCGGAGAATTTAGGAAATTCAACAAGAAGTTCGTGGAAGACATACAATCATTACAAAAGGAAGAAGGTTAGTCGACTACTAAAAAGGAGACTAAGAGGTCCGTGGAGGACGAGAATCAACAGGGAAAGCATAAACACCTTCGAAAAGAGAATGCTACTAGGGAACCAACTGTGGTGACACAATAAAAGGAACTATGTCCACGGTGTACCAAAAGTCAGGTTGGAACATGCTTGGCAGGTTCAGGACAATGTTTCAAGTGTAAGAAGCATGGAAATGTGATCAGGAGATGCCCCTTTTTGTTCGATGAGAGGAAAGAAGATTTTGAGAAAGTTTCCTCCCAATAGGAAACGATGGTGGGACTAGTAGGCCTAATTGTGAGTAAGAATTTTGTGTATTGTATTGTGAAGTGTTGGGGAACGTGTGACTGAGCTTGTGTTTTGAAATGGTAGACTCGAAGGTGTATCATGGTATGTTCAAAGTGTAGGATCGAAATTAACCTAAGAGGGGGGGGGGGTGAATTAGGTTTATTAACTTTTTCATGTGATTATAAATTTTCTAACCAATAGCAAATTTATCACTATAAAGAGATTAAATAACCACAAGAATAATAACAAGCTAAGAGATAAGGTTAGAGAATTCGACACCGAGTTGTTAACATGGTTCGGCCAAGCTCGCCTACGTCCGCGCTTCAAGGTTCTCCCTTGAAGGTATATTTCTCAACCGCTCCAGGTTACACATGATTGATCTTTAACGAATGTCAGTCGTATCGTTACAACTAACTAATTCTTAGGGCATTACCGTTTTCTCTAGAATACAATTTTCTCTCGGAAAATTCTCAAGCTCACAAATGCAACAATCCTAACAACAACAATTAATCACACTAGATTTCTTTGGAGGATGTGTTTGCTACTGTGCACAAATGTTGAGTCAGAAATTTGGCAGAGCTTCGCTTAAAAGAGCTTGGTGTCTTGTCTTCTTCAAAGTCCAACTATTTATAAACCTGTGAAGTACGAACATCCTAATCTCCTTTAGGATCGTCCGCATCCGAACGTTCGAAACTAGTCTTTGGACAAAACAGTGTATTTATGAACGCCATATCTCATCCTCATTGTGTCCGCATTCGTCCGAAATTCCCTGAGTACGTGAAATTACGTCCTTATGTCGTCAAAATTCTCAATCAAAAGTCTCCCCCATTTTGTATAGATTCAAAATGGGCGATGCGCTTCTTATTCCTAGCAGTCCGCAACGTCGTCCAAATTGTTCATAAAATCTTACAGATTCAAATCGGATGTGGGGTGACTTCGTCCGCTGTTGTCCGTGACATCGTCCGAATGATCAGTAAATTTCTACTGATTCAAATTGGACGTGTAGTTGCTTCGTCCGCTGTCATCCGCAGTTGTCCACCAAACACACTTCAGATGGGGACGTTCAGTCTCGTCCTTGGTCTTGTCTTGAAGTTCGCAATCTTGGGAAGGTTCGGACACCATGTCTCTTTCGCACGAACATTTTCCAGAAGGGGACGCAAAACCTCGTCCTTGCCTCATCCTTGGGACGCAAACTTGGGCTTCTGCGGATGCCATATCTCGTCTACAACTCGTCCGCATGTCGTCCGAACTTTCTCAGACTAGTTCGGAATTGCACAAAATGTTTCCGCTAAGTCACACAAATATTCTAATTCACTGTAAAGGCTTAGAAAAACTCATTATACATTACTAATACCCTTATCAAGACTATTTTTAATTTAAGAGCTAAATACGAGTATTGTAAATTCAACTAATAAACAACTCATAACACTCAATAATATTATTCATCGTCAAAATATAAATATGCCTAACACACTTAGGCTAACACAAAGTATGTCCATCGAACAAGTCTTAAAAGGATGGTTGAATGGTTTTCCTGGGAATTTTATTTAATGGATAATGTACTTTTCTGGAGTTGCTTGGGTTTGCCTGTAGGATGTATGAATGAAGCTTCGGAGGAGTAAAGAAACAGATGAGATTCTACCGAAAAGTTTATAAATTGTAAGGGGAATAAGTGGAAAGCAAATTTTGCGTGAACTAGACAATTGGCAAAGTCACCTACACTGTAAGGAGTTAGATAGATGGTAGATCTATTATGGGAAGTAGGAATATTGAGAGCTAGTGACTAAGCTGAATTATGAGGATGATAATTAGTTAGTCAAGTGTTTATCCACTTGGTTAGGATTATTAAGGGATTGTAGAGGGTGGTATTTTGCATCTTCAATGATGAATAGTTGGATATTTGATACTGTGTTCATTGCCTCCCTGGATAAGCTAGGAATGTACCTTAAATTAGGATAAGAAATCATTTTGTGTTAAAACAAGGAACTGATTAGTTGTTGCTTCCTTTGTAGGGTAGATTCTCTTATGGATTGGAAATTTGGAAATCTAGTCTGTTTGTAAGAATGACTGAGATTAATATTGAGGATAAATTTGGAGATGGTTAAGATACTAATTGTTGTCGTTGTGGGTTTGTAGTCTAAGTTATGTTGAGAATAATATCCTTGTGTTTAGGAAAGTTAAGAGAAGTTTAAAAATGGATAATAGGGTCTGTGTTGGATTTGATTAAGTATCTACCTCGGGTGGGACCAAACCATAATAACCAAGGATGTGACTACGATGATGTGGATAGGGTTCGAGAAGATCTTTTATGACTAGGACCTTACTCGCACAATGAGGGCAAGTAAACTAATTGAATTTACTCAACTTCGGCTTGAGGGAAACAACTATAATGGATGTGTGTAAGTTAAACACTGTCACAGTTGCCTCGCATCATGTGTTCAGAAATGAGCATAAATTACACTAGTTTATGCAAGGACTTAAGGCAAAGATGTATAGAGATATATAATATGAATAAATGTTGTGACTTAGAAAAATGGTTGGGAAGTCCATATATTTAATGAGTTTAATTACTACCACTAAGTTGGATCATAAATTGCTTCTTGTAAATTGATGGATTTTGGAAACTGTTAGGCCGTAAGATTTTGATTTATGGATCCAAGGAATTCTCTTAAAATAGAAGGAGAACATGATACGTGCTAAGTTAAATTATAGGATCAAGAATCTGTCTAAGAATTTAGGTAGCACATTGTATGTTCATGCATAGATAATATTAATAATCAACTATAATAAGAAGTTAGAAATATATGATTTGGAATGATTCAGTTTCTGTTTTAAGTTGGAATTGGAAGTCTGTCATACATAAGGATTATTTGTTTTATGATAAAACATAGGTTTGATGGTTCATTAGGAAGGTACTCTAGATATATTATCGATTGGCTTACCAGATGAACTATGGGATAGATTTAATTGATATTCTGAATTTGTTTCTAATGGATTTAATTGGAGGAATTGTTGAGGTTCCATTGTTCACAATGGTGACAGTTGTTGAATGTTCTGGTGATAATTGATCAATTGAAAGAGGTCTCATCATTTGTATAGAATACTGCTTTATTAAGTAGTGGTGAGGACTTTATGCCTTGAGGATTTGGATTTAGATTCAGCGTTGCTAACGAATGAGGCTCAATGAATTAGGTTGATCGACTTGGAGAAAGATGGTAAGGGAAGCAATGTTTAAGGCTAATGAGAGCCGCCATTTTAGCAAAGGTTGTCTAGTTTTGGCTTAAGGAACTAAAAATGGTTACATTAAAGGTTGTTTTCTAGTATGGAGGATGTGAAATGTAATGTACGCACCATGTGATATAGTATATGAGATCGGTATTTTGGTGTATAGAGGCGTTTGAGTGTGAAACGAGTGCTGGTTATGTGAAATTTTCTCCTTGTGCAAATCCTTCATCCGTGCTTTTTATTATTTGTTCATCGTTTTTGCATACAAGTACCTACACCACAAGTAAAGTATAAGGCCAAAGGCTTAGTAAGGAAAAGGTTTTAATACAATTATGCTTATAACTCTCTTTAGTTCTTTTGGAATGGGGGCCACTCAAACCAATCCTTTCACTACGTTTTTCGTTCATTCTTTACTTTACTTTCGTTCATTCGTTCGTTACTCGTACTTCGAGCGGGAGATTGGAGGATTTCCTTTGTGATGGAATAGTGGTTGGATTTAACTTTTTACTTGCAACTAGGTCTCCTCTACCGACAAGATAGGGGGCTTTGCCTAACTGCAGATTAGACTCGCTACCCATCAGCACCCCAACTCCCAATTTCCTTCATTTTCTTAACATTTTGCCTCACATAATACATGTGTGAGTACCACTCCAGTGGCATTTCCTATTGGTTTCTATTAACATCATGCATGACCACACATTCTCAACCTAACATGATGCATGATGCATTTCACATTTCGTAAATAAAGAAGTAAAGGACAATTACATTGAAAGGAATGCAAGCTGTAATTGAAATTGCGCATATAATGAACAATAGTAATTGAAAGCAACAAATCATTAAAGGAAGTAAATAATGAATCATGAAAACAATACAAAATCAAGTATCTGAACTATATACAACGAATTAGCATGCGTGAATACATAGAATATAACAATAAAGGAAACAGGAGTCGAAACATTGTATTAATCAACATGCTAGTTTTACATGCTCAGTAGAATTATTATTTAGTTAGTTGTCCTAATTAATATGCATGCTCAGGAAGATAAGATAATTATTCTAGTTTGTTATCTGAGGTACGTTACATGCTTTCATCCTAGTTAAATTAAATTAAATATACTAATTACATGCTCAGCTCTAGTTAATTACTCTAACCAACTTACATGCTCAAGGGAGATACGATTAACATTCTAGTTTGCTATCCTAGTTAAGTTACATGCTCGGATTCATTCTAATTAATTTGTAATTTAACATACTCACTAATTAATCATAGCTAATTAACATGCTTACTAATTATAATTAACATGCTCGACATTAACATACTGCTAATTGGGTTAAACATGCTAATTAAACGTGCTCAAGGAATTTAACATATGCATGGTATTATCGATTCACATAATAACTTAGCCTAGTTAATAATTAAGCATGGTAGTAGAGTTAATAAGTAAGCATGGCATAACTAGGTTAATTAACACGCTAATATTGTTCTAATTAATTACATACTCAAGTTTAATTAATTAAACATGTTCTAATTAATCATGCTTATAAGTCCAGCTAATTAAACATGCTTAAGCAAGTAAACATGCTAATTGATACGTGCTAGTTAATCGATTTAGTTGTTTTACATGCGCAACTGATTACTTGGTTAACATGCTCTACTCAATTATTTAAAGACTAGTTAGTTAAATGTACTCAGGTCTACTTAGTTAATTAAACATGCTTATTAACATATTCAGAATAACACTAGACAATAAATATGGAACGAATGAAATAATAGTTTAGTTAACACATAGAGTCCAAGCTAGTCATCAAGAAAATAACAAAGAACAGAACAATAAATCATCCAAGTAAAAACCAACATTCTAAGCCCATTGCTACTCCTCATCATTTACATCCTCATCATACTACACTTATCTCACTCAAACTTTAAGCATTCATCCAAGGCAATTTAAGTGAAGCATTTGAAGTCAGGAACACAATTGACAGTAAATAAATCTATTCTACCAGCAAGAGAAATAATGAACAGCAAGGAGATAACAACAATAACTCATCTAAGGAAATAGCAAACGGCCAGAAACCAACAACCAAAGAAACACTATAGAGCATCACAAATAAGGCATTTAAATAACAGAACCATTAAGGAAATATCTACTATAGAACACTAACGTAAAACTCACGCACCCTACTTGTGGGTAGGGCCACCACTAGCCAAGACACACCCAAAACCTTGCCTCAAATTTTATCGCGTATTGCACTTAATCGGTATCATTCTTCTCCTTTTAGTACCTTCACAAATTAGTAACATATGCAATTAATATCCCTTTCTCCATTAGTTATTTACAAGGTTTAATAACGCTTACGAGCTTCAGCATCTACAACCTAACAACGTCATCCATATCTATATCTTTATTCCTTATTCGTGTGCTTGATAACATTTCACAATCCAAATTCAATATCCATTTTCTAATCTTACCAAGGTAGCATACTTTCAATAATATCACATAATTAACATAACACAAATCCAATACATTAATGTGGACACTATAGAGCTGGACATCTGTGCATGATCCAACATACACACATCGATCAATAGATAAATAAATCCAACTTACCCATTCCTTAGCATCTTAAATTAATTCTACTCATTAAAATTCAGACATTCCAGGACATATAAGCAAGTCACATAATCCAACCAAATAGCATAATACATTTCTAGAACCATGTATTCAAGCAGTATGTGATACTAGACACGTAAAACCCAATCAAAGAACAGTTCCTCACAATTTTGATCCAAATAGAGAACACAAACGAAATTTATTAGTGGAGAACATAACCAAAATACACACCTACAATTTACAGGGTATACATTTGACAGTGGTTTCCACCAACAGAGCATAAATCTCAACATTTTATCTTCATCATCAATCCATAAAAATTCAGAAGTGAAGAACGTTCTTACCTGAAGGACAGCTGAGAGCAAGCCTTCAGCTCTCAGCTTCTAGAGAGCTCCATTTTGTTGATTTCCAATTCTGCCTAGAAGAAATCCCCTTTCACTGCCAACAGTCTCCATTCGAAGCAACAAAGCACAACAAGAGGATTTCCTCCTTCCCTCCATGGCTCACGACTTCAACCTCACAACAACATCACTCAAGCCTTCTCTCAACTTAGGGTTCGCAGCACACAGAGGAAGTACACTATACCAACAGGATGCAGCACTGCAAAGAGGATTACTCTAGCATGCCTGATAGCCTCTCTAGCTTTTCTGAGGTTGTCCACCACGCGAAGTGTTATTCCAGGCTAGAAGGAGGCGTTGGTTGTCTACTCAGCAGACAATAGTCCAATCCGAACGGGGCCAAACTGGATTTGGCCACACCCGGGTCTGAGCGACCAAAGAGCAGCCCCTCGCCCTTGCCAGTTCGCCAGATTCTGTCCCTATAACATACCCTGCCAACACACGATCACCAAAATGCCACGGAGAAGGAAGCATCGGCCAAACGTACCTCTAATCTTTGCCCAAAAGCTCAACCCATGGGAGCATCTATCCTGCACGCCATGCCCGAGCGTTCCCCCAAATGAAGCCACACCCAAATCGTCCCGCATCGTTCGTCGCTTCCGGACAGTGCCCACAGGATGCCGAACTCGGCCGTCCTGAGCCTTCGTCTCGCCATACCTTCGCTCGTCGCTCGCTTCCCTCTCGCCCTGCTCTCTTTCCCTTCTCTTATCTGGCCCCTCGATAGAATGGCCCCTCGATAGAATGGCCCGAATGCAATTCTTTTCTTCCCCTCGAACCGCGTTCTAGACAACCAATCAACAAGAACCGATTCTCCTATTGAACCGGTTCTCATCCTTCAAATATCTCAATTTTCATCTTTTATATTTTAATTCTCTTTTAGTCCTAGTCTATTTTAATCCCTCCATAATTTAATTTCACTTTATTTATTAAATAAATCCTTAATTATAATTAATTCCTTACATTATAATTTAATTCATTAACTTAATATTTATTTTAATTACATAAATTTTCTATTTAATCCAATTCCTTTTTCTTATATAACCTAGCCATTTATTTTCATTTGGATCGAACCTTACCAAACCAGTTCAGTTCATATTTCTCCCTTTGTAAATTCTTATTTTCATTCTATAAATTCCCATAAATTATAAATTAATGAATACGACCTTGGTAATACCCCGATAATTATCCAATTAATCCAAATACTCTCAATTACTTTCCCATTGTCCTTATTAAATTCTGATATAAAAGGTCGTGGTATTACATATTAAATCCAATATACTACCAAATATTATAAATCTTATAATTTCAACCTTATTATATCCAAGTGCATTTTCTCTTACTAATTCACTAACTGGCAATCACTCACTTAGCCATGATGTCATCATCTTATCTAAATCCAAGTATCATCACCCATTCTTCAATAACCCAAATCCTTTTCTTAAGCTAATTATGAACACAACGGGGTATCACAATTCACTTATTCCAAATACGTTTCTCTTGACCAATATCTTCAAATTGTCCAACTCGGCTCTTATCATCCCAAAATCATGACATAAGTCTTGTGCTTAGCTAAATGAAAATTCGGGATATTACACTGAATCTTTACCTTGGCAGGCATATAACTACATGAGCTGGATCTTGAAAACACTTTCTCAACATCGATATATGGAATACATTGTGGATTCCATTCATCGAAGACGGTAGTCAAAGTCTATAAGTTATTTTTCCTATCCTTTCAATAATAAAGAAAGGTCCAATAAACCTCAGAGAGAGTTTTCCTTTCCAACCAAACCTCATTACTCTTTTAAATGGTGAAACTTTTAAAAATATCATATCCACATTCTCAAATTCTAACTCTTTCCACCTTCTGTCTATTTAACTTTTCTACTAGCTTTGCACAGTTAATATTCTTTTCCACATAAGTGCTACTGTATAGGTGGTTTGTTAAATAGTCTTAGGACCATTAATTTAACTTCTTGAATTTTATCTCAATATAACAGGAATCTATATTTTATTTAATAAAATGCTTTGTTAGGTGTCATCCCGATCATACCATGGTAAATATTATTCCAAGCATTCTTAACCAAAGGAAACATCCTACTCCAACTGATATAAAATTCTAACACCCACTTCAACTAATCTAAAATTCTAATTTGGAAGAGTTTTATAGTCTAGACGTATGCTTTTTGTAGAAGTTTTGAAACACCCGTAATTCTTATCATAAACATGGATAGTTTAGAAGATTTTTGTGATGTAGTATTGTAACTCCCCATAATTCTTATCATAAACATGCATAATTAGAAATATCTTTTTCAATCAGATGTTTTACTTCTCGAAAATGTTTATGTCTTTTCCATAAAAACTTTACTCCTACGTTGAAAGCGTTAGCGTAATGGAAAACTATTTTATTTTTTCTATCCTCAGCAGAAAACTTTTTTTAAAGTAAAGCTCATAACATATCAGATTTTGCACAGCGGAAATATATTTCTAAATAAGAATACTTAACTTGAATCGTGGTTAGTAAAACAATAACCACAAAATCTTAAAACAATTCATAAACTTTAGCTTCATATTCGCTTAAGTTTTTCTCAAACTTTAGCCCACAAGGTAAATCTAGAACAACACCAAGTCATCTTCAAAAAGAGACTTCTTCAACTACATCATCCATCAAGTTCTTTCATTTAATTGTATCATCTTCTAGCTCCTTAACAACATCACAAGATTCATCTATAACTCGAATGCTTAGGATGCAATGCATAAAAAAACATGATATGGAATTTTAGTAAAAGTATTAAGTTTCACATTTTGTTTATTTTCTGTTCTATATCTCATTCTTTCTTCTTCTTCTTTTCTAGACGTTCGGACATGACACCAAAGTTGTATAATCAATTTGCGATTAACTCAACAAAGCACAATATGGGGAAAAACCACCCAAAACTCCTTTGGTACCATATCACCAAAGTTGCTTATGTGCCTTACATATTGTTCTTTATCTTTCATACATGAAAACATATGCATGAAAAATCATTTTCATTATTTTTCATGAAAAACATGATGCTTTAAAATAAATGGAACAGAGCATAGTAACTATGATAATCACCATTTTCTTCATGTAACAGAGCATAGTATCTACGACAATCAACATATCGTCGAATCAACATTTACATCATCAAACACAGCATAGTATGTAAAACAATTAGCATGTCCTGGAATCCACATTTTCATCATGTGACAAAGCATGGTATCTATACAATAAACATATCTTCAATTGAACATTTTCATCATGTAGCAGAGCATAGTATCTAAAACAATAAGCATATCCTCGAATCAACATTTTCATCAAGTAACAAAGTATGGTTTCTTTCATTAACATCAAAACATTCAGCATATCCTCTAGTCAACATTACCTTATGTCGTAACATACTAACAACTAAGAATATCTTAGCATCTTGTGATATAGAACTAAATGTCAAACACATGCAACATTACTTACCTCATGTCTCTATGTATCTCTAACGATTTATTCCTTCCTTTCCTAGAGCCAAAGTTTCTTTTGTAAACTCATAGAAAACTATCCTCTTCATGGTAGTTCAGTCAAGATTTTCAAATTTTCTTATAATGTAATTCAAGAGTACCCTAACTGAAATTAAGAGTTCTGATTTTCTTGCTCCTCGAAGATTGTGTCTTGATATTGGTCCACCAACAGAAGAGGGGAATATGGAAACCTCTTGATGCTGGCTATTGTAAAAGACACGAACAGACACTTCATAAATATCACAACTCTATCCAAAGATGTCAAAATAGCATAAAAATTGGACCACGCCCTTCTGTATGAATCAAAAGAAAACCCTCCAAAATTCATATAAGAATTTGCTCGTGAGGAAAAGATATTTAAGCAAAGGTACAACTAGTTTGAAGAGGCACCAACGGGCAGAATTCAAAGCCAAATTGTCGAATGCCCAACTCACTCATTTATTATTCAAATGATGTAAAAATTGAACACAATAATTTCCACAGAGTTGAGAAGGCCTTCCAAATATCATGCAAAGAGTAAAACCAAAGATGATAATATACGAATGCAAAAATGACTGTCCAGAAGGGCACCAACAAGGTGGTTTTAAGTCAGAAAAGGACAAACCACAAATTACTTGTTTCTTGTCAAAATTGTACAAAATTTGAACCACCTACCTTTTGATATGTGTGCAAACAACCCTAAAAAAATCAGAGTAAAATCTTTTAGGAAAAGAAAATGACGCACAAACACTTACAAGCTGGTCCAAAAAGGTGCTATGTCGGTACCCTTTGACTTCAAATGGGTTCCAACAATGAAACAACTCCAAACTGCCTTGCGGAAAGTCTTCTAACCTTCCTCTATGAAATTTTACCTTTGAAACGAGTGAAGGAAATATTAGTGTAAGAAATTCACCTCAAGATAAACCAAGAACAATGGTGAATCAATTTGATGGTCGCTCACTCTATCGATTCTCACCTAGAGAATGGGGGCCGATTGTAAGGCCTAATGAGGAGTATAAATACCTCATCAATTAGGGTTTCCCAAAATTTCAAATTACAAAAATAACCTAAAAACCAAAAAACAAACAAATAGGTTCTCAGCTATTCAAGTCTAGCCGAGAACATCCCAAAACAACATTATCCATTACATCAAATAAAGTCGAAAATGCCATAACTTTATTTGAATCTACCTTCTAGGAAGTTTTGAGTGTCTTGAAACATCTCTCCTCTAGTTTATTATCCTCAAAGTGATTCTTCAAGTAGATTGGTTTCAACTTCAACTAAAGATGTGATGCACCACAGGGCCTAATCACTAGAGCACTAGCCAAGGACATTTCTAACCAAATTTTCAATTCTTCTTTTGCAGATCAAGATGCACTTGAGGGGTTTGATGAGTAGTAAGTCATGAAAATAGAGCAAGGCCAAAGCATCTCCTCATTTGTGATGTCCTTCTACACACTCGGCTAACAAGAAAAACCAAAGACAATTTTGAAGTCCCTAGTGCCTAGGCTTATGGGGGTAACAAGCTGAAGATATGTCCCTCCAACATATCGTCATGTTTATTTACTTTATGTTTTGTTGGATTAATAGTATTTGGATACATTTTGGATTGATTTTTTGTTGTTTAAAATTGTGGATGTTCTTTGTACTCGGCTAGTGTGTTAGCCGAGTACTTCTGTGAGTTTTCTTGTCTTGAGGACATATTTGTATTTTGGTTTAGGACAACCGTTAAGGAAGTTTTTAAGCTTCCTTAGCGTTGTCTGAAAAGGGAATTGGATTTTGAATTGCACTTGCATATTTTGTTTAGAGTTTTCCTTCTCAAACTCTCGGCTTCCTCTCCTAGGGATCATACTCGAAATTGGAACCAAAAAGTGCCTCACTCTTTTCTTTGCTTGGTCGTAGAGTGAGGCTCTTAGCTAAGCTCTCCATCATTTTCTTCTAGAGGTGATATCCACTGTGGGCGATTAGAGTACCAGCGTGAAAACACGGTGGAGTGGTTTCTTGGACAAGAAATCTGTTGAAGTCAAAGGTTGCCAATTTGGACAATCTTGGACCAACTTGTAGGTTCAAGCATTTCTTCTTCATATGTGTTGTGAGTTAGATTTTGGAAAATTGGGATATGGTTAATTACTAGATAATAGCAAGGTGTACAAAATTTGGTGTTGATTGGATTTGAATCATAGATTTTGTGTTGCTTTCCTTATAGTGTTCAAAACTGTATTTCTTTGCACCCTTCTGGGTGGTGGGTTTTCTTCCACATGCCTCCGTGTTTTAATGAATTTGAGTGTGATTTTTTGGTGGAGCACTTCTTATCTATTAGTTTGACATCCTCACCAAAATTAGTTCTTTGCTATGTTGTGGTCGATCACAATTGGTGTGGCAGTTGATCATGATCTGTGCAATATTGTCCCAAGGTGAGCGATATTTGGAGCGGTCGATCAAGATTGTGGTTGGTGATCGACCAGCTCTTCCAAATTTTAAAATTTGAGGTTAATGAAGGTAGGATTTGCAATCGAACAAGGCAGGATTTTTAGTTGATCGTCTTCGTGAAGGTGATCAACTGGGAAGCTAAAACGTCACCTGAAATTAGCAGAATATTGTACTTAAATTGGATACACAAAACGGTGGAACTCCATGGATGCCTTCCATGCATACACCTGGTTCTCCAACTCCAAATGGCACCTGAAAAAGAGTAAGGTGATGGATTATATAAGTCATGAGGAGGCGCTTGAATTCTGCATGAAAAAACATAACATCTGAGAGAAAGTTGTGAGGGCTGCTTAAGGGAGAGAAAACCGTGAGATAGAAAGAGAGTTCTGAGATAAAGGTTTGAGAAAACAGAGAGAGGTTGAATGTTTGGAGAGAAAAGAAAGGAAGAGTAGTTCAGAATTCAAGTTTCTCTCTTTTTCTCTTAGGTTCTTTAAGTATTCATTACACTTCCATGATTTCCTTAAGGATTTGGTTATTGTTATAATCTATTAGAGGAATGCTATACACATATGCTTGGCTGCTAAATTGGAATATGTTGAAGATGTTTTGTTATGTGCTCCCTCTGAATTGATAAAGGAAATTCTATTAGAATATGGGGTCGAATTTCGGTGATTTTATAAAGCCACTATATATTGCTGCTATGTTAGAAATTGTGTATTGTTTAAGATTCAAGTCCATGAAGTGTGAATTAGGTTATTGCCATATGGTTCGCTTTTAAATCTGTCAATATACTTACGCTTATTCACTGGCAAGTTGGAATATACTATACATTGGCATATTATTCATGTATGTCAGCTATTTGTTAAGCGAAAACTATTGTCCTTTTATGTTGAAATGTTGGAAATTGTTAATTGATTAAGTTTGTAACATCCTGATTCTTCTTACAATTTAAAACTTATGATTTTGAAGACTTTTTCTTTTTAAATTATAGCTGAAGACTTAATATGTGAAAACTAGCTTACATAAAAAGTGCATAAATAAACTTCTTTTTATTAAACTACTTAAAACAAGTTTTATTTTAAAGACTTGTAACTTTAAAACATTTACAGTGATGGAAAACTTGTATTTACAAAGGTAAAGGAATTGAAACACAACTGAAAAATATTCTTAATATAACATAATACTATAAATAAAGTTCACTTTATTTAAAAGCATTATTACCAATCATTATGTTTCCTCTTTAATCTTTTAGCCTAACAAGCCACCAAGTTCTCAACGTACAAATATTTTATCAACTGCTCCTATCATCGACACTATGCAAACCTACATCACAAGACTTAACTATGAGTTTAAAGCTCAGTAAGCGATATAAAAATAAAATGGCTCATCCAATGCCCTTTAAATTACATATAGTTTGCAATGTTCATTATTCCATTACTCTTTATAAAATGGTGAGGAACTTGATACTATAACAGTGAACTTATTTATAAAAACAGTGATGAACTTCAATCACAATGAACTCTATACTTAGTGAACGTGTATTCTGGCAGTGAACTTGTAACTTACTAGTGATCATAAACCAGATCAGTGAACTTATACCGCAACTATGAACTTGTATCATGATGGTCAACTTATTTCATCATGATGAACTTAAACCGATTCCTTTCTTTTCAATAACTCGGGAATGAGCGGTGAACTTCTACACATCTAAAACCCTCTTTCATTTTCTTTAAATATCTCTTTTATTACCATCTTTATATAAAATTTATGCTTGATAAATTCATTTTCATTTTAGAAAACAATGACGCATGAATGCAAGCATACAATTCTATCTAACATGTTCCTTTACTTTATCCTTAAAACGTGATTGATTCCTAACTACAGAACTGAACTTAAATCAAATAAACATACAATTCACACCAAGAAATCAATCATCTGTACATCTCCAAAATAACATTAAGATAACCTATATATCTAGTAAATGCAAGAAGCAAACAACCCCAATTTCCATGATGTAGGTCCTTTCGGGCCAAACAAATGCAATACCACTTACCTGGAGTCCTTAGCTTTAGAGATTTAGCACTTAGATTTATCCTTCACCAAAACCTATTCACAATCAAATAAATATTTACTTATTAATAATAACTCTCCAAAAATTGTTATCTATCAACATGTTACATATCTCCAACACCACAGTGAATATTATCCCAACTTATTACCTTGAACCTTAGCATCCATTATAGTAGAGAATTAAAACTGACTTAACCGTGTGTTTCTAATTTGTTATTAAATAAACACAACATAAAACCCAAGTATATATCACTAACAAACTTTATAGATAATATGCAGATTCTAAACCCTAAACCCAATAACATTCCTCACAGTCATCAGTCAGCAGAAACTATTCCAAATGCTTCTAAGAATGCATGCGGTCAGGAGAAATAATAATCATACTGAAATCCAATTCAAGTAATAACAAATGAACGAAAACACAGTGGCCAATTACAATCACTAATTTCCAATTTCTTATTCCAATTCACAATCAGGACTTCGTATATTACTCAATCAATTCATAACAATCCATCATAGTCATCTTTCAGTTTTTCCAATAATCAGATAACAAGTCCTATCATCTTCTTGAGAAAACATGAGTGAAGCTTAACTAACTTGAAGAGCCATACAAGATAGAAGACAACTTGCTACTGAGAAATTCTTCTTCAAACCATTAGAACCACAGGAAGGACCCGAGAGATAGCAAGCTTCACTCCAAAAGACTCCTCACAGTCACATAATGTTTCCTCCACTCAGCAATTCATAGATCTATCCCTCAGACCCTCATAGAACTATTTCTCCAAAACCTCAGCAACTTACACTCATACGACTCTCTCTCTCTCTCTCTCTCTCTCTCCAAGACTACAGAGCCTTTCGGCCTCATGCCATCCAAACAACATAGCACTACATCACGTCTCTTATTTCTAGACCATCATAGCACCCCTTCAGTGTCCCCATAAAGGTGGAAAGCCAAGGGATGCAACACTTTGAGTGTCCAAGAAGTGTCAATGGCCGATCCTTAAGTTTCCAGGTGGCAGTTTCATATTTTCTAGAAGACATTTTAGATAGCCGTTCGATTGTTTCTCTTTGGACGATCGACCGCCAATCTGAAATTTTACTAAATGGATTACCGGTCGATCGATTCTCTATAGATGATCAACCGATAATATTTCCTCTCTTCCGAGACCAACCACCACACTCTAATCCATCAACCACCATATATTTCTTCTTCAATTATATATATTATAACTCCCTGATACACCATCTACATATATATAACACCCTGATATTTCTTCTCAATATATATATGTATATATACATCTCTATCTTTAATAAAACATAAATCACTTTTCCAAACTATTCAAACCTCAATCTTTCTCCCATTAATCAAGGTAGAATCCATAATTGCTCCTCCTCCTTATTCTTTACTAAACCCAATATACTCTTAATTATTAACAATCTTATTATTCTAAACAACTCGGATATTGTGATTCACTATTTTTCAAATACATTTTCCCTTTACCAATATCTTCAATTTTCCAAGTCAATTCAATAATTCCTTAATCATCTTCCCAAGCTTAATATTAAAATAATCAAGTATCATAATTCACTTATTTTAACTACGTTTCTCTTGACGAATATCTTAATTTTATCCAATTTAGCTCTTACTAACCCAAAATCATCACTTAAGCCTTGTACTAAGCTCTACAAAAATCCAGGATATTACAAAGTCGGATTGTGACTTTAAGGAATTCTTTTAGAAAATGAATGGAGAAATTCTATATGATGTTGAGTTATTTATTGCCTATAGTTAGATGATGGAACTCTAAGAATAATTATTGGAGAATTGTTATTGATTTTGAAGGTAAAGATTTCAAGTGATATTGTATGTTTGTTGCCTTTTTGGCCTCCATCGTGAGAGAATAGGAATTGTTTGATAATTACATTTACAAGATGATAGGTTCTTGATATGTTATTGCTCAAGGATCTATTGTTTGATGACTACTTGATATTTTGATGATGTGTTCGTAAGATTTTAAATTCTTTAAGTAAAGGATTTTGATCATGCTTTGAGGTTGTATTGAGGATATACTAGCATAAGGTAAATTTTATGCATTCATATGCATTCATGCATCATTATTTGACAAAACATAAGAAAAATGTTTTACTCCTATGTTTTGAAAATGGAATGGACACTATATGGAAATAAACGTAAGTAGGTGTGATGGGATGTGGGTTCTTGAGTTGGCTGGCCCATGTGGGCCATATGGTGCCACTCTGCTTTGTATGGTGACATCTTTAACACCTGAATGGGTAAATAGAACTAAACGAAAATAGAATAAATGTAACTAAATGTTGTAAGGTGTTGGTTTCCCTTATGGATTATGAGGTGCCACTCTACCTTAGATGGTGACATCTCCAACACATAAATGGTCAAGTAAATGTAAAGATAAAGCTATAGGCATAGTTTAAGTCTTGTGATGTAGGTATGCACGATATCAAGGAAAGGAGCAGTTGATGGAGAATCTGTACGTGCGAACCTGGTGGCTTGTTAGGCTCAAGTTTGAAGATAAATTTAAAAAGGTTTTTCATTTGTA
Organism: Begonia loranthoides; assembly: GCA_022433065.1. Lineage (NCBI taxonomy): Eukaryota > Viridiplantae > Streptophyta > Magnoliopsida > Cucurbitales > Begoniaceae > Begonia > Begonia loranthoides. Next base: position 18,370,716 of record CM039472.1, read on the forward strand.
AATGTGTTAAATGAAGAGAAATTTTAATTACGATAATTTTTTTTAAAAGCAAAGTCTTCCACTATGTATTGTAAAATTTTTAAAGTGTACTGTAAAAGTTTTAAATTTTATGTGCTTTCCAAAGAAATTACGTTTTAAAATGCGATGTTTTAAGAAAAAAGAAAATGGGTCATTATAAATATGGCATCAGAGCACTTGAGTTTTCAAATCGATTATGTAAACTACCAACCAACACAAGCTTCGACGTGAAAATGTTTCATTGACTGTAAGTATATTGAGTATATGTTCGGATACAAAGTTGTATGTTAGTTTGAATATAGGTTAGCATTGTTAAGGATCAGAAAATTTATGTATAGCTTAGATAGAATGTAGGATTGAGTTTAGAAAATGAGATTGCATAGTATGTATGTTGAGAAAATTTTGAGGGCATAATTTATGTTACGGGGGAGGATTGTAATACCCCAAATATGAGTCATATTATGTTAGGATAAAGATAATGACATTTGAGGATAGTTGGAAATATAGGGGACTATATTAGTTTTGGTATATGAATTGTGCTATAAATTGTATTTTGTTCATCGTTCTTTTCGTCATACATGTATACCTACACCACAAGTAAACTGTAAGCCCAAAGGCTTAGTAAGGAAAGGGAATATGCAATATGATCATGTCTGTCTTTAGTTCACTTGGAATGGTTCCGCCGCAAACCAATCTTTTCATTACGTTTCATTCATTCGTTCATTACTCGTACAACGAGTTGGAAGTTGAAGGAACATGTACTTGATGGAATAGTTTGATCGACTTCTAGCCCTATGTGGACTAGATCTGAACTACTCATCCGCTCTTCAACCCCACATTGCATCATTCATCATCGTTCATTGCATTCGTTCATTCCATTTTCCTCACTCATACATGTGAGTACCACCCCGAGGGGGACTCCCTACTTGTTTCTATTATCATGAAGCATGAGACATAATATAGAAAGAATAATAGTTAAGCAATGAATAGCAAGAATAACATGAATAGTAAACAACGAATAGAAAAAAATAACATTAATTGAAAAGAAACACAGAAACAAATCGAAGGCGACATATAACATACTTGATCTACCTAACATATCACTCAAGATATAGCAAGATGAATAAACTATTAACTACGAGGTATCTAAGAGAATTAATAATGGGAACATGCTTTTATTCTACTCGATTAAACATGCTTTTATTTGATTAGTTAAACTTGCTACAATTAATTATCTAGTTATTTAAACATGCAAAGAGTCCTATTAGACATGCTCGATTAATTTAATTATATTAAACATGCTTTTAGAATCATTAGCCCAATTAATCTTCACATGCTTGATTTAAGGAAAGGAAACAAATATTGACAAATAAGAAACTACAGCGAATAACAAGGTAGCTATGCAGGAAGCTACAGCTAGAGAATATAACTAATTGTACAAAACAGAATATAAAGTCTCTATTCAATAATGATTATACGTGCATATCATGTCATACTTCATTTCCATTATTCGATTCTACGAACTTAACGTTTTCATTCATCATTCGTGCATCACACATCTCTATCAAGTAAAGAGAACTACAATTCCTAGCCAGAATCAAGAAATAACAACAATATAACTAGATTTCAAACTACGGAACTAAGCTATCTATGCATGCTATTCCGATTAAAACAAAACATCACATAATAAATAAATCCTAAACTGGAAATCTACCTAACAAATCACAATTAGATCATGCTCCAAAATTTGATATAATGAGGATCATGCTAAACGAATTGATGGTAATTAAATCCAGAGCATTTATCGCTCCTAACAAGAACCAAGAAATCAATAACGTAATATGCTAGATTTAAAATAATAAACTAATTCTATCTACACCTACTTATAAATAAAATAGAGCATAAACATAAATAATAAATTGAAGCGAGTCGATAACTAAATTAAACTAGATGATAGGCTCCAAAAAACAAATGGAGAGCCTTAGAGAAATCTGTTCCGGAGAATTATCAATACTCGAACCAGCAGCACTAAAATAAATCAAGCTCCAAATATGTATGTGAACTAGAGGTGTATTTTGGAGAACATAAACTTAATATACTCAGGAAAGTTGTATAAAAAATGCAGCCTAAAAAGCACTCCGGTTTAGGAGATCTATCAATTTCAATAACAACCCGAAATCTATTTCTAGCAGGACAGATTTACCAGCGCAGATTCAAAACGGAATATCTTGAGGTACTTACACCAAATGAAGCACATTTTTGGAGCGTAGCTCACTGACTTAATGTTGAACAAATCACTAGAAGACATCAAATAGAGACGAACGTCGTAGGGGCCTCAAACAGATACTGCAATCAGCAATAACAACAATCCAGTAAAAATCACAGATTTCAACACCTCAACAATAATCTGAAAATAACCTTCAACAATCATTTATCTTCAAAAGGCTTCTTCAACACATAACAATCATTTAATAACCTGAACATAGGTTTTCCAAGCAGCAAGAAAAGAACATAAAAGAGCCACAAAAATCAAGAGGAAATACAATGGAGTCCGCGGACCTCCTAGTGAGAGGGGCGACTTTGGGGTTGGCCGAAAACCAACACTCTCCAAGGTTGGAAAGTTCTCTTGTCTCCACACCACAATCTTACCTTGAAAGATAAGGATTGGAAGAAACAATATCCCGAGGATGCAAGGTTGAGAAGCTTCAAGAGGAGCCTTGCTTGGGGAATGGATAAGATCGGCGCTAGGGGGAGGGGAGGCCGCGGCTAGGTGTTTACCAAAACCCTAAAATTGTCTTCAATTCAAAACTACCCTCCAATCTTCCAAGGGAAGGAATTTAACCTAAGGATTACAAAATAGGTCAAAAGACCAAAATGTCATTAATGACAAAAATTCGGCATGAGGGTGCAGTTTTCATGCAAACCGCACACCTCTCTAAAATCTCACAACAAAACAAAATAAAAACAAACTAAATAAAATTGTTGTTCAGAATACTAATTCCACTAAATCAAAACAAGACACACTTCATGGCAAATGTGGAATCCGGCTTAGGTTGGTGGAGTACCTTCCAAAACGATCAAATGAAAAGGAACTTCTTTATCGTCTTGTGACACATCGTTTAAAGAATCCCACATCTTGGTATTCCCTGCAAAATAGAAACTAGTTAGAAAAGCAATTAGCTTCTTGGCTCGACTCCATGTGATAGGGCCTTGGGGCACATCATCCTCCCCGGGTGATTGAGGATTTGACCTCAAATCTATAGAATGTTCTGATGCAAATTCGTCCTCGCCATGATATAGTGATAAGTCTTGAACGTTGAAAGTAGTCAAAACTCCATAGCCCTCAGGAAGTTCAATCTGATACGCGTTGTTATTAATACGCTCCAGTACTTTAAAGGGACCATTAGCCCTCGGCAATAGCTTGCACTTACGATAATTAGGGAATCCATCTTTCCAAAGATGCAACCAAACAAGATCACCCACTTAAAAACTAACTTCCTTTCGCCCCCGATTTGCAAGCTTGGCATACTCCAAATTTTTTTTCTCGGTATTTTTCCTGATTTCTTCTTGTAATTTTTTTACTCGCTCGGCCTTCACAGCTCCATCTTCACTAATATAATTAGTCACAGGAAGTGGTAATAGATCCATAGGTGTAAGGGGATTGAATCCATATACAACCTCAAATGGTGTATGATGAGTAGATCCATGTACACTCCGATTGTACGCAAACTCCACATAAGGCAATTGCAAATCCAAATCAGTTAGTCTTTTACTGAGCACCGATGTTAGTAACATTCCCAATGTTCGATTAACTACCTCAGTTTGCCAGTCGGTCTGGGGATGGAATGAAGTGCTAAAAAGTAGTTTAGTACCTAGTTTCCTCCATAAAGTTTTCCAAAAAGAACTTAAAAATTTTGTATCCCGATCTGATACAATGGAGCATGGAACTCCATGCAATCAAATGAACTCCAAATTCTGTCGCACCCCAATCATACAATTTTTTATTTTGACCCCTTGACT